>HG992180.1:13188673-13834507 GCA_905220545.2 Melitaea athalia | reverse complement strand
AAGCGCAAAAAATGTGTTTATTTACAACATCACATTAGAAAACTTTAAAACTATCAGTGTTCCTCTACTATATTATGCATGTATTATACATATAAACCTTCCTCTGGAATCACTCTATTTACTAAAGAAAACCGTATCAAAATCCGTTGCGTAGTTTTAAAGATCTAAGCATATATACAGACAGACAGACAGCGGGAAGAGACTTTGTTTTATAATATGTAGTGACATTTCCATGTTTTTATTTGATTTAAATTTTAATTATTACGATTATTCTCACTACTATGTGGCATCAATCACGAGTAAGTAAACCAGAATTTAAGTATTAAAATAATGCAAATAATCCTAAATAAAAATACAATTTTTCAAAGACATAAAAAAGACATTTTACATTTCTAGTATTTTGTAATTAAAATTATTGTATATTAAAATAGTGTACATTAATTTTATTATAATGAGAGTTACTTTCGGTGTTCTTTAAGGACAATGTAAAGCTTTAGAAACATTTTCATACCTTATTAAGTTGGTCGTCAGCTTTTCCAAGTATTACTTCACAGCCTTCCCGATGCGCGAAAAGTTTTCGTGCTTGTACTTTCATGTGGAAAGTCTTCTCAGTGAGTGGGGTGGCCACCACCCTCTCTAATGACGAGGAGGCATTACTGTATCCTACGACATCAGCTTCAACTTCCTGAAGTAGTGTCTCCCACGTGTGGAAAAGAGAAGACGGGCAGCTTGCTCTGTGTAAAAAAAATTTCACTGTAAGTATTACGGTTTTCCTTTAAGAACCTGTTTCACTGGTGAAGTCACTCGCACATAAGATGCCGATAGCTATTATTAGCAGAAAGTAAAACAGGCTCCAGGTTCTGTTTCGTCTAAACTAAGAAGTTACAATTTTCGCCTTCTTGCAGAAACTGCAGAAGGGCGAGGCTTAACGTAGCTGAGCATAACGCCTTCAGCAGTGACTGCTCTATCAGAAGGAAGTGGGACGACTTAGTGCGGTCCTCAGTAACATATTGCTAAGGGTTCAATGGGCTACGCAGTGGCATTAAATTACAGAGCCCCAGGGAAGTGCCCCTGACTGCAATATCGCGGGACAATCTGCGGTCGTCTTTGCTCCAATGGAAACTTTAAAGCTTTCTTTGTAGCAAAGACTATGCAAGACAAGATGTAAGCGTGCGTCTACTGGGGCTTAAGGCGAAACATAAAGTAGTTACACGGGCTGCACTGTCAAAAGATGGCCTTTGTTATGGTTGTTCTTTGTCCTTAAATAGAATTTTAGAATGTAAAGTAAATAATTTGGCATCGAAATGGCAAGCCAATACATATGTTGTGGATATGTCCTTAGTTCTTAGTATAAAGATACCCGGGGAATATAGGATTCACATTGTAAATAAGATAAGGAAAAATCTGTATAAATGTTTTAGATTAAATAAATAAATATAAAATATCTTATAACATACACACACACACACACACACACACACACACACACACAGTCATCTGCTCCTACGATAAGCAACTGCTTGTGAGTTGTGTTAGAGGTAGCAACCGAGTGATATAGCTAAATATATTTTTTAAATAAATATACATAAAAATAATATATGTATAAATAAATATTATACCCAGACTCAGGCGGGAATCAGGGAAAAATGAATAATTGTTTGGAACATATAATTATGTTTGCTCGCAAACGAAATAAAAACCGACTTCAATTACATCGACAAGTAATACAACGTAATAAAACGAAAAAATAGTCAAGTAAATACGCGCTATTAAAGATTACTCAAAAAGTCGTAATCAGATCTCAATCTAATTTAAACAAAACTACATGACAAGTATTAGCTTTCGATTAAAATAAGAATCATCAAAATCGGTATACCGTGTAAAAAGTTATGCGGTATAATACAACGTAGGTCGACGAAAAGTAGTCAAGTAGTCAAGTAAATACGCGATATTAAATATAACTCTAAAAGTACTTGTGAGATCTCAATTAAATTTAAATGGGACCACATGACACGCAACACCTTTCAATTAAAAAAATTGATCGAAATAGGTCCACCCAGTCATAAGTTTTGATCTAACATACATAAAAAAATACAGTCCAATAGAGAACCTTCTCCTTTTTTGGAAGTCGGTAAAATAGGGAGTAACTATAGATAAGCGTAGCCATAGTGTATTTATATCTTAAAAAAATGTTCTTTGCTTAATTTATGTTTGCACCATTCTTTTTCTTTTAGATAATGAAACAATAGAATGTAAGATTAGATTAAGAATATATTATAGTTGCAAAAAGTTGCAACAAAATTTTGTTTGTAATTTTAATTAAGTCTAGAAAAACCATAAAATGTTAATAAATGTCTTTTATCTTTCCTTTTATCTAGCTAGATAAAGTGTAAAATTTAGCTTAGTACATAGATGGGAGGTCGCCTTTTTTATATTACTAGGACGGCAAACACGCGTACGCCTCACCTGATGTTAAGCGATTACCGTAGCTTATAGACGTCTGCAACACCAGAAGCATCGCAACGCATTGCAGACCCCATCCCCAGTTCCCTCCAGCCTCCTAGGAGCTCTGGTCACCTTACTTACCAACAGGAACACAACACTGCTTGAAAACAGTATTATTTAGCTATGATCTTCTGTAAGGTCGAGGTACTACCCCAGTCGGGTTGCTCCATATTTTGAGCAGGAAATTTCCTTTTTTTTTTTGATATCGCAGGTCAACCCATTTACGGGTGATATATATCCAGGACGCCCGGGTAGGCAGTCCTAGACCGTATGTCGGACTCAGCACTTGGGGGTGCCACTACCGCACTAAACCCCCTGCGGGAGCCTTCAGCCGCTTTAATTGGAAGGTCCCGGATCTGCAGGCAACAGGATCCCTCCAGCGACAGGCTGGCCTCGGCGAAAAGGCCAGACTTCTCCTCCATGGGGACTGTCCGGCTCACCTCTGAACAGTCCCGACGACGCCAAGCAGGAAATTACCTGCTGTGCCCTACCTCAGTTTAAAGCCTTGAAGGTAACGGGTGATAAATGACACAATGCATTAATACCGCTCATAACGTAATTGTAAAAATAATAATAAAGTATAATATAAATAATAAGTATCTACCTGGGTGACCGAGCCTAGCTCGGTATTTTCATTTTTTTTTGTTTTTTTTTAATTTAATTTTTTAATTTAAATAATAAATCACGAGTGAAATTTAAAAAAAAAAGAAAAAAATAATCTGGAGACTGAGATTCGAACCCGGGTCAACACGATTTGACACCCGCCGATTTCCTAATTACGCTATTACAGCTATGTTGACAGTAGTGAAATTAAGCTTCGTATTCTAATGGTATTTTTTCATTGCCTAAAAACAAGGATAAAACGACATTTTTTTTTAATGAATCCTAGCTAGATCAATTGTTCGCCCCCGATATGCCCTTCATACTAAATTTCACGAAAATCGTTGGAGCCGATTCCGAGATTCAGAAAATATATATATATACAAGAATTGCTCGTTTAATAGTATAAGATAATATATCCACGCTTTCCGCACAATTTATAAATTGGAGTATCAACAATAAAGTGGAAAGCTTTCAAGATAATGGAATCGCATACATAATGAAGGTGGCTTTTCGTGTATTATATTTAAACATTGTATAATGCACCTACTTATAATATTAAAATATAAATATAATATTAGAGGTTTATTATAACTATTAATCAAATATTCATAATATGATATGACTCTAGCACATAAATTTATAATAAGAACATAAAATATTCAAAACTAAATAATTTAAATGAAATTTAAAGTATTGTCGAAATAAGTAAGCGGCTTTTTATCAAGCGGAAAACACGATTGAAAACACGAGCTTCCAATCAATTAGTGCTAAGTGGTCTATTTATATTGAAAGAATATAAATAATTATGTACTTATAGGAATTTTTGAAACATGTTTTAGAAGATGTTTTAACCAATACGATACGCATTAAAATATACAATAAATATTTATAAGAGAAACCAGCTGCCCAAATGGTTTTGAATAGAGAATAAGTATGTATTTTTTTTTGTTTTAAAGCCAGCGCTTAGGAGAAGTAATGTGACAAGCACACTACAGAAGATTATGCATTTATTAAGATATAGACTTTTTATATAACTAGGTCGGCAAACAAGCGTACGGCTCATCTGATGGTAAGCGATTACCGTAGCTTACAGACGCCTGCAACATCAGAAGCATCGCAAGCGCGTTGCTGACACTATCCCCAATCCCCCCAGGAGCTCTTGAGAGACTGATTTATAAATAACTTGCTGAAGTTTGCTACCTCTATAATAATATTACACTAAGGGCGTCCCACTTTCTCGTGACGACAGATAACCGTGTAGTTTTAAGTGTCGTGGCTCATATGTTTGAATGGAGGTGTTCACATATTCGACACGATTTACTATCATCTACGACTTTTTTTGCAGTGAAGCAAGATTGTCATGACAGTGGAAATGGCTAGCGCGACAGTCGTAAAACGATAAATAAATAATCGTTACGACTAAAACGTGACGGCAAATTTATCGTAGCCATGTAGAACGTAGAGGCCACTGTAGATTTGTAGCTTGCTAATGATGTGTAAACGACAAAGCGACTGCCGTGAACGATAAAATGTCGTCGCGATCCAATGGGAACAGCTAGATACGATAGTCGCTAAAAGATAAAAAAAAATTGACGACAAACAATCGTTTTTATGGGAACAGCTAGAGACGACAGTCGTCCAATGATAAATTAATCGTTACGACATAGTGGGAACGCGCCTTAAAGTTTACTATAAACTGTATCATAAGGACTGTATATCGAACACAAATATAAATATGTTGATACGATTGTATTGCTACTGTATTACTAAATTTTAAAAGCCTTGAACGCAATCATTTTAGTTGCTGATTGCTATCATTTCATGTTAATGAATTGCTGTGTCAAATTATTTTTAAGTAATAAGTTATAAGTAGATCTTTTTAAAAAAATAGCGTGCATACAAAGTACACATGTCAGAAGTGAAACTCTTTTGGTAAACTAATTAAAAAAAAAAACCCACTTCACGCGGTGTTCCTAGACGGTCACCCATCCAAGTACTGATCGACCCTGACGGCTAACGCTGCCGCATTACCGGTGGCTCAAATTTTACCCCTCATGCGCCGAAAGAAGTTTCACTTCAAAAATGTAATAAGTAGTTCTAAACATCTAATTTTAATATAAATTTGTCTTATTAATAAACGTTAATACACACAAGTATAAGTGAAATACTGTGAATGAAGTAGATGACGGCGACTTACGTAGCCAATCTATATAAGTAAAAATGAATGTTGCTAAGCGCATAACTCGAGAATGGCTCGGCTAATTTTTTTTGTATGTTCCCTAAGGCCCACGAGAGGTTTTAATTAAAAAAAAAAAATAAAGTGACCACTCGGGAAACGTTACATTTATTTAATTTTTACTATTAACTTTTGACAGAACGAAGTCTGTCCGGGTAGCTAGTATTATAATACTTGACTTGAGCAATTTACGCAGTTCATTTTCCTCAGGTAAGCAATTTGGAAAACAACAAAATCGTTAAACCAACTCAATGGTGATTGATACCCGATATACTTAATTTACAAATTGTTAAGTTTGAGTTAAGTGAAATCTAATACAATTTCTTGTCGATTAAAATTTATAATATTAATAATTATTAGAATTTAATACGTTTTCACTAATAATCTAAAATGTAATGAATATTTTTTCGAAAACCAAATTTCATTTTGAGTGGCAATTTATTTTTTAGAATGGACTTGAGTGATCAAGGTTAAACCCTGTACAAAGTGCTCTCTACAGTGACGGACGTGCTGAAGTACCGAATCACCGCTGTCTGTCCGATGAATCGTTAACGTCAAATCGGCTTAAAATTTATTTCAATTGACAACATATACAGAATATGGCACTTGTTTTTGCACGGGAATTTGTTAATCTGGGATGATTCCTTTGAACATAGTTGCTCGAGGATTTATTCCATTATATTTAACAACTCGCTACAGCAACAAAAAAAAATACTATAAAGATGTTGGTGGAAACTGTCCATGTAGTTGGGCCCAAGTACTTTAAACCCCGCCACACTAAAATAACCTAAAAAAATTCTGATCACGCTCTCAAGCTTATGAAGGAAGGGATGACTATCTCTTTTTTCTTATATATAAAATTCTCGTGTCACAGTGTTAGTTACCATACTCCTCCGAAATTGCTAGACCGATTTTTATGAAATTTTGTGTGCATATCGGTTAGGTCTGAGAATCAGCCAACATCTATTTTTACACCCTAAGTTATAAGGGGTAGGGGGGAGATTTAGGGGGTAAATAACAAATATGGAAAAACAACGTTTGCGGGGTCAGCTGGTATTAATATACTAGCTGACCCCGCAAACAATGTTTTGCCATATATAATATTATTAACCCCCGCAACCCTCTCTTGTGAGTGGAATTTCATAAAATCCGTTATACCCTCTACTCTTTTAATAAATTAATGAACGAAGAAAATGAATGGAGCGGAGTGTTACAAAATGTACGCAGTAATGAAGAAATGGTGAAGGAGGTAAGTATAGAGGAAGTGAAGATGGCAGTGCAGAGTATGAAGAATGGAAAAGCAGTTGGGCCAGATGGTATACCAGCAGAAGTATGGAAGTTTTTGAATGCGGATGGATGGAAGTGGCTGACCTTGTTCTTCAATAAGTTGTTGCAAGAAGAGGTTATACCTGAGGAATGGTGCAACAGTTCACTGGTGCCCATTTTTAAGAATAAAGGTGACATACAGGATTGTAACAGCTATCGGGGAATAAAGCTCATGTCACATAGTATGAAGATATGGGAGAAAGTGATAGCGCGACGAATGAGAGAAGAATGTGAGGTCACACAGAACCAATTTGGGTTTATGCCGGGCCGGGGAACTACGAACGCCATATTTGCACTCCGCCAACTTTGTGAAAAATACCGACTCGCACAAAAAGACTTGCATAATAATATGGTGTTCATAGATTTAGAAAAAGCATATGATAGGGTCCCCCGTAAGGTTCTGTGGTGGACTATGAAAAGGAAAGGTGTGCCAGAGAAGTATGTACGACTTGTTCAGGCGAAGTATGATAGAGCTAGTAGCCACGTCCGGTCCGAAGCCGGAGTAACTGGGAAGTTCAATGTGGCTGTAGGTTTGCACCAGGGATCGGCTTTAAGTCCGTATTTGTTCCTCCTAGTTATGGATGTTCTAACATCAGACATACAGGAGGAAGCACCCTGGTGTATGCTGTTTGCCGATGACGTTGTTCTTGTCGGGGATAATGCTCTTGAGGTCCAGAGCAGACTGGGAAAATGGCAGGAAAGACTGGAGGACGCGGGGTTGAGGATAAGCAGATCCAAAACCGAGCATTTGTTCTGCAATTTCAGCGGTTTGTCTAGTTTTTCCCATATTGCCTTAGATGCTGTATCCCTACCATTCTGCTCCGACTTTCGGTACCTTGGGTCATTAATACAAAATGACGGCAATGTAGACCGTGACGTGAAAAATAGAATAAATGCGGGATGGATGAAATGGCGACAGGTCTCTGGAACAGCTTGTGATCCACGAATGCCTCTTAAACTTAAGGGGAAAATCTACAAAACGATCATAAGACCTGTCGTAATGTATGGATCAGAATGTTGGGCAACGAAAGTGACGGATGAAAGAAGAGTACACGCAGCCGAGATGAGAATGTTGAGATGGATGTGTGGAGTGACAAGGAGAGATCGAATTAGAAATGAGTATATAAGGGGAAGTTTGAAAGTAGCACCCGTGACGGAGAAAATAAGGAGCAGAAGGTTAGCGTGGTATGGGCATGTAATGAGGAGGGATGAAAGCTATATTGGTAAAAGAATGTTAGAGATGAATGTCGAAGGACGAAGAGCGATCGGCAGGCCAAGAAAGTGATGGATGGATTGTGCGAGTGAGGACATGAGAAAGAAAGGAGTATGCGCTGAAGTTACGAATAATAGAGAGGAATGGAAGAGGAGAACATGTTGTGCCGACCCTATATAAATAGGATAAGGGCAGGGAGATGATGAAATGTCTTTTATATAATTTATATATATTATATTCCCAGTCATGATTTTCAAGTTTAGAATATTTTACTATATACTTAGTTATATGGAAAATCTCTTAAAATAGGTTCCGTCAAACTTATATAATTTTTTGTATAGAACTGTTTTGTAACGTCCGTTTATCCATTTATCTGCGTCCGTCACTCAACTGACATCCACTTTTCACTCTGATTTTACTTTAGCATAAGTGGATTCTTGTTTCACATTCGGTACATTATTTTAATTAACGTATGTCTATTTCATATTATAAAGTCTTAAGAATTCATGTTTTGTTTTTTTTTTTTAACTCAAAAATGACTTTGTACTCATTTTTGAGTCAAAACTTAATAATACATTAGTATTAATAATTAATTTACATGTATGTAAATTGAATGTAAATGAAAAGTTCATCAAGTAAATATTTAAGAATAATTTAATGTATCATCGAAAAGTATCACATCTGTTAGCGTAGAAGCTTCTTGAACCCGTAGTAGTGCATGGGTCAGTACCTAAAGGCCTGAGGCGCATAGTTTATAAAACTACTTTAAGAAAATGTGTCAAAAGCTTGTAGTAAACATTTTGTCGGTTTTGATGTTCTACTAAATAAATCGGTTACTGACATAACGTGCATACTTTCAGTTGATATGTGATGTCAAAATATAAATGACTAGCTGTTCTCAACGGCTTTCTCCCGTGTGCGCAAACGATTTCCCGTGAGAACCTATTATTTTTCCGGGATAAAAAGTAGCTTATGTTACACAAAAATAACTAAGCTTTCAAATGGTGAAAGAATTTTTTAAATCGGTCAAGTAGTTTTAGAGTTTATTCATTACAAACATACACACAAAAATACAAATCTTTCCTCTTTATAATATTAAGTTTAGATCTGGCTGCATGTGAGCAAAGTCGCAAGAAATAACCGTATTTCTTTTGTAGTATGTTATTTTTTGTGCATATAACCAAAAAGCTTAAACTACATCAAAGTTTTTCAAAGTTTAGCATTAAAAAAACTTTTTTGTAAGTTGAATTGCTACCGTTCGTCTGAAACTGAATTTCGTTTTGAATAAATACCTTTTGGCATGCATTACATTACTTTGATAGAGTAGACTGTTATCAATTAAAATCTATTCGTTAGGAAAATTTATTAGACTAATAAATAATTGTGTTTGCTGCAAACGAAAAATACCGACTTCAGTTACATCGACAAGTAATACAACGTAAGTAGACGAAAAATAAACTAAAGGGTTATATCGTGGTTATATTTTTATCTTATGTTTGAGGAAATCTTCCTCGCTAGGGTCATTATTCTAGACATAAAGAAAAGTTATTGGTGTCAAGTAATTTAACTGTACAAGTATCACTTATCACATCATTTAAGCAGCGTGAAAAACGATACAACAAACAATAAACTTAAATGTGTATTGAAAGGAAATGTTCTACTCTACAAAAGAAGATACTCCAATTGAACTTAGCCCACTTAGTTTACGAACAAGAATTTTTTGAAAACTTGTTTTTGCTCTCCTGTACAATGATGATTTTCGACTTGTACTCGTATTAGTTGTCACAGGAGGCAAATAATTTATTATATTGAATAGATTGTACAAAAAGTAAATCAGCTTACAGTGGATTTTTATAGCACTGAACGAAGTGAAAATATTACGTTTACTCATAGCAAAAATAAATAACAGAGCCATTGTTAATTACGTATGTAAATAAATTATGACTCAAAACTGACCACGCAAACTGACGTGGTTAAAATGACCGAACATTAGCCTAACCTAGTTATATTCATTATCGTCAATTCATTTCTATGAAATTTTCATCGAACTTGGACAAAATTTATCGATTAAGGTAATGATAAAAGAGAACTCAGATTTCATTTTAAAATCATAGAAATTACCATGTATAAAATTTTCATGAAAGGTGATATGTATAAATAACGATTGAATTTAATATAGAAATTTTTAAATCAATATTTTAAAAAAACTTATAATTTTTGTATTACGTCAGTTATGAATAGATTTAACATAATTATTTTAAATTAGTAATTAATTAAGTATATTCAAATGAATGCAACAGAGGTATGTTATTGCGAGTGAAATTATTTTGATTACTACAATATTTTATCATAAAATACGTAGACATATTAATAAGGGCATAATATTATTTGAGTAATATTCTCTGTCCGCGTGTGACCGAGTCCTGGTTGGGGTCGACAGAGCGCTGAATCTAATCACCGTCAACCGCTGAAGGGTAATGTCCGGGATGCCACTGATGAAACTAAATTGCCTACGCGGCTAATAGTAGGCGGCGGACTATTAGGGGTTGTGAAGAAGTAACTTTTCATGTATCCATTAATGATATTTTTAAAGCGAAATGTGTAACTGTTTACACTCCGATTCCTGCTCATACCATGTATACTATACATACACATAAGCATCCATATTATAATATATTATACTGTCAACCGGGCGGCTTTTAATACATGGCTGAAAGCAGAACAATGCGGATGCGATAACTAAGGAGGTGAAAATTGTTGTTTATTAAATTAGGGCAAGAACTCCGTGCTTTTACTTAAAGCTGCGTGTTTTATAGAGCATTTTATGAGCTGTTACTCTTTGAAATGTTTTAATAAAGGGTAATTGGTAACTTTTTATTTCACCTAGGCGATCATGTTATTATTGTACGGTTACATTATTAAAATATGTATGCGTGTATGATTAAATGTATTTGTGTATATTTGTATGATTATATCAAAAATAATCTATTCCTGCTTTATAGGCTAAACAGTAAATTTTAATTGGTACACATGATAGTAATGGATTTTTTATTATTGTGCCAGTGATACAGACTACGACAATAATTTAAATATTGCCTCCTAAAAAGGACTATTGGTTAATTATTTAATGTGTAAAACGTAAGCTTATTAATATCCGATAAAACGCTGACGACACGCAACTAGTTTCTCCCTAATGCAAGGTATTAGTTATTGTAATTTAAATGGGCGAGTGTGATTAATGGGTGAGTGAAAACAAAAACGAAGGTATGCCATAAAATGCAACACCTCATCATTATTTTTAACATTTTAAGGCTGTTATGTTGTTTTTTTTTTTAATTTTGTGAACCCTACTAATAAAACACCTTTCTAAAAAGTTCTATTTTTGTCTATTTTTGTCAGTACTACAAATAAACAAAAGAGACAATAACAAGATTTTTTAATTATATAGATTCTTTGTCGAATACAAAAAGGAACAAATAAAAATCCTACAGTTGGATTCACATCCTTGGATATAAAAAAGATCAATCGAAGCGAGGCCTTAGAGCTAATGAAATGGATTTAACCCTTGTAACCAATGTTTGTTTAGGTTTTTAACATAAAATTATTTGATGTCGTTCCCTTTTTAATATTTTTACGGATTTTGAAGAGATATAAATTTTCATTAATTTTATTAAACAATTACGTTCCAATTATTAAAAGTTAATATTGGAGTTTGACTTTGAGTTATTTACTTTGCAATTTCAGCTTTCCATTATGTGCTGACATTGAAACTCTGAAATCGTACAAATTAATAATAATAATAAACGTTACACACTTAACGGCCCCCAGTAGGATTTTGTCCTGTGTCGGGGTTCCAGAAATTCACACAATATACAAGCACAAACATCCAGACCACGATAAACATCTATATGGCCAATATTAATATTTGTCATGTGCGGGGATCAAACCCGTCAACGCTAGCGCAATAGCCAGTGCTGTGACCGCTGCGACAACGCGTCGAAGTAGTTTTAACCTGTAAAAATATAGTGAATGTGAAGTATTGATTGAAGGCGCACGTCTCAAATATACCTATATACCTACTATTGTAATTTATTATGGTCTAAGATCCGGGATATAACAAAATCTTCCCTCATCTGTTAATTAGATGAAACAATTTTTTATAGGCTGAATTCAATATTGTGAATTTATAAAAACAACGTCTGCCACCATAGACCTGCTAGAATTTTTTTTTTTATCTTTTCCCTCTCATGTTATACAGACTAAGTTGCGGACAAAAGCGAGGAAATAAATAAAGAAGTAGATTTATTATCACAAATGTTTAAAATACTATCAAAAATATCTCTTATCTATACTAATATATAAAGCTGAAGAGTTTGTTTGTTTGGTTGTTTGTTTGCTTGTTTGTTTGTTTGTTTGTTTGTTTATTTGTTTGTTTGTTTGTTCCATTCCATAAGACCATAAACCATAGGAGCGGAGTCCACGCCGACGAAGTCGCGCGCAGAAGCTAGTTATTAAATATTTGTGTTCTTTTTTTTTGCAATACACAATTTTAAATGTTTCAGATAGGAGAATCAGGTTTTTATTTCAAGTCCTACATTCTCGAATGCGTTAACCACATTCATCAAAAATTGTATCTACAGATCCTATAGCAGATTGCTATTCGATTGTGGTTTATTTTAAACTAGCTTCTGCGCGCGACTTCGTCGGCGTGGACTCCACTCCTACTGGTCTTAGCGTGATGACACATAGCCTATAGCCTTCCTCGATAAATGGGCTATCTAACACTGAAAGAATTTTTCAAATCGGCCCAGTAGTTCCAGAGATTACCGCGTTCAAACAAACAAACAAACAAACAAACTCTTTAGCTTTATATATTAGTATAGATATTCAGGGAACGTTTATTCCGAATGGCAGTTTATTTGTGTCAGTAAATCATCAAAGGATATCAAATTGATGACGTCACAAGGTCATCAAAAATTATTACTAACCAGCTGATTTTTTTTCTTTTAGTTAGTTAATATTTATATAATTTAATAGTAATATTCAAGGGCGGATCAAGGGGGGGGGTCACGGGGGTCATAACCTCCCCCTGGGCTGGGTCCAGGACCTAAATGGACCACTAATTAAAATTGTGAAACAAGATTTTTGTTACCTGTATCTATCGTTATAAAAATTAAATTATAACTTCTTGTGACTTGACCACGACTATGTGACCCCCCCCCCTGGCGCCAAAGCTGCATCCGCCCTTGGTAATATTGTCCTACAAATTGCGTGGTATGTTATCCCGGTCCTACGCTCACTGCTACTCTATCCCCTGCTAACTCTATTACCTACCACAATCGAGAGTTTTCATAGAGGAAATTTTGTTCGTCTCATCAAAATGAAGCTACTCCCGGAAAATTAGCTTAATAGTAATCAAGTGAAAAAAATGTACTAGGGATCCTGGACTATTAACCTTATTTATGAGTCAAAATGTATTTTACATCTCTCATGTTCAGTAAGATATTGCAATCTGTCACTGCCTCATCTCTTTCAAACACCATCACTTTCGTCTTCTTTACATTCATCTTCATTCCCTTTCTAACAAAATCTCCATTCATAGCAGTTACCATCTCCTGTAACTCCTCAGCCGAGGACGCAAGTAATACTTGGTCATCAGCATAGAGAAGACACGACACACGACAGCATTTGTATTGGCCGTGCAGATGTTTGCCGTGGTCTGGATGTTTGTGCAGTCCTTGTGGGTCTCCCCACCGTGCCTCGGAGAGCACGTTGGGCCGTCGGTCCCGGTTGTTATCATGTACCTGATAGCGATCGTTACTCATAGTAGGGAATATATCCGCCAACCCGCATTGGGGCAGCGTGGTGGATTAAGCTCCGATCCTTCCCCTACACGGGGAAGAGGCCTATGCCCAACAGTGGGATATTTCAGGCTGAATCGTGATCGTGATAGAGAAGACATTTGACGAGTAACTCATTCATTCTCAACCCACTTTCATTCTCTTTTAGCTCTGCCAAATATAAATATCAATATCAATTATATATCAATAATATATATTAATAAATATAATATAAATATATATCAATTAAATATCAATTGCAATATCGTGATTGGGGATGAACAAATAGAACAGGTGAATGAGTTTGTATATCTGGGTTCAAAGTTTTCAAGAGATGGAAAGTGTGAGAGTGACATTGAAAGAAGAGTGAATGCAGGAAACATAGTGAATGGAGCTTTACACTCCTTTATGAGCAGTCGGAAGGTGAGATGGTTCGGCAATGTCGAGAGAATGAGTGAAGAACGATTGACGAAAAAAGTGTATAAGGCGAGTGTGTGATTGATTGTTTTGTGATTGATGTGATTCATTGACTAGCCCTGGATTCCGAGGTATAAATCTTACGGCACTCCACTAAATATATTTGAAACATAATTTTGAAGCACCTAGGTTGAATAATATTTACAATAAAAAAAATATTAATTTTTTGAGCCAGCCTCTCATCTAGTATTATATTTATAATATTCAACAACAACATATTATAATTATGTCTATATAAGCTAAATTGTGATGAAAATGTATTGTCGGATAGTTTCAAGACTGAGGATAAGAAGAACGGTTTGGGTCAAGGGGCTTAAGTGTAGATTTTGCAATATTTTATCTGAGGAAAGCAATTATTTATAACAAAGAAAAATATAAAGTTTTTTGTTTGACAATATTACAAAGAATGATAATATATACTCGTATTTTAATCATTCCTTTATTTGTATGTGAGCTTAAAATAAATACACGTTTGTTTATAACTCTGTTGAATTATTTTATTGAAAAAGTTTTTATTTATCTTTTTGTAACATGTTAAGTGTATAAAATGTATATTTATAAAATGAAACGTTGAAAACAAGTTTTATTGAAGCATAAACTGCTCATTTAGTGTTCTACTTGTGCCATCTACTCTATAATTCAAGTTATGTAAAGCACATATCGCATTTCTTTGGTCATATCTAACTCAAATTGCATTTTATTTCGCTTAACGCCAACCATTTTAAGTCCTTGCAGCTGAGTTTTCCTGGCATGCATGTAAAAATGACGTTTCGTACCTTACTTAAATATTATGTTTTATATGTTTTAGTTTTAAACGTGGTAAATGTGATAGCAACAAATATAGTTAAATTCGTTTAGACCTTAAAGTCGTACAATATCATAATATTGTTTGGAGATGTTGTGTGTGTAGTAAACTACACACTTTTTCATAATTTCAACACAAATTTAATAAATTATGGTTTCGGTTTACATACGTATAATTTTTTTTATACATTATATTTGTTTTTTTTTTCAAATTCAAATCTCAATATTTACTTTGCTTGTTAATAATAATTTTATTGTAGTTGAATTCAATGATTGACTTGTGGTAACATGACATTTAATTTATATTTATCGTGTATGAAATAAACTGTAAGAAGTAGGATATTTAAATTATATTTTCAGCTCACCTTAGTGTGCGGCTTCATCTGTGCATGAAGCATGTATAAGTAATTGGCAGCATATGTGTGACTCACAGTACAGTTATTGTTAAGCTCTTTGAAATAAAAATTTAGTTTAAAATATATATTTTTAAAAATATGTCATACTTGTAGTTGTAGCTAAATAGTAACTTCATAGTAATGCATGTATACATCATGCCTATATGTCTGTTTATATAAAGAATCTGTATGAAAATATCTTTCTTTTGTATTACTAAAGTTCTTTATAATACAATGATTTCTCCATTCTCTTCTATACTAACATCTTTGACTTTTATGTAACACATTTAAATTTTTAATCCAAAAAAAAAAAACGCGTTCATACATACGAGTATATGTGTGGCACTAATGACGTCTAACGTTACATGTTTCAGGTAGTCAAAAAAAATAATCAGAATTACATTTTTACAATCAAACACATTACTCGTTCGTAACACAAAGGTGTATATTTAAAACATACTTGTCACTATCGCTTAGTGCTATAAAAATGTATATTACCTAGAGACAAATTATTTCTCAACAGTTTGGTTTATTGTTAAATAATTTAAGTTAATTTTTTACAATTAGTACAGTAAACCTAGTGCTACTTTAGGTACAAGGGTTTTTTTATATGTAACTAGGTTGACAAACAAGCGTACGGCTCACCTGATGGTAAGACCGTAGCCTATAGACGCCTGCAACACCAGAAGCATCGCAAGCGCGTAGCCGACCCTATCCCCAATCCACACCAGGATCTCTGGTCACCTTACTCACCAACAGGAACACAATACTGCTTGAAAACAGTATTATTTAGCTGTGGTCTTCTGTAAGGTCGAGGTACTACCCCAGTCGGGCTGCTCCATATTTTGAGTAGGAAATTTCCTGTTGTGCCCTACCTCAGTTTCTGTAAGGTCGAGGTACTACCCCAGTCGGGCTGCTCCATATTTTGAGCAGGAAATTTCCTGCTGTGCCCTACCTCAGTTAGTGGATAAGATTTTGTTAGTAATTTTTGTATATTGATTGCAGACGTAGGTATAAAGTAATACAAGGGGATGCTTTATAACTACTGTACTGTAAATGCTATCTTTATACCTTTCATTCTTATTTGACTTTCATGTACACCAAAACGGTACGGTCAAAACGTTGACAATGCAATTACACAAACTACGACCTTATGCTAGTTTTATAGTTGACACGCAAACATTGACCTCATAACTGTGCAAACTAGATTGTAAGTAAATGCGAATTTGTACTTGAATGTGTGATTTTTAGCGCTGGTAGCTTTGCAGAATTTTCATCGTAATGAAAATATCGATTTACATCAGAAACTGTATTCTAGCATACAAATTTTAAAGTGTTGAATACCACTTCTACCAGCTTTGTGAGAGTACCAGTTTGGCGAGTTTTAATCAGCTTATAACTTCGGCCGTAGATGACACAATTTAAAAACAAGTAAAGTAGACTTATTCATTAGCAGCTGTACATGCAGCTTTGTTTCCGATTGTCATCCTATTTATCAAGCTTATAAGACAAAGTGAGACATTTGTCGTGTAGTGAGTGTTTGTGAATTCAGGTTTTTGTAGTAACTGTTTGTAAATTCAGGTTTTTGGTTTTACCGGTTTCAGATTCTTTGGACTGAACACTGAGCAATGATTTCTGCAATTCCTGAACTATCAAACTGAAAATATCTTAATTTAAAGTATTTTATTTTTACGAATACAGAAAGATGAAATGAAATTGAAATACGCCATAATTAATAAACACATATTGTGCTGTGTGATAGCCAAGTTTCATTTAAATGCAACAAACATTTAAGTTTTAATGCGCATGCGAGATTTAGATAGACATAAAAGGCTTCAGTACCAATTATTATAGAGTGCCCTCTAAAAAAAAATCAAAATATCTTCAACGTACAAAGTTAGAGACCTTATCAATAATTAATAACTATAGTCATGCAAAAATGAAAGGTTGTGTAATATCACAATTCAGCCTGTAACTGCTGCGCGAAGCCTCTTTCTCCATGTAGGAGAGAAGAATTGGAGCCACGCTGCTCCATTTCGGATTGGCGGATATAATTATTATAACTACTATGAGTAACGATAGCTATCAGGTGTATATATCTAATAGCAAACGGAGCGGACAGCTTTTAACGTGCTCTCTGAAGTACGGTGGGGAGACCCCCACGAGAGACATCGGAAAGAAATATTTGTACAAATACAATTATATCCATCCTGAGCGAGAATCGAACCCGCAAACTGCCGGTGTTTTAGGCATTTACAAGCACCACTATACGAGAGCGGTTGTTATTTACATAGTGTTTGCAGTTGTATAATATACAACGTTTTAGTTGCGACGTGCATATAATAATGTATACTTACGTTTTATTTAACTGAATTGTATTTTCTTAACTAATAGATTATAATTAATAACCGTCTACTCATCCAAAGTAATGTATCTCAAATTCAATTTCAGACGAAGTAATTAAACTTACAAGAAGTTTGTTTAGTGTTTAACTGTGAAATACTTGTATTTAGTTTTAGCCTATTCAGTATTATATATCATAAATATCTGTGACTTTGTTCGCATACAGTAACATAATTAAACTCCTTACTTTCCAAGATTGTAATAAGAAACTTACTATATTTTAGGGTTAATATTGTTTTAAAACTTTTACGCGTGCAAATAAGTGAATATTTTAATAATAAGTTAAATAATCATTGTTATTAAAATTATTATTATTTATCAATAAATTACTTATTTTCGATCAGTATAGTATTATGTTTTAATTTGTTGTCATTCTTTTGAAAGTCAATAATTATTTTCATATTTTCAACAAAGAGATATGGCCTGGTATAAGTGCGCTTTTAAAAAAAGCTTACTGAAGAGCCTACAACTTATATTTTCTTTATTCTTTTTAATAAACTTCGAGCGGTAGCTCTCACAATAAT
Source organism: Melitaea athalia (assembly GCA_905220545.2). NCBI lineage: Eukaryota > Metazoa > Arthropoda > Insecta > Lepidoptera > Nymphalidae > Melitaea > Melitaea athalia. Next base: position 13,816,181 of record HG992180.1, on the reverse strand, counting down.
AAATAGATTCTATAAAGTGGCAATAAGATGTAACTTTCAAGTAATTTTAATTATAAATAGGTGTTCGACTTTTTAAAGACAATTTGAATATTAGCCAGTTTTTAAATTTAAAAAGTAATTTCGTGAATGAAACTATATGTAGGTATGTAATAAAGGAATATAACTAAGTACGCCAGGAATGTGTTCAAAGTGATATGCTACGCTTATATTGTCGAAAACACTTACATCAACACACTGCATATACACATACGAGTACGTATCCTATGAACCCTCCGCAAGCTGTTCGATGTCCTCAAATAATGTTGTGAAATATATAAGCACATCTATACTAATATATAAAGCTGAAGAGTTTGTTTGTTTGGTTGTTTGTTTGTTTGTTTGTTTGTTTGAACGCGGTAATCTCTGGAGCTACTGGGCCGATTGGAAAAATTCTTTCAGTGTTAGATAGCCCATTTATCGAGGAAGGCTATAGGCTATGTGTCATCACGCTAAGACCAGTAGGAGCGGAGTCCACGCCGACGAAGTCGCGCGCACAAGCTAGTCTTAAATATACATATAGTGATCAAAAGGCTTTAGTCTCGTGAAATCCCGCTTTGTTATAGTCGCCATGTTGTTAATTTAAATATTCTTTGTTCATGTGTTTACCAATTTATTGAGTGGAAATTCGTATGTTATTTAAATCTCTAATCTCTTATTTATAGATAAACGAATAACATTTGTCGCTCTATTTTATACACATACCGCTTGTTGTTTAAAAATTGTAGACTTAGAATTATATTTTCACAAGCGACCCGCTCCGGCTTCGCACGGGTGCTGCAATGCAATGCTGATACTAAATTTATATAAAATATAAAATAAATATTTGCAATCTAAGTGCAAAAAATGTGTTTATTTACGACATCACATTAGAAAACTTTAAAACTATCAGTGTTCCTCTACTATGTTATGCATGTATTATACATATAAACCTTCCTCTGGAATCACTCTATTTACTAAAGAAAACCGCATCAATATCCGTTGCGTAGTTTTAAAGATCTAAGCATATATACAGACAGACAGACAGACAGCGGGAAGAGACGTTGTTTTATAATAATTATGTAGTGATAAAGTTGACTGCAATTAACGTTGTTACAAAAAAAAGTGAACGTGAAAAGCATTTTTATATTTTAAGTAATAAAATGCATCAGCCCCACTTGACGTGTTTCAATTGAATATTTTGCAATGCCCTGCGAAACCTACCCTATTGCTCTGTACGTATATAATATATAAACTAGCTTCTGCGCGCGACTTCGTCCTCGTGGAATAGGACTAATTCTGTCAAACATGATTTGAGCGAAACTTTAACCGTTTACGCCGCGGAAGCTCTCAAAAGGAAAACAAACCCCGATTTTGAAACATTCTTCATTGGTGCTACGCTCCTATTGGTCTTAGCGTGATGATATAGGTATAGCCTATAGCCTTCCTCGATAAATGGGCTATGTAACACTGAAAGCATTTTTCAAATCGGACCAGTAGATCCTGAGATTAGCGCGTTCAAACAAACAAACAAACAATCAAACAAACAAACTCTTCAGCTTTATTATATTAGTATAGCTAAGTACGTTGGATTATTACATGAAAAAGTTCTTTACACTTTAATAGAAGTATGACAGTTTGAGTAGGACTTGCAAATACACTATACACTGATATATATCTATACTAATATAAAGCTGAAGAGTTTGTTTGTTTGGTTGTTTGTTTGTTTGTTTGGTTGTTTGTTTGTTTGTTTGAACGCGGTAATCTCTGGAACTACTGGGCCGATATGAAAAATTCTTTCAGTGTTAGATAGCCCATGTTACGGCGCAAGACTATCCCACAGTGCCTAAGAGTTCGGGGCCCATCAGCGACCTCTGGCGGACAGTCTGACGTCGGGTACAAAGTACCTATGGAGAAGTAATCAGCTGCGCGATAGCTATAACTGTACTAACGACTGTAACGTAACTGTAATCACTAACCTTCAAAGGAGGAGCTCGGCTATCCGGTCAAGTACAGTCAGGGTAGGTATGTGTAGGTAGTGGAATAGTGTGGTGACGTTGGTGTGTAATAAAGTGACCTGACAGCACTCGACAGCGCCGCGACTCGACGGCAAATCAGGAACGACGATCACTCCAGCCCACTCGAACTCACGGTCACGGAATTAATAATCTTATATAAACAAAACGTCGGCAGAGAAAAATCCAAGGTTAAGGCACATAAATATTAACACGCACAATTAATCGTTAAAAGCAAATCCATATAACACGGAACAGTTACAGCAGGTTTTAAATACATATACACTTTAATCTCACTAACACAATTCACCCGGCCAAACATATCACTCAATACTCGTTAAATCAATTGCCCATACAATCGAAATAAACGCGCCGGCATACAACGAGATTAATACAATTAAGACAAATCATGCGTCAATCATAAAAAGACCCCAACAAATTATAACTTCTCTAATCAAAATGGCGCTCGTTTTCGGGGTTCACACCTCGACACAACCGCGCCGCAAAGCATACACGAGGTCAAGCTAAATAATTTCACTATGCACGATTTATTCGCGCCGATATACAAGAAAGTTTATCGAAGTTCAATTGCAGAAATTATTACGAGTAATTAAATCGATAATTTATCTCGGTTCAACAGCAAATTTAGAATATACGCGTATGCAGTGAAATTTAGCTGCAAATCGCAGCGGGCGGCACAAGTAAGAACGCGGCGTGCGTTCCGCCCGGTCTCAGAAAACGACTGAATGCCGGTCAAGCGCAGGGTCGCGGCGTCGACGCGCGGGCGCAGGCATCGGTGAGGGGGGTCAACCGGTTACGCGATATTATCATGCAATCCAGCCAGAACAGTCCCCCGTCCCGGACAGAAGGGCATTATGTCCGCGAGCAAATCGTAAACCGACAAATTTCAGAGACGAGTGGACGGGGTCGAGGAGTCGCGTGATAAGAGCGGCTCCGGACAGCTCCAACTTAGGGATCGACAGGCGCGACACAATGGAGAGCCACTCTCGCAAGAGAGCACCGTTAAGAGGCTCGGATCTCGCCTAACTACACGATAAGTCCCAGCGCGTCATTTAAGGGGACGTTAGGAAGAAACCCCACTACATCATCAAGGACATCCACTCAAACCAGCATGCGAAGAAGATCGCTAGCAGTGACAAACTAATGATGGGCCCGGCACTCAGAGGGCCCCGGCCGCGCTAGCCGGAACAGATAAAAAGTCGCAGGGACCCGATAAGGTCGCCGACACCGACCAAAAGGGGGAGGGCGGCGCTCCAGTCGCGGCCACTCAGCTAGCGGAGGGGGTCGCGTGAGAAGAGTGGCGAATTCTCGCTCAATCCGCGGAGGGGGGGGACAGACCCCCCCCCCCCGCCCCTGGCAGGGTGACACCCCAACTGATCAGGGGGAACGTCCCCTGTCCAGGCCTGGGGCGCAGGGGTTGGGGGACGAGCCAGAAGCGTCACGCACCGGAAGGCGCTCACGAGCACCCCCGCCCGTGGCGGAGGCGCGGTCGGGAGGGACGCGAAGAGAAGCGCTGATAGGGCCCAGGCATCGTACACAGAAACAAACAAATTCAGTGATAGAAACACATTCAGCAATATAAACAAATACAGTAATATAATTCAGGAATAGAACCAAATTCAGCCATACAACAAATGCATCAATACAAATTCAGCAACAGAAGCAAACTCAGTAACATAAACAAATGCAGTAACATAAATTCAGTAATATCAAACAATGCAGTGACACAGTTCAGCAATAGAAACAATTCGGCAAATACAAACAAACACAGCAATACAAATTCAGCAACAGAACAAACTCAGTAACATAAACAAATGCAGTAATATAAATTCAGCAATAGAAGCAAATTCAGTAATACAACCAAATGCAGTAACCCAAATTTAGCAATCGAAACAAATTCAGTAATACAAACAAATGCAGTAACAGAAATTCAGCAATAGACACAAATTCAGTAGATAAAAAGGCAGTAATACAATTCAGCAATAGAACAAATTCAGTAAGTAAACAAGGCAGTAATAGAATTCAGCAATAGAAACAAATTCAGTAAGTAAACAAGGCAGTAATAGAAATCAGCAATAGAAACAAATTCAGTAAGTAAACAAGGCAGTAATAGAAATCAGCAATAGAAACAAATTCAGTAAGTAAACAAGGAAGTAATAGAATTCAGCAATAGAAACAAATTCAGTAAGTAAACAAGGAAGCAATAGAGAAAAGAACTCAGCAATATAACAAACCCAGCAAATAAATTCAGTAATAAAAACAAAACAAAAACCCGGGATGTCGCACACAGGCCAACCTTCCCCTACCTACCCGCCAGCAATATAGGTACCTAACCCTATCAAAAGAGCTCGCGCAGCTCAAGGCGCGGTAACCACGCTCTGCTACCAAATGTTACGGCGCAAGACTATCCCACAGTGCCTAAGAGTTCGGGGCCCATCAGCGACCTCTGGCGGACAGTCTGACGTCGGGTACAAAGTACCTATGGAGAAGTAATCAGCTGCGCGATAGCTATAACTGTACTAACGACTGTAACGTAACTGTAATCACTAACCTTCAAAGGAGGAGCTCGGCTATCCGGTCAAGTACAGTCAGGGTAGGTATGTGTAGGTAGTGGAATAGTGTGGTGACGTTGGTGTGTAATAAAGTGACCTGACAGCACTCGACAGCGCCGCGACTCGACGGCAAATCAGGAACGACGATCACTCCAGCCCACTCGAACTCACGGTCACGGAATTAATAATCTTATATAAACAAAACGTCGGCAGAGAAAAATCCAAGGTTAAGGCACATAAATATTAACACGCACAATTAATCGTTAAAAGCAAATCCATATAACACGGAACAGTTACAGCAGGTTTTAAATACATATACACTTTAATCTCACTAACACAATTCACCCGGCCAAACATATCACTCAATACTCGTTAAATCAATTGCCCATACAATCGAAATAAACGCGCCGGCATACAACGAGATTAATACAATTAAGACAAATCATGCGTCAATCATAAAAAGACCCCAACAAATTATAACTTCTCTAATCAAAATGGCGCTCGTTTTCGGGGTTCACACCTCGACACAACCGCGCCGCAAAGCATACACGAGGTCAAGCTAAATAATTTCACTATGCACGATTTATTCGCGCCGATATACAAGAAAGTTTATCGAAGTTCAATTGCAGAAATTATTACGAGTAATTAAATCGATAATTTATCTCGGTTCAACAGCAAATTTAGAATATACGCGTATGCAGTGAAATTTAGCTGCAAATCGCAGCGGGCGGCACAAGTAAGAACGCGGCGTGCGTTCCGCCCGGTCTCAGAAAACGACTGAATGCCGGTCAAGCGCAGGGTCGCGGCGTCGACGCGCGGGCGCAGGCATCGGTGAGGGGGGTCAACCGGTTACGCGATATTATCATGCAATCCAGCCAGAACAGCCCATTTATCGAGGAAGGCTATAGGCTATGTGTCATCATGCTAAGAGCAATAGGAGCGGAGTCCACGCCGACTAAGTCGCGCGCAGAAGCTAGTTTTTAATATGGGAAAAGTTAAAATTACGTTTTTCTCATATGAATTCGGATTTTTTTGTTTTTAACTTAATACATTTATATTTTATTTTGGTAGGTATAGTAGTATATACGTTCTGTAAAAATATCACGTGTCTACCATGCGTCTACCTGTTTACAATTCTAAGGGGCCGTCTCCACGAGCGAGCGTATCGCCGGCGATACGCTCGCTCGCGGAGACATTTCCATATAGATTGCTGTAAAAAGTTAAAATTACGTTTTTCTCATATGAATTCGGATTTTTTTGTTTTTAACTTAATACATTTATATTTTATTTTGGTAGGTATAGTAGTATATACGTTCTGTAAAAATATCACGTGTCTACCATGCGTCTACCTGTTTACAATTCTAAGGGGCCGTCTCCACGAGCGAGCGTATCGCCGGCGATACGCTCGCTCGTGGAGACGGCTCCATAAAGAGTGTATAGAAATAGGTTGCACGACGATACTATCGCCGGCGATACGCTCGCTCGTGGAGACGGCCCCTAAGGATATGGGTTCCATGACAGATAAACGACAGATAGACAGTAAATTTGTTGAAGAGGGTTTCTTTGGAACCCCCTAGGTACAAATCATATTTAAAAAAATACCTCTTTCTCAGTGACTATAAAACTACTACACTAATGTAAATAGTGTTGAAAGGGCTTTTTCATATTGGAAAAATTTATTATAAAATGAATGTGTTAATAGATATCCAGTATATGTTGATGTCCCAAGTACAAAATGTAAAGCTGTGTCCCAGCATGTTGTATTGAACCGCCAATACTCTAGGACCTAGGTCAGTCCAGGCTTAGGAGTTCAATTAACAAGTTACACGACGTTAAACGATCCGTTATTACTTGGTTGCACAGATTTAATTTCTTCAATCTATGCTTGGTTGATATATTTCAACTGAAAAACAAATTCGTTCTTGTACATCATTCAATTTTAAAATTATATTAAAAGTAATAATTTTAGAGAAGTGTGTGTATCTATGTGTGTGTTTTGTGATGTTGAAATGTTGTATTATAATATTTAATTAAAAAACTCTTCTGTCTTTTAGTATTAATACACACAAAAATGGCAGATCAATACGTCGCCGAAGCTTTTTCGTATCTACATGAATAAATTAAGGCGCATGGCGCTATTTGTAAGGCTCTGTTTAGACAACGACAAAAAAGTCAGACATATTTCTATACTACACAATATGTATAGACGTGTATTTTAAGTATATTTTTTTAAACTTTTAGTGAGTTATATGTAAGTAGAACTAAGTACAGAGGTAAGTACAGATTTTTTAATAAATAAATTCATGAATAAAAATTAATTAATTTTAGTTATGTCTGGAAAATATCAATTGACCTAGGTAGAAATTGGCTTTAATTTTTTTATATTACTTTAATGTTAATATTTCTAGTTCAAGTGGTGGTGGAGTTTTACTATCTTAGAATAGTATGTACCTACTACCATTTGTAATATTCAATTTTTATGCTTCCTTCAGTCACTCTTATTTTTTTTGACGTTTATCATCTTTAAATTTCTTCAAGTTATAAAATTACACATGTTTATCTAAATACTCTTGTGTTAGTTTTAAAACTTTCAACTAAACGTTCTCTTTTATTGCTTTGTCTTCATAACGTGACAAAATATTTAATTTCAACTAATTATGAGTGTGTGATATATTTCCGAAAACATTAAACAAAGAAAAGATTTGTACGCAACAACTACTGTAGCTCGTGCTACACTTATTGTAGTGTCTCCGTGTTATATGAATGATACTCGTATGTGCTCATACAAGACACTTTGAATATATAGGTACATAAAGTACGGTAGTCTAAGCTCGCCTTAACACCGATAGAAGTAGTTCAACGGCCGATGGAATATTCAGTTTGTCTATATTGATTGTTACGCTACCTACGATAGTTTTCAATGTAAAGTGTTGAATCTAATTATGATTTTGAAGTAATTAATGTAATGTTTTTCTTGTATAGTAATATAATTCTTATATTGTCGTTGTTCTAGAGTCATATGATTTAATACGGAAGAACAAAGTAATTTCGTAACACACCTACTGAAAGGAAAAGATGGCGATATGAGTTAAATACTCCAGCAGTTAACATAAATGACTAGCCCGTTGGCGCAGTTTGTAGTGACCCTGCTTTCTGTTCCGGGGGTTGTGGGTTCGATTCCCACCTTGAGTCTGGGTGTTATATACATATTTATTTATATATTCATATATGTATCTATTATTTATAAGTATGTTTATCGAAAAAAAAAATATGTAGCTAGACCAGTCGGCTGTTACCTATAACACAAGCATTTAGTTGCTTACTTTAGGAACAGACGACCGTGTGTGTATTGTGTATATATTTATTTAAAAAAAAATAAAAAAAAATAACATATAAGTATTTGCTTAATAGGTACTGTATAAAATATATAGAACTAGAAAATATATTAAACCGCACAAATATCTAATGTTATATAAAATAAATTTAACTTTCGTCTAAGCCGATCTGTTAATGATGAAGAGTATCGTTACAAAGAGTCAAATAGCAATGCATCACAAATTAATAATTCTGTTATCAAAGACTAATCCCTTCTATTTTTATCAGTGTACAATATAAGTCACTGTAAATCTCTACTTTACCAGCAACTTTGATCCGGTGGTTATAATAAAGCCTTAATATAGGGTTTTTCAACAAAAACCTTGTTTTATAAATCAAAATAAAACAATAAATTTAGATGACATAGAGTTTAATTAATTTTCGGAAGCCCAAATGCGACAATTTTGCTTAACCTTAGTACTCAAAATTTGTGAAGTGATTAACGAAATATACCCATCATTTTGTCAAAAAGTGATAAAAACTGTGATAAAAGAATCGACAACTGTAGCCGTGGTCGTGGTGGACGTCGTGGCGTTTTTAAAAAGAGGATGGAACAAAAGAAATACAAAAGATAAACATGTATATTATGTTGTATCTATCAGGAATGTCTACCAGACAACCATTTGTAAATGTAAATTAAATTGCTACTGGAAGTATTTATATACAACTAAATTAATATCAACGAGTACGATATTGCTATATTGTAACATATACGAAACAAGTAAATAATTAATAAATATGTTCAACATAGATGGTTGTCGGTTCCGTAGGCACTAACGCAGGCAACATAATTCCCGTGTTTTAGGAAACAGCCGGCTGATATAGATGCAATTTATTTTAAACAATTGTAGTAATAAAATACACGTATAAATAAATATAAATTAAACTCAAATCGGGATATAAATCCAACCCACAACCCTTAGCAGAAACCATCACGATCACGATCCAGCCTGTAATATCCCACTGTTGGGCATAGGCCTCTTCCCCATGTAGGAGAAGGATCGGAGCTTAATCCACCACGCTGCTCCAATGCGGGTTGGCGGTTAGCAGAAACCATGGTTACTGCAAACTGCCCTAAAAGGGGTAAATCCAACAATACTTAGTTCCATAATCTTTAATTTTTAAAACGGACCTATTGGTTGGTAACTCGTATATTTACATTAAATATATTAATTGGAATTACTCAAGCTGAATCAAACACGGTAATTGAGTTATCTGAGCATGCAACGTTTTCGCATTACTCATTTGACATATCATAAAAACAGTTAGTCGTTATAGCAGTCAGTACCTAGATAAAGGGTTGTTTCCTTATTTTAAATAGGGGTTGTAAATTAGTTAAGAGTTGTAATTAGAGAGTTTATAAGCTAGCATAGTTTTTTTTATAATGATTGAATTACTATAAAGTAAACAAATTTATTTTATTGACGCTTTCTTTCAACACTAATAGAAAATAGATATATTACGAGTATAGGATATAAATATATTTCGTAGAAAAAACAAATTTTGTATTGCGTAACTTAAATACAGCGTACGAATGTTGTTTGTCTTTCAGAATTTATTTATCAAACTAGCTTCTGCGCGCGACATCGTCCGCGTGGAATAGGACCAATTCTGCCGTTTACGCAGCGGAAGCTCTCAAAAGGAAAAAAGCCCGATTTTGAAACATTCTTCATTGGTGCTACGCTCCTATTGGTCTTAGCGTGATGATATATAGCCTATAGCCTTCCTCGATAAATGGGCTATCTAACACTGAAAGAATTTTTCAAATCGGTCCAGTAGATCCTGAGATTAGCGCGTTCAAACAAACAAACAAACAAACAATCAAACAAACAAACTCTTCAGCTTTATTATATTAGTATAGATATAATTTGGGTAAGTTTTTGTCTGTTATAAGTAGACATTGCTTGGGAAAATTTCATCCATAGGGAAAATATAAATTAGTTCACCAAAACCTGTTCGGTTAACAGAGTATTCGATATTCATTAGTGATAGGTACCAAACAGAGGTTTGATTTTCATGTTCCTATAGGACCCATAGGGATGCTGGGTTTATTGTAGTTTAATGGTTTAACATCATTTCTGTGCACGACTTGTTTACAAATTCGTAATGGAGTATTTTCGTTATAGCTATAATAATTTACGTATAAACGTTCGTTAGGTATTTACATTATAGCATTTTTAATGGTTTAAATTATTTAGAAGCCTTAATATTGAAAATTATTTATAAATTTACGCATATTTTATTTTTAGCTATGTAACTATTGTATAAAATGATTGCACATATATAGGATACTAGCTTCTGCGCGCGACTTCGTCGGCGTGGACTCCGCTCCTATTGGTCTTAGCGTGATGATACATAGCCTATAGCCTTCCTCGATAAATGGCCTATCTAACACTGAAAGAATTTTTCAAATCGGCCCAGTAGAACCAGAGATTACCGCGTTCAAACAAACAAACAAACAAACAAACAAACAATCAAACAAACTCTTCAGCTTTATATATTAGTATAGATATAGAAAATGACTTTTTCTTGCAGGTTCGACACAGATCACGTAGTGGTATCGTATCGTTTAACGCATTTTACCGATACTTTTCACACAGAACATTCAAATGAGTAATAATTTTAGGCAGTCAAATTATTCCATGTTCGTAAGTGATATACTCACGCAACGGAGTTGTCAAACATACTCGTATCTTATGTAACAAAAGTTCTATATTTATATATGTACTGTGTGTATAATCAAAATTTGTATCCACCCGTTAAGGAAAATACAATGTTTTTAGTTTTGTGTCCCTGAAGTGAGTAAAGTAGCCGAGAGGCGGGTTAGTTAGTTAGGCAACTGGCAACTTGTGATACATTAGTGTTGAAGGCGTCCATCAGGCGTCTTTAGTATCCACTTACTGTTTGGCGGATCGTTCATCGTACGCTTGTTAAAACTGTAGTGATAAGGTTGTAAGTACCATACAATACCAAGCGTTTACGTTCGATTTTTGTGTTTATGATATTCGTGATTGTACGTACGTACAAAGTTTAAAATGTATTCTTGTGATGTCATTTGTAAAATATGGGTATAAAAATGATTTATCACAAAAAGTATTATATTGAATAATTGTAAGAACTAAACTAGGTTTTGTTAGATATACGAATACAAAGTAATAATCTTACTTTTTCGTTTATAAGTTTTTATTTTTAGCAAAAAAAATTGCATATTGTATTTATATATAAAAATCATAAAGAGCTTTAATAAAGATCTTTTGAGACTTTTTATTAGTATATTTTCCATTCTAAAAATAAATTTTAATACTTAAGACGGTCAATGATCTTAAAATTCGTAATTCATAAAAATTTCTTACAATGCATTTAATTTTTTTTAGCTCAACAATACCCACGCAGAGGGTGCGTTAGCAGAAACTCATATAAAATAAGAGTAAACTTTCTCGTACTAATCCATTTTTTAACAAGTAAATTTAGCACGTAAAAGTTTCAATAGTCTATAAAATTGTTCTTTTTAGTACACTCAGACGTAAGTTTCAAAAATTTAATATCTCTCCTTAGTTTAGCGGCTTTACTTTGACAAAATACTACAAAGTTAATTAAAAATAGCGCAATTAAGCTAATATGTAAGAAGTTCATAGCGACTGCAGTAAAAGCCTTAATTGAATTTTACTAATGAATATTTGATGTACTGAATATTTAAATCTACACTTAGTTGTTTTGTGTTAAAAAATAAATTTCAAATGCATTATTATGGCACTGACCAAAGTAACACTATATTGTAACAATATATTGTAACAATATATTGTTACTTACCTATATATTTTAATATTTATATATTAAAACACAATTCCCTAGAGTTGTCCTTGTCCTCACATTTCTTTGCTTATTTTTAAACATTTGTATATTAAAGTGTAAGGTACGAATTTACGACTGGGTGAGAATTCATTAAAATCTGTTGGATTCAAGTAATTATGGCTCCCGTCGACTATAATACATTAAGGATCGTCAGCTGTCGAGCGTGATTGTTACTTTGCTTACTCTTTGATTTGATTCCATTACTTTCCTGAAAAATTTATTGCCATGAATGATTAATTATGACTGACTAGCCCGTTTGAGCAGTTTGTAGTGACACTGCTTTCTGTTCCGGGGGTTGTAATTTCGATTTCCGGCCTAAGTTTGGGTGTAATATCCATATTTATTTATATGTATATGTATTAATTGTATACATGTGAATTGAAAATATAATACATATATGTATATGCAGACGTTGTTTTGCCATGTATAATATTAACCTCCTTAATACTCCCCGCCTTATAACTTTGGGGGTATGAAAAATAAATGTTGGCCGATTCTCAGACCTACCCGAAATGCACACAAAATTTCATAAAAATCGGTCCAGCCGTTTCAGAGCAGTATGGTAACTATCAGTGTCACGAGAACGTTATATACATATAAGATAATCTTGGTGGATTAAGCTCCAATCCTTCTCCTACACGGAGAAAGAGGCCAATAGTGGGCCCGACAGTGAGATGCTATAGGTTGAATGCATGCATGCAAGTACTTATTAAAGATTATAATATAAAAAAGCAGTTGACGCGACACTGTCATATCAAAGTAACAAAAATAGTGTAATATCTTTGTAATATTGTTGTAATACCTTTTTTTTTGATATCGCAGGGTAACCCATTTACGGGTGATATCCAGGACGCTCGTGTAGGCAGTCCTAGACCGTATGTCGGACTCAGCACTTGGGGGTGCCACTACCGCACTAAACCCCCTGCGGGAGCCTTCAGCCGCTTTAATTGGAGGGTCCCGGATCTGCAGGCAACAGGATCCCTCCAGCGACAGGATGGCCTCGGCGAAAAGGCCAGACTTCTCCTCCATGGGGACTGTCCGGCTCACCTCTGAACAGTCTCGACGACGCCGTGTCTAGCAGGCCCGGGTCCCCATCCCGGCCCGACACGGGCACAGGGGCGTTACTGGAAGCGCATTAAGTAGCGCCTCCTACGCACCCCCATTCGTCGCCCGCGGGTGGAAGCCACGTCGGCGGCCTCCTCTCTCACCCGCTCGTCAGCCTCCTTCTGGGACATTACTGTCTCGCAGAAGGAGACCATCGCCTTCCAGGACTCGTCGTTCCCGAGCATCGCGGTGATGACGCTCGGGAGTGACAAGTCCCCTCCGAGGACTGTCGTCAGATCGATTGTTGTACCTAATACCTATCTTCTTTAAGTTTTTTTTTTACATTATAATTAGTAAATACATTTTGTAAAAGTTATCTTGTTTTCTATATAAATTACCAATAATCTTTTTCCCCGAGATAATAAACGCTTCCTTTAAGTTGTTTGATATGTTGACATTCGTTAACTGAAATAAATTACGATGACGAAATAAACAACTCTATCTCAAACTTTTATGACTGTTCTTCATTAGAAGCTATTCTTTCAGAACTCTTAACCACGCGGAAAATTCTGCGTTCAGTAAGACGTCGAGACTTGACGGTTAAGTAGTTTAAATACGAGTACGAATATTAATAGAAAATTGCTTACGAAAATGAAATAAAAGATAAACATTATTTTTTTTTTATTTTTTTTTCTGTCACACTGTATGGGATCATTTCGTTGTATTTAAAACATTATGGGATTACCTACTTTGAGGAAAACGATTTTCATAAGGAAAAAAGTCACATTCGTTACTTACATGACAAGTACTTCTAATTAAATTTTAAATGTGTACTTTTTGTAAAACGAATAATAATTTCCTACAATTGAAAAAAAATTTTGGTAGTCAATTTAAAGCTCTGTTAATCTGAATATATCAAACAGTACGGGGAACAACACCTTTTCAAACAAACCTTCACCACAATTAATCCCTTTGTAATTACTTTACGGAATCAGAGCTTTAAAGTTCATTGAGTAGGTATAGTAAGCAGGGAAGTTTCCACGCTTTCATGTAATATAAGGCATTTTGATAATACAAAATAATTATTATATTACTTTGATTGGAAAATAAATTATATTAGATCTCAGCTATATTTTTATGAATAAACCAGTTTTTTATTATTATTCGTGTGGTATAATTCAATGTTTTATTTCACAGATTATTTTTGGTTTTATCGCTCTGGTTCCACGTATATTGTATCACTAGCTATTGAGTACGTAAATCATAATTTTTTTCTCACTTTCTTATTTTATTATTCTTTTTTATTTTAATTTTCAGTTTTATTGACCTAACTTCAATATATAATGAAAAATGAATTACCTAAATTAGAATAAACTGAATACTGTTTTGCGTGATCATACATAATGTATACGGATCGAACTGATAACCTTCGCTTTTTCGGTGGTTAAAAATATAACGTTATTGTGAAAAGCAGCCATTGTAAAAATTACTTATTTAACGCTAATTGCAATAAATAACTGTGAAAATTTAGTAAAAAATGATATCTTTAATTTGATTGTGTATTAAAAATTACTGTCTTGCTTTGATCGTTTAGAAAATTCCTGTCAAGAACTCGTTCTATGGCAAAATTTTCGCCAAGTGTAGGATTTCATACTGGAATTAATCGAAACTGAAGTGAAAATATTAACTCACAATTAAACCTGACTTTCTAAGACTTTCTTGGTTCTTGCTTTATAGACATGCTTATACACAGCTGATATGCAGCCTTACTATTGTTACGCCTTACCTTTATCTACGATTTGTCGCTTACGATTATACGTATCCTCTCCTTTCCACCTTGTAAAAATAAGATATTCAATTGACATACACAGTACACACTACACACACCATTGAAAAAATTGAAAGATTAATTGAAAAACAGTGTCTAATGAATAATATGTTTTACCGACAAAAAAAAAACATATCCCAGCAGCTAATATCCGGTAAATTTTTCTTAGTGGGATCGATAAACGGTAACGGGTAACGATGGGATCGTTCACTGTTAATTTTGTAAACAATTTCTGTAATTATAGAACAACCTCCTTATAATTATGGAAATTACTAGCAATAAATTAATGTATAAACAAACAAAATGGCTACTAAGCATTCAAACAACAACGTCTGTAGGTATGTCTGTATAATCAAATTATGTAGTGACAAGACAAACATTAAATATTATTAAAATTTGAGCTTTATCGATTGAACTTTGTTGATTGACATTACACATGTTAATTTGTTAATACATTTTTTTAAAAATTAATATGTAGTAAAGTTTTATATTATGTTTATGACTATTATAATAAATATTTGCGTAACTACTGCTTTAAACTATTATAAGTATTTTTATTTCTATCGATAATATATCATTCGTACATAACAATTATTGAAGCGAAAGCTAAAAATTGTATAAGAGGAAATATTCAGACAGCAATAAGCGATGAATCAATTTTGTATTCATTGGAAATAAAAGCATTGTAAATTACCGATGCATTAATACAGTTATTTCAGTACGAGACAGGGTAAACAAATATTGAGTTACATATATTTAGTCTATATAGTGACGCAATTCATATCGACTATGACGTGATTTCGATTTTGACGAAGATCTTGTCTATTGTCATTAAATTTAAATCTCCGTCATAGAGATTATTCTGGCAGAGTGCCAGTTGTGGTCATAAGCGTACACAATTTCATTTCATTAAACGATTGTTGAAGTTACTTACTACTGCTATTAATAAATTATTATTTTGACGGGTGCCGAAAGTATGTAGTGTGTTTTATATGAAATATTAGTCTTTTATTATTTCATCTTTACTATAAATCGGTCGTATTATTATCAAATAAAATGGATAACGCTTGTGTAACTAAATTGTGATGAGAAATAAAGAATAACGAATGAACAAATTGTTTGAATGAGCTCCTGGGGGAGATTGGGGATAGGGTCGGCAACGCGCTTGCGATGCTTCTGGTGTTGCAGGCGTCTATAGGCTACGGTCTTACCATCAGGTGAGCCGTACGCTTGTTTGCCAAAATAGTTACATAAAAAAAAATGCTTTTTGAGTATTTTTACACAACAATAAAATAACTTATTTTTGTGGCATAATACACTTCAAAATACTTAATATAAATTTTTGCGACTGAATATCCATTTTTGGCCAGTCTTTAGACAATAGTATTTCGATTTATGGGGTTTTTTGAAAAAGTGGGGGGAGGGGGTGTGGTGGATTATCCTCTGGTGCCCCTCCCATCCCTAGAAATCTCATGATTATAACGATATCACGGCAAAAAATTTTAAGGTAAAAATTATTTAAATAGTTACCGAATACCTAATTTTAATTATGCGTAGTTTAGCTCCGATGCTGCAAGAAGTGCATTCATACTCCGTTCTGTAGCTTCTAAAACACTTACACATTATAATAATACACGTATGTACGTAGAAACTATTTGTAACACTTTTATACATAATATTATTCGTATTTGCGTTAAAACTATCTCTTGATTGACAAGAGTAATATACGATACGAAGAACAGATTAATATGAAGTTATGAACTGACATATCGATGTAGATGTTTTCGTTCTATCTATCAAACAGGCAAAAGTCTAAGACCATACAGCCTATTCAGTCGGGATTTTTTTCAATACATTTTTTGGGTTGGATTTAGAATCGTTTGGCACGAATTTAAGGGGGTGACGGGGTGGAGGGGGGAGGGGAGGTCCCTCCCAACCCCCCCCGTACCACTCGCGATACAAGGTAATGCGCCGTTCTTGAAAAAATAGAAAAAAGAAATCTTACATACCTAACCTCCAAATTCGACAGTTTATCGTCATAATTTCTATCTGTGACATCTCCAGCACTGTGGAAGCCTTTTGCTGATGCGTTTAAACACTGGTTCAATAATTGTAGAGAGGCTGTGGTAATTTACCAAATAGATAAACAAATATACGATGGAAAGTCCGGGGAAGACGGTCCAAATAGATGAAAGCAAATTCGGGTATCGAAAATGTAACAAAGGTATTATCTAATTATAACTACTCTTTAGATTAAGACCCGCGTCGGTCTAATTTTGAATTTAGATAGGTTAGGGTTATTTTATTTTTTTGTTTTAGTAACAAAATCATGCCGATAAACAGTTTAATTTTGAATTTAGATAGGTTAGGGTTATTTTTTTTGTTTTTGTAACAAAATCATGCCAATAAACAGTCTAATTCTGAATTTAGATAGGTTAGGGTTATTTTTTTTTTGTTTCTGTGACAAAAATATGCCGGTTAACAGTCTAATATTGAAATTAGATAGGTTAGGGATATTTTTTTTTATTTTTGTAACAAAATCATGCCAATAAAGTCTAATTTTGAATTTAGATAGGTTAGGGTTATTTTTTTTTTGTTTTTGTGACAAAAATATGCCGGTAAACAGTCTAATATTGAAATTAGATAGGTTAGGGTTATTTTTTTTTGTTTCTGTGACAAAAATATGCCGGTAAACATTCTAATATTGAAATTAGATAGGTTAGGGTTATTTTTTTTTAATTTTATGACAAAAATATGACGGTAAACAGTCTAATATTGAAATAAGATAGGTTAGGGTTATTTTTTTTTTGGTTTCTGTGATAAAAATATGCCGGTAAACAGTCTAATATTGAAATTAGATAGGTTAGGGTTATTTTTTTTTGTTTCTGTGACAAAAATATGCCGGTAAACAGTCTACGGGTCTTAATCTAAGACTTAACATAATTATTATTGACAAAACAATCAAAACATGATGTCTCCAATAAAAAATTTCATTATATTTAATTCCGTTTCAGGTCGGCAGGTAAGATTTCTTTTTTCTATTTTTTCAAGAACGGAGCATTACCTTGTATCGCGAGTGGTACGGGGGAGTTGGGGGGGGGGCCTCCCCTCTCCACCCCCTCCCCCCTTAAATTCGTGCCAAACGATTCTAAATTTCAACCCATTTTTTATATGAAGGCAAAACCTATTTAATCGTAAATCTTTTTAATTTTGAGCTTAGATAAATTAGATTATCGACATAATTTCGTTATAAAAAATAAATAAATAACCCTAACCTATCTAACTCATAGTTTTTATATATTAAATTAAATTAATACTTGTGCATTGTAGGAAAAATTAGAACGACAAAATATTCTAATAAAATTAGTAAAATTGTGTGTTAGAATATATATACAGAAATCCGAAAAATACCCAGAACCCAATCCGAGCACCCCACTATCCACGTGGTCTTGGTCTGTCTTACCCCTAGAGTGTTCTGTTGAGAGCCCGGAGCGGATAAGGCTGGTCGCCGAAGGCGACCAGCCTCTTCCGCTCCCTACGCATTCGTTCATGCGCTTTCGCACAGCGGGAGAGGTCTGTCCTCCTTTCGCGCCGGAGCCGTGTTATACTAATTTCAATGGTGTTAGGTTAAATTTTTTTCGTAACGTAATTATGTGGATAAACCGTCTAATTTTGAAGTTAGATAGGTTTTGCCTTCATATAAAAAAATGTAAAAAGTTAGTTAATGTTGAAAAGAATCCCGACTGAATAGGCTGTATGGTCTTAGACTTTTGCCTGTTTGATAGATAGAACGAAAACATCTACATCGATATGTCAGTTCATAACTTCATATTAATCTGTTCTTCGTATCGTATATTACTCTTGTCAATCAAGAGAGTTTTAACGTAAATACGAATAATATTATGTATAAAAGTGTTACAAATAGTTTCTATGTACATACGTGTATTATTAAAATGTGTAAGTGTTTTAAAAGCTACGGAACGGAGTATGAATGCACTTCTTGCAGCATCGGAGCTAAAATACGCATAATTAAAATTAGGTATTCGGTAACTATTTAAATAATTTTAACCTTAAAATTTTTTGCCGTGATATCGTTATAATCATGAGATTTCTAGGGATGGGGGGGGCACCAGAGGATAATCCACCACACCCCTCCCCCCACTTTTTCAAAAAACCCCATAAATCGAAATACTATTGTCTAAAGGCTTACCCCATTTTTGCACATTTAGTAATATTCTGAGGTGAAAATCAATAGACAAAAAAAAGAGTAAAGATCTTCTAAAATTTATATATATATATATATATATATATAGCGTACTTAGCTAGTTTTTTAATATATTTAAATATATAAAGGACTTAAAAACGAGTGTGCTTTACACCACACGACTGAAGTAAAACGTAACCCTCTCTCTTTTTATCTTCACTTACCTATATCTCCCTCTCAATTTCCGTTTGCCTCACCATTCTTCCATTCTTTGCCGTTCACACTTTTAGTAACGCTCTCGTCACGCATTACCAGCTTACTCCCCAAGTCAAGCGTGGGTAGAAAAGTTTTACTTCAAAAAGATTTAGAGATATAAGTCATTTATCAAGTACGTAGTATTAGTACTATTTTTACCCGACTGCCAAGGAAGGGTTATTATCTGATGTAGTGTTAAGATCACGTTCAAGTGGACGCAGTGACAAGGTTGTAACAGGGTCACGCAACAGCTGTTCTGTTGGCTAATAACGTTTCTCCTCAGATGATCTGTAGTATGTTATAGTAACATACGTATCTAATATTTTCTTTCTTTATTTTTGTTACTTAATTAGATTTTTAATTATCTAATATTCAAATTATATGTTAAATTGGATAAGTATTTATTTAAAGACGTGTGTAATTTAGGCTACTCGATGTTATTTTTTCTGATAATTTGTACATTTTTATTTTATTTATTATATTTTGTGTAATAAATTAAACAATTTATTACTACTTGATAATGATAGAATAAATAGCTATAATTAAATTACACTGCCGTAAATATGTTTATATTATTATGTTAGAGATGTTAAACAAGCAAATGCTTAATCTAATAATACAGGCTTTATAAGCAAATAATAAATGTAATTATGTCAACAATGCGAGTAAAACATCAGCGGAGGTGTAGTAATTCGTAAATGAATTAATAACATTGTCATATTGATCAAACCGACAAATATAAGAGCTTTAAAGACATTCAACGAACAAAACTCTTTCTAAAACGCCCGGATAACGCGTCCTAATGTAAAAGATGAATACCTACTGATGTTAAGAATGCTTATTATATACGCGAGTTTCGTAGGAGTATTATGTACAACTATATAATAAGTTAATACACTTTTCTATATCAGCTATAACTAAAGAAACCGCTAATTCTTTTTATGAATAAATACACACATCAGTAAATGAAATTTCATTTACTTGTAAGCATAATTATAACTTAAAAAAAATATACTTATGCAAATCTCTTAAGGGAATGGATGTAAAGAGTACCGAAATTTTAGTGTTAATTACTAATATCTATTAAGCGCACATTATCCTAGTAAGTTATTGAGCTTAAATTAAGAGCATTTTCATTTAGGTATTATTTAATACAAGAATACAAGATCAATATTTAAACTAGTAATCGAATTCGTCCCGCACTGCGACTCTTGCCAAATTTAGGGCTTGTCCTCATGTTAAATGTATTAAGGTATCCTACATTACAAGTCCGAGTGACATGTGGGACATAAATATTTAAAATATATTCAGGAGACCCGAAAACTAAAGGTACTAATAGATTTAAAAATATAAAAGGTAACGCAAAGTTAAAGTAGAATAGAAATAAGAATCACTGTCTAGAAACTTTGTTGAAAATAGCTTGAGTCCAGTTGTCCACCGAAAACGAATATTTATATTATGTATATTGTATACCTATATACATTGTGACAGTGCATACAAATTTCATTGTTACGTATAATATGTCTAAATATTTTAAGGATTACAATGACCTTTAAATTATTACCATATTATATACATAAAAAATAAGAGAATAAACATAATTTTAATTATTATTGTATTAAAATAGTTTTACAATTAATTAAAATTGATTTTAAATTTTAGGCCGTATAAATTATTACCTCTCCCTCTCTTCCCGTGGGTGTCGTAAGAGGCGACTAAGGGATAACACAGTTCTACTACCACCTTGGAACTTAAAAAGCCGACGGATGGCGGGATAACCATCCATGCTGGCTTTGAAAAACACAGGCCAAAGACGGGCAGCAGCGTCTTCGGTGCGACGGCGCCAGCCCTGCGGTCACCAACCCGCCTGCCTAGCGTGGTGACTATGGGAAAAACACATGAGTTCGCGTCATAATGTCGGGCGCGAACTTGTGGAGGCCTATGTCCAACAGTGGACTGTGATAGGCTGTAGTGGTAGTGGTAAATTATTACCTTGTGCAACCGCCATTTTCTAACTGAAATATGATATAAAAAAGGACGCTTCGGGACTAAAAAGATGGTGTCGAGGAAGAAAGATGGAGATGGTGAAAACAAAAACATTTTCAAGTATACAACGATTAATTATTGTGATTGAATTAATTATTCGCCGGGAATATTTGGTGAGTCTTCATATTTTTATTTTGACTCTGATGTAAAATGATTTCTTGTTAACTTTACATTTTCAATTGCTGGTATACCAGAAATAGAATTTGCTTATCTAAGCAACTGAATTGATTAATATTTTGCAGACTACAAGGGCCCTATAAACTATTAAATAATTTGTCAAATTTGTTTGTCAAACTTCATGTTTTCATACTTCGTGTTTTCATATATAAAACACATCAAACAAGCTCGCACACGTTCAAAAAATTTGAGAAACACGTTTATCAAACAAAAATTTGACAAATTATTTGATCGTTTACCTTTAAGCATTTGTAGTATTCGAACAAGTGCCAATATATAAAAAATAACAGTACGAGCACCGTACTGAATGTACTCTAGTAATTTCTCGATGTTTCTATATTGAGAGACAAGGCGTTGTGGTTGTGGCCGATTCCGGTCGCCGCAGATTATTATACACTGTGTTGTTGTCGTCTTGAGGTCGTATTCGTATCACCTATACTTAAGCAATTGTGAGGCGAAAAGCTCTGCGTTGTGATCTCGGTCGTGATACGTAGAGTATAATTTGCATTGTGATATCGAAGTGGAGGCTATTGTATACACGTCGGGTGTATATACCGTGCGTGTCCCTTGTTTTTTCTTATACTAATTTTTAAATATATAAATGTGGTAGAGCTGTTTATATCAGTAATTCTTATAAGTTGTTAATGTATAAAAGATCGGGCTCTCGTTATTTTTTATTTCTTTTTATACACGTGTTTCTAAAAAATATATGTAGTTTTTGTAACTATACTAATTGGAACGCAAAACAATATTTAGTATAATAAGGTGAGTACGGGTAAGCTAATACGTAGGTATGTATAGTAGTTTTATTTCATTTCTTAATAATCGAGTGTACGAGTAGGTACATATTATATAATGATTGACGTTTAAAAATAACATGGGTATCTATCAATAAAACAACGTGAAAAAGGGCTAATTAGATAATATTTTTAAATGTTACGCATTCTTGTGATGAGGAGAATCCAGTCACGTTCTAATTTGTTAATATATGTTACTGACGATATAATCATGATAAGTAACAATTATCCAGTATCGGTAATATCGGTAAAAAAAGGTAGGAAGTTACTTTAATTTATATACATACTAGCTGACGCCGTAAACGTCGTTTTGCCATATATGTTATTAACCCCCGCAACCACTCTTCTGGGTAGAGTTTCGTGACATCCGTTCTTAGCTGACCTCTGCTCGGCGAAAAGAATATTCATAACAAATTTCAAGTCTCTACGCCTTATGGTTCCAGAGATATCGTTATGAGTCAACATATGGGTGGAAATCTCTTTTATTTATGTAGATTAAAGTAATTTTCTACTAGGTCTACTTCTCCTATAAACAACTAAAATTTTTAAATTTAGTGTAACTAATGAATGTTAGTTATGCAACAAGTTTAAAAAAATTTATTTGAACTAGAGTGGATGAATAAAAAGTATTTTATATGCTACTGAAAATTTAAACAATGTATATTATCTTTTCTACCAAAACAAAAAATTAAGAAATATTAGAGTAATAAAAGTGTAATGAAAAGTTGTGATTTATATAATGCAAAGTAGGTATACGTAGCATTACAGCCTCGATCAATGCTTTAAGCCTTTCAGAAACATTGTTGTTTTGTACTCTATGTTTCATTTGTCACTGTAGCGAAATATTAAGTAATTCTATCTAAAACATTCTAAGACGAAATATGACAAGTTTAATTTTCGTAAAATATTATAATCAATTTGTCTTGAGTATAAGTTTTATATAAATTTTATTATATCCTTCCTTATAAATAAGAGTAATTTATATACCAACAAATTAAAGTAAGACACAATACACCCAGAATCATATTAACTAAACATCAGTCATTTTTCTAAGATCCAAAAAGAAACTTGGGAAACAAGTGACATTCGCAGGGTTTATTATTCGCAAGCTCACTTAACTGCGAGTATACATATATGTAGGTACAATTAAGTATACTATAAAAGGACTATCTTTTTCTATGGAAATGAAAAAGTTTGTTTATATATTAAAGAAGGAATACGGGTAAGATATTTTTCATCTACAAACTTTCTTGTCTTGTTTAAATCTTTATATAATATATGTATGTATGTACCTCTTCTAGTTATTTGGCGCATTGATATAATATCATTCCGTTAGCTTAGAATATCCCTTTCGCATTCACCACTACTTTATTATATCTGATATCGTATAACGTATTTGAGGACACCAGAGGTTTTAGTGTATTTTACGTGTCAATAACTTACTAAAAGCCCATTACACTCTTTGCTATATATACGAGTATAATGATAAATATTTTTGACACAACATCCAACAGACAAAAGAGGGTGAAATATTTAATTTATTGCTTCTTCGCAATGAAACTATATCTACTACTACTGCAATCAATATTACTGCATGTTATAAAAAAAAAACTAACTCTCAGATATTTCTACTCGTTAATATATCTACTCGTTAATTAATATAACCAATGAAACAGTTTCTAATCGTTTTAGTTTATGGTTCACAATTTTGTAATGAAATTGAACGAAGCTTAGATCTGGATTCGTTTTCTAAACAAATATAACAATAAAATTCGTGCATAGCTCAAACTTTATTATTTACGGTAACAAAAATCGTACAACTTTCGTATATATTTATCTAGCTTACATAATATCTAAGCAAGTCAGAGTGGGGTTTTAATTAAGGACATAAAGTAGGTACGGATTTTTATTAGAGACTAGCTTCTGCGAGCGACTTCGTCCCCGTGGAATAGGACTAACATGATTTGAGCGAAACTTTAACCGTTTACGCCGCGGAAGCTCTCAAAAGGAAAAAAACCCCGATTTTGAAACATTCTTCATTGGTGCTACGCTCCCATTGGTGCTACGCTCCCATTGGTCTTAGCGTGATGATATATAGCCCATAGCCTTCCTCGATAAATTGGCTATCTAAAACTGAAAGAATTTATTAATCGGACCAGTAGATCCTGAGATCAGCGCGTTCAAACAAACAAACAAACAATCAAACAAACAAACTCTTCAGCTTTATTATATAAGTATAGATTACATCGTGCACAAGATAAACTTATTTCTATAATACCAGTCAACTTAGTTCTATCGAAGGAATTCGACTACTACCAACATTTTAATAACGCCGAAATATATTTCGTAGTACGAAAAACCAAAGCAAAGGGATTACAAAATTTCAGTTTCTCGTATAATATCTTTCAAGTTGTGTACATAATCTTCGTTTCTGTAGACTTTTCAAAACCCAGTAAAGAAGGTCGAGAGGCTTGTATAGCAAGTTATTTTATGAAACTTGATTGTATATCTTCACAACGTCAAATTTAATGATATCATTATTGTTATGAGTGAAAATCGTAATTCTGTATTAAAAAAATCAATTGAAGGGAATTTTAGACTATCGAGTTCGGTCGTAGAAGTCAAGTCAAGTCGGCAATAGAAGAACAGTTACTATAAATATTAGTATAGTGTTAAAATAATAATATTAATGCTTTATGATCTATAAATATTAACCAACTAGCTTCTGCGCGCGACTTCGTCAGCGTGGACTCCGCTCCTATTGGTCTTAGCGTGATGATACATAGCCTATAGCCTTCCTCGATAAATGGGCTATCTAACACTGAAAGAATTTTTCAAATCGGCCCAGTAGTTCCAGAGATTACCGCGTTCAAACAAACAAACAAACAAACAAACAAACAAACAAACAAACAAACAAACAACCAAACAAACAAACTCTTCAGCTTTATATATTAGTATAAGATTGGATATTGTAATTAAAGTTACACGTGAAATCTAAAATATCTATTTACACGAATAGTACTTATCTATACAAGTTTATGAGATAGGCACTTAAAGTACGTTCATAATATAAAAATTTGAGTTCCAAGGAAGTCTTATGTTCGTTCTATTATGGGTTATTGTATAAAAATGTAGTTATTTGTTTATTGCTCAAATATCAAGTTAATTAACTATAAATAAGCAACCTCATGAGTTTACATTGACTCATACATAGTATTGACCTAAATATTGTTACAAAGAAAAAAACATTTTTTTCTATTTCACCTAATGCTTATTCGAAGTGGTCTCCATTGGCTTCAACAGAGCCCTTTAAACGTTGAGGCCAGTTATCAATAGAAGCTCGCACTCTTTCCACGGGAAAATTTTTCACTGCCAATCGTACGAATTGTTTTAGGGACTCCAAATTATCATGGCATTTAGTCCAAGCCATACTCCCTAAGACTGACCATAAATCATAATCCAACGGATTAAGATTGTTACTAGATGACGTCTTCAGTTCTGATGAAGTCCGGAACGTTGGTTTCTAACCAGGATTGTGTGGATCGAGCTTTATGACCCGGCGCCGAGTCTTACTGAAAGGATTATTCTTGGTTATTGAACATGGTGTTGTAAAGGGGCTTAACTACCAAGAATGGTATCTTGACACTTGTGCCAAAATATGGCTTATTCACTCCTTCATAGCTAACACCGCACCAAACCATCACTGAACTCGGATAATGCCCACGTTGTACTCTATTGACTAATTGGGAAGCTTCCTTAGAGCTTTCACGCACGGTCATTTTGTTTGTCAAAATATTGCTCAGTTGTAAAAAAAATCTCATCCGTAAGCGAAATTTTTCTGTGACCTCTCTTTACGTACCGCTTAAATAGTTGTTTTGATTTTACCACACTATTGTATTTTAAATTATCAGTTAGGAAATGACTAGTGCGTCTTTTGTAGGCTGCAAGCCCTAGGTCACCTTTTAAAATACGTACGTGGTTCTAGGTGCTATCTTCATCTCCCGAGATAAAAATCAATAGCCCGATACACAAACATTTGACTAATACCAACCGTATGAGAGTTTTAAAAATTATATTTGGCTCCATATCTACTTTGTGTAATGCAATCACAGCGATTCGGTTATCTTTATCGCCCCACTCCATTTTAATATCACAAAATATTTTACTATGTGTTGGCGCGAAAATGAGAAAATACAAAGAACAATAATTATATTATAAAAATGACAGATTCCAAATTCAACTGTAATATTTTGTTTCTTTTTAATTATAACTGTATGGCCAGACTATGTATAATAAAGAATTGTTTTTTAAAGTCTTTTGATTTACCGAATTTTTTAGAAATACCGAAGTGAGTTAAATGAATTACACATTTACACACTTCGACGTTTGATTCCTTATTATTGTAGCTTAGATTTTTTTTTATAACAGTGAAGGCAAACGAGCAGATGAAGCCATCTGATGTTAAACAGCTACCGTCGCCCATGGACATCTGCAACATACGAGGAATTGCGGGTGCTTTTGCATGTACGAGGAAAGAATGCGCGCGAAGCTCCTACATTGGTTGCAAACCATGCATCCGAGTAGTGTGGATGAAACTTACACCTTAGTTTATATGTTAGCAGTGACTATTTTCATTTATTAACAGGTTTTGTATTTTACGTATTAAAAATACTTTTAAATTCAAATTTGAAAATACATCCAGTGATTTAATTTAGAAAACAATTTTCTTTGCAAATTAGAAACTACATGTTTCAGAAGGTTGTTTTTAAATTAGATAACTTTTATTAGATACTTGTTTAATATATATAAAAAAGTTAAACTGATGTTTTGGGACTGTTTCTTGGATTTAATTTAAAGCGTATTAAAAAGTTTTCGTATTCGTACACGTGTAAATAAAAATGAAAATATAACTTAGTTGTATTTATTTATAGATTACCGAAATTAACTGTTATATGTTAGTCTTATAATATTAATGGTTTAAATAAATATTTCATATGAGTATTTCTATGTCTATAAAACTATTTAAAAAGCTTCAGAATTATTCTCATTTTGTAAGTCAAATTTGTCAAAAGTTAATTATTTATTTCTCAAAACTAAAATAATTGAAAATCGGTTCGTATAAATATTCGTTAATCATGTTATTAATTGTAAATCACATAGTAATAAAATATTATTACAGCTAAATAATATAACCATAAAATCATTGTTTTAAGTTATATTACGTTAATATCTTACAAAGATAAATATAAGATAAATTTTTCGAGTTGATCATACTACATATTTCTTATATACCACTAAACTTACCTTTCTTTTCTCAAGTCGCTGTTCCGTTTGCGAAAAGTCGAGACGAGTAGTTGTAGCTCGGCGGAGTGACGTTCGTAGAGTTGCGACAGTTGTGTCGTGAAGTCGGAAACTGAAACAAACTTTTCCTATCAATATGCTCTTAAGTATCGGTAAAATGGTTACGACTGTTCCAACTTTTTAAATTATTTTTTCATATCATTCTTTCATGATTATAAGCGTTTTTGGATTTATTTTCTAAATAAAAAATATACAGATTTAACCAGAATTTAGTGACGAAAAAATTTCAATAGGCGATACAAATAAAATATTTGTCAATATTTATAACTTCAAATGTTACGTTAAATATGTTTTAGTTTTAGATATAAAACAAAATAATTTATGTATATAGAAGAGATAATATAATAATTAAAGTACTACAACGAAATAATTTGCATCCACACAATGTACAACTGTTTATAATTTTTTTTATATAAAATAAACATATAATATATATGCGTAATAAACGTTCCGAAATTTTTATAATATTTCCTTGAAAAAATAAGCAGTTCATTAACGATTCGCAACGGTGTCTGAAAGCCTCATTACCAGTTTTTATACCACAGCTTAGGCAACTTTATAACACCTTAATTAATCACCTTACGTGCGGACAGAAATTTGACTTTGTACATTTTTTTATGAAATATAAATTCTTTTAATTAACGATGATATAGTATCTATTATAGATATTGAAATAAAATAGCTGTTTTTTGAAGGAATTAACGGTATACTGATATATTCAAAGTTATATAACTAAATAGAACATCAGAAACGGCTAGCCTGATATTTATTGTTATCAATAATTCTACATTAGTAGCTTGTTTGTCGAAGAAGAAACAACATTACGCTTTGACAAACAATGACTGGTGAAATTATTACAAAGGAGTCGTGCGATACAAAACTATATTGCTACTACTTACGAGTTTGCTCCGCTATGTTTCAATTTGTACTAAAATTAAAATATACATTTATTATTAATATATATAAGACATAAATTCCCTATAATTATTACTAAGTTTAACTAAAATTGAGCTTTAATATACGAAGCTTGTTTTTTACCACTAGGTAAGCAAATAAGTGTACGACCCAACCGTACCTACTCGACGTTAAGCGGTTACCGTAGCTTAGGTATAGACGCCTACAAAACTAGAAGCATCGCAGGTACGTTGCTGACACTACCCTGGACCCGTCCAGGAACCCTGGTACCTTACCACAGGAACACAACACTACTTGAGAGCAGTATTATGTTGCCGTGATTTTCTGTATGTTTGAGGACTTTCCTTTTCATTTGCTTTTATTTAAATGTGTAAAAATGTTCAATCAATAAATTATTTTTTATTAATTATCTTTATTACTACAAAGAGAAATTGAAGCTTTATGAAGCGGAGTAGTCCAACATATCCTTTCAAATAAGCTGGCTTCAAAGTTTTGACACACAGTAGTTTTCAAATACATTTTGCTTAACAATGATACGGGTAAATCAAGCCAGACGTATGGACCGCAGTTGAGATAAATGTTTGTTAAATAAGTTTACTGGTTTTAGAAAATAATTGAAGCGCAGGTAAAAGTTTCCAATAGTAGTTACTTTTTAGTTAGTTTGCTTTTGTGCTCGCTATGGAAATACTTCGACTGAATTGACTTAAACTTGCAAGAATCTCGTGTCAGGCAATCCAATTTGATTCTCGAAGCTTCGTATAATGTAACCTGGTTTAAACTTTAATAAATACA
This sequence comes from Melitaea athalia, assembly GCA_905220545.2. Taxonomy (NCBI): domain Eukaryota; kingdom Metazoa; phylum Arthropoda; class Insecta; order Lepidoptera; family Nymphalidae; genus Melitaea; species Melitaea athalia. The sequence goes on along the minus strand of HG992180.1, from coordinate 13,786,932 downwards.
CTTTATTACAATACTTAGGTGCCATAGTTGTTTTGTTTTTAATTATTTGTATATTATTATTGTAATGAACTTTATATTACATATCTTAATTATTGTCTACCAGTGATCACATAATATATTATTTAAACTTACATTGTTTCATATGAAAGTTCATCTCAAACCTCAATCTGCGTTGTATCATTTTAGTACATGGTATATATGTATATATTCCGTAAGAATTCCGTTCGATCTTATACTATTAAAAGAGTTCATAGTTTGTGTGTAGAAATAACTTTTGGCCACGTTTCTTCTCACGTGCATTTAACTTTTTTATCATCTTACCCTTAGTAGTTATACTCGATTTAAAATAACTCGTATTGGTATTAAAAAGTTTAAATACATTTCTCATCTATCATAGCTCCTACAGAATTTTCGAAGAAATAAACACCTATGTATAATCCTCTAATAGCTAGATATGAAATATTTACGGCTATTTTTATTTATTTAATAAGAACCACCAACAGAATTACATGTTAAAAATATTGAATAAGTTTTAGCTTAGGTATTAAATATACCTACAATTCCTCTTATAGGTAGGTAGTTCAGGGGGTTACAGCATGCGCTTTAGATAAGTAGTCGTGTGCCTATTCTAAAAATTTGAGACATTCAGGGTTTAAGAAAAAAAAAATACAAAATATATAACTATTATTCTTAGAAATTCATTTATTATTCTTTTTAAAATTCACTTCCTATACCTTTACAATTAGCCTGTTTCATTTACTGTATTTAAAATATTCTGCTATAATATACTTGTATCATACGTGTAATAGCTATTAATGATGTAAGCCTATGTAAATTTGAATTTGATATCTAAGTTACACCCCGTGTACCTTTACCACACTGTATAGCTATATACATATTTGTAAATTAAAATAGACTAGCTATAGTAATAATTTAGAGGTTGAAAGTCATATGTGATGGTTATGAGTACATTAATATGTCTGTCTGTTTAACCCCATACAAGAAGACACGTCTTGTCAAATTGTAATAAAGTAGAAGTGATATAAAGTGGAATATCCGTTGTGTTGGTACATTATTATTAATTCCGTGTGTCTGTAGTCACATAATGTAAATACCATTGAATAATTAAACATCTAAGATTGCTAGTTTGCGCTCTACTTTAATTTTAATAATTTACCTAGACATTTTATGATACCCGGTAGGATTGTTAATATTTGCAGCAGTAACTGCTCTGTTGCGTGTTGTAGACTCGTAGTCGTCATAATGTCGTTATCGTGATGTTATATTTTATAGTCTGCATCATTATGAATGCAATAAATATTTAAAATTTTCTGATATTCTTATTACATTAAAAAAAAAAAAACAATACATAATTTTTTTAGTAATTGTAAAAACATACGAGTAGTACGTACGAACAATAGGGTTCAGAAAGATAATTAATCGAATAAATAACATTTTGAATTAATATTTGAACGGAGTAGATTTTAATTTATCGCAGGTGGTATTTTTCTGAAAGGGAATTAATATTGGCCTTACACTGACAGAGTTCGAAATATCTTACTCGTTGAAGCTCCATATGAGGGTTGAGCTGTAATTGGAATGGGATAATGAACATTCTGCGCTATTCTATTTTAAAATAATATGACGCTTAAAATAATAATAGCATAACATTTAATAAACTGTACTTGAAAAATATGTTTAGAAGGATTTTGAATAACATTTACGTCTCCAAAAGCAAACAATCATCTCTAGATATTTATGTATTTATTTTTAACATTACGTATAACCGTATCTAACAATGTTCCATAAACACAACTAAAAATCTTCATAGTTCGCAAGAGTATTTCCTGTTCATTAAAATGATACTTGCTGATTTATTTCTTCATTTGAATACCTAATAGTATGTACATTTTTTTACTGTGTCAAAATCATTTCATACATTTTGCACTATTAATAAAATATACTGCCTGCTAAAATTAATGTCTATTAAAATTAGAAAGATAATTTAGAAATTACTTTTAACATCAAGTTATTTTCAAATAAAATTATTCACTTTTTAACCAATGGGAAGTTATAATTTGTCTACCAACCTTTTAAACGTACGCGATGGTACTAGTTTTTAACCGACTTCCAAAAAAGGAGGAGGTTCTCAATTCGACACGTATGTTTTTTTTTTTTATGTATGTTAGCTCAGAACTTTTGACTGGGTTGACCGATTTCGATCAATTTTATTTTAATTGAAAGGTGTTGCGTGTCATGTGGTCCCATTTTAATTTAATTGAGATCTGACAAGTGCTTTTGCCGCTGTGTATGGCATTTGTGGACTACGAGAAAGCCTTTGACTCTGTAGAGACTTGGGCTGTCCTGGACTCTCTGCAGAGATGTCATATCGACTGGCGATATATCGAGGTACTGAGATGTATGTACGACGCGGCGACGATGACCGTTCATATCCAAGACCAGAGAACGAGACCTATTTTCCTCCGGCGTGGGGTAAGACAGGGAGATGTAATATCACCGAAACTGTTTACCACTGCGCTGGAGGATGTCTTTAAGACCTTGGATTGGGGGGAACGAGGCATCAACGTCAACGGCGAATACATCTCTCACCTTCGTTTTGCTGACGATATCGTCATCTTTGCGGAGACGTTGGATGAGCTAGGTCAAATGCTGGCCGACCTAAACGAGTCCTCCCGACGAGTCGGTCTCGGTATGAACTTGGACAAAACGAAAGTTATGTTTAACAACCAAGTCATACCGAGACCGGTATCGGTTGACGGTATCCTTCTTGAAGTTGTTCAGGATTATGTCTACCTTGGCCACACCATTCAGCTGGGCCGAAACAACTTCGAGAAGGAAGCTGATAGGAGGATTCGGTTGGGCTGGGCGGAATTTGGCAGGCTTCGTCGAGTCTTCACTTCGAAAATTCCGCAATGCTTGAAGACAAAAGTCTTCGAGCAATGCGTCCTGCCTGTGTTGACATATGGAGCCGAGACGTGGACACTGACGAAGGGACTGGTCCACAAGTTTAAAGTCGCTCAACGTGCTATGGAACGGGCTATGCTTGGGGGTTTCTCTCAAGGACAGAATAAGAAATGAGACTATCCGTGAGAGAACGAAAGTAACCGACATAGCCCACAGAATCAGCAAGTTGAAGTGGCAGTGGGCTGGTCATCTGTGTCGCAGGACCGATGGCCGTTGGAGCAGACGTGTCCTGGAGTGGAGACCGCGTGTTGGCAAACGCAGTGTAGGACGCCCTCTGGCCCGCTGGACCGACGATCTACGTAAGATTGCTGGTGTAGGCTGGATGGGGATTGCGGAAAACCGGGATGTCTGGCGCGAGCTTGGGGAGGCCTATGTCCAGCAGTGGACTGCAACAGGCTGATATGATGATGATATGATGAAGTACTTTTAGAGTTATATCTAATAATGCGTATTTACGTGACTACTTTTTCGTCGACCTACGTTATATTATACCGCATAACTTTTTACTCGGTGTACCGATTTCGATGATTCTTACTTCAATCGAAAGCTAATACTTGTCTTGTAGTCTTGTTTAAATTAGATCGGAAACTGATAACAACTTTTTGAGTAATCTTTAATAGCGCGTATTTACTTGACTATTTTTTCGTCTTATTACGTTGTATTACTTGTCGATTTAATTAAAGTCGGTTTTTTTCGTTTGCGAGCAAACACAATTATAATTAATTGGTTTATTTATATTTTTAGAATTTTAATACGTAATTATTGTAACAAATATACCTATATTTTTATTATAATGTATTAAAATTATTAAGTTTTGTATAATTATTACACTATTATTAAAATTGTGTAACAACATGATTATACATTTTACCTTATAGTTTTTATATAAGACTTTACATTATCATACATTTGTATATTTCCACTGCTTAAAACAGACATAGTACAGAACTTCAACGATGGAAAGTATAGAGCCACCGAAGCAAAGTCCAAAACAGTTTCCCATCGCTACAACCAAGTCCAAAGTTGTACGTGCAACTTCTCGAGTCACTCTTTCGTATGGTCTGCTGCTGAGTATGAATTTAAAACTCATTGGTGCTGGTTTACCTTCTGGTTCGAAAATTTTGTTAGATATTATATTGTAATCTGGCTCGATACAAGAAGAGAGACAATTACAGTTTAAGCCAGTTTCATTTACTCCGGCCACTCTAAGCTTTTTTAAAACCTGGTAGTGTTTTGTTAAGCACTTTAGTCCTTCTGTATCACAGTAATAGTCACTGTATTCAATCGGTGAAAAATGAGACACACAGTTGCACAGTTCCAACTGAGCTTCGATGCGACATTGAATGATGCAGACTGAGTAACTGTAATATTTGAACCCTTTGAAGTTTTCAGGCGATTCATTAGGAAATCTGCATTGCCGAACGTCTGGGGCGGTCAGAGAAACTTCTGGTTCATTAACTATATCTACGATGGAAAATAGTATTGATCCTCTGAATCCATAGGGAACTTTAGCTCTCCGATCATTTTCCATATTCCAATATGGGACGTCGTCTGGTGAATGCAAGAATACTTCGGAATCCTCAGCTAAAACTACTTCAAATGCTCCTAATCTGCGGTGGTTCGAGGATGCAACGTAGTACGGAATAAACTTCTCTTCCACTTGATTGTTATTTATTGTATAACACATTCCATATTCTGTGTTAATCGGCTTAAAATGTTTGCAACAGTTCATAGGCTTATCGTCCCATGTACAACTAATAAACAAGTCTTTGCAATCAGAGCGGAATACGGACGTTAAATTAACAATTTCCTTTTTAATCATAAAATCATTTTCATAATCAAAATTGCAGCTGTGACATTCTCCTGTAAAAAAAGCAATCTCTTTTGCAGATAAAATGGACTTTTCTTTATTTTTTACCTGTAACTTTTGCACTATTTCTGATATTTTGTTGATATTTGCAATTTCACAGATTGTGATCGATGGGACCGTAGTATTCCAGTCAAGGTAATCTGTGCGGGTAGTAAAACGTATAGTGTCTTCCTGATATGTCGAAATGTATTTGTATATGGATGCAATTGCTATAATCCAAACATTAGTGTATATTATAAAATATATGAATCTGTAAATAAAATGAACATCTCTACGAGCCAAGAAACTAGGTCCATGTACTGTTAGATTTCGACAGGAATATTTTAGACGTTCCAAAACCAAAGCTAATTTTGTCTTTATTGATTTCATTTTCGATCCTTGGTAAAGTAAAATCGAAACTAGAATGATATTCTCATCGTATGTTTTTACTTTTATAGTTACGTGTTATCTTAATCTCCATCAATTAGCTTCATATGGGCATTTACAAATAACGTAATGGAAAAATTTCTAGTAACAAAGAAGTTTACTGTTGATAAAACGTTTGATAAAAAATCCATTTCAGCAATTTCGTTATATGTCGCAGTTCTATTGTGCCATTGGGCAGTTTGTCAATTGCCTATGAATTGAAACGTACATAGTAGCAGGAAATATCTTCTTTTAATTAATTCGCATGGCGCGTGTTATATGCAGCTTTAAAATAATAAACTGTAACGTGACGTCATATTATTTTTTTTAGTTACTTAGTTGAAAAATTCAAGCACTACCTACGAACTATTTTTTAAGTCAAAGTGCAAATTTTTTGTTAAAACTACTACCGTTACTGATATTATAAAATTATGTGTAAAATTATATTTGAACATAATTTTATTGTTATCACAATTGTTAAAGAAAAACTAGCCGTCCCGTGCGCCCACATCGTTGGGCGTTAATTAATTATTTTTGTGATGTACTATATCCCTGGGTTTTTTGTCTTCATCATTTTTCATTAATTTGCTTTAATCGAAGCACGTCCAAAATGAAATGACAGAAATGAATGACATAACAATATGCTTGTACTGTCAACACTTAAAAAAGTTTCAATTTGACAGCAAAATCCCCATTAAAAAAATGATCCTCCTTTGTTACAAAAAATGTGATAAATGAAGAACCGCTCGAACGATTTTGTGCAAACTTCACATAAACCATCTACTAAATAGTCCGAACAAAGCCTAAACATTTGGTTTGGATAGGTGAGCCCGTTCTTGAGTTATAAAATTACAACGAAAAGTGTCATAGATTTATATATAGATTATCTTACGCTAGCACTTTGAATTTTGTTCGGCAATTATAATATATCGAAGCGTAATCAGTTAGTCTAGTTAGTGTTGGATCACGAACGGGTTTGTGGTATTTGTTGAATCAAAAGCGGCAGAAATTTAAGGATAAAATATTAAAAAAGGATTATTTACGAAAGTCTTCCACTTTTTCCAAACAAATTGCTGTATGGTATACGACATATGTACAAAAGGAAAATAAATAATTAATACATAAAATGTATTTCACTGATTTTTAGGGTTCCGTACCCAAAGGGTAAAATGGGACCCTATTACTAAGACTTCGCTGTCCGTCCGTCCGTCCGTCCGTCCGTCTGTCACCAGGCTGTATCTCAAGAACGGCGATAGCTGGACAGTTGAAATTTTCACAAATTATGTATTTCTGTTGCCGCTATAACAACAAATACTAAAAACAAAATAAAATAAGCATTTAAGGGGGGCGATAATTAATAATAATAATAACAAATAATAATAGTCAATAGACTAATAATAGTTTTCTAATAGCATCATAGATGGCGTCAAAATTAAATAAATATTTTACAGAATAAATATTTTACAGAAAATTTACTTATATTTAGTTTAGTCAATGATACGGAACCCTTCGTGCGCGAGTCCGACTCGCACTTAGCCGATTTATTTTCTTTTTCACTGATTTGTGTATAAACAACTAAGTCAGCAAACAAGCGTAGGGCTCACCTGATGGTAAGGAGTTACCGTAGCTTATAGACGCCAGCAACACCAGAAGCATCGTAAGCGCGTCGCCGACTCTACCCCCAATCCCAATCCAGGAGCTCTGGTCACCTTACTCACCACAAGAACATAACACTGCTTGAAAGCATTTTTATTTAGCTGTGATCTTCTCAAAGATTGAGGTACTTCCCCAGTAGGGCTGATCCAGGTTTCGAGCAGGATATTTATTGCTGTGCTCTACCTCAGTTAAAATTAAGATAACGTTAATGATGATGATGATGATAAATTGCTATAATTTTATACAACATGTACACAAAGTAAAGTTTGTTTGTTTATAAGGTTCTGCTAAAGTAAAACCCCTATGTCTTATCCATATTTACGAATTCCAATAGTATAGGTAAATGTAATTAAAGTGTATATACAATACGATAAATAATTTTGAATTACTGAGATGGGCTTAAAAAAAGGTGAAAGCTAGCTTTAAAAAGATATTTCATTTTTGTTTTAACTACTAACTAAATTTCCTAACAACAATACCTTTCCTCTTACCTTATTTTATAAAATTTATTTATTACATTGTTATTTGAGTATTAATTAACAGAACTCTGAATTTATAAACTCCATTAAATTTTATTTAATAATTACAAAATTTCCTAACAAACTTTCTCAACGGCTTACATAAATGAAAAGTTTCACCTTTGTATTTGATTGATATAATTATTCGATTTTAAATTACAAGTACTTATGATGTGAATTTAGCTTTAAGTTAGATTGTTAAACATTCCACTGCTAAGCAAAGGCAACAAAGTGGAAGGTTACGAACTTATTCCATCATGCTGCTCTACTACAGGTGAGCGGATAATTTCGTTACCGTGACCAACGGATTATCGTTTTCAATGTCGTATCGGATAATATAAAATTTATTAATAAAACATACATATATTATTAATTGTAGGTACTTGTTACAAAATTCGATCCAATAATCGTGTCGGGGATGTTTATATATTCAGCATTAAATATTTCGAGGCTCTGAAATCCCCCACTTCTCGTTCAAGATGTCTTCAGTGATGCTTCAGCAATGACACTTAGACATGAGTGAATTATTTGGAATTTATTTGACTAGCTCTATAACAAGATTTTCTTAATAATCAAATTTTAAAGTTGCAGTAGGTGTATCATCGAATAATGGTGTAAATAAATATTGAAATATACAACATTAAATACTTGTATCCATAATTATTGTCGATCGATCGACCGATCGATTCAGCCTGTAATATCCCACTGTTGGGCATAGGCCTTCCTCCTTCCTCTTAATCCACCACGCTGCTCCAATGCGGGTTGGTGGATATATTCCCTACTATGAGTAACGATCGCTATCAGGTGTATATGATAACAACCGGGACCGACGGCTTAACGTGCTCTCCGAGGCACGTTGGGGAGACCCACAAGGACTGCATAAACACCCAGACCACGGCAAACATCTGTATGGCCAATACAAATGTTGTCGTGTGCGGGGCAACCGCCCGCGCAACAGCCAATCGCAATCCAGTACTGTAACCGCTGCACCAATGTGGCGTCAATAATCGTCATAATTATTGTAATAATATAAAATACTATTAGTTTTTTTATATCTGATATTAGAACTAGATTTTGCTCATATCTCAATTCCTTTCAGATCACTGAACGCCTTAAATCACTTTTCCAATTTTTTGTTATAAGGTCTGCGATTATTCAATAGGTACCTATATCCATTCTAATTTAAATAGCGATATCTTCTTCTCAAATCATCTCCTAGAAATAAATAAATGTACTAATGTCTATTATTATGTTTTTTGTTTAATGTTCCATATCAAAAATACAATATTTTTATGTGTAATATTAAAATATATTGATGTTAATTTTACATCTATTATTTTGTTATACACAATAACTAGTCTTTGCTAATGACAGTGATGCTTTCTGTTATCTTCTTTTCTACTTCGATTCGATGCAATTCAATTATTCTACAGTGATGCAAAAAGGATTTTAGGTACCTATATTTTATCCTATTGTTTGTATTTATTTTCAGTATCCAAGTTTATCGTATCTTTTTTCAACAATAATAGTAGCGTTATTTTAATTTCAAAGCTCTGTTTGTTATTCTCTTCTTTGTTATTTCAAAGCTCTGCTGTTTTCTTTGCCGGGATTCTTTCTGATCCGATATGATCGCATCGGTTGGACAGAGGAGTTGCAATATTCCCTCGCTCTCGTATTCTTTTTTTAACATTATTGACTCTTTGTAACCTCAGAGCGGGGGAGTAAAGTGTATTCTTATAAAATTTATTTTATTAGATTCTACTCGGAGTTATATATCCCATACCTTATTGTTAAATATTTATCCTCACTTGACACTGCTACTTAATTTAGCTAGGTACATTTATTAAATAGTCATTATTACTTCACAGTAATCATTCATATCTCACGATATGGACGAAGGAATCAAAATTTAAATTATATTTGGCTGGCCATAACGGTTTTACATCGCCGTAAACATTTATTTATTTACGCCTTATCCGTCTGTATCCTGTATAATATATAAATAACTATTACGTTGACAAATATCTTTTGCCCTCACGTTTTCTGTAAGAGATCGGTTTTCAGCGATAAGGCCGCAACTTTGAAAACATGTACTTTTCTGTTAGTATTTGCTATGTCTAATTTTATATTATTAAAATACTCATAACTTTCAAAAATATATAAGCACCAACGTCAACAAAAAGAAGTATAACATTTTTAAGTAGGTACTCTTATATAAAGATTAATAATTTATGAAGTATATTATTATAATACAATTTAAAAGATAAGTCCCCGAGATCAATTGAATTGATTCATGACATAACAAACTCGAGTAACGAATTAAATGTTTCAATTTCGATTAGGAATCGAAACCGGAGCATCCGGTGCTGTCGTTTAAAAATTGTGATTAGATGGTTCTAGTGGATACTTTAATATTACTTGGATATTTAAATTAGGGCTATTACACGTAATAGAAATGCTACGTATAGCGTAAATACTAAGCAATTTCGAGTTTGATAATTAGTATTTGTGGTATTAAATTTTATATAATAATTGTTTTTATTAGCAAACGAAAAAAATGCCGACTTCAATTGCATCGACAAGTAATACAAAGTAAGTAAACGCAAAATTGTCAAGTAAATCCGCGTTATCAAAGATTGTTTAAAAGTACTTATTATTTCTCAATCAAATCTAAATGAAACTACGAGACAAGCATTAGATTTCAATTACAACAAGAATCATCAAAATTGGTATACCCAGTAAAAAGTTATGCGGCATAATACAACGTAGGTCGACAAAAAAATAGTCAAGCAACAACGCATTATTATAACTCAAAAAGTACTGGTCCGTTTTTACCCTTTGGGTACGGAACCCTAAAAAATAGTCGAATTGAGAACCTCCTCCTTTTTAGGAAGTCAGTTAAAAATAAAGTAATATTTTAAATAAAAATAAATAGATATAGGTAGGGATCCCTAGTACATATTTTTCACCTGGTTCAGCTGGTTAGTGATAATTTTTCATGACCTCGTAAGGTCATCAAAAATTGATTTTTTTTCTGATTTGTTTTTTCTTTTAATTAGTTAATATTTATATAATTTAATGGTAATATTGTCCTACAAATTGCGTGGCACGTTATCCCGGTCCTACGCACACTGCTGCTCTATCTCCTGCTAACTCTATTATCTACCACAATCGAGAGTTTTCGAAGAGGAACTTTTTGTTCGTCTCGTCAAAATGAAGCTACTCCCGGAAAAGTAGCTTGTTACTAATCAGGTGAAAAATATGTAGTAGGGATCCCGTACTAATACATAAATACACTCAACAGCAAAAAAAACCGGACACTTCATATTTTTCGTATTAAAAGCAAATTTTCAGCAATGTGATTGTTTTTGTGGGTATTCTAGTTATTACAGAGAATGTAGGGTTTAAGTCCATTGAACTAAGCCCTTCATGATTATAGTAGAATCAATAATAAACAAAACTTAACAATAAACAAAAACACAACGATTATTTTACAAAGAGTACAAGTTTTAACCGAAAATTTAAGTTATTTTAATTATTTATATAATTACAGTAATACATTAAAATTGAATATAAGTAACCATTAAATTTAATTACAACTAATTATAAAAATATTAAGTATACTAAAAAAAATTAAACTAGAACTAAAAACCTTAAAAAATATAATATAATAACTAAAATATATTATTAAAAGGAGTCCCTTTAGGCAAGGTTCCGAAGATACTACAAAGTGACGTTAGCAACTGTCATTTTAGTCTACTGAATTATTGATTCTACTTTAGTAAACAATTAAATAAAACTCAGATTTGATTTATTTGTCTTTAAGTTGATTTACCTGTCGGACCTATTCTAAGCTGTGAGTAGTTTTTCGCACATTTAAACATCTTTAATTTGTTAACCAAGCCTTTTCTGTGATTAATAGACATGTTTTTTTCTATTTCGGTCTAGAATAATGTTCATTTAAATGTTGACATAGCCCGAGCTGATGCCTTGGCCATAGAAGGCCGGAGCTTACCATACATTGCCGAAACGCTTGGGGTAGCGAAGTCTACGCTACCCCAAGCGTTCATGATGTACTCCGGCGTTTCCGGAAGACTGGTAGCTACGATAGGAGGGCCGGCAGAGGGCGACCAAGGGAAACAACGGCAGTAGACGATCGATTTATTACGCTGTCGGTATTGAGAGACCGACATTTAACGGCTCCTGAGGTTCGGAAAAGACTTGAAGTGGCTCGAAATACACGTGTAAGTGCAGACACAGGGCGGCGGAGACTGAGGGAGCATGGAATCGTATAAAGACGACCCAAGACAGGGGCCCAACTCCTGGAAGGCATCGAAGAGAAAGGCGATTATTTGCCGATCAGTATTCTCATTGAACTCTGGAGCAATGGGGAACTGTTTTATTCACGGATGAGTGTCGATTTGGTCTATACCACTCAGATGGTCGAGACAGAGTGTGGAGACAACCAGGCGAGCGATTTGCTCCATGTACCATTCGTGAATCACGGCTTTTTGAAAGGAGATCAGTTATGGTTTGGGGTGGAATTAATTGCCACGCCTGGACTGACCTAATTTTCATAAATAATGGGGCTCTGACTGCTCAGAGGTACATCGAGAAAGTCCTCCTAGAGGCTGCTATTCCATTTGCTCCATTTATTGTTTATTAAGAGACCTGATGGACTGACGTTGGTTCCCTGGGAAAGGGGACGGGCGCTTTTGTGGGACGCAACCTGCGTTGACACACTTGCTCCGTCTCATGTCAGGGAAACAGCCTTAAAAGCGGGTGCCGCGGCGGAAAAAGCTGAAATGACGAAACGGCACAAATATTCGTCACTAATTCCAAATTACATCTTTGTGCCGTTTGCAGTCGAAACACTTGGACCTTGGAGTAGCAGTGCAAAAAAATTCTTAAATGAGATAACTCCTCGCCTTATTGCCTCCACTGGTGACAAGAGGGCTGGTGCATTTTTGCCCAGAGAATCGGCATAGCGATTCAACGGGGAAATGCTGCCAGCATTCTTGGCACAATTCCACGCGGACATGATTTGTATCAAAACTATCTGTAAATATTTAGTGTCTTAAGTTGTGACTTGTAAATATGTATAATGTTTAATAAACTATTGTAATTTTTAAATTATAGGTACATTATGAAATAAAAAAAAATTTTATTGGTAAGCAATTCATTTTAATGCAGGATAATGTTCGTCCACATACCGCCAGAATTGTTACCGAATACTTGGAGCAAGTGGAAATCACTTTTCTGGACTGGCCTGCACGATCTCCCGATATGAATCCCATAGAGCATTTGTAAGATAATTTAGGGAGGCATGTTAGATGTCTTCATCCTCCTCCTGGTGACTTAAATCAGCTCCTAATTGCTTTTCGAGAAGCTCGTCCAGAATTTATTTTTTTCGATACGTGACAGGGTTAGAAGTTAGAACCCTTCGCTGTAGCAGAGGGAGGTAATACCCGCCATTAGAATTATATAAATTAGTAGAAAACCTAATAAAAATGAAGGATAACGTTTTTTAAAAAATGTGTTCATTTGTCATTTTTTCTTTAATTTGTATTTTTTTGTAAATAATCAATAAAAATTATTAACTTTTGGCAGATTTTGTTTAAAGAACGTATAAATTAACCAATTCTTACCACAAATTAAAAATATTAATATATTTAACAAAATTATAAGACTAAATCTAAGTGTCCGATTTTTTTTGCTGTTCATCAATGTTTATTATATGTACCACATATGTGCATATATGCAAATATAAATTTGTCGTAGCATACGTGTACATACGTGTGTATACATATTATATCTAACGACAATCGTGTATATTTTATTATGTAATTTAGAGCTTTATCTTATAGCACATCATAACAGATATAGTTTATTGTATCCGTGTTAAGCATGGTGTCGTTGGCTGAGTAATAAAAGATTAAATACCAACAAAATTAAAGCAGTATAACCGTTTGTACTATGGAACTGCACGCTACTATGACAGAATAATCAATATTCGTTTAAAACGTCTGTTATGTTTTTGCGAGTTAACAGGTAACATTCTGTACATACTGTGCTCTCCGACACACGCAAGCGCTTTGTATAATGTAACTTTATAATACACACAACACATTTTTTTAGTGAATATTGAAAATTGGAAAATATTCGGAATATATAATAATTTTTGTCTAGTAATTTATTATTAAAATCACAAGAGTTCCAATACATTCTATATTATTCCTCTACTTTGTTATGGTAGGGATGGAAAATTATTTAAACAATTAGTAAGGTATTTTAATAAATTAGTCATTTCAAAAAAGATGATCGTAGTTATTATAAACTACAGTCTCAATAAATACGACAAATTTTGTTTTAGGTAAACATGTTTTGTTTATACATATATGATATTTGTATTCGAACAAAATATATTTGTTCCCGGTCTGGTTGTCTGTCCTCGTGGGTCTTTCCACCGTGCCTCGCAAGCACGCTCAAAAGCACGTTAAGCAGTTAGTCACGGTTGTTATCATATACACCAGATAATGATTGTTACTCATATATTATAGAAGGTAATATATCGGCCAACGTTTTTTAAGTTAATTAAGCTCCGATCCTTCTCCTACATGGAGAAAGAGGCCGATGTCCAGCAGTGGGATGTTACAGGCTGATTCACTTCAATTTAATTCAAGCGTTCGTAAAATCGTGCTGTGTGGTTACGGCACTAAAGAATGTAGCCACCCCCTCTCTTCCCGTGGGTGTCGTAAGAGGCGACTAAGGGATAACAGAGTTCCACTACCACCTTGGAACTTAAAAAGCCGACGGATGGCGGGATAACCATCCATGCTGGCTTTGAAATACACAGGCCGAAGACGGGCAGCAGCGTCTTCGGTGCGACAAAGCCAGCCCTGCGGTCACCAACCCGCCTGCCCAGCGTGGTGACTATGGGTAAAACACATGAGTTCGCGTCATAATATCGGGTGCGAACTTGTGGAGGCCTATGTGCAACAGTGGACTGTGATAGTCTGAAGTGGTGGTGGTGGTGGTTCGTAAAATAAAAAACACACACATGTCAGGTTTCAATAAGCTTAGACTAATTTATCTGAATTCTTATTGAGTACGAAAATTAACAATTTCATTACGAAAACTTTATAATTAAGGATAATATATTGGGTCTGTTGGGAGCAAACTAGTAAGAAACTTGACCTGAAGATCGTACATTACTATTAGATCTGATGGTAAAGTTACCACTTATAGAAACTAGTTAGTACGGTTTCTGAGAGTCTTCTCTTTTAACCTTTAACTACCGTCATGCGGTCTCACGAATCGCTGTGGTTTTCGAACCTCTTAGATTTCACTGATCCCCGTATTTCCCGTCTTGATTATATCAGTACCTTTGACTTCAGTAGCACCAACGCCGTAGTGGGCTGTAGTTGTAATGTAGTATGTAATTTACGTGAGTCGTTTGTGTTCAAAATTGGAGACCGGTCTCTGTGACCGCACGTTGGAGACTTAACGTAAATTTTTTAGAGAGTAATGATAATCTGATATTTTGCTTTATTCGTTTGAATACCTATTAAAATGTTACACAATGGCGCATCTCATAAGTAAAGCAAATGATTTCACTCAAAATGATGTAGGTAGTAAGGTACATTCTGTGACAGCTCCGTGTACAAGTGAACATGAAGAACTTGAAGTTCCAGAAATAAAATAAAGACAAACTTGGGCTTTTTGTCTTCCGAAATTAAAAGATAATCACCCCAGCAGTGGAATTTTTTTAAAAGTACAACATAATTATATGTATGTATGTTTCGAATATGCTTAAAAATTGTGCCCTGATTTTGTATTGTTTTCGCACGGGTATTGCTAGTAGTTACATATTTTACTCGTTTAAAAAAATCAATAAAAATATTTAATAAACGTACAATAATGTTAAAACGTATTTAGTTAAAGAATATTTATAGTACCAGCATACGGCAGGAATGTTAGTACCGCATTGTACCGAAACTATCATAATCAATCACTATGAAGTCAATAGTCTGCCTTTCTGATATTTACTCATCTATCCTCATTTAATTCGTCCCGTGAGACAATGTTTTTCTACTAATACCAAATTCCAATATTAGTTATTATAAAGGTTTAACATTAGTTTAATTTTAATAAATTATAGAAAATAGTACTAAAATAAATTTATTCATCCATTATTTTCACATATTTTTATTATGTATACATACTCGTATGTAATCAAGTTGGTGCGGACAGAGCTTAGTTTTTATTTAACTTGCAATGTATGTATGTATTGTGTATGTATGTATGTATGTATGTATGTATGTATGTATGTATGTATGTTTGTTAGGGTAGAATCTCGCAAGTCATTGAAGCAACCAATTGAACTAAATTTGTATAAACCTTTAGTTTGGATGACAATGCATGGTTAGCTGTTCGACGTCATTCTAGACCCAAAGTGGCGGAACACCCAAGATGCCACTATTAGTAGTTATTTATATTGCACTCTTACAATATGAATATCAAATGAAAGAGCTTGCTGGGAGTAGCTCAAAAAATAAAGTGACGATACTCTAAATCCAATATGGTAGACTTCAAAAGATGGCGGTATAAGTTTAATATGCTTTACCTACTACATTATGGACATCAAATTAAAGGATTTGCAAAGAATACCAGACTGTGGAACCTGTCCAGCGATAACAAACAAAGTAAAAAATAAATTAGAAGTAAAAAAGATTTTAATAAACAAGCTTTTATTTTAAATGCGCTAAAAAGAATAAAATAAACTTTTAAAATCTTTTACTATCAACATAATTATAACGTCAGCTTGTCACGAGATTTACCTTTGTTAGGAAATGTTATGATGATGAATGATGTTACAAGGACATTAAGTAACTTGATCTGATTGATTTTCATTTTGTAAATTTTCAAACTAAGTGAATACGAGTGTTTAAATCACATCTCGACAAAAGCTTTATTTATACCTACTTTTGTGTATATTAAGAAAAACATATAACGGCACCATTTTAAAGAGAAAAATATACTGAAAAATGTAATAGCTGATCTGATACGCGGACGAAACTGTAAATATATTTTATATTTGAGTGTTATGAAAATCTGAACGCGATATTTGAGAGATTTTATTTGAAAACATTCTAATTTTGTCTAATGAGGCGGCCGCCCTACCCAGCCATCCTATCGTCTTACTGGGCGCCATAATTTTTGTTTCTAAAGAGTTTTTTTATATTTATTACGCCATATATCTTGTTTTACCACTAGATTTAATTGTTGTAGCCTGAAAATTAAACCAATTTTTACTTAAGAAAATTTCACACAAAGCATTTCGCAAAACCTCCAACTTCAAAGCTACAGTTAGAACATACAAAAATACATTATAACTTAGTTATTTATTTCAAATAAATATTATTTATGAATAAAGTAACAGAATAAAATTGTATAGATAAAATCTTGGAGAGCGCCTGTTATCACAATTATCGTGTATTATAAAACTCGAATTAAACTCGAAATAATTTTAAATGTAAATCAGGCAGTTGAAAAAGTCTATTGATACATTTGAGTATAAACTTATTTAAAGTTCAGTTAATGAATCTTCAAATCCTTTCGTCATTTTTTTAAATAAATTATAAACATTGTTCAGATATTCTACTTTATTTTAGGCATTTTGCCTGTAATGCATGAAGGAAAAATATAATTTAAAGTTTGTGTTTAACTTAAATAGAGACGATAAAACCAAATACGTCCGTGTCTCTAAACAAAATGTTTAAAAATATTTCTGACAGTTAGGTAGAATTTTGTTTAAAACTAACTCGCTTTGAAGATTGTGAATACGTATTAAGTCAGTTTTATAAGGAGATAGATAAATAGACTAAATTTCGTCAGTTCTACACTACTGTGTTAAAGCAATAAAATTAACAAAAGTCTCGTCGTGAGTTAAAATTTCTCCTCTCTCAAAAATAATATTTTATACGTTCATAAGTTCGAGAAACAAAATGAAAGAAGTCTACCTTGTTTTTCGAAAACAAGTTTATTATTCAATTTGTATAATCTACTATTATGTGCATAACATTTCAGTCAAGTCGCATGTTTTCAGTAGAATCAGAGGCATAATGTATTCAGCTCACTATCCATATCAAATCTCGTAGATGAAACAGGTATAACGTACAAAATTTATGCCGTTACTTTAGCACATTCACGTTAAAAAAATAGTGACGTAACTGTTGTCACTCAGCTTCCCCACGCCCTTTTATCAATCAGATTAAAAGTAAGTTATAATAACACAACAACAAAGTACCTCAATTAAAATGGACCACATGACACGCGCTACCTTTTAATTATAAAAAAACATCATAATCGGCCACCCAGTCAAAAGTTCTGAAATGAAATGAAAACATTTATTTCATCATAAGGTGGTCCACACACTTATCAAAAGTCAAAAAAGAAAAAAAAATGTAATTTACAAAAAAACTACACAATGACAAAACAATTAAACAATAAACAATTGAGGTAACAAACATAAAAAAAACAAATTGAGAACCTTTTCCTTTTTTGGGAGTCGGTTAAAATAATATGGGATATAAAATGTGTGGAAAAACGAAACAGCAGTCATACTGAGAGTGACATTACAGAGTTACGCTTTACAGGGCTTTTAGCTGTAGCAAAATATAGGTATAATAACTATAATATAATAACTACGAGTATAGTATACCAGCATTTACTGTACCAATACGAAAAACAAGCGTCAAAAATGTTTTGATTTTAAAGTTTTATTGTTTTGATTCATTATAATTAATTGTTTCATTTAATAAAACATTTTAATTTATTTTTAAATATCACCTTATTCGTTCTTAAGGAGTAAACGCCAGTGGCGTGTCGGAGTTGTCACACAGACATATACACAATTTTTTGTTGCATATTTACTATTTTGACAAATAAGATTTAAAATTAATATGGTTATTTTTATTTTTGCCGCTGTTGCTGCTGTTGCAAACATACGAGAACGGAGGTAGTCCAGTATGAATACTTCTAATGCCGTCAAGATCTACCCGCAAACTTCAGTCTCGTGAACAAGACATTTATAGATAATGTCGAAATATCGAGCTTCCCAAAATGAAAATAAAAAACCGGCCAAGTGCGAGTTGACCAAGGGCGCACTGAGGGTTCCGTACAAACAAAATTATTAAAAATATTTTTATTATATGATTGTAACTAAATAGTTATGCTCTTCGCAATTTTCCCTTTATCTGTGCTATAAGAAGTTGCTTAGTACCAAATTTTAAGATTCTGAATTCACGGAAAGTATTCTGTAGGTTTTGATTCCCTTGTGAGAGTCGAAAATTTGCAGTATAAGCGGCTGTATGTTATGATTGCCTTGGCTTAGAACTTTGATTTTTTCACAGCTTCAAGGCACTGTAAGCTTGAGTATTTGATACGATTTTCAGCTTGATACCTCCACGTATTACTGAGAAAAAGGGTATTGACAGACAGACGGACAACAAGGTGATCCTATAAGGGTACGGTTTTTCCTTTTGAGGTACGGAACCCTAAAAACATGGTAAATATCCCGTTTTTAAATAATTTTTTGACAAATAACTTATTAAAATAAATCTTGACTTGTATTTATTAATATTTCAAATAATAAAAGTATAAGACTTTAATGAGCGTTAGAAGATGTTGAATAAAAAAAGTGAAGACAAACTAGTTTGAAAAAAAAATAGCTTAAATTAATTGCTTTTATATATTAATGTTAATGGCATTCGTTGCTTATATAAAGGAATTAGTGGTCCAATAACATTTATAACCCACTACGAGTACTGTCTTGCGTTAATATCAAATTGAATTAGCTTTTGAACCCTTTCATTTTGAAATTTAAATTAATTTCGGTTCAGTCGTTAAATATTCGTAAAGCAAATATTAACTCAACGCGACACTTAATTATTAAACATATTTTGAAAGATCAATGAGAATTATTCAAGTGTTAAATGCAATTTACAACGGAGACCCGAACGTATATTTATTTATCTATTCTACTGTATAATATGTAGTTTACATACTTATTACTCAAGAACTAATACTAATTATATCAATATGATTTCATTAATTTATTGTTTAATGAACAATTTTCTATGTATTACGTTCAATGTTTTTCTATTCATAGTAGTTGAGTTTTTTGAAACATAATTAAAGAACAGCATTATTAGGGAACACTTTAAAGAAAAAAAAAAATCCGATCTAGGCCTCAAATAGCGGACGCGGTGCCCACAAATGTGAGAAAAACTGGGATTATTCTAAATTTTACAAAAAATGGCATAGACCGTGAACTATTTGAGATTTAAAAAAAATGTTTGTTTTTGTAACCCACCTCCCCCTCCCCACACGCACGTTCAGGATTATCCATTCATTACGGGACCTCTGTATAATAGATTATCATTACTTCATTATTATTATCATTAATTTATTTACTTCGTCTTGGCAAACGCAGTGTGGGACGTCCTCCGGCCCGCTGGACCGACCGATGAGGATTGCGGAAAACCGGGATGTCTTGCGCGAAATTGGGGAGGCTTATGTCCAGCAGTTGACTGCAGTAGGCTGAACGTCAGCCTGACTGACTTCATTTATTTTTAACTATTAATTAAGCAAGAATATTTCCTTACACATCTGTTTCAACCAACTCGTAATAAAAAATAATTTTCAATTTTAAGGTTGCGAAGTTATGTGTTGCAAATGAACAAATAATAGTATAAACCAACTTGAGATGTAATCTCTATCTTACTTCGTTTGTATAGTAAAGTTTTACTACGAGTAGAAAATTAATAGATATATGCAGTCGTTAAATGAACGGACAAAGGTTAATAGGGTAATGACACTTTTTGGGAGCAAATTAAGATAGGTGTCATTATTTTCTTCCAAGATACAATATAAATGAATAAGTAAATTGGAACTATTCAAGTATTATTCTGTTTCTCTTTCCACAGTTTATTCGTAACAGTACGTTTCATTGTATAAATTTTTAACCCATGCCTTTTCATTTTATACTTAAAGTCAAAGAAATTAAAGCTAGATAGCGTAGATACGCTACAAAAATTGCATTTATAGCAGCTCAACACTCAAGTGTACCTATGTACGCCGTCAATCTAAACAACGTTTTTACATGCACTAAATCTGCGATTATAAATAATTTTAGACTTAGTGCAATCAATTTCAATTATAATTATGGACACAAAGTACAGTACTATTTCAGAATTCGACAAACCGTCGTGACCAAAGTGAAATTCGATTTTCAACAAATAATTTGAATTTTGTCGTCTCGTAGCCAACTTCTCCAATTCGTGCTATTCTATAAACTTCTATAATAGCGATGTTCGTTAGCGGACTTGATTAAAAATTTATAAAGATTTAAATTTAAATCTATATCATCGTAGGCGGGAGACATTTACCAAACTTTTGTACTAAATTACAAGTTTCCATCAATAATCTGTTGGTTTTTAATATCTTATATTACTTTTAAGTATCTAACTATTAAGTTTCTGACCTTAAATTTTTTTAAGCGAATATTTTGATATACACATGCAAATGACGTAATTCGGAATGTTCAAAAGCCAATGGGGAAAAAATGGGGAAAGAGGCCTATGCCCAGCAGAGAGATATTACAGGCTGAAGCGTAAGCATATTTATGTATGTAAACATACATAAATATGTCTACATAAGTATACGTGTGTAGTACGTGTTATTAATTAAGCCACATTGATCACTGTTTTGACTTTCTCTTTACCTAATACCAGTTAAAAATATGACAAATCTTATTACCAAAACCTGTGCTTAGATTGGGTATTAAATGAATGTAAAATTTTGTTATCTACAAAATTATACGAGTGCTGCATACGATACGGGCGGAAGCTCCCACATTTCAATGAAGTAATTCAATTAGCGAATGTATTCAGGTTGACTATGGACTAGGTTCAATGGGATCAACGACGTTGCAGCTAGTTTGTGTTTTATATTAATTTTGACATTTTGTAATGTAATTCATCGTTCGTACTTTACGCCATAAAAAGTCACATATTCTCTGAAGTCAAAATAAATCTAAAACTAAAATGTATTATATGTACCTGTTTTGACCAGTTTAAAGGTGACTTGTTGTTGATTTTTTAACTGTTCATTATGTGCTGGGTGTGTCAGCTCCCGTAGAGCCATCTCTATCGAAGGCTGCTGCATGGTAGTTGTGCAGGGAGAAGACGATGAAGCCTGCCTCGCTCGACTCAACTTTCTGAAGAAACTGACTTTTTTCGGTTTTGAGTTTGATCCTGTTAAATAAAAATATATAAGAATTCATAATTGACACAATTATACAAAATAATATGTACAAATAAAAATAAAATTAATATATTTACTATCTAAATTAAATCGTGTGTTAAAAATTAGTGTTGTAATGCACAATGGTCATGATCATCACACGTTATTGATTAGTCGGTTAACATGCCTTCAAACCGAAACTAAACTTTTATTTAAAAACCTTCAAAAGAAGCTCGTTGTGTCGGAGGCGTCGATTGTGAGGAAGTACGAGCGGAGGGTGTAGGAGAGGAACTCGGTACGGGCTCCGACTGTGGCCGTGGAGGTAGTAGACTAAGTGAGGAGGCAGTGGGTGAAGGGAAATGCGCCGCCGATACATCAGACCGACGGTCTGGTTCCGGAGTTGTTACGCGTATGTTTGAACAGAATTCGGGCGTACTCGCAACCTCGAATAAAGCGTCGAAATCCCTATCAAAAATGTTCTTCCGCGAAAACGCGGGGGTTGGAAGCGGTGCGGGCAACTCGAATTCATCTGGAGCAGGTGTCCTTATTATCTTTCCAAATTCATTGTCTTCATGGCGTCCAAGTTTTTTGAGAAGTTTAGCCTTTGTGCGCTCGCGCAGCTTAGCCGGCCGCTCGAGCGACGGCGTCGGCGAAGCCGGCGCGCGCTCCGCATTCTCCGGGGGCGCCGTTTTGAGAACTAAGGCGGCGCGGGGCGAGGCGGGGGTCGGGGTCAAGGAATTTGCACTAATGGGCACGGGCGGCGGCGGCCCGTAGATAATATCGAGGGTTGGTCGCTGCCGAGGCCGAGGCAGCGAATGCGAGCTGTATGTCAGGGAAACTACTTCGTCCGCAGGATATATTACGTACATCCCTGGCGAGACCGCATCGCGCCGGCCCCTCGCGCCCTCCGAAGAGGTTCACGCGCGTCTTATTCACTACGTGTATTTACTTTGCAACACGTCTTATTATTTCGCCTATAAATAATATTAGAATTACAAAAGAAAATCCAAGATTGTGGAATGTTTCTTATTTATATTTTTTTAAACAGTGGAAGGAGTAAGGAATGTTTTACGGGAAAGATTTTGAGCCATGTAGAGGAGTAAATATTTTTCTTCACATGAAATTTTCCGCTTGTTCTTATAATGTTGTTTTCAACCTAAAAATATAAAATAAATATGATAAAATAAATAAAAATATTAGATGTAATGTATGATGTAATCAATTTGTAATTTAGACATTTATTCCAATCCAAGATCCAAGTCATTAACTATAATAAGTTTGGTAGGTATTTTATTAGTTTTTAGAACGTAAAATTTTAAAAAGTGGAGGATAAATTTTGATGAAACTTAGCACAATTATAGTTTATGTATTCAATGGTATTATACTCGTACTATGAAACAATGTCACATGATTCATAAGCAAAGTTGTAATTAATTATATAAAAGTGGACAAAACTTCGACAGCCTTCTGGCAAATATTAAGTAAAGCCTTGAATACATTTAAAAAAAAAGTAACATTATATTATTATATTATTAACGTATTATATGCAATAACAACTTAATATGTTACAAATTATTCTCAATTTTACAAACTAACACTAAGAGCAACCCAAAACATTTAAATATTTAATGTCAAATAATGTAAAAGCGTTTTATTATATATTTAAATAAAACTAAAATTAACTAACTTTAACTAAAAACTTACTTTCTAAAAAATACATGTGAAAATAAAATATTGGTTCATTCGTAGTCCATTTTACGTCGATTTATGCATTGTAACGATACAAAATAGATATATTCCTTTTGAATTGGAGCTTCTTTAGAATCGTTGTGATTTGAAACTCGATGAAACGAAAATGCGTCACGATAAAAGAAAGAAACACATAAATGTATAGGAGAAAATGAAGTATAATAAATTACAAAGTATATTAGTATATTATATTCTTGGTGAAAAAATCTTTTCGCACAAACGCTTGAAGGTGTTAACTTTGCCTTTTAGTCTATTGAAATGTTACATTTTTTGGGCTTACCTTGCGTTTGTCAGAGAACGCAATTTTATTTTTTAGATATAAAGGGGGGGGGGGGGTTAGTCTAATGTTAAATCCAAGTTTGTGGGTTTGTAGTCCTTGTGCAACGGCCGCCATCTTGGAAAAAGAGGTTCAAATGGTTTTTATGGTTTATCTGCCAAACTATAAGTCTTACAAAAAAATTTATTTACTGTTATTCAACTTTAGGGAAGTGGACTGATGTTGCCAATCAAAGAATCAAATCATAAATTGTGCGACGTTTCGACCTTCATCAGGCATCTTTATAATTGATATAATTGACATCTATTTTTCGTTTGATAATTTTTATTAATATTACTTTATATTCTCAGATACATTCAAAAAAAATTATTGTAACAATATCTATACTAATATTATAAAGAGGTAAAGTTTATAACTTTGTTTGTATATACGGGGTAATCTTCGCAAATACTGATCCGATCATGAAAATTCTTTCGCTAACAGAAAGCTACACTATTCAGGAGTGACAAGATAAAAGGAAAAAGATAAAAATATATAAAGATTTTAAATCAGCAGGATTTGAACCTGCGCCCTCTGACGTGCCGTGTCAACAATTCAATCTAATCAAGCATTATTATTTGCCTTAGAAATTAATTGGTGATTTTAAAACATTTATATTTATCTGATTTGCTGAAAATAGTGAGAGTGTATTGGAACATATCAAATTTCACCGTATACTGCTTATGTGAAATGGATTATAACGCCCAAAGAAATGGGCACGGGTCGGCTAGTATACCTACTATATTTTTGTTAAAGCATTCTAGGATCTAAAATTATTCCCTTGACTCATTAAAAAGTGATATTTTTCCCCGTCGAACGTCGTTTATTCTTGTCAAAATTTACATTATAAAAAATCAAAATCAAAAATATTTTATTCAGCATAAAATTATAACAATTTCTTACTGAACGTCATGAGTCTACTACCAGATCAGAAAAAAGAAGCCTCTGACCTGAGAAGAACTGGCGAAAGAAACTCAGCGGGACTGTAATTTTTTTTCTATCATAATGTTTTTTTTTTCAAATCAGATTGAAATTAACAATAATTTTATAGGTTGAAATAGCCTGGAGGCGATCACATCATTCCCAAGGCCGTCTTCTAGAAAATCGTTAATCGAATAATATCCTTTAGTACACAAACGTTCTTTCACAATTTTTTTTAAATTTGGCAATAGAAGCTTTTTGAATGTTTTCTGGGAGCCTGTTGTATAAGCGTATACATTGTCCATAGAAGGAATTACTGACGCGACGTAAGCGAGTTACAGGCATTACAAGTTTATGTATGTTCCTAGTATTAATGCTATGCATGTCGCAATTCCTGCAAAATTCTTGTATATTTTTATGAACATACATAACATTTTCATACACATATTGATAAGCAACAGTCAATATTTTTATTTCTTTGAACTTATCTCTTAAAGATACTAGGGCCTAAACTATAAATTGCACGAATGGCTCTTTTCTGCAGGACAAAAATAGTATTAACGGTAGCTGCATTTCCCCATAATAAGATTCCATTGGACATGATACTATGAAAATAACTAAAATATACTACGCGTGCTATACCTACGTCAGTAATAAGTCTAATTTTTTTTACCGCGAACGCTGCAGAGCTGAGCCTATTCGCTAACCCCTCAATATGAAGATTCCACTGCAATTTCGAATCTATAGTAATACCTAGGAATTTAGTAGACTCTACCGGTTTTAACATTTCCCCTCCTAATTCTACACCATTATCAACAAGTTTAACATTAGGTCTCCGTACATAAAACCACTTCACACTTCTTGCTAACCTTCCTTCCTTCTCCGGTTCCCCCTCAAGTATTTAATATAGTAAGCCAACCAGCCGCTGAGCCGCAGCTTGGTCCATCAAAAAGACCGAGGACAGTGTAGTTGTGATTTAGAGAATCACGCGCGTAAAAAAACGCGCCTCCAGACTCCACCTCGTAGGTAGAGTGTCAATAACTGTCAAATCAAGAATTATTATTTATATATTAATAATATTTTACTATCAATAATTAAAAAGATCATCATAAAAAAATAACAAGGTGATTAAAAATTATGGCAAAATATACGAGTATTCATGTATAGTTACAAATACTTGAAGAATAGTATTCGTTTCGCAGCGCTGTAAAACCTTAAATCCATACTCATATTATAAATGCGAAAGTATCTCTGTCTGTCTGTCGCGCAATCACGCCAAAACTACTGAACAGATTTAAATAAAATTTGGTATACAGATAGTCTAGAGTCTGAGAAAGGACATAGGCTACTTTTTAATGCGAATAAAAGGGTGTAAGGGGTTGAAAGGTGGGAGTGAAAATTTGTATGGAACTATGTTCGTGTTTCGTAACTGTCAAACATTTAATGTTCATCCCACGTTCATCCCGTCGATATGGTAAACTCTCCGATAAAATTAAAGAACGTATTTAAATAAAGCTTTTGAATCGACAACATATATCCACAATATACGGATAGTGGCGTATTTTACATTTTAAAAATGTATAATAATGTCAGTCATGAAAACGGATTGACATAATATATATTGGTTGTCAAATATAAAACGTAGTGGTTATATACTCTTTGGTCAAATATTTATGCGTGCGTTCAGAAATTTATTTAGTGTAAACTAAGGAAAATATATCAAGCTAATTAATTCTTATAATATTGAAAAAAAGGAAAGCATTTTTTTCCCTCAAATCAACGCAGGTGAAACCGCAAGGCACAGCTAGTAATAAATAAATTTAAAAATGTTTCTGATAAAAATTGTTCCTTAAAATATTATCTATAAAAATGGTCTGATATTATTTTTTGTAAAATGATCAGAAAAAAAGTTTTATCGACAAATAGATTTTTTCTCTTAAATTATCTATATAAAATTATTATATTGTATATAAATTATTATATTTTATTGTATATAAATTATTATATTTTATATAAATATAATAATTTTATATAGATAATTATATATTTTATATAAAATTATTATCTATACTAATATTATAAAGAGGAAAAGTTTATAACTTTGTTTGTATATCGGGGGTAATCTTCGCAAATACTGATCCGATCATGAAAATTCTTTCACTAACAAAAAGCTACACTATTCAGGAGTGACATAGGCTATATTTTATTATAATTTTACAAAAAAATTTAGTAAAAAAAGAAAAATATTAAAATATATTATCAAAATGACAAAGAAACGAACGCCATCTATCGCTATTTATTAGTCTATTTATTTTATTTACTCTTATTTTAGTCAATCGACGACGAAGTTTTTTCGCTTTTTGATAGATGGCGTTGGAGCAACATTTAATTTATAAAGTATGTTATTTGGTTCTGTAATTTAAAATAATAAATACACGATATTATTACGATTTTATACGTCAAATTCTAAACAATGAACCTAATGAAACAGTAATAAGAGCTACACAACATAATTGCATCACAAAGATAATAATAATTAACGCACAACGAAGTGGGCGCGGGTCGGGTAGTCTATTATAAAACCATAAAGGTTTTTCACTTATAACTTTTTTATTTATGATTCTATGACTAAAAGTTACTGAACATAAGTTATAGATAATTTTATTTGCAACAAAAAATGTCAAATAATTTTTTTTGTGAGACTTATAGTTTGGCAGATAAACCATAAAAACCATTTGAACCTCTTTTTCCAAGATGGCTGCCGTTGCACAAGGACTACAAACAAACAAACTTGGATTTAACATTAGACTAGCCCCCCCTTTCATATCTAAAAAATAAAATTGCGTCCTCTGACAAACGCAACCCCAAATGTAACTTTTCAATGGATTATTTCTGATAGTTGTTAGAGAAGTTACATCAATGTCGACGATTATGAGTTCGACGTTTACAGCCACTTTCAATTTAGTTTAAGCTTGTGTAATTTATGAATAAAGTTAGAAATTAATATATTATTTGCATAAGTTGAAAAACAACGTGTTACGTAGATATTTATCTTATTAAAAAAATCTGTGAGTATAAATTCATTTGCGTTGAATTATATAAAACACAATATTATTTTGTATATTATTAAAACGGCTGAAGTGATAACTAGACGGGGAGATAAGGAGGTCAAGCGTGTCTCACAATGGCTGGGGCATATCCTCGAGTTAAAGAGCACTTTAAAACTTCTGACACCGTAATTCCATAGATCCTCAACCTTCCTATAGCTCCGCGTTGGTCTGTCAGACCGACGACATACTTTTGACTATAAAAAAAATTACGTGCGTACAAAGAACACATGTCAGAAGTGAAACTTCTTTGTCAAAGTAATAAAAAAAAAAACAAATAAAAAAAATTAAGTAATTTAAAATATTAAAAAAGTACTTGAAAAAAAGAAACTAAAAGTTAACGTCACTCGGTGATCCCAGGCGGTCACCCATCCAAGTACTGACCGTCGTTGACGCTGCCGCGTTAGCAGTCGCTCAAATTTTACCCCTCATGCGCCTAAAGAGTTTCACTTCAAAAAAAAACTGAATACGTTAGTTATCTTCAAAATTGAAAAATATAATTCGTCGTGTTGCTCGTGCAAAATATATCTGTATTCACAAAGACTATCAGTCTGTCAGACCAACGCAACGTGGGTATTGGTGTCACAGAATTCGGTAAGAAAAAAATTTAGGACACTTAAAAGTTTTCTCTTTTTCATGACTATTAATTCTATATTATGTTAAATTTTCGTAAATAATTTTTAGATTTTATTTATAACCTAAAAATGGATGAAGAACGCATTAGAAGAGCACTTACCTACCCAGACTAATAAGCTAAATTATAATAATTATACGAGTACTTCTACTTTGTCATATGGTTGAAATTTATTTGTAAATTCATTTTATTTAGGACTAGCGGACCCGGCAGACGTTGTCTCGCCTGGAAAACAGCTACCAAATTTGATTGCTTACATACCGATAGAAGCGCTACCTACCGGGTACAATTGAGATAAAAACTACCCTTTTCTCCCAAGTTGGACCAAATTACAGATGCTTACAAAATTTGATAAAAATTGGTTCAATAGTTTCGGAGTCCCATACCGATAGCAGCGCCACCTACCGGGTCCAATTGAGATAAAAACTACCCTTTTTTCCCAAGTTGGACCAAATTACAGATGCTTACAAAATTTGATAAAAATTGGTTCAATAGTTTCGGAGTCCCATACCGATAGCAGCGCCACCTACCGGGTCCAATTGGGATAAAAACTACCCTTTTCTCCCAAGTTGGAGCAAATTACAGATGCTTACAAAATTTGATAAAAATTGGTTCAGTAGTTTCGGAGTCCCATACCGATAGCAGCGCCACCTACCGGGTCCAATTGAGATAAAAACTATCCTTTTCTCCCAAGTTGGACCAAATTACAGATGCTTACAAAATTTGATAAAAATTCGTTCACTAGTTTCGGTGTCCCATGGCGATAGCAGCGCCACCTACCGGGTCCAATTGAGATAAAAACTACCCTATATCCCGAGTTGGACCAAATTATGGATGCTTACAAATTTGATACAAATTTGTTTAGTAGTTTCGGAGTTACATACCAATCGCAGCGCCACCTACCGGGTCCAATTGAGATAAAAAGTATCCTATGTCCTTTTCCTTATTCTAAACTACCTCCCCACCATTTTTAGCTAAATCGGTCCAGCCGTTCACGCGTGATGGCTTGACCAAGGGAAATAGGGTTCATTTTTATATAATTATAGAGATAATTATATTATGATTTTAATTAGTTGAACTTGTTCCGCTGTCGGTCTGCAATCACTTCAGCGTTTTAGAAATACGGTTAATAATAAAAATGTGTAATACTAATAATTTAATGTAAGTAAAATATCTGAATTTATTGTGTTATAAAAACTTATTCGAGACAAACAGAAATTTATTCGAGTATATTGTTTTAATGAATATCCCTTTATAGTCACAATGACTCAATTCAATTCAGTTCAGTTCAGAAGCTCTACAAAGTTACCTTATTATGAATAAAATAGATCCAAGCACTGTTAAAAGTTTCATTATGAAATTTGTCTTTATGAAGATCAAAATTGTCTGATGTCACTTATTATGAATAACAGTCATAAGTCATAACACCTATGAGAGAAGAGTTTGTTTGTTTATTTGTTTGAACGCGCTAATCTCAGGATCTACTGGTCCGATTAGAAAAATTCTTTCAGTATTAGATAGCACATTTATCGAGGAAGGTTATAAGCTTATATATCATCACGCTGAGACAAATAGAAAAAGAGTACCAATGAAGAATGTTTCAAAATCGGGTTTTTTTTCCTTTTGAGAGCTTCCACAGCGTGCCCTGCGTAAACAGTAAAAGTTTCGTGAAATTCATATATGACAGAATTGTTCCTATTCCACGCGGACGAAGTCGCGAGCAGAAGCTAGTATTGTTATAAAGTTGCACCGTATAAAAATAAACGATCCATCACGTAATGAAATAAACGTGTAGCGCCACTGAATGCAAGGACTCGTTACTGTTTTCAGTCTTGTATATAAGCGGGAAGGCCTACTTATGGAGCTAGCACCTATCTACAATGATATGAATGATTCTCCTAGGGCCTTTCAAAGCAAATTCAAATGGTGCCAAGACAAAGTAGAACAGATTAAAATAGACATACTGGCAATATCGTCGTCAAAAAGACGCATAACAGGCATTTTGGAAAGATTTAGCAACAAACAAACAGACTGGAGGCAAGGCCGACTCTTCCGACTGAAATAGGGAGCGTAAGCGGTTGTTCTAATATAGAAAATATGTTTAAGACTTAGTTAAAAGAGAATTCCTTGCTTTCTAGCCCTTAAAAACACAGATAAATATAAGTAGATATTTAGATTAATACAGAGCCACGAAGAGTTAACGGCTTATTTGACATTTTATCCCAGCCTGGACTTTGTGGCGTATAACTAAATCGTTAAATGATTATGTACCATGGAGTATGGAAATCCAACTAACGATTAGAGACCAGTCCTGTTTCACATATATATAGCCATCCAGTATTGACACTTTAGCTTTGATACTCAACTACTCAGCGTTTAAGCTTTAGCACAGATTCAATACCCATCAAGATTCGATATTCAGCCACTTTTTGTAGACTCCTAATTAGTTTGATCACGAAAAAGGAAAGCAACCCCATCTTCGCAGTATAGAAACTCATCGAAACTGCTGGAAAATAGTGGTAAGGGATACACAACTATTTTGTTATGTCGAAAAAAAGGTTAAAAGCTGGAAAGATAGAAATTTGTCTAGATTAGATAGATAAAGTATCATGTTTTTAATCTGATTTTTCCCTGCAATGTATACTTTTCAAAGTGGGGGTAGCTTCATTTTGAACATTATTAATGTTTGAAGTATTTGGTTCATTATAATTAATTATTATATTTTAAATTGAAAAATGCTTTCAAGGCCTACTAGAATGAAGAGATTTTTGATTTGATTGAATTTGTAGCTTAATGGCTAATAAGACAAGTTTTTTTATTTGTGCGTATTATTAAGACAAAATTGCAAACCCTTCGCTAACCACGGACTTTATGAACCTAAAATCTTTAAATATAAAATATAACTTTATATAATTAAATAATTCACAAACAGTTTATTAAAAAAAAAATTAAACAATCACAAATTAGGTAAATATGAAAAACAAACCTGAGTGAAAATATTTTTAATCAAAGAACCTGGAGTAATTTGAAAGAAAAAGAAAAAAAGAAAAGGTTTTTATTGGCCTTAACATAAAACACATAATATCCTGCACAAAAGAACAAAGTAATTAATAAAAAGTAAAAACAAAAAAAAATAATAATAAAGAAAAGAGAGAAATACTCGTACAATGGCAAGATTATAAATTAAAAAGAAAAAAAAAAACAAAAAACATATGTAAAGCACATTTAAGAAGGCCAACCAGGTCTCTGGCTCAGCATTGCTTAGCAGCAAATATTTGCTGCTAAGGCGCTGTTTTTCAGTCAGAGCCTGCATTGGTGACGCCAGACGTCAAACGCCACAAGAACACCCTGGACTTATAGTAAAAAGAAATTAAAATAAAATTAAAATTAAGGAAAGAAAAATATAGAATAAAACAAAAATAATAATAATAAAAACACTATTATATTATATATTTGTTTGCCTATTCTTCTTAAATCTTTGTAACTTATTTACAAAATGTGTAAAAATTAACGAATGTTCTTAATTTTAACTAAATTTGCTATATTATTAGGTCGGGGAAGAAGTTTATGCGTATTTTATGTAAAAATTCAGGGTAAGATTTTACAAAATTTATTCTCATTAAATTTATGTGTAGGGG
This sequence comes from Melitaea athalia, assembly GCA_905220545.2. Lineage (NCBI taxonomy): Eukaryota > Metazoa > Arthropoda > Insecta > Lepidoptera > Nymphalidae > Melitaea > Melitaea athalia. The sequence goes on along the minus strand of HG992180.1, from coordinate 13,754,826 downwards.
AGACTGAGGACACTTGATCCTTATGGGAGACAAGGTACACAACATTTTTGAAACTACGAAGCATGTTAGATTAATTTGTGGTGGCAAAAATTAGGCGGCATTGCAGCAAACTTAGAAAAAAAAAACTCTTATGACAATAGGGTATCGCGTTTGCAAATGGCGACCGTTGGTTGTTTACGTGCGGATGAAACTAAAATTGGTGAGTTTTTTAATTGTATTTTTTATTTTGTATACTTTACTGTACGAGTTCTATAAATTAATAAGATATTGTGTATTTTATATGTTTTTCGGATATTCAAATAGTGAAAGGCAAATCATAAATGGTTTGTCTATAATGAATTCTTTTTTTAAGAAATGTCATTCGGGAGACATGGTACATTCAGCCGAGGTATACTTGATCCCCGGATCAAGTCTCCCATATAAACAATGAGTATATCGACGTTTCATTGTGAAGTTTTCACTTGTTATTATTTTCAGATTGGAAATGTCACGTGTATACAAAACCAAACAAGGAAGTAAAAAGGGGGAGATTATTAATAAAGATAAACTTAAAGCAGGTTTATGATATTTTACCGGATGAGGAAAAAGTATGGAAACCCCTAAAAGTTCGGAACACCGCACGGGTTAGTCGTAAAACAAAGGTCACACCCTAAGTAACTTTTAATGAGAAATCTAACAGTGACCTCTAATTTGACCTTAAACCTCATTTTCAACGATATTTCAAGGTCGACTTCATTTTTTTAAATCGGAACTCCTATATTTTATACAGGAATCGAAAAGAGCAAACAATTTAACGTCCGGATACGTATTTAGGTACGAGGTTAACGTAACCCCTGAAGGCCAAATAGAGGTCAAAGTATGACCTTAAAAATCTCCTCGAAAATGAGGTTTAAGGTAAAATCAGAGGTCACCGATAGATTTTTCGTTGAAAGTTACTTAGGGTATGACTTTTTTTACGACTAGCCCGTGCGGTTTTTCGAATTTTCCGGGGTTTCCATACTTTTTCCTCACCCGGTATATCGTGATAAATCACTTCGAGGAGTGGCAAAAACCTACAATATGTCCATAATGACTTTAAAGCGGTATGTAAGAAAAAAGAGAGAAGCGATAGATACAGGAAGTGTGTCCCCGAGATATGAACCGGATTATAAACAGGCGCAAGTATTTACTTAAAGCGAAGAATTAGAATTTGGAGACAGCTAGCAAATTATATCATGGACTTACACCCAAAGCAACTCGACTGTTAGCTTTCCAGTTTGCAGTAAAAACTAATTTAAAAAAATGCCAGAAAATTGGCAAAAAAAAAATGAAATTTCATCCTATGATTGGATTCATGGCTTCATACGTCGTCATTCTAATTTATCTCTGAAAGTACCAGAAGCCACAAGCCTTTCGAGAACCACAAGTTTTAATAAACATAATGTTTCAAAATTCTTTTAAAATTTGCAAAGCCTGTATACAAGGTTCCAATTTGAACCTCAAGATGTATGAAATTTAGATGAAACGGGTATAACAACTGTGCATAAACCGAAAAAAATTATTGCATGTAAAGGTTAATATTAATGTTCCTAAATAAAAAGATCTCATTTATATTACGTATTTTATTTTGCCTCCGCATACTTACATTTCGTTCAAATTTTGCAATTATTAATAAATGTATAAAGTGTTCCTTCTATCCCACATATTTTGGGAAGCTTGATCTTCATCATCAGATCAAGTCTCCCATGCACATGGTACTCTTTATCATATTTAGTGTCACAAGTATCCCCAATGTGTGGGATATTTGATCCGGGCGGATCAAGTCTACCGAATAGGGGGGAACAAGTCTCCCACATCTTGGGGACACTTGATACAAATCTATTCTTCTACGTTTAGTTAAATTCTGATTAAAAATACAAACCTATCCATATTAAATTCATACACGACATAGCTAGATAATTTTGGAAACCTTTTGTTGAAACAAACCCTTGAATTTGCTTCAATTCGAAATTTTAGGGCTAAAAAATAAAAGGGGGGATCAAGTATCCTCAGTCTCCCCTACCATTTTAGAAATTTTGGTATTTTTTATTAAAAATTGTCGCGTTGTCGTGATGAAACCTTTTCTGGTGATCAATTCTGGTCGTTTATTTTCATTTTCTTGTCTAAGTCTCATCAGCCGTTGACGGTAGAAATCCGAATCGGGGTTTTGCACGGTGGTAAAAGCTCATAATGAATGATGCCCTTCCAATTACACCATACACTCAACATCAATTTATTGTGTGTCAATCCTAGTCTATGCATCTTGACCGAACTTTGACCAAGATCTCTTTCGTACATTTTTATCGTAGGTGATTCACTTTTTATCACCAGTGATCAATCTCTTGAAAAATGGTTTGATATCATTACATCTAGAAAATCGCAAATGAGTACACGGTTCATTAGGTTTCTTTTACGAGTTCATGTGGCACCTATATATATATATCGAGCTTTTTTGTATAGTCAATCTTCTTCAAATGGGTAGAAACTGTTTTATGGTTAACTCTCAGATCTTCAGCTATATTGTAACTAATCATATGTTGATCTAGATCCACCTTTTAAAAAATGTCGTCAAGTTTATCCAAGCAACCAAAGCGACATGAATCTTTGCAATCAAAATTTATCTATTTTGGCAGACAGAAAACAAATGAAAAGTGGTAGGAACCTGTTTTTAACTTTTTAATTTCATTTTTAAAATATCCCCTTTTTTTCAGGTATCAAAACCAACCTGTTACAAACAATAAACCAAAAAGATTTTATTGCAGATTTTAACTAAAAAATATTAAAAGATCTTTTCTCCGTCCTATTAAAACAAAGTTAATAATATAAATAAAAACCGTTCTGGCAAAGTGGTGCGTGTAAGCGTCGAAAACACCGACGGTTAGTGGTTTCAATTTCCGCTTGGGAAGAACATTTGTATTTGTGCTGACCGTCCGGCAGGGGTAGTACCTCTACCTTACCGAAGTCCACAGCCAAATAAATACTGTTTTAAAGCAGTGTTGTGTTCCTGTTGGTGAGTAAGGTGACCAGAGCTCCTGGGGGGGGGGGGGGATTAGGGGTGGGGGGGGGTCGGCAACAGGTTTGCGATGCTTTTGGTGTTATAGACGTCTACAGGCTACGGTACCTAATCACTTACCATCAGGAGCCATACGCTTGATTGCCGACCTACTTATAAAAATAAAAAAAACTTGAATCAGTTAGGTATACGAGTATATTATTATACAACTCTATTTACTACCAACAAAGCCGTGATGCGTGAAAGATTGAGCAATATATGGAATGTGTTTGCTTTTAAAAGGTACGAGCTTCGAGTGTAGCATTTCGAGTGACTGATTTTGCGAAATTTATTTACGAACGAATATATTCGTTCATTGAAATTTCCCTTTAGTAAACAGCTATTTAAATAATTTATTCGTTACTTCGGTAGTTCATAAAGAATCGCTTAACTTATACATAACGACATTTTCTATTTAGGAGCGGATTAAAATGAAAATATCAAGCTTGTGGTATTGCATTCTAAAATATTAATGTAATGAGCCAGTCATGCGAGCCTCATTGTGGGAACACTCGACCTCCTTCCATTCACGTCACGTAGTCGCACTCATTATTATCTTTGTTATGATGTTTTTCAAGGATCATTTTCTTTTTTCGTCACTTAAATCTAAATTTTAAAATAAATCGTAAAATTTTAGTTACGAAAAATATCTTGTTTTTTTTAACGCTAGAAATATTTTTCAAACTTATTTTATCCTCTTTTTTATTTGTTTGTTGTAGTGAACTGAACTGAAAAATTCTGTAAATATGCCATTTAGGTTTTTTACTTGTCTGTTATGTGGGAGAAAAATTGTAGTCTGACTTCACTGTTTCTTCATTATGGGTTGGCAGAAAGTTTCCCTACCAAGAGTAACGATCATCATTATCAGATGTTTATTAGACCAACTGAGACTGACTGCTTTACATGGTTTTCAAAGTTTGATCAGAGACCAACGAGCAGAAATAGTTCGATTCAGCCTGTAATATCCCACTGCTGGGCATAGGCCTCTTCCCCATGTAGGAGAAGGATCGGAGCTTAATCCACCACGCTGCTCCAATGCGGGTTGGCGAATATATTCCTACTATGAGTAACGATCGCTATCAGGTGTACATGATAACAACCGGGACCGACGGCTTAACGTGCTCTCCGAGGCACGGTGGGGAGACCCACAAGGACTGCACAAACACCCCTAGAAATAGTTAGATTTAACAGGAAATTATTTACCTATACAAATACACTGTATATCGCCTTAAGCGAAGTCGAAGCCACCACGATGGACGTTAATGGAACATTCGTCACAACTACGACAGCTTACAGAAGTGGACTGGTCTGACATGTTTCAAAGTAAAATAAATGACTTACTGAATGAAATTTGCTTATAAATTTATAACTATTTAATGAATGAACTTTCAAAAGATAGATTTTTATTTTCGTATGAAAACAAAATAAAAAAAAAATACGAATAAAAATTAAAATTAAGGAAGTAGTAGCTAAAACGGTTTTTCGTATTAAAGTAAAAAGCACATAATTTAAATTGCTTTTACATGTGTTCTACTTTTAATACATTTTGTTTTCAAAAAGTAATGTGAGAATTAAACATGCAAGTCCAATTAACATGCAAAATATTTACTGAGCGCTGTCGGGAGCACGGAATAGCCCGCGGTCCTGTTTTGTGCTAGCGAAGCTATCATACTGCAAATGACATGCTACCGCGATGCACTTTGGGTAACAAAGCTATCTCCTATTTTCTATGTAATTTATCACAGCTCGGAATTCATATTTTTATTTGACTCAACGTGTAAATACTTTGGGAAAGATAGGTTTGTATATGTGACAAGACGCGCGTAATAACTTTGGGTAACAAAGCTATCTCCTATTTTCTATGTAATTTATCACAGCTCGGAATTCATATTTTTATTTGACTCAACGTGTAAATACTTTGGGAAAGATAGGTTTGTATATGTGACAAGACGCGCGTAATAACTTTGGGTAACAAAGCTATCTCCTATTTTCTATGTAATTTATCACAGCTCGGAACTCATATTTTTATTTGACTCAACGTGTAAATACTTTGGGAAAGATAGGTTTGTATATGTGACAAGACGCGCGTAATAACTTTGGGTAACAAAGCTATCTCCTATTTTCTATGTAATTTATCACAGCTCGGAATTCATATTTTTATTTGACTCAACGTGTAAATACTTTGGGAAAGATAGGTTTGTATATGTGACAAGACGCGCGTAATATGTAACTAAGTAGTATTTTAAGTATACAGTCTAAGCGATTTATTAAAAATAATCTTAGGAAATTATTTACCTATTGTTTTTCCTTGTTTGAATCATAGATAGAATGTGAGAATTTAATTTTTTTTTTATTTGGTTTCACATTAAATTCACGGTAATAATTTATTAATTTCACTGTACTACAAAAAAATTAAATATTTAAAATAGTAATAGGTCATGAACTGGTCGGGGTATTGATGGCGGCTTGTTGAGTTTTAATTGAGTTGGCCAAACAAAATTTGTTTATGAAAGAATAATCTCAGTAATTGAGTAAAATAATAAAAAATCAGGGTGGTGTCGCGGGACATCAGATAAGATCGAAATTCTTTATTATAAAATATTAATTTCAAGTTCTATTCGAGGTATAAAGAAAATAATTATTCGGGTATACATTTTTTATTCTGATTTTTTTATCGATAAAAAAACTACTTTACAAGATTAATTTTAACACCTTTATTTTATTTACAATTATTTATAAAAATATATAATAAATATCGAATGCTATAATAATAATAGCAAACTGCAATAATAATAACAGTCATCACGTAGACTATACATTAGACACTGTATAGCTATCATACATAGACTATACATAGAAATGCACAAACACCCAGACCACGGCAAACATCTGTATGGTCATTTGGCCAATACAAATGTTTGTCATATGCGGGGATCGAACCTATAACCGCCATCGCAACAGCCACAAACCAGTATTGTGACCGTTGCGCCAACGTGTCGTCTTATAACATCTATATAACAAATATTGTCCTTAAAAATAATTAATAGAATTGACGTAAGAAATTGTCGTTCGAACTTTCTTTTCCCCGTCTCGTGTTATTTTATTATTTTTTGTACGTCGAAATAAATTACAGTAACGTTTGATGGTGTAAGCTATTTTTTATGAAAAAGTAAACATTTCGCTGAGCTATAAGTAATTTTTTTAAGTGAAACTTCTTTAGACGCATGAGGGGTAAAATTTGAGCGACCGGTAACGCGGCAACACGGCAACGCGATCAATACTTGGATGGGTGACCACCTGGGACACTGCGTGGCGTTGGCTTTTTGTTTGTTTGTTTTTTTTTTTCATAAACTAAAAAAAACATTATACATATTTACAAGTCACAACTTAAGAACTAAATACATATTTACAGATAGTTTTGATACAAATCATGTCCGCGTGGAATGGTGCCAAGAATGCTGGCAGCATTTCCCCGTTGAATCGCTATGCCGATTCTCTGGGCAAAAAATGCACCAGCCCTCTTGTCACCAGTGGAGGCAATAAGGCGAGGAGTTATCTCATTTAAGAATTTTTTTGCACTGCTACTCCAAGGTCCAAGTGTTTCGACTGCAAACGGCACGAAGATGTAATTTGGAATTAGTGACGAATATTTGTGCCGTTTCGTCGTTTCAGCTTTTTCCGCCGCGGCACCCGCTTTGTATTTTAATTTCGTTTTTTTTTTATTAGTTTTTTAAAGAATTTTTTTTTGAATTAGTTTGCCAAAAAAGTTTCACTTCTGACGTGTACTTTGTACGCAAGCAATTTTTTTTATAAACATACAGATTGAATGACGTATGTATAAAAGTAATATCAATATAAGAAAAAAATCATTTTTACTTTTATTACAGTTAAAATTTTACAACGTTAAAAAAATATATGTGTTTCTTCTTTTAGAAGCATCTTCCATCAAATTAATGCAACTCGAAATAAATAAACATACAACACATGATCGTTTCGATTAACCTTAAAAACTTACATATTATATAGATTAAACGCGAGCACGTGGCGAGCACCAATAATGGCATTAAGGCAATGATAGCGTGCATCTGCACAGCAATTCTCGAAGTACCTATAACGAAGTATAAAGAGATCGCAATATGGAACGTTGCGACCGTTTCGTTTTGTTACCGATGTGACCTAGTAATCAAAAAAAAGACTCCTTCTTCATGTAAAGCCGAAAAATTCAGCTATCATTTTTAAAATCCATTGCAATATGAGTTGTTTTATTACATTTTTTTAGAATGTTTTGTTTTTGCAAAATACAAAGTTTTACTCCAGTATCCAGAGTAAAAATATAATATTTTTATCTATTCGCTCTAAAGTATTATTTGTTTACATCAATAAAATATGTCAAAATAACAATAATCCAAATTCCGCTGAGAATACAAATTATGAAATTAGTCAAATATTTAATTTAGATTTGGTATTTCAATATGATAAGCTCACACAAATGCTTTTACTTTAAATGTATCTTGTATTAAATAAATGAAAGCATTTATGTACCTATAGCTTTAAAATTATCTATTTCCTTTCTAACTCCAGTATGATACGAAATACAATTTCAAAGACAAAATTTTACTTAAGAAATTATAATAAGCTGGTTTTAAACTAAATATTATTAATTTTATTTGAGAAAACCCGTCAAAGCAGTGCCTACTATACATATAATTATAAATACATCATTCAAGATTGAAGAAAGACTTGACAGTACCTACTGTTTAACCTTAATCCACCAATTTCATTAAGATAGGCGCATTAAAAAATTTGTTGTTTTTGTGGGAGAATAATATAAAGAACAATTTGAAAACCTTCGTTTTAGAATTTACATAAAAGGAAAACGAACGAATCAGTGCGTGCGTGTGACCCAAAAGTAAATTAACAAAATTATATTGTATTCAATTCAATGACTCTCTTACGAAATCGTTATTTAATAATGAACTTTAATTTCATTTAATTGTTGGCAAAAATATTGTTAATATTAAATAAATATCTCGCAAACCAAGTCTACATTCAAGCCCTGATAGCGATCGTTACTCATAGTCCTGATAGCGATCGTTACTCATAGTAGGGAATATATATCCGCCAACCCGCATTGGAGCAGCGTGGTGGATTAAGCTTCGATCCTTCTCCTACATAAGGAAGAGGTTTATGCACAACAGTGGGATATTACAGGCTGAATCATGAAACCAAGTCAACGATTAACTTGATTTTGTTTGTGATTTCAAAAGCAGTATAAGTGGTCACGTAACGTAAGTAGTATTCATTTGGGGTAATAACACTGTATCAGCTCAAGTTTACTACAAACAGTAGTTACTGTTTTTGAAGTATTTTACAACAATCTTTGATGAAGACGAGATTAAATAACAAACTGTTAAATATTAATTTTACGGTAATAATACTTGTTATTATTTTATTATTTATTTATTCATAATATTATCCACATTTTATCTCTTGCAAAAAAATAATAGGTTAAACTGGAAAAAAAAGTCTAGTTATTAAGATTACAACTACCCGAACAAGCCAGATTTTGGGAAGACTTTACCTATACATACTACCTACATACTATATACTGTACGTACTGTATGTACTATATACTACATGTACATCACGACCGGATGTATGTGCGACATAATACAGAAGGTCGCAGTAAAGCTTATCATTTAGCTTAGCGTTTGTGCATTATAAGAAAGCTTTCGGATTTAGTAGAATGGATAATGTTGATATCACTGTCCATTCGTTGTACAGATTCTGACCAAAAGACTAATCTAACTGCAGCGACACGAACAAAAGGGAAATGTATAAAACTGTAATTGTGTCCAACGTTTGTATACTAATCTTCCACTCAAAGCCCCTCACTAGAATATTAATCCTCTGTATGAGGTCCGGAAATACACCATGATACCACAAAACAAAAATCATTACAAAAAAATACAAATACCTGTCATGTGCAGATTTTTAACGTGCTACAACTGGAACATTAATCAGTTTATGTAACAGTTGTTATATAAACATTCACAGGATAGGATATATTTATATTGACCCGGCCGGGTAAACGAAACCATTATAATATCTTCTTAGACTTCTCAATCGATGACTGTTTAAGAAACTCTTCGAAAAGTTTTTAGTAACAACCTTCACAAATTCTGTGCCTCCTGTGCCAAGTGATACAAGCTAAAAATCAACCTTTTATGGGAGAGCAATATCAGTTTCAAATTTTTTTGTGTGTGTTAACTAAGTCGGTTAGGTTTATTAACTGGAGTATCTTCATTGTATTTTTTGTAAATATTTGATTTTAATTGATATTTACTATAATGATCCTAACGCAATATTTCTCAAACAAAAAATAAAGATATAATTCTTAAAGTTATTATTTATTTTTTTGTTATAACGCCTCTTCACTTATTTATACCTCCATTTGACCACGTTACGAAAGATTTAGGTTCGAAGGGATATAATGTTAGCATTTACTGACAATTATTACAATATTGGATTTTGTATTGATATTACTTTTATCGTATATTCGCTTAACACCGGAATAGTACAAAGATGTCGCCACCATCTTCCGAATGGTTAATATTTATTTACGATTAGTCAGTTGGTGGTATCTTTATTGTTTAGTTTTACAGGATAGTTACTCAATAAATACTGTTATCGTTTAATTTATGCTTCTACTAATTTTATAAGATGGTTTATGTTGTTTTACTGTAATTATTACTTGTTAATGTATCGAAAGAGCATATAGATGGAGACACCATCTTCCGAATAGTTAATACTAATTTCATGATTGGCCAGTCGCCGTCTTTGTGATCTATTGGCGGGATTGCTGTCCTATAAATACGATAATTTGTAAGTGAAGAGTCAGTTATTGTTTAATCATTGTGCGGCTAGCGTTGCTGCTCGATAAGTATAGTATAAGTGATTAGTGTGATAATGTTTTAATGTAGTTAAAAGTGTGAGTTGTGAATAAATAACTATAGACTTGTAGTGAGAATTAACTATTCCTTTGAGTGTTTTCAGCTATTGTTTTACATCTCAGAAGTGGGATGTACCCATTTAACCCACTTAATTTGTTATTTTGGTGCTATTGATTGTATTTTTAGTTCAGACTTTTGATTTCTTTGTTTAAATTCTATTTTTACTGAGTGTGCAAGTAAGTTGCAATATTTCATGGTGATTAGTGGGTACACCGATATTTTAGTTCTTTTCGGTTGTTCTGTTGCATTCTCATCGGTGTACAAGTGCTTACGTTATTCTATTTACCGGTTATTTGTTGAATTTAGTTCTGTTTTGGGATACGTGGGTAGTTGTGATTCATTTTGCTAACAGATTTTTTTTTTCTTCCGATTCAGCATTTGTTTCGATTTAGTTACAATGCCAGATCGTGAGCGAGATCATAGTGTGAGCCGTCGTGGTAGTCGCAAAATTGAACGACAGCTTTCTAATCGACAGCGTCAAGATGCATACGTTAACCAAGGTCGTAAGCTGCTCCGTACTTTTGAAGTGAGTTCATTATTTTTTTTTTTGTTAGAAAACAGGCACAATCGACTAGGAGGCTGGATTCCTGTATGCGAGGGCCTTACCGTGTGGTGAGAGTTCTTCCTCACGGTCGCTATGAGATTAAGCTCGCGGCCGGCCGTTACGGGAAATCAACACAAGCGGCTGCTGAATACATGATTCCGTGGCAAGGAAAGTGTACACCCGCTGTGTGCTCTGCTATGTTTAATAGTGAGTTATTTGATTTATTTTGGCAGTGAGTTATGACGTGTCGGCATACTCTATCTATTATTATTATTATTATCTTATTACGTACGCGTTGTTTTGTGAACAACAAGGCGTTCGCACGTTCGGTTTTTTTTTCTTAAATAATAATTTGGTTGCTGTGCTAGCTGTACTACAGTACTGTAATTGTAAATATAATGTTTCTCATGTTTCGTACGTTCCTCGTGCTATTGTAAATATTATTTATTTATTTACACTTCTTTACATACCAACACAAAGTTACAAAAAAAAACAAACAATAGTGTCTGTTCGTTTTAAGAATTGTAAATAGGTAGGATGTTACTGTGTGACAAAGTGAAACTGTGGATAGTGATTTGTAAATACGTTTTAGACAATTAAATTGGTAGTTAAGTAATAAGTACTTTTGAATGGCTTAACTTTCAAAGAAGTAGTAAAATGCCTCGCGGTAGCGATTCACCAAACTTTTTCGAGAAGTCCAGTGAAGGCAATAAAACGGCTTTGTGGAATTATTTTTTGTAAATACAATCAATGAACTTTTAAATATGCCTATAATAAATAATAGTTGTAACTTAAACAAGCAATTAAACGACTAAATAATTATGTAAAAACAGTAAACACTATCACATACTGTCGTTTCCCTTTCTTGCCTAAGTTGTCTTATGAATTATGATGTTAACAGATAGTTTATGTGGACTAATGTGAGACTAGCTTGTTATAATTTGTTAAAAGTAAAAAGTGTATACACAAAATTAAAAGATAAACTTAATAAAGAGGAACGTTGTGGTGTGGTATATAAAATCCCATGTGAATGTAATTTGTGCTATGTAGGACAGACCAAGCAGTTCTTGGAATCTAGAATTAAACAAACATAGAAAAAATTGCAAAAATGTCAATATTCTGAACGAAAATAAGACAGCTCTTGCGTCGCATAATTTTGAACATCATCACAATTTTGATATTAATAATGTAGAAATTTTGGGCTATGAAGGAAATTGGCTAAAACGGAACATAAGCGAAATGATATTTATAAAGGTAAATGAGACAGTGAATAAAAGAACGGATACAAACGGTTTAAGTATTTTATATAAGGATATTTTAAAAGAATATAAAAGTAGAATTAAATAACAAAACAATTAACTTGTTTCTTTTTTCAAAATTAATTTAATTTAAAAAAAAATATTATGTTGAAACGTTTAATTATTGTAAGGATTAATAAAGTCTAGAAGTAACGTAATAATAGAATAGAATTATATAATATATGTACAAATAAAAATTAAATAGTTCTTTTAAAATTAGTATAATTAAAAATAGAATTTTTATAGGTTTAAATATTAACATAAATTGGACCTTTCCTTTGTTCAAAATGTAACGAAATTTAGTAATAAAAGTAAAATAGAATTAAATTAATACAATATATAATGATCTGTAAGTACAAATGATTAGTGCTTTTGTTGGAATAATTAGATGTTTGGATTTTAATGTATTAGACATACTCTGCATTAATTTTTTGGTTTTGGATTACAGTAACTGCCTGACAAATAATAATGAATATAAGAAATTAATATGTACCTATTGACAAGGTAACATTAAATTTTATAGTATTAACTTATTTGGTTAGGTATTATAGTAAATAACAGAGAACCTATATTGACTAGTTGTTTGTGATTAGAGAAAATGACATTATATTTACTTTCTTTGGTTAAAAAATTGAGAATGTAATGAATTCTAGAAACAGTTTAATAAAATATAATTATAAAACAATATAATTTAACTACTAGGATATAAATAATGGTTGGTATAGTGAATCTTTATAGGTATTGGTACAATTAATTGTTCGAAATTTGATGACATATTAAAAATTGTTTTATTGTTTTTTTTTTTTTTTTTTATTATATTAACTGCCGGACAAAGTATTAGACAAGCAGTTGATGAAATAATGGATATAACGAATTATAATGTAAATTTTGACAAGGTAATAATTCGTAATATTACCTGAACTTTGTTTGCTACCTTGTTAAAGAAACAATAACCTATAATGATTAAATGTATATTTTTTTAGAATAAACGACGTTCTATGGGGAAAAATATCACTTTTTAATGAGTCAAGAGAATACATAATTTTAGATCCTAGAATGCTTTAACAAAAATATAGTATATTGTCACGATAATAAAAGTTAAAAAGAAATAAAAGAATTTTGAATGTATCTGAGAATATAAAGTAATATTAATAAAAATTTTCAAACGAAAAATAGATGTCAATTATATCAATTATAAAGGTAATTTACGTGGTTTTATTAGTTTCTTGTTAAATATACGTATAATTGTAGTATAATGACTCTTTCATTGTGTATTAATACAGATGCCTGATGAAGGTCGAATAAAGATCGAAACCTCGCATAATTTATGATTTGATTCTTTGATTGGCAACCTCAGTCCACTTCCCTACTAAATTCGAACAACAATATTGTAGCTTAAGTTTTGCGATACAATTTAATACAGTACAGCGCGTTGCGAGTAGTTGCTAAGTTGCAAGATAACTAGCGTGTTGTCAGATAAAATAATAATGTCTCCGTTGGTCTCCGCGTTGAGACTGCAGCCAGGTTTTGTAATAGCGTGTTATAATGATAGCAAATAAAATAGCGCGCTAGAAAAATATAGTTAATAGACTATAACGCATCTTTAGTTTATAGCGGATTTGAACACGCAGGGTCATGCCACGGGTTGGCCTCTGACGAGACGTGGTGTGTGTGGCATATGTTTGCGTGGTAAACATTGTCCGTGTTTTATTTGTTATCTTGGGTTTGATTGTCGGACTCTGCCTGCCGGTTGCGGGCCTCGAGCGCCGCCTGACTGGGCGACGCAGCTGCTGACTGTCTCCTGTCTGCGGGCTGCTCTGCCTGCCGGTTGCGGGCCTCGGGCGCCGCCTGACCGGGCGACGCAGCTGCTGACTGTCTCCTGTCTGCGGGCTGCTCTGCCTGCCGGTTGCGGGCCTCGGGCGCCGCCTGACTGGGCGACGCAGCTGCTGACTGTCTCCTGTCTGCGGGCTGCTCTGCCTGCCGGTTGCGGGCCTCGGGCGCCGCCTGACTGGGCGACGCAGCTGCTGACTGTCTCCTGTCTGCGGGCTGCTCTGCCTGCCGGTTGCGGGCCTCGGGCGCCGCCTGACTGGGCGACGCAGCTGCTGACTGTCTTCTGTCTGCGGGCTGCTCTGCCTGCCGGTTGCGGGCCTCGGGCGCCGCCTGACTGGGCGACGCAGCTGCTGACTGTCTTCTGTCTGCGGGCTCCTCTGCCTGCCGGTTGCGGGCCTCGGGCGCCGCCTGACTAGGCGACGCAGCTGCTGACTGTCTTCTGTCTGCGGGCTGCTCTGCCTGCCGGTTGCGGGCCTCGGGCGCCGCCTGACTGGGCGACGCAGCTGCTGACTGTCTTCTGTCCGCGGGCTGCTCTGCCTGCCGGTTGCGGGCCTCGGGCGCCGCCTGACTGGGCGACGTAGCTGCTGACTGTCTTCTGTCTGCGGGCTGCTCTGCCTGCCGGTTGCAGGCGTCGGGCGCCGCCTGACCAGGCGACGCAGCTGCTGACCGCTTTGTCGGCGGAAAATAAGGTGGAAACGGCTTGTGCCTTTGAAATAGTCTTCGCGGTTTCAGGGTAGATGAGACCTGTACCGTATGTGATTGTTTTAAAGGTAGAAGCGACTTGTACTGTTGAAATAAGGTGGAAACGGCTTGTGCCTTTGAAATAGTCTTCGCGGTTTCAGGGTAGATGAGACCTGTACCGTATGTGATAGTTTTAAAGGTAGAAGCGACCTGTACTGTTGAAATAAGGTGGAAACGGCTTGTGCCTTTGAAATAGTCTTCGCGGTTTCAGGGTAGATGAGACCTGTACCGTATGTGATTGTTTTAAAGGTAGAAGCGACCTGTACTATTGAAATAAGGTGGAAACGGCTTGTGCCTTTGAAATAGTCTTCGCGGTTTCAGGGTAGATGAGACCTGTACCGTATGTGAGTGTTTTAAAGGTAGAAGCGACCTGTACTGTTGAAATAAGCTTCACGGTTTCAAGGTAGATGAGACCTATACCGTATGTGATTTTGTTTTCAAGGTAGAAGCGACTTGTGCCTTTGAAATAGTCTTCGTGGTTTCAGGGTAGATGAGACCTGTACCGTATGTGATTGTTTTAAAGGTAGAAGCGACTTTTACTGTTGAAATAAGCTTCACGGTTTCAGGGTAGATGAGACCTGTACCGTATGTAATAGAGTACTTTCCGTAGTGAAAAATAAATTATAAAATTTGATAAAAACTAAAATGTATAGAGAAATACACCTAAATATTCTGATTTGGAATCATAAAAGCACATTATTGGTTTATTATATTGAAATTAAAAGTCGTATATTTTAATCTGTATATCACGTGACCTAAAACACGAGCCGCCACGGTGTGACGTCATACGGGCAATAACATAGTTCTGTCAGTGCTGTCAACAGCTAGGGTACATATCTAATATCTGTAATATCTATCAATTTTAACTTCAAGGAGTAATAGTTGTGTTTTTTCGTATAATAACTCTTCATATCTTGTTCCAACTGAAATAATATGCATTCATTACTAATTTGTTGATGGCTGGTAGGTTATGTTACTCTCTTACATACGTCATACAGTTTTGTTATTGCACATATTACGTCACCAAAATGGCTGTAGCGTTTTCGCGGTAATAAAAAAAGGTTTAAAATTTAAATCAATTTTATGGCATGAAAGCGTGTTTATTTTGCCGAAATA
The DNA here is from genome assembly GCA_905220545.2 of Melitaea athalia. NCBI lineage: Eukaryota > Metazoa > Arthropoda > Insecta > Lepidoptera > Nymphalidae > Melitaea > Melitaea athalia. The sequence goes on along the minus strand of HG992180.1, from coordinate 13,739,214 downwards.
TATTTTTTTTGTGGCTTTTTATTAGAAAATCAACATTTTGAAGTAATTTTTCAAACATAGTGGAATACCCTATTGTTGTGTTAAGTTTCACGGTTTCAGGGTAGATGAGACCTGTACCGTATGTAATTGCAAACTACCATGATATTTTTTGTTATTACATTCTTAAGTTATTTTTTTTCTCTAATAATTGTGTTTTGCTATTATTCACGGGGACGTGAATTTTGTGCGGATGGCCGAATGTTAGCATTTACTGACAATTATTACAATATTGGATTTTGTATTGATATTACTTTTATCGTATATTCGCTTAACACCGGAATAGTACAAAGATGTCGCCACCATCTTCCGAATGGTTAATATTTATTTACGATTAGTCAGTTGGTGGTATCTTTATTGTTTAGTTTTACAGGATAGTTACTCAATAAATACTGTTATCGTTTAATTTATGCTTCTACTAATTTTATAAGATGGTTTATGTTGTTTTACTGTAATTATTACTTGTTAATGTATCGAAAGAGCATATAGATGGAGACACCATCTTCCGAATAGTTAATACTAATTTCATGATTGGCCAGTCGCCGTCTTTGTGATCTATTGGCGGGATTGCTGTCCTATAAATACGATAATTTGTAAGTGAAGAGTCAGTTATTGTTTAATCATTGTGCGGCTAGCGTTGCTGCTCGATAAGTATAGTATAAGTGATTAGTGTGATAATGTTTTAATGTAGTTAAAAGTGTGAGTTGTGAATAAATAACTATAGACTTGTAGTGAGAATTAATTATTCCTTTGAGTGTTTTCAGCTATTGTTTTACAATAACTCTAATTATATCAGTATTCACAGATGCATTGATGATTATTTGTGAAATTAAATAAAATCGAATTTAAATCACAAAGTACAATAAATAGCATTGAATACTTATAGTAATTGAATACTGACAAAGGAGTACAACTTGAAAAGTATCGATATCACGAATTTTTTGAGACAGGTCACTTTCTGCAAAAAAAATGTCCGTAACTAAAGCAGACAGAAAAATTAGAACGTAAGACCAAAAAAGTTTTTTTTTCGATAATGATCAGATCACAAAAAGGATATTATATATCTTGATTTATATCACATATCACAATAGGCACAAAATTATTAGTCTTTGACCATTTGTATAGAATCAAGAAAGAGAGAAAAAAAACTAAGTATCTTATAGCCATTCAATAAATAGCTACTTCACTATGCATCATTACAATAATTGTAAAACGAAGGTAAATAGACGCTCTCATTTCAATAGTTTGGACAACATCACCATATTATTATGTAAGAATTTGAGTACGTCATTAGTACGAGATGGGAAATATTCCAAGCCTCTAGCTTGAAATGTTGTTTTAATGATTTATAGTAGTGACAGCAATTAGTGTATTCCAATATTTTACACTTTTTCACCCTCACATCTACGCCTAAACTGTTGTTGTAAGAAATACTGTTTAATATAACTTGTTTTTTTTTTAATTACAGAGATTGGAAATCGACTTTTGATGCCAATTATTTTATATACTACTAGCTTCTGCGCGCGACTTCGTCGGCGTGGACTCCGCTCCTATTGGTCTTAGCGTGATGATATATAGCCTATAGCCTTCCTCGATAAATGGGCTATCTAACACTGAAAGAATTTTTCAAATCGGACCAGTAGATCCTGAGATTAGCGCGTTCAAACAAACAAACAAACAATCAAACAAACAAACTCTTCAGCTTTATTATATTAGTATAGATAGTGAAAGAAAGTACTTATTAGTATTTTATTATTTATCGCATACTTAAAAAATACACGTTAAAAACACAGTACACAAATATAACAGAATGTAAAAGACTGAGACTGACTGACTGACTGAGAGCGATTTTTTACGGAAAACCCTTCTCTAAAATGCCACCCATTCTATAACTGAATGTTAAAACAACAACCAGAGAGACAAACAAAAAACAACAATAATTATGCAGCATAATATTTTCTTCAAAGCAAAAAAAAAAACATTCCTTTTCTACACCAAAATAAATAAAAAAGTAGCGGACAATGATAAAAAGTTAGGCTGTGTAAAGTAATAAAGGTAAATTTACGTAAATTGACATTGTATAAAGCTAACGAAAATTATTTTATTAATGAGTTTTAAATTTAACGTAAAAAGTGGATACAAAACTTTAAACATGATAGTCAAATACTCTTAATGGGAGCGATGAATTTTTTATTACATCCATTATTTCGTACATTTAAAAATCAATAGTGTTTTAAATCTGTGAAGCTGAAAATTCGTTTACATTCTTAACAGTTTTTAGAATAATATATTGTTAAACTACTTTAATTTTGTAATATGGTTTTTAACTTTTATTTATATAATAAGTTTAATTAATAGACTAATTTTAAATTTGACTCTGTTTAAATAGCTACTTTAATAGACTCGTGAAGAATCAACAAATTGGGCAACTCGTTAATGAGTAACGCGTTAGTAAACTAATACACATTTTCATTATTGTCCTTTCTCCCACAGGAACTGTACTGAATTATAGGAATCAAATTAAATCCAGTATACTAGGTCATAATATAAACTAAAATCTTGCACAAATATAGCTTCAACGTTGATATAAATTAAACAATAATGTCTTATTTTATACTAATCAGAAATTTGTAGATAATATTGTACAATTATTTACTTTATTATTGTGTTTGTTTTTTAAATAAATTAACCTATTAAAAAAGTTCATTCTTAATATGTTCATGTCATACGATTCGCACTCACACACAATTAAAAAGATACAATAAAAACACAATTAAATATGAACATAATTTTTTTTTCTCTTTATTTAAGGAGTTTTAGTCCATAAGGACTATGACACTCCATAGGAACATCACACATATACATGCACGAAATTAATGAGGTCGTCGTTGCATACCAATGATTACAACCTTGTACAAAAGTTTAGCTGGTTCAGAGAGAGGATACAGGATACGCCAAAATTGAATTAAAACATCCAAGTTCTTTAAAATTTTGAGTTATTAGCAGCATATCATTTCTAGTATCTTCATTTCGACATAATATTTCACGTACTTTCTATTGTTTACAGTTTTCTCGTTATCAAATTCTTCACTTTCATACCAAATAATATAAATGTTTTGGATTATGTGGTGAAATACTATCGCAGTATACAACCAATCCTGCAATTCATAAGATTACAATAATAATGATTATTATCATTACTTTAGGTAAAACATCAGTGAATCAATAGTTTTATTACTGGTATAATTTATAAACGAATAAATAGACTGATTTAAAAAATGATTTTCTGATTGAAATGTCAATGAAAAGCCTAATCTCTACAATCTATACAAATAAATAAAGTTGGAGTATCTGTTTGTAATATTAAAATAACCGCTTTTTACTATTTGTATATGTGGATTTATACACGGTACATATACCAAAATAACATATTTTACAATTTTTATCTGTCTCTCTGTCTGTCTGTCTGTTAGTTCCAGCTATAATCTTTCAAACGGCTGGACCGATTTAGACGGGACTTTCACTGGCAGATCGCTGACGTAGTAAGGGGTAACTTAGGCTACTTTTATTTTAGAAATTTATTTATTTTAACTATGCGAACTGAAAAATTACTTTTTGTTAAATTCCACGTGGACGAAGTCGCGGGCACAGTTAGTTATTAATTAAATTTGTGACATCAATTGAATAAATGAAATCGGAATTGCCAAATCACAGTCTTTTGTGTCAATTATCAAGAAACGTTTCTATATTTAATTAATCTCTATTCGGGAAGGTACATTTACGTAATCAAGGTAAAAGTAAATCTTAGAATAGGCAAATTTAACGTTTAATTGTAGTTGATCATCTAAATTATTTATCGGGCTAAAATAAAGTACATCTATCAAATATATAAAGGACGGGTAACTGAATCTTCCTTTTCAGTTCAACATTATTATAGAGTCATTTTATTATATTTACTTTGATATTTTTCAGTATATTGTAAAATTTTGAAGTAAAACTTTTATACGGACGCTTGACTTGGGCAGTAAGCTGCTAAATGCGTGACGAGAGCGTTACAAAAAGTGTGATCGGGTGAGGTGAACGGAAGTTGAGAGGGAGATATAAGTTAGTAAAAAGAGAAAGAGTAAGGGTTATGTTTCATATATTACTGTAGGAGCTAATGAAGTTTTACTCCAGTCGTGTGGTCTAAAGCGCACTCGTTTTTTTAAGTTTTATTAACATTTTTTGCTAAATTTATCTCTTGTAACTAACTCACATTATAAATAAAATGACATGACATGAAATTAAAAATTTTATTTCGGCACAGAGTGATTATTGATTATACATAATATACACACTTAACGAATGACACAATAATAAATATATATAATCTTAAAAAAAAAAACTAACAAAAACAAACTTCCTATTGTTTCATCGGCTTTATTGAGTATTACAATATATGTACGTCCTTAGTGTCATCATCATCATCATCACTTCAGCCCATCACAGTCCACTGTTAGACATAGGCCTCCCTAAGTTCACCAGGCAGAACTCATGTGTTTTGCCCATAATCACCACGCTGGGCAGGCGGGTTGGTGACCGCAGGACTGGCTTTGTCGCACCGAAGACGCTGCTGCCCGTCTACGGGCTGTGTATCTGGAAGCCAGCAGTTAGATGGTTATCTCGCCATCGGTCGGCTTAATAAGTTCCAAGGTGGTAGTGGAACTGTGTTATCTCTTAGTCGCCTCTTACGACACCCACGTGAAGAGAGGGGTGGCTATATTCTTTACTGCCGTACCCACACGGCTAAAGGCGTCTATAAACTACGGTAATTGCTTACCACCAGGTGAGCTGTGCGCTTGTTTACCGAGCTAGTTGTGTAAAAACATATTAAAGTATTGTTTTCCTTTTGATTTTATCAGGAAATTTATAGTGACCAATCTATAGCCATGTTTTGTGTCGAATGTTTTGACAATCTTCATTTAGTAATCATGCAATTTAATTTTAAGAAAAATTCATGTAGTCAATTCAATAAGTTTTACTTAGACATTATTTAACTAACTAGCTGCTCGGACAGACTTTGTTCTGTCTGTTTTTTTTTTTTTTTTTTTGTAAAAACCGAACCGAATTTTTAAATAACATACAAAAAAAAAATTACCCGAATCGGTCGACCTGTTCTCGAGTTATGCGCTTAGCAACATTCATTTTTATTATAATTATAGATTTAGAAATTTTTAGGTTAAGTTTTTCATTTATAATATTATGTTTATTTCTATTTATTAAATGCATTTTAACACTTAGAATATAATAAAAACACTTCATCAAAAACGATTTCCATTAAATGGAAAATGCATTACCACAGAGCACTTCCTTCATAAAATTAATCATGAAGTTGGAATATGTGTATTCACTGCTTTGTGGTAGTGTCACTACTTATTTCCTTTCACATATTATTTCCGATAGACGGCAGAACTATTCCAAATATTGGTATATATATATAATTCGATTGTGTAAAATTGGCCTTTAATTGACTTCTTTTTGTTAATCTATATAATAAAAATGAATGTTGCTAAGCGCATAACTCGAGAATGGCTCGACTGATTCAGCTATTTTTTTGTATGTTCCTTAAATCCCACGAAAGGTTTTTATACTAACAAAAAAAAACATAAGAGAAAGAACAAAGTCTGTGCGGGCAGTTAGTAAAAAATAAATACGTGTTAGCAAAGCAAACTAACGGTTGTATTTTAGTGTTAATTTATATGAAAATCACATAATATGTTTTAGGGTGGCTTTTTCCGAATTTTCAGTGTAGTCACCAATGCTTAGCTGGCCAAAAAAATTGATGGGGTATGAAGCTTAGTTTGGCTTTCCCTACTTCGTAATTAGAAAAACATGGGGCTGGCATAAATGATTGTTTTCTGTATTTCTTGCAAGACTTTTATGTTCATGTAGATATTGCATTATTCAACTTTAACTACATTCCATAAATTCTTATTCTTAGAATATATTTTCAACTAGACAAATTATTGTTCCTTTAACTACTTTCTATGCTAATGCAAAATATAACTACTGTTAATTTACGAATATATAAACTAAAAATAATGAATAGATTTACGACTTCTTTAGAATAACGCTAAAGGGAAAAAATAAAATAGTGTTTGATTTTATTTAAAAAAAGCGGTATGTTTATTAAAGTGGTTGATGGCGGTGAAGTGCTCTATAAGTAAGATTTAGGGCCTATTTCACCAGTTGTGGATAAAGTTTATAATGAAAAAAAAAATAAGATTGGAGGAGGAACAGGAGGTAGAACGTACCATTAGGACCTGTTTCACCTCAACAAATAAACTACAGCTTTTAGATGAGGTAGGGCACGGCAGGAAATTCCCTGCTCAAAATATGAAACAGCCCGACTGGGGAAGTACCTCGACCTTACAGAAGATCACAGCTAAATAATGCTGCCTTCAAGCAGTGTTGTGTTCCTGTTGGTGAGTAAGGTGACCAGAGCTCCTGGGATAGGGGATAGGGTCGGCAAAGCGCTTGCGATGCTTCCGGTTTTGAAGACATCTATAGGCTACGGTATTCGCTTTCCATCAGATAATACACATATCAGAAGTGAAACTTCTTTGGCAAACTAATTTAAGAAAACTAATATAAAAAAGAATTTAAAATACAAATAAAAACTAATAAAAAAAAATCCAACGTCACGCGGTGTTCCCAGGCAAGTACTGACCGTCCCTGACGCTGCCGCGTTACCGGTCGCTCAAATTTTACCCCTCATGCGGCTAAAGAAGTTTCACTTCAAGAAAAAGTTTCATTTTTGTGGATAGAAATATCTCATAAATACAGTGGAATTCGAGGACAAAGAATAATACATCAAAAACTTTTATCTGTTGGGTGTCATCATATGCCAAATAGCGTTATCAACAACTGCTGAAACAGGCCCTTAGGGATTTGTTTCTTATTTTAAGTGCTTGGAACCTCACCATTCTCTTTTAATGGAACCTCTTTTCCATTTTGAGTGACATTTTGTCGATACAGCTCTTTGATTAACGTTTTAACCTTTGTTGCCTGTATAATCGCATACCGAAATAAAGCACTTTATATTACTACAGAATGTATGACAATTATGTATTATATCACATACAAAATATTTTACCGCTTTTTGTTGAATTCTCTTATTAACATATAGGTACTAAGATATGAACAAGACTATAATTATGTACCAAGAAAGTATAATATTGGTAAAAATTACAATAAAATATATTAATAAATTTATCATTAATTAATATTATAATATATTCATTAATGTTATAATATATTCATCATAGTATCTATATAAGTAAAAATCTCCGCACTGTATGTACGCTTATTATGTCTGAACCACTGCACCAAAGTGGAGGACTTTTTTTCACTTAGTTACTGTCAGGGTAAGGTTTATATACAAGAAAATAAAATAAAAAACCATATCTATACTAATATATAAAGCTGGAGAGTTTGTTTGTTTGTTTGTTTGTTTGTTTGAACGCGGTAATCTCTGGAACTACTGGGCTGATTTGAAAAATTCTTTCAGTGTTAGATAGCCCATTTATCGAGGAAGGCTATAGGCTATGTATCATCACGCTAAGACCAATAGGAGCGGAGTCCACGCCGACGAAGTCGCGCGCAGAAGCTAGTTATAAATATTTATGATATCTATTTACGAAAAAAACAATGGCGCTACAAAGTTCGCCGGGTCCTTCTCTCATCATACGATTTCTTTGCAATGGTTTCAAAATAATATTCGAAATATTGATATACAAAGCCAGTACTAATTTATTAACCATTTAATACGTCTTGTTTTCCTATAAAGTATAAATAAATAAGCCGACTTAATCACTTGATGTATGGCTTATAAAATAAATAAGATTAAAAAAAAGTATAAATAAATTGTTTTCCCCGGAGTCCTGAAACACAGACCTCGAGCCTAGCTTAGGCACCGGTGCTCATATTGTTATGAACCTATCAAACGCAATGTTTACAAAATTGTGGTGAAAAAATTAATAAATCTTATTATTATTAAAACAAATTGAAGCTAATGTTGTTTTGTATACAAATGAATACTATGTGTTATATTTCAGAGTGGAAGACGCAGGTAGCTGTATCACAGTTTATTACCTACTATTATGGCTGCCGACTTTAACCTGAAATATGAATAAATAAATAATTATTCTAACTAGCATTAATGTCGTACGTCAAATCGTCTGTATTAGAAACACTTGTTGTGTAACATTTTACGTGAACGACACATTCAATTCTGTTCGCACGCCATCAAATTAACCAAATGGAAACAAGGTATTATATTGTTTATTGTTTATTTATTTATTTTCATCTTCTTACAACTAACATTACAGGATAGGCTATGTTGTGTATATAGGCTTGTGTATATAGGCTTGTGTTAGGTATAAGGTATATTACAGTTATAATAGCTCAAGTGGGAAATCGGTCGGTCGAGATTGACCGAGAAAACCATGGTTCAAATCTCAGTCTCCAGATTAATCTTTTTGTGACAGGGCCCGGATGTTCAGACGTCCGGGCCTACCGCCGCCGCCGGGGCGAGGTGGCGATTGCTAGCGCAACCCCATCTCGGCCCACCCAGGCGGGCGCAACCCCATCTCGCCCCACCCAGGCGGACAACGGCTCACACGTGGCGGTTTTTAGTCAGTAGGAGTCTGACATAACCCTCTGGTACCCCCGCACCGGAGGGTATCCATGATGGATTTTCCCCACGTAAAAAAAAGGTATAAGGTATATTATTCAAAAATATACGCCTTACACTCAACGGCCCACAGTAGAATTTTACCCCGTGTCGGGGCTCTGGAAACAGACGCAATATACAAGCACAAACGATCAGTCCACAACAAACATCTATATGACCAATACAAATGTTTGTCACTTGCGAGGATCGAACCTGCGACTACCAGCGCAATAGTCAGTGCTGTGACCGCTGCGCCAACATGTCGTCGAAGAGTTGATTATTGTAAATGACCAGTATCAATCAATCAAATCAGCCTATTGCAGTCCACTGCTGGACATAGGCCTCCCCAAGCTCGCGCCAGACATCCCGGTTTTCCGCAATCCTCATCCAGCTTACACCGGCAATCTTACGTAGATCGTCGGTCCAGCGGGCCGGAGGGCGGCCTACACTGCGTTTGCCAATACGCGGTCTCCACTCCAAGACACGTCTGCTCCAACCGCCATCGGTCCTGCGACAAAGATGACCAGCCCACTGCCACTTCAACTTGCTGATTCTGTGGGCTATGTCGGTAACTTTCGTTCTCTCACGGATAGTCTCATTTCTTATTCTATCCTTGAGAGAAACCCCAAGCATAGCCCGTTCCATTGCACGTTGAGCGACTTTAAACTTAAAATGACCAGTATAATGTGAAGTAAAAATATTCTGTTTTGTTAAATAAATTTACTTTTCTATATTGTCTAGTAAGTAAAGTGGTAAAAAAATAATTGAAATTCACCAACACGTAAGAAACACTATAACAGACTATCTTTCTGACTAACTTTACATAGATTTAATAACTATGCTTTTAGTTCGCAGCAGTTACTCAAAAACCGACGCCAGTTTCAAGTTTCCAATTTTCAACTCAAAGAGTTGGGTTGGATAAAATGGAAGTTCGAGCAAGAACATCATGAAATTAATCAGCTTCTTAGTTGAAGTACGAATAAATAAAACGTTAGTAAAAGACATTCTTCTTCTTCTTCTTATTGATATTTTTCTTATTTTTAGTTGATAAGTCGTTTATATTTACAAAAAAAGTCAAACAGTTAATTTTTTAATGTCTAAAATACGATAATATGAAGCACTGTTTGAAAGTTAAATACATTTGAAGTGAGCAAGTACGCGTAGTCCCACTTATACGTACGGTAATCAACGAAACAACTGCAGAATAAAAATACAAATATAGGAAATAAAGTTGCAGTAATCAATTGGTAAGGTTACGTAATAACAAGATATCCTGATCCTGAGACTCCTGAGTGCGGAATAGTAAATGTAAAGTCAACAAAGCTAAAAGTACTTTTGAAAATTTAATGCCTGTGGAATAAGGTCGGCGGATAATTTATCGTCAATATTTCATACGTAGTTTTAATAGTTTCATCTACTTTACATACGTCTATCAAATTTCGTCAAATTTTCTTCTTTTCAATATTATTTAAAATGTACTTATAACGGAAGTGAAAACCGGGTAACAATATTACCTTTGCATTCTGTAATACAGCCATTAAAACACTTTATTGCTATCATAAAACTCGTAGAAGATCCACGCGTCTTCATTTTCTTTCCATTATTCGAAATCTTTTAAGCGACACACGTTCGAATATAATATTTTGAGCAAATAATAATAATGTATAAACTTATTTTACAAAACTGTTTTTAGTTTATTATGTTTGATCAGAAGTATTATTATACTACTATTGGTCGCCCAGAGGTCGAAATTCGAACATCATTAAAACATTTAAATTAAAGAAAACCAAAAAATCATGAAAATAAAGAACCTTTTTTTAAATCTTTCAACTTGACTACTACTTCGAATAACATCAAAAGAGTATAATATGCGTGTGTGTGTCAAATACATGGTAGTGTGTGTAATGTTTTTTTATTGATTGAACTAGCTGACCCGGCGAACTTCGTACCGCCTGACAGTCGATTCTTTTATTTTAATACTTATCCTTTCCGGAACCTCTCCACTAACACTTAAACTTTATGGTATGGTAGTAAGTTCAAATTGACTTTTAAGTATTATTACGAATCTTTTGAATGGGAATATAAAAAAGTGTTGTTTTGAGACTTTTTAGGCAATTTTTAAAAAATTTCTCTCCGTAAGAACCATCGTCGTACTTCAAGGAATATTATGAAAAAAGAATTAGCGAAATCAGTTCAGCCGCTCTCGAGATTTGCGCTTAGCAACACATTCTGCGATTCATTTATATATATATATATATATATATATATATATATATATATATAGATATAAATATAATTTTATACATTATTTTTAAAAACTATTAGGATTCTGCACTCCTCTATATAAACTATAAGTGTACGAAATTTCATACTTCACTGTCCGCGAAATTTTCGTAAAAAGGGGTACAAAGTTTTTGCTTCACATACCTATTAATATATAGTTAAGTCAGATTAGTCTTTTGTGAATCTAATGATTTCACAAAAATATTGGCAATTTATACGTACGAGATAACTTTCATGCATTATTATTAATGACATTGTCCCGTTTTAGTCAGGCTTACAGTCGATAGTAATAAATTAATGTTACGTTATTAAATTTAAATTGAAGTAGGTATTATATTTATATTGTGTATAATGTATATATTCAAAGGCATAACAGTAATGTCTTTGTATATATTTATAAATTTAGTAATAGTAGTAGCAATTTATAACATAGAGAAAAATATTTATATTTATTTATTTTATTGTTATTTTTTTGTTTATATTGAAATTGAATTTTTTGTTAAATATTATATCCAAATTGAATGAAATAGCACTTGATTAATTATTTGCTAAGTTTCTAATTTACAAAAAATAAAATAAATTTTAAATTAAATTGAAAATCTTAGATTGTGTTGCGACCGGAAATTACTCGGTTGACGAAATTGCTATAAAGGACTTTATCCCAATCCATTATCAGCGTCGTCGTATCTATCAGTCTTTGTACGTCATAGAGAGCAGCAAACTAAATTATGTTTGATCACGTTCTATCGATCACTTTCTAAAAAAGATTTGTTATTACTGCTGTAAGTAGAAAAAAATTACGTTATGTTTTATAACATAAAATATAACCTTCTAATATAACATATGTTACGTAATATTTAATAACTCATAAGTATACATTTTTAGGTTATGTGACATTGTTAAGAATTTTAAATGTGTAAAAAAACAAGTACATGTAATAAAAGTTACTAAAATTGTTATAAATTTTACTGACAACCTTGTTACTGAGTACCTTACTATATATCACGTTACCAGCCGTAAGAGCAGAACAGTAATCATAAAGGAAGGTCGCGATTAAAATGTGTTTATATTTAAAAGATAATTTGTTTGCGTCACTCATGTAATTTAATTACTTATAGGGCGTGTTAATTAATGTATCATCAAAATAAAGCTACGTTGTTATTAAAGTTACCTTCATTTAGATTCCCAAAAGGGTGCGTTCTATGAGGAAAATATGTCCACGTAGCGCGTGTTTATTAGGAGTGCAGGAATTCCCCGAGAGTCGACCTAAATGAAAATTTATATGACGGTCAGTAAGACTGTGAATTGCGATCGATAGAGTCTTAAATATGATTGTTTATGATGAAGGGACGAGTAACTTACAAATTCCTGAGTATAATGTCCGGAAATACATAAACACACTTTAGGTTTAGGCTATCACAGTCCACTGCTGGACACAGGCCTAACCAAAAATAAACAAAATACATCAATAACAAAAATATATTAATACACTAGCGACCCGCTCCAGCTTCGCACGGGTGCAATGCTGATACTAAATATAAAATAAATGTTTGCAATCTAAGCGCAAAAAATGTGTTTATTTACGACATCACATTAGAAAACTCTAAAACGATTAGTGTTTCTGTACTATATTATGCATGTATTATACATATAAACCTTCTTCTGGAATCACTCTATTTACTAAAGAAAACCGCATCAAAATCCGTTGCGTAGTTTTAAAGATCTAAGCATATATACAGATAGACAGACAGCGGGAAGAGACTTTGTTTTATAATATGTAGTGATTTACGTTTACATACTAGACTTATATAAGTTCTATTGACGTATTAAAATAATGCTATTTTTAATTTCGTTGCTCACGTTGAAGTTTTACGAAAACAAGAATTATGCTACTTCTTTTACGTCAAGTAAAAGCGTACCGAATTTTTACAAAGAATTTCCGCTGGCGCTAATACCAGTAACTGCTCAGTTCGGAAGAGCTGCGCTTTACATATTTACTCATTTTTATGTGACAAGACGTTGAGTCTTTTTTTCTTTTAATTTTCATGTTTAAATATCTCCGTGCATAATAAGAGGAGATGTCCTAAAGAATTCTGGCACGAAGAGATAATGAGATGCAAAAATAGACACCGCCAATATACGTTTTGACACATTTTGTTACGCGGCCAAGTGCGGCACTGGATATCGGTCAAGTTTGTAACGAGTGTTAGGAAAATAATACTAACACAAATTTATGTTTTTAATAAGTTCGTGTGTAAATTATTGTGGGTTATGTTCTTAGGGTCGATAGAATTTAATTTCATTTTCTCTTACTTATATGAACAGATATTATATTTAAAAAAAAAGTGTTTATTTTCAATTTGAAAACATGCAATACGATGATGTAAGCTATCATGATTTCAAAATGAATATAACTAAAGTACCTACTTTGGACAGCATTTTAATTTTTTGGAAATTTATTGTGCAAATAGTAAAGAAGTAGGTTAGGTTAGCCGTTAGGTTAGGTTAGTACTAGTAGGTTACTACTTACTTCTTTCTTCTTCGACGACGATGATTCAATGACATACTTCCATATAAAATTTTAACTCGTTCAAAACATTTTTATGCGATAAAAGGTAACCTAAGTCCTTTCCCAAAGTATAGTCTATCTCAACATCTTATCAAAATCCGTTCTGTGCTTTAGGGGATAAGCGTAACAGACAGACATAGTTACTTTCGCATGTACAATATTAATAGGTACAATAAAAACTTAGCATAAGAAATTCACGAAAGTCTGTCTTTTATTTAATATTTAAGTGAATCTAAAAAGAACGAAGTGTATCCTTCCGGTGTAGAGAAATCGAACACGTGTGCTCAAAAGCCCAAATGTATTGCCAAACAATTGAATTTCAATTTTGCTTCAGTGACTATGTTTGTATATTGAAGAATTTTTGTTATATATTTGTAGAGTTATTATTTTCAAACATTCATATCGTAATATTTATTTTATATATTTAATTACTGAACAGGAGGATTTAATTTTGCCTATAAATATAACATCTAATACAATAAAATAAAAGATGTTTGTAGTTTATTAAAGCTTGATTAATACGTATTATAAGGTAAAAATTTCCATTTAATACGATAAAATAAATTTCCATAAATTATATATTAATTTCAAGAAAGATAAGTAGAAACTGAGAGCAGTTATTACTAAGAAATTCAAAAATGTGGAGCTTATTTTCTTATTACACGCGAACCAACAGAAAATTGCCGCATGATTTTATAATTATAACGCTGTTAATCGTACGCACTAATTAAAATAATACACAGTGTCAAGTATGCTCTGAAATCCGTGCTAATATTGTTAATCTCTTTTATATTTTACCTACGCAATTAATTTACTTTAGGTACCTAAATTACATACCTATATTAAAATAGATTCAAATTTAACACTAAAATTCTGTTAGTATGTTGTGCTATATTTCTACCTTTAATAAAACAACAATAATAATTGATACAGCGTTGTTTTTCTTTACAAAAAAGAAAGTCAATTATTTACAGAATATATTGTAATATGACGACTGACGAAGGGACTGGTCCACAAGTTTAAAGTCGCTCAACGTGCTATGGAACGGGCTATGCTTGGGGTTTCTCTCAAGGACAGAATAAGAAATGAGACTATCCGTGAGAGAACGAAAGTAACCGACATAGCCCACAGAATCAGCAAGTTGAAGTGGCAGTGGGCTGGTCATCTGTGTCGCAGGACCGATGGCCGTTGGAGCAGACGTGTCCTGGAGTGGAGACCGCGTATTGGCAAACGCAGTGTAGGACGCCCTCTGGCCCGCTGGACCGACGATCTACGTAAGATTGCTGGTGTAGGCTGGATGGGGATTGCGGAAAACCGGGATGTCTGGCGCGAGCTTGGGGAGGCCTATGTCCAGCAGTGGACTGCAACAGGCTGATATGATGATGATGATGATGATGATGATTGTAATATGACTGACGATCATATCTTTTCTGTTGTATTTTCCTATACAAAGTTAAAATTAACTATTCCAATAACAAAAATACAAATTTTATGGTATTTTTTGCATATACGTATGTAGATTATTTTAATTAATTATGTAAGTAAAGATAATAAAATGAGTGATCAACGTTTTTTATTCTCAGACTATATAGTACTAATTATAGCTCTACAAGTTTATTAATATATAAAGGCTACTCTAGTGTTGTAGTGTACAGACAACTTATAGAATTATTAATCTAACTAGCACGCATTTGCTTAATAAATTACACACGTTCCGCTAGACGACCACACCCTACCTTTTAATTTACGACCTACTTAAGGTTTAAATGTTCACGTGTTAAAAGGGTGGTCGTTTGGAGAATTCGTAACACCACTAAAATTTACCTAGGCTTATTAAGAAGCTACAATGTATTTCCTATAAACTTGTTCGAGTCATTCGCGTAAAATAACAGAATTTACTTTTTCATTACTTTTTATTTCTTTATTTTTTTTACTATAGAAATCCATTGAGCGAAACGTTGTTTTGTTTTGTTTTATTTTTCTGGCGATTTAAAGAGAATAAGAAAAAAAATTGTGATGGGTAATTTTTTCCGCGCAGTTATGCGATTTCTTTAACAGCTGTATTTTGTTTAATTATAGTTTTTGCTTTATGGAGAACAATACTTTAGGCATTGCTTGTAAACAGGGGCGGATCCACCAATGTGGGCACGGTGGGCATGCCCACAACCTTCAGCCGAAACATATTTTCTCTTAACTCGATTATTTTATAAAATTTTAGAATGGGTAGCTTAAAAAAAGATCAGCGGAACCATATTCCAGAGATATTTCCCTTGACTTGATTCTTTTTTATGGATTTATGGAATGGGTGACCTAAAAACAAAAAGGTCAGTCAAAAATTTCACGGAAAATAATAAATTATTTATTACCACATCCCTATATATACATACACTGTTTTTACCGTTTTCACCTAATTTAGGAGGTGACAAATTAAAATCTGCATACGACCCTAAATCAGTTCTGACTTCCTTCAATGAATATTTCCATACCTAAGTCCAAAATCGCGATGCGCGAAAAAAAAGGAAATAATTAAATTCAAAACTCTTTAGTAAGTAAGTTCGTAGTTCGACTTTCAGGTGGATGTGACCATAACCTTTATTTAGGGCTAGATCAGCGCTTGCTTGTAAAAACATTAAAAATGTATTAGAAGGAAAAATAATATAATTATAATATAATCATAAGATTATAACATGTAATTTTGTTACTATTTTTTTTTATGTAACTAGGTTGGCAAACAAGCGTACGGCTCACCTGGTGGTAAGACCGTAGCCTATAGACGCCTGCAACACCAGAAGCGTCGCAAGCGCGTTGCCGACCCTATCCCCAATCCCCCTCAGGAGCTCTGGTCACCTTACTCACCAACAGGAACTTGCTGCAACAGGTGCTTGAAAGCAGTATTATTTAGCTGTGGTCTTCTGTAAGGTCGAGGTAGTACCCCAGTCGGGCTGCTCCATATTTTGAGCAGGAAATTTCCTGCTGTGCCCTACCTCAGTTACTAATGTATATCTTAAGCGTTGAAATTGTATCAGAATTAAAATAGAAAAAGGTACTATTACGCAACACACTAACGGAAAAGTATTGTTAAGAACACGGATGAACCTGACGTTGACCCAAGAAAAAAAATATTTCAAATTCAAGTTTTTAAGTAAATTACATGGAACAACTTTTGTAAAATTTCAGTCGGCCAAAAACAAGGTCGTTGTTGCTTCAAATTATCGTACAAATAATTTTCAAACTTAAAAAAAGGTCGTTGCTTCTGACAGAAATATCGTACATTCGTAATTGTGTACGATCTACGGTCCTAAAGTACGGATCCTATATCGTACGTAGGCTTGAGTTATCGTGCATGTACGTTTGGAATCACTGCACATGGGTGCGAACACAGCGACCTCGTATTCGATTCTTATCCACGACGCCGAGCCATTCAACTTTGTACTTTTTTATAATATTTATACGATACCTTAAAATACATTCCACTTATTTAACCAGCATTCGGGTACCAGTTTTTCCTAACTACGAAGGCACAGTATGATCGAGACTTTTTACGACTCATGTTTTATTCATCACACATCAATCATTTTTCGTAGCAAACTCATTATTATATTTTTACGTTTGATAAATCCTTCAAATGACACAGTTAGTAGTAGCTTTTTGTTTTGTTGATTCAAACTTTAATTTTTGTGGTTGAATTGTAAATAAATCATACGTTTTTAAGAAAAAAGTTAAGACTATTTAGTATATGTATTTCAAAAATTAAAAGTAAAAAACCTTTTTAAAAAACAAGCTTTTATTTGAATGTGCTAAAACGAAAAAAAATAATTTATACTTTAAAACTTTTACTCTCTACTTATAAAGTCATTACATATAATCTACTAGCTGACCTGGCGAACTTCGTACCGCCTTTTTTTTTCTTAAATATAATAATTACATATACCAAAATAAAATATAGCCTATCTTTCAAGTTGGATCAAACTGCACACGGTGTGCAAATTTGATTAAAATCGGTTAAGTGGTTTAGGAGTCCGTTGAGGACAACATTGTGACACGAGATTTATATATATTAAGATATGATAGAAAAGCTTGTCGCGAGATATGAGTACTCGTATTTCCTTAGTTTGAAAATTTTAATAGTTAAAATCAATCACATCAATTTAATTAATTTACTTGTTTACAAGCAAATCTCGCGATAAGCTTTTATATCATATAGATTATGTGTGATGACTTTATAAGTAGATAGTAAAAGTTTTAAAGTAAAAATTTATTTTTTTCGTTTTAGCACATTCAAATAAAAGCTTGTTTTTTAAAAAGGTTTTTTTACTTTTAATTTATTTTTGACTTTTTAGTCGGTTATCACTTATCACGTCACTTTATTCGAATTATTCTTAGCAAGTCCTTTCATTTGATACCCATATTGTAGAAGTGCACTAAAAATAACTAGTCCGCACTCTAGGATAATTATGCTGCCATATTGGATTTAGAATGACGTCACAAAGTTAACCATGCATTGTCATCCAAATTGAACCTGCATACAAAATTTCAGCTCAATTGGTTGCTTCAAAATTGAGTAGCAAGATTTCACTCGAACAAACATACATACATACATACATGCATACATACAAACCATGCATTGTCATCCAAATTGAACCTGTATACAAAATTTCAGCTCAATTGGTTGAAGATATCTGCTTCAAAATTTCAGCTCAATTGGTTGAAGATACCTGCTTCAAAATTGAGTTGCAAGATTTCACCCGAACAAACATTCATTAAAGTTACATACATACATACATACATACATACATACATACATACATACATACATACATACAACATACATACATTGCAAGTTAAATAAAAGCTTGTAACAAAACGATGTAATTTAATCAAAATATTTTATTACATAATTCAAAACCTTATTCATAATTATGTTTGCGCGAAAAAAAACCGACTCCAATACAACGAGTTAAAATACATAATTATGGTAGTAAGGACATTAATCGTTTTACGCTTCCGGAAAAACGGAACTGCAAGTTGCATTCATTTTACAGCGTGTGATTGGTTCTTTAGTTTTGAAATTTAATAGGCCTATTTATTGGTAACCTTTTTAATACTTAGCTTAGTAGTGTTTTGCGTTATATTACTACACCAGCTGCTGCCCGCGACGTCGTCTGCGTGCGTTCACTGCTCGTTCCCCGTAGGTGATAGCGTGATAATATGTAGCCTATATTCTGACCCGACTTCTTAATAATATTCGTGCCAAATTTGAAGTAAATCCATGCAGTACTTTTTGAGTTTATCCCGGACATACATTGACTTTCCTATCATTTTATTATAATTTATTATGTATAGATGTAGAATAGCTGTGCCTGCAACTTCATCCGCGTTTCGGGTATTTACACGTTCAACGCGATTCTTTAAATTTGCATAACTTTTTTATTTATGAGCCGATTGACATGAAACAAACACTAAATGTTAAGTTAAGCTTACCAAAATATATTAGTGAAAACCACATCTTAATCTGATAAGCCATTTCTGAGATTAGCGTGCACAAACGCACAGACAAACCGACAAAAATTCTAACAATCATTGTTTTGGGTGGTATTTGCGTTGATAAAGGTCCCAGTAATATTTTTATTCATATATCTTGATGATGATTGATGATGACGAATAAAATCAATTGACATTAAGTTTCCAATACTTGAGCTGTCAATTAATTGACATTCTAAGAAAGAAATAATATGTATGTATGTTTGTAGACCAAAATTTTAAAGAAACCTAATAGACTATTTTTAACTGAGGAAGGGCACAGCAGGAAATTTCCAGCTCAAAAAATGGAGCAGGACAACTGAGGTAGTACCTCGACCTTACAGAAGACCACAGCTAAATAATACTGCTTTCAAGCAGTGTTGTGTTCGGGTTGGTGAGTAAGGCTGACCAGAGCTCCTGGGATAGGGATAGGGTCGGCAAAGCGCTTGCGATACATCTGGTGTTGCAGACGTCTATAGGCTACGGTATTTACTTAGCATGAGGTGAGCCGTAAGCTTGTTTGCCGTCTTACTTACATTAAAAAATAAAAAATAAAAAAATCGATTCCAGCGATAAAACAAATATTTCATATACATTTTACATGTTTATAAAATGTGTGGTTCATTGGTAAAAGTTATGTATTATTATAATTCTTAAGAGAAGAAACAATTGTTACGCACAATTTGATAAAAATCCCAGTTTGATAATTTACTATAAATAACGCAATACCCAGTTCCCTGTTCAGTCGTATTAAGTACTTCTCTGAGAGTCATTACACGACAGTTGCGTTTACCAGAACGTTTAAGAAGATCGAGTGCCTATTTTATCATCTATTTCTCCGTTACATTAACTTTAAGGGTCGAGAAGTACACGTTAGGTTGTAAACTGTTTTATGTCAGCTGTAAACTTGTTTCCGAGACGTAAAGATGTGTGCAGATTAGTGCAGGCTTGCAGCGAAACAGAGTCATAATGTTTCGATAAAAAGCTATTTTCATATTATGTTTCTGTTTTATTTGTTTTACTGATTGACGATTTAAACACCATCTTTCAGGTGTGTATAATACCAACTGGGACCGACATCTTAACGTGCTCTTCGATTACCGTGGGGAGATCATAAGGACAGACATCCAAACTGGAAATAAAATATTTCTACAAATACAAATATCTATCCCGAGTGGGAATCGAACCCACAAACCGCCAATGTGTAGGCGCCTATACGGCGCACGCACCTCTATACCACAGGGGTTTTTACAATAAACAAAACAAAAAAGTAATAAATACGGTTTACGAATAATAACTATTTTTTAATTTGACAATAATATTAATACCCATGTCATAATTATGTTAAAAATAACTTCACCATCATAATAAAACGTTTTTAAAAATAAAATGAACATCAATCAGAGCCAAAACGTACCGACACAATCTCAAGAATCGATTCGGTTAAAAATTATTTTGTAAATAGGGTCACCACTTCAGCCTATCACAGTCCACTGTTGGACATAGGCCTTCACAAGTTCGCGCCCGACATTATGACGCGAACTCATGTGTTTTGCCCATAGTCACCACGCTGGGCAGGCGGGTTGGTGACCGCAGGGCTGGCTTTGTCGCACCGAAGACGCTGCTGCCCGTCTTTGGCCTGTGTATTTCAAAACCAGCATGGATGGTTATCCGCCATCCGTCGGCTTTTTAAGTTCCAAGGTGGTAGTAGAACTGTGTTATCCTCTTACGACACCCACGGGAAGAGAGGGGGTGGTTACATTCTTTAGTGCCGTAACCACACAACGTTAAATAGGGTCAGATCTTAGAAAATATGACCGACGACCACTCTGGTGTTGACGAGCGCTCTGGTGTAAATAGTGTGTGTGCCGTGTCGGCCGCGCTTAAACACCGACGGCCGCGGGTTCGATTCCCGCCTGGAGTGGATATTTGTGTTTATACAAATATATATTTCTGGTCTGGTTGTTAGTCTCTGTGGGTCTCCCCACTGTGCCTCGGAGAGCACATTAAGCTGCCAGTCCCGGCTGTTATCATGTACACCTAATACTTACACAATCGTAATATAATAGATCTGTTAAAATAATTCATGTTATTGTTAACTTGAGTCAATCCGATAGTCGTTATTCATCGGAACTGCAGATTAAAATTACGATGTTGTCGACAAAACGGTTCGTAGCGATTGCGTCGTTTATTTGCTAGTAGACAGTTTATGGTCGTGTAAAAATGGAGCCACCACTTATAGAAAGATTTATAGCCGTCACTATTAAGTAAATTGGTACGCAAAAAGTGGTTTGATATGCAAATTACCGTCGCCAAGACTGACGGAAATAAAGTAATAAAGGGACTAAAGCTATTAAACCTTACATTTAACTTATATGCCTTATTAAAAACTACTTTTGAAATATATGACGTATTATAATATTACTTCTTATTTAGGATAACATCTAATGCTTATGTAACAACAAATAATTAATCAATGATTATATCAATCAAATCAATCAATGATTATAAACCATGACGATGTTAATGATCATATTCGATTTTCGAATCGAAATAATTCTAATTGACTATAAAAGCGAATGCTCATTCTATCCCCACTTTATCTAATTCCTTTAGTGTAAACAGGCATAGAGCATTCTTTCGTTGTTATATAGAATACGAGTTTTCGTTTACACAAATAGATCAAGAAAGAATGCTCTTGTTCTAGCTCTAGCTATTTGTTCGTTTGGTCTAAACCCACCCTAACGCTGACATATTTAGTTGCACGTTTTCATCTCTTCTCTATATATATAAAAATGAATCGCTAAATGTGTTGCTAAGCGCAAATCTCGAGAGCAGCTGAACCGATTTCACGAATTCTCTTTTTATAACAATGCTTGAAGTACAAGGATGGTTATTACGGAGAGAAAAATTTACAAAATTGCCTGAAAAAGTCTAAAAACAACACTTTTCTATATTCCCACACAAGAGATTCCGGGAGGCAATTGAGTGACGTTAGTATCGTATAAATATTAATGTCAATATTTGTCAATATTTTTAATATATATTTTTAATTTTTATAGCTAACCAGTAACCCGGTGTCACGAATAGCAGAAATAAGTATTAAAAATATGAAAAATTAAAGAATCGACTGTTAGGCGGTACGAAGTTCGCAGGGTCAGCTAGTCTACTATATAAAAATAAGTCGGGATTTCCTTCCTGACGCTGTAACTAAAGAACGCACGAACCGATTTCCACGGTTTTGCATTCGTTGGAAAGGTCTCGGGCTCCGTGAGGTTTATAGCAAAGAAAATTCAGGAAAAAATTCAACAGAAATGCGGGAAAATCTTTTTAAAATTTTTCTTCATCTTTTAATCACCAAACGAAATGTTACATAAAACGAAGCCATCTGGTGGCGAAACGGAGTTTGCCGGGTTTGTTAGTTATTCATATAACAATGATTTGAAATAATAAGGGAATTTAGTCAGATTTAAAGAAAAACTAGTGGATTAGTTATATAGTTATTTATAATACTAACAGCAAAACTTTCGGCTAGCGGCTTCGTAATAATTTGGAAACCTATTTTTATACATACATATGTATTAAAATTGTAGCAGGTCTAATTTTGTTTATTACGAAAAATCATTGCATTATATATATATATTTTTTTTAATAATTATTTGCCTGTTTGTATTTTTGGACACATGTCGGGCCGAATATTCTAATTAAATTTCAACAAAACGGCATTTGAGTTTATACTAACTGATAAAGGACTCAGAGTACCTATATCTAAAAAAGTTGATAAAATTACATTTTTATTGTGTTTGATTTTACAGTTATTAATCTTCAAGACAAAAGTATTGTTTAGTTTATAAATAATAGTTAAATAATTATTGTGTAAGTAATTTTTTGACCCAAATTATTCGAGACTACAATATAAATGTTTATAATTAATGATAAACGTGAAAATTTCATTACTAAAGCTATGGTAGTTTGCCAGACCTCACGTCGATACTTAGGTAAATAAATTAGCACGTCGCTACTTACAGTTTAAGCTGGTGTTTATCTTAAAAAGTGTCAAAAAGGATATCATTCAAAGAGGATGTTGCCAGTACTTGATCAATATTTAAAAAATAACAATGAATACCCAATTTTATAAAAATACATACGAGGAAGTTCAGATATTTTTGACACTGTATACAACGTCTTATAAGACAAATTAATTTTATTTAGTACTAGCTGACCCGGCGAACTTCATACCGCCTAACAGTCGATTCCTCCACTAACACTTAAACTTTATTGTATGGTATTAAAGTTCAAATTGACTTTTAAGTATTATTACGAATCTTTTGTATGGGAATATACAAAAGTGTTGTTTTTAGATTTTTCGGTCGTTTTTTTAAATTTTTCTCACCGTAACAACCATCCTCGTACTTCAAGGTTTAAGAATTAGTGAAATCGGTTCAGCTGATCTCGAGATTTGAGCTTAGCAACAAATTCAGCGATTCATTTTTATATATATAGAGATTAGACAATTATGATGTAAATTGCCAAAGTGTTTTTCTAAGGTTTTATGTTAACTTAACTATATTAACGTCGCCAGTTTATACCTATTCCGATGGAAAATATTGGAGCATCGCGTAGATTGAAGGCGCTCGCAGAAAAAAAATGAGAGGTTGAAGAAACTTCAATTAAATTCGAGTTTAAATTACTCTCAGTTATTGAAAAGTTAGACTATAAGGTTTGAGTAATAATTTTATAGACAAATATATAAAAGTATAATAAAGGTAAAATTCAAGTACTGAAAAACATTTACTCTCATGTCTATATTATTAGTATATACTATATAAGTTTATTTAACAAATAATACGTATTCCAAAAAATGTGTACGCGGCATTGATTTTATGTAATAAGAATTGTAATTACAGCTGCTTCCACGATCTCGGGACCTTGGCTAGATGGTGACAATGAACGTCGAATCACGAGCTAAATTTATTTCGAGCGTCCCACCTGCGGCCGGGTCTCAACTCAACTGTTTATACTACGTATTGGCTCTTAAACGATTTCCTGTAAACGTAAAGTTTAATTTTTAATTTGTGGATTATCAACCTTCCGAATTGGCATATGGAATTTACGAGTGACATCAGTTGAGTCCCGCTGTTCTGTGATTAAATTTTTGTGTCGTATATTTTACGTCGATGTGTCTCGTCTTCTTTGATGCTAGCCATTATCTTTGATAGATTTTTTAATGGCATTACGACTAACCGGAACACATACATGACTGAGTTATTTTTTATTTTTCCCTAACATTTAGTAGGTATATGTCAAATATAGTCAATTATTTAGACACACGTTTTTACAATAAAGTTTTATATCTGTACTAGCTGCCCGGACAGACTTCGTTCTGTCAATACATAGTTAATTGTAATTTTTTAATTTTTATTTTTAAATAGTATTTAAACCTTCCGTGGGCCTTGAGGAACAACAAATCGGTTAATTTATTTTACAAAAAAAAATTAGCCGAATTGGTCCAGCCATTCTCGAGTTATGCGTATTCATTTTTATTTATATAGATGTACAATATAAAAAAACATGCTAACAATTTTATTAACACTAGAATAGTTAGGTTCCTCTTTATTATTATTAGTTTTTACAATTTTATCCGTTTTGTAATTCGCTTATCCAATTGCTTAATAAACATTACATATAGTTCTAAATCTAATTATGAAAAGTAAATGTTTTCAACAAAATTGCACAAATATTATTTTTATATTTCATTTGAACTTATTATTTCGTCAATATGGCAAATAGCCGCTATTTTGAGATGTCCTAAAAATACTTGCGGATGCATCATATAGCAGCAACAAAATATCAGTGATTGAAAATAGTTATATAGTTATTCATAACAAAATAGATTATTATTTATGCATTAAATAATGCAAAAAAATAAATTACAAAAAACAAACATAAACAGCATTTAACCTAGTTTCGACCTATATAATTATGTAATAATTAGAAGTAGATTTATTTCTTCCAAAATTATTTTCGATGTAAGTTTAACATAGTAATCTCTATCTCTATCTCTATATATATATATATAAAAATGAATCGCTGAATGTGTTGCTAAGCGCAAATCTCGAGAGTGGCTGAACCGATTTTGCTAATTCTTTTTTCATAATATTCCTTGAAGTACGAGGATAGTTCTTACGGAGAGAAAAATTTAAAAAATTGCCTGAAAAAGTCTAAAAACAACACTTTTCTATATTTCCATACAAAAGATTCGTAATAAAATTTAAAAGTCAATTTGAACTTTAATACCATACCATAAAATTTAAGTGTTAGTGGAGGGGTTCCGGGAAGGGCAAGTATTAAAGCGGTACGAAGTTCGCCGGGTCAGCTAGTAATAAGATAAATAGGAAAACATGCCTACAAAATTGTTGATGGTTGTTTTTTATGTGACGTTAGACATTAATACAGACATGTAGTGAGTCTCTAGCAAATCTCAACAATGACGAATTTTATATAATTGATTAAAAGGTTGCGATGAATAAAATTCTAATATAATATTATTTATTCGATAGCATAAAAAAAAAATTGAAAATAATTAATTAAGATCATGCTTTTGATGATTTGTACATAGTAAGTAAAAAAAAGTAAACAAAATTATATAAAATATTATTACTTAGGTACTCATAAATCTTCTTCACGGACAAAATTATAAACTAAGTTTAAACTTATTTTGTATTACTAACAAAAAGCGAGAATCATCACAGTTATACACATGATACATAGTATGTATGACATACATGAAAAGTCATACATCGAAAAAGATCAATACACTACTTTCGTAATGGAGATAAGTGAGCTTTGAACAGCCTAAGGATTTCGACTGTGATTGGCTCTTAGCTAATTGATGCGGGATGTTATGTTATTTTGAACTAGTAAGAAACTGTTATTGGATTGTGAATAGGTAATCTCGTTAACTATGTAGGTAAGTCTTGTAACGGACAAACAGCTGTAAGAATGTCGTTGGTATTATAATGTACTAATTTGGTTAGCTTAGTCTGTCTACTCTCTGATTTTCGATACGAGGATCTAAGTAATTGGTTCTGCCTTTATACCCTAATCAAAGGATCTATTAGCCGGATTTGAAAAGTATTTTTTTTTTGTGCTATTGATGAAATATCACATTACATCTGATAATAGCTACAAGTAACCTTAAACTTCGCTACGAAATTTAATATGCTTCTATCAAAAAATTGATAGACAATCGTTGAAACTTTATTCATTCGTAGTTATACGTCATCTTTGTGAGCTACGAAGTCTAAATAAGTAATAAGAAAATTCGTACATTTTTAGTGTAGGAAAATACTCTGTAACACTGACGCTCGCGACAGATGCAAAAAGTGAATCAAAATCAGATTTTTTTCAAGTTTACCTTAAAATATTTATAACATGTGGCAAGACTGAGAATCAAATAATTTAGCAAACAACATGTACAACTACAAAGATTATAAAGCATGTAATAGTAGTATAGGTAGTGGTAGTGTCACAAAATTCAAGTCTTTATTAATTAGTACCTACTTAAAAATTAAACTAAGTTTATGGTTAAGTAAAAACATTTTATGTACTTTCGTCTCTTCAAGATTTCTCAAATTATGAAATATGAAAGCATTAATCGTAACTTTATGCCTACTGCTTATTTAATTTACTCGATCCACTTGACTTCAAAGAAAGAAGTGAATGAATCATTAATCATTAAATCATTAATCATAAAAAACAGTGATTTTAAAATGACTGCAATCCTTTTTTGTCCTGTTGGAATTTTTGTGTTAATTTTCCACATTCCTAAATCTAATTCACTTGTGAATTTCAAATTTTACTTAAAGATATCAGATGATAAGTTCCAATAAACACTTTTAAAACATCGAGTAAGACTTAATGATAATATTATTTAAAACATCCACTGAAAACAATAGCTGAATAATTTATATAAGTACTTAGCACCTTCATGTACGCATATCATAAAACAGATTTCACTAACTTTAGAACGTTTGTATTGATCCAAATCCCCTGCAACAACTGATTAGATACGCCTACTCACAATTACAATCAACTCAGATCGTGTATAAAGTACAATAGATAACTTCACAACGTAACGTAATAAAAATGTACTGAAAAGTGATAAATGTTCAAGTGTTAATATCTATATAAATAAACAAGCCTGTACTTTTTTTTTTTTTTCAAAAACAAAAGTGTTTGTTTGTATCATACAAAAAATAATTGTATTGCTAGGAAATAAAAATAGTTAGTATATGCGCCAATACGCAGTGGAACCGCGTGATGGATTAAGCTCCGACTCTTCTCCTACATAAAGAAAAAAGACTATGTTCAGTAGTGGGATGTTATGAGCTGAATCAAAAGAGAAATACTATTTTAGATCAAATCCTTATTAATTTTATTTTCCTCCTTTATCATATGTCTGATAATCACTCATCCCTTTTATATTTTTATTTTAGATCTAAAAAACATTTATTTAAAAAGATAATAAAAATAAATTTTGTAAAATTAATTTGTGTTGATGTAATTTATTATGTATATTCGATAAAAACGATTTAATGTTGAATGGATTTTATTAGTGACTTGTATTTATTTTGAATTTATAATGTTGATTAATTTATTATAGCTTATCATTTTATAGCTTTAGAGTGCTTTTATGTAATAGTAATTGGTAGAAACTTTGCTGGATTTTGTAAAATTAATTTGTGTTAATGTATTTTATTATGTACATCTGTTTGTTTCCCAAATATTAAATAAATAAAAATAAAATAAAATAATAGGATACATAAATGAAAGTGAAAGAATAATTGTTTTAGAGCAATATTATTAAGGTCTGACGATAGATCTCTATTCTACAGGTAAGTCAAAGATTTGATCTGATGAAATAGTGATATAGTGTTTAATTCATTTAATTTCAACCGTCAAAAATAATATACAATTATACATGTATATGTTACTGTAAATGTACGAATTATGGCAAATCCTAAGATTTAAGAGTAAAACCTAAGATTTACCAACTCTTAATGGTAAAAGCCCGAACGATTTTGCGATTCGCACTTTTACCACCATATACTTTGTAAGTCTTAGGATTTACATTAAAGGCACGGTAAATGTTGAAAAAAAAAACCATTTTATGGCTAGTCTAGATTAAGACCCGCGTCGGTCTAATTTTGAAGTTAGATAGGTTACATTTAATATTATTATTACTTTTTTTGTTACGAAATTATAACGGTCTTCTAAAGACTTACTAATTTATGTATTTGACTGAAATAATAGAATAAGAATTCATCTTTGTTTTATTCCCAAAACCAACTTTTACTAGCTGTCAGTGGTAAAACCTAGCATGTACTAAATTGTAATAGTAAAATCCCGAAAAAAATGTCCCATTTTCATAAATTACCTTACATTTACCAACTCATGTTGGTAAATCCTAAGACTTACTCTTAAATCTTAGGATTTACCGTAGTTCGAGCTTTTACAGTAACATATATTATATTAAAACGTCTAACTTGACGCACAATCATTATCTTGAAATCGTAACACCTCTAATCTATCTTTCTAATATATAGAAAAATGTTCTCTTTTCTTTTTGTTGCCCGCAAATGTTTCCCACAGGAAATTGAGTCTTATTATTATCCTCGTCCTAAACGGGAAATTTACTCGATTCGCGATAAGTCTTCAGCTTAAAAATTCATTCCCTTACTTAATTATGTAAGTATATTGTTATACCATTCTCACTCTTCCTTCGAACTCGTGTTTTATTTTATTATCAATTTTATTTAAAACTGTTGGAATTGTGTCTAAGTATGGGTCACGATTCAGCCTGTAATATCCCACTGTTGGGCATAGACCTCTTCCCCATGTAGGAGAAGGATCGGAGCTTAATCCACCACGCTGCTCCAATGCGGGTTGGCGGATATATTCCCTACTATGAGTAACGATCGCTATCAGGTGTACATGATAACAACCGGCAGCGACGGCTTAACGTGCTCTCCGAGGCACGGTGGGGAGACCCACAAGGACTGCACAAACACCTAGACCACGGCAAACATCTGTATGGCCAATACAAGTGTTGTCGTGTGCGGGGATCGAACCCGCAACCGCCAATCGCAATCCAGTGCTGTGACTGCTGTGCCAACGCGGCGTCTAAGTATGGGTATTTACCACTATGTGGGTATTTACAATCAATACATATTATAAAACAAAGTCGCTTCTCGCTGTCTGTCCCTATATGTTCTTAGATCTTTAAAACTACGCAACGGTGCGGATGATGCGGTTTTCTTTAGTAAATAGAGTGATTCCAGAGGAAGGTTTAGGTATATGTATAACACATGCATAATATAGTAAAGGAACACTGATAGTTTTAGACGTTTCTAATGTAATGTCGTAAATAAACACATTTTTTGCGCTTACATTGCAAATATTTATTTTATATTTTGTATCAGCATTGTACCCGTGCGGAGAAGGGGCGGGTCGCTAGTTAATTATAATAATTAGCATGAAGTAACTATATAAATATTTATACACATTATTCAGTGACATTAAAATTCGATTGATAAATAAGAATTCTATAAAGAGTGGTCTGAAAAGGATAAAACATTTTAAACTAAAATCAAATAGTAAAGACATTGATAAATAAATGTTTGTTTAGCTGATGGTTTGAGACATCAACAAAAAAATCGTTGCTGGGTACCATGGCTATGTTGTTTTTCGTTTAAAATTTTAATTATTCGCGTACGAAGAGGGTCAATTTACCACATCTCTTATAAATATATGATTATCTTAAGTATTCACCACCCTTCGTCTAGTTATGGATATTCACTATATCATTGTGTCAGTACATAGCTAGCTAGATAAGCGTATAGTTTTCTAATATTTGTAATAAATGCTTCAATTCAACAAAACTCGAGGGAAATATTATAAAGTTTACAATAAGTTACAATAAAAGTAAAAAAATGCATAATTATAACTATAAAGAACATTGCACTTAATGAAATTGATCGTTTTATAATAGAATGATAGAGATAAGAACAAGTAGGTAAGAATGCATGTCAAGCTTACTCGGTGACTCCTGAACTGCAAATATAGTTGAGTTGAAACAACAAAAATGCTCAGAATAATAAAATATTAGACGGGTCAAGTCTCTATAATGTAGGCTCTCTCTTTTATAAAGTTCTATTTCGTGAAGTGCCTCGATAAAGTTTTTCGAGAAGCAGTGTCGCGTAACAACTAGCTACTAGACTTTTTAAAAAGATCTCATCATCTATTTTCGCTAACATCTCGCTAAGAATTTTATTTATTTATTTATTTATTTATACTTTATTGTACACCACAACTACATTTTAAACATTAAACACATTTAAAGACATTTATAGACTGAAGTACAATGGACGGACTTATGGCTATTTAGCCATTTCTTCCAGACAACCCAACTTTTATATTAAATAAAAACTATAGTTTTTAATATTTTTAAAGTTAAAGATGGAATAAATTAAAAAGTAGTACAAGTCTCTAAGTAAAAGTTTAAAATTTGATATTAAAAATGACCTTAAGCAAATTGTATTTTATTGTCTTATAATAATTTTATGACTATATTAATGCAACTTCACATTTACTAATTATTTTAATGTACTATGAATATGTAATATATAACGCAATAAGCTTTAAGGAAATTCCTTTGATATTTCCGTTTTAGGTTAACGATAACAAATCAATGAACCACGACATATTAATCTTAAACTGACAGATGCAAACAAACGGGTTTTATGATTTACAAAGTAATGCTCCATTTGCAATTTGTTATGCAAAACGGACTGAGGCGAATAAAAATTGTATTCAAGATGACTAAATGTTAAGAGGACTAAATGTCTAAGTGGAATTTATAAGGAGTAAATAAAAATATAAAATATTTACTGAGAATAATTTGATTATTATAATATGCACTTAGTTGTCCCCAATGTACTCGTAATACTAGTACTTAAATGGTTTTGAATAATTTATATGCTTGGCTACGTTGGCATTGTAAAACTATTTTAAAAATACACTCGATGTCATTGGACTTGGCACAGTCCGAAAAATCTTTATACAAGTACCAAATCAGCCGGACGAACTATAGCTTGGTGACAGATCAATAATAGCTTCATTTTCATTCAAAATATTATGGTATTTCATACCTTAAGTCCGGTGTTTGGTAAATTTTGTCGTTCATCCGAATAGATTTTATATAAATCATAATAAGTTGAGCCTAATCTTATCTCACGGTCGTTGCTCCGTCAATCTGTTCTTTAAATAAGATTACTGAAAATTCATCTTTAAATAAGATTTTAGTACAGGAATAAAATATAATGTTATTATAAACTGTATTGATACGAGATAATTCTATTAACGGATAATTTTATGTTTTAAAGTAGATGAATTCAAAACCATTAGTTTTTAAGATTATGTCTAGAAATATTTATTAAATTCATATATTTATTTATTATATTTCATTAAATAACGTAATAGTTTTTAGACAAATTGTAAAAAAATCTAAAAAATCTTGATTATTCACACACAAATTTGGATTTTTATTATTAAAAAAAGGATTACCTATTACATAATTTTGCAACAATATACCTACTTGTCAGGCAAAAATAGCCCTTCTTAATGTGTATCAACTTTTATAACAGCACCGGCTTGTCTATAATAGAGTATTATTAAAAAAGGGAGTAAAATACCTATTATTAGAATATCTACAGTACGAAAGCTAAGAATCAAAGGTTAGGAATGTTAGGATATGCTCTTTTAATTTGAGATGTATGTATCTTTCAGAATAGTGGGAAACTTAAAATATGTCCTCATTATGAGCTAATTTAAAAGTAGAACAGTCGCCCAGTTAATGTTCAAAATATATCTTCATTTCACCCAAACATTATTTTTACCACTGCATTCAGTCACTCATTACATAAATCTCATGTTTTTAATAGCTTTTTATCTGAAGCAGCTTTTACTACTAATTTTAACTATACATAACGCGACAATAATGTCATTTAAGTAATATAAACTTTATAATATTTTTACACCTATGTAATTGTATAAGTAACAATTAAACATAGTGTAAATTGTAATTAATACATTATTTTATAAGAGACTTTCTAAAAAGTTAAATTAACAAATTAACTAAAACCATTCAAGGCTTTACTCAAAATTGAAAGATCGCTAAGTCAAAAATAATATTATAGATTCTATAATATAGAATAATAAAATAAATAAATAAAGATAAAAATAATAGAAAAAGTAATCTTACCAAATGTGTTTGGTCAGGTAGTAATTAGGTACTTATGGAAACACACAAAGGAGCACTAAAACATTCACTAGTCTCTAATGTGAAATATATTATTAAAACTACACACTGTCTTTAAAACACTCTAAATCACACGATTAATGTCAAAATTTTAAGCACAGTCTATTATTTTCCTATATTTAAATGTCTTTGGTCAAACTTACTTCTACCAAGATATACATCGGGATAAAAATAATAATGTCCAAAACTATTTATAAATAAGTGTAAATCTCGTTACAAAGGTATAATTTTTTTAAAGGTGGCGAATAGAAAGTTTCAGTCGTTTCTTGTGTACAAATAAGTTACTGTACAAATTTCCAAGATGCATGTTGAAAAAATAGCGGCAGAAAAGAAATTCGGTAAAGATGTTAATCACAAAAATACATGTTTGAAAACTGCGAAATATTTGGGTAGTAAAATGTTAAAGTCATTTTCTTCCTGTTACTATACTATGCTATCATAACTCGCGTGATTCGTTTGGTATTTCTTCGAGTGATTGGGTAGGAAATAAAGGTTACTGTTAAGTTTTGTATGTTCGTCTGGTCGATCGTAGTCCATAGAGCTGTCGCGTGAGCGCACGATCGGGCGCGCTGGCCGGCGGGCGACGTGGGACTGACTCGAGCCCGCTGAGCCCGCAACAACCCTTGCATGCACTCCACCTCGCTCTACATGCAAACTTAGCTATCGTATAATTTTTACAGTAGGATTTTACTTCATTTATTTTTAAATTTTGATGTGACTTTTATTTTTACAAGCGCGCTAATACCGGAAAACTTTTTTGTCACTAAAATTGTATCAAGTCATTTACTACGTACATCTATGTCAGATATTTCATTGCCGTTTAGTCTATTTTCTTCTGTGGAAAATTCTCAGAAATTTTTATTGTTGATTAAAATTTCTTATTATATCATAATTATCTTTGATCTCTAAAGGTCACTTAATAAATGTTTTTTATTTTTTTAATTGATGAAATTTTTTGCTATTGCCAATATACAGAAATAGATTATATATATAGAACAGTTAAAATTGTAAATGGACTGTAAATTATATTATAAAGATTTACACTTATGCAAAAAGTTAGTAAGACACAAAAAAAAATTTGACGATCTTATGACTCAAAATAAAATAACTTTGTATATTCATTACCTAGTTTTAACAAGGGTTTATTTTATTTTTTTTTTTTTTTCTTTATTTTATTTAGGGACTTTTATACGCAAGTACATGTCAGTCCCATCGTAACCTTATACTAACTATACCATCAGATGAGACTTATGAGCCTGAACAGTATTATAGCCTCATTAGAAGTTGGGCGCGCGAGTATAGCATGGAACATTCCAGAATCTAATCTATTCAAATTCATAAGTCTCATAATGGTATCTCTGCCAGATTGAAATCGTCTGCATTCAATTAGCAAATGATGTACATCATCGACAATCTGACACGACTCACAATTAGGAGAGCTTGATTTTTTCATTAAAAATTTAAATTTATTTAAAGGGATATGCCCCGACCTCAATCTGTGAGCAATCACAATTAATTTTCTACATAATTTAATATTTAAAAACCAGGGTATATGAGGAGGCTCACTCTGTAATGTTTTGTACCAAATTCCTTTTACCAACGATATTTCGTTGAAAGGGTTTATTTTGAATCAGAACTTTATTTTTGGACTGCTGATTGAAAATGAGTAAATAACTGATTCAGCGTTCATGGAAATTCTAATCTTAAGGGGATGAAATAGGGGTTGTCAATTCGTTTATTATAAGGTAGTTTCGTTATTATATTCGTCACTTTTGAAGTGAGAAACATGAAACCTTATGCTTGAGCTTTTTATCTTAAACACATTAATAAGTGTTTTGATGTTATTGACTGATTGATTTAATCTGTAATACGAGTATTCCATTGTTGGGAATAAGCCTCTTACTCCACGCAGAAGGGTGTATTGTAAATTGGAAAATGAGATTTTTTTTTATCTGTTACGGTTCAACCGCATGACTGATCGCCATAGAATTCCGGACGCACGTAAACGGAAATGCAAAAGCTTCCTATCATGCCGAATAAATGCATCTACTCCTTATTGATTACGAAAATTGCTACGTACCTTTGGCGGCTTTTCAATCAATTCAAACTCAAGAGCATTGATTTAATTGAATCATGATTTCAATTAAAATTAGCGAAATAATTATCCAAATGTCTATAAAAAATTATAAAGATACAGTAATTTTAAATTCTACATTTTAAGTTTTTTTTGTGTTTCTTTTCTGCGTAAAATTTTGTATGCAAGAGCATCATTTTTGATATTATAAATATCTATCTTTAGACCCAGTTGGGTACTGATTAAAATAAATAAGTAAATAAGTATTCCAGCCTTTGTACAATTTCTAAGCAAACTTTATTTAAGATACTTATTTTATTGTTATACATAAAAAAATTACATAAAATTACAAAAACCGCAAAGGTTTGCCTTTTACGCAAAGGTTAACCCTTTACGCAAATAAATAAATAATTATTACAGCATTTGTGGAAATTTGGGGTCGTGAAATAGTTTTATATTAATGAAATAACCAAAAAATGCCCAAGTAGACCTAAGGGAAAACTGTTTTTATCAAAACTGTCTTATGTTACCTGAACAAGAGCGAGCTCTGCGAATAATCTGGCAGTTTTGGCGTACAAAAATCGAAGTATAAAGAGGTCATTAGATATTAGATGCTATTTTGCATCTCTTTGCAAATATAGTCAATTTATATCCGAGTAAATCCGTAAGCAATCGCTTGTTTTTTATAACTATGTAAAAATAACACATATCATAAATACATATTTTCATATTTTTGGAAATAAATAACCTTGAGAGTAACGCTACAATATGGAGGCTTTTATTATATCAATGAACTAGCGACCCACACGGCTTTGCACGGGCATATAATGATCTTAGCGACACCGAGGGGCGTGACACGGAGATGGTCGTAGTCTCGTCACCGCACAGTGGGAGGAAACGATCAAAACTATGTGCGAGGCAGTAAATCTAATCCAAATGAAATCATTTTTTTTTAAATACCTACTTGTAATTATGTCTGCTTTCTTATACCACTGCGGAAATTCACTTTTTTGGGGTAGAAACCACCCCTATCAACCCCTAAGCAGGCTAAACCACTAGATTCTGGGTAAAACGAGTTCGATCAACTACATATTTAATAACCTCAACCCCGATACACCTTATTCCCACATACCCTTAAAACCTCATTAACTACCCCTAACAACCCCCAAGCAGGCTAACACACCTAGATCGCGAATTTAATCAACTACTTTTCTGTAAATAAATTGAGATTTCAACTACAGATAGGCTAACCCACCTTAACCTTCACATACTTCATTTCCACATACCCTTACAACCTCATAAACCACCCCTAACAACCTCCAAGCAAGCTAACATACCTAGCTCTGGATAGAGCGAGTTTAATCAACTCTTTTCTTCATACTGAAATTTAGGGTTGATAAGGGTGGTTTCTACCCCTAAAAAGTGAATTTCCGCAGTAGTACAAGAAAGCAGACATAATTACGAGTATTAAAAAAAAATTTGTTTCATTTGGATTAGATTTACTGCATCGCACGTAGTTTTGATCGTTTCCTCCCACTGTGCACCGGTGTGAGGCCCGTGGTTGAAGATTATTTCAGGCGCACTTGTTTTAGTTTCGTGATAACTACTAAGATACTCGTTTAAAGTACATGGTGTTAAGGATTATCATAATGAGCATGAATTGCTTTAAATAACTAAATACTTTTACTGTATCCGACAACATAGCATTAAGTAGGTACATTGCGTTGAACGTGACCATTTTTGCAGAAGTTAGAATGAGTATTTGATAAAAGATGAACATACATCCCATAAAGGAGAAATAGCTCCAGCATATTATAATTGGTTATGTCTCAAGAAATGACGCAGTATATTTGATAAAAGGTACCGGGAGGCATAATTTACACCGACTTCTTTATAAAATATTGCAATATTTTATAATGCTTATTTACACATAGCCGTAACATATGTATCTAAAATTTCTTTAGAAATTACTCTGTCTATTGGTAAAAACTGTAAGAAATCCGTTTAGTATATTTGAATTTATCGTGTACAGACCGACATACAGACGAGGGGGGAGGGACTTTACTGAATAATATTTTAGAAGTTAAATTTATTGTATATCACGCGGAAGATTGCTTTTAAAAAAGAAAATGTTCTTATTAT
Source organism: Melitaea athalia (assembly GCA_905220545.2). Taxonomy (NCBI): domain Eukaryota; kingdom Metazoa; phylum Arthropoda; class Insecta; order Lepidoptera; family Nymphalidae; genus Melitaea; species Melitaea athalia. Next base: position 13,702,496 of record HG992180.1, on the reverse strand, counting down.
TCGTTCAAGTAAAAACACGATAAATTTTGGTTATTTATTCTAGACCAAAATAAAAAAATTGTATCGTAATACACTTTTAACGTTATCATATTTCATAAGTACAATATTTTCTTGAGTTACTTTCCCTTGGTATTTGAAACTCGGTGAATACTTCAAATTTTTGTCATTTTTCTCTTATCGACGAATATAGTTGTGATGTAGGGCACATATATTTATGTACCTATTAAATGATCATAGACTTAAACGTGAACAAAAATTAATGACCGAAATTGGTTACAGCGAATGCCGTATTCTCTTTTTTTTCTTTTTGTGCTTACAATCTTTTTCGTATTTTACTTTATTTGAAAGCACTCTATCTGTAGTGTCTGTAAGTAACTGTATATGTAACATATACATACATATATAATACATATATAAAAGTCTGATTTCATAATTCTTTAAATTCTTTTTTGTTTTGTTTCAAAACCTACTTATTAATATTCAAATGTATACAGTGGTGCAGCGTGAATTGGTAAAAATTTAAATCCTGCCTATCGGCAGCGTAAAAGGAAGAGAGGTGGCGAGAAGAATTCGAGTGCCATGGTGAGTCATAAAACAATGTATACCAGCACCTTTTGCTGTTATCTTGCCTTTTCCTGCCCATTAATGAATTTAGTGGCAACTGCAATTGCTGAATTGTTTACAGAAGTTTGTTGATTTATCAAAGTGCTTCAGTAAATTTACTTTTTCTTTGTAAGCGACGCAACGCTGCAAAAAAAATTAGTGAATTTGGGAAATGAAAATCAATGAAGAAAGTGAATCTGACACGTTAATCAGCTAAAGAGGACTCGTGTGAGATTCTTGGTTCGAGATCCTTTAGACTTTGGAACGGATTAAGGCTGATTATACTGAAAAACTTGTGAATGTGTGGTGGGAATATATTTAAATTAAGAATAATAGAAACGGTGTAATGTTGTGTAAAATGATTTTTGGAACGTATAAACAATGTAACCGGCCATATTGAGGGTTCCACTGCAGATTTGTTCGTCGAAGAAAAAGCGATAGTATCAAGTGTATCTGTAAAAAAACCGGTAGAAAGCCTACAACTTATTTAGCTAGAAGTTTTGATTTCTAACCAAATCAATTTAGATGCGACCATGAACCATGATGGAAAAGCCGTTTCTTGGAAAAAAATGTAATTTAAAGATTTTGAAACTGACTTAGTTTAGGCCACTGTACACTTTAAATGCTAATTTTTCTATTTTAAGCACGTCTTATTTTGATTCCTACGAAAACAAAATTTAGAGAATATTTAAGCAAACATATATTGTATAGTACTTCAAATGACTCTATACACACCAGCGACCAACTGAATCAGGTAAGAGAAGCTTTTTTCACTTAAATCGGGTAAAAAAACTATGAACGATTTACTTTTAGTCAACAAAAGCTAAACCCCTCAGCCTTCTTTCAAATAGAATCAAAATTAATGAAAAAGGTTTTATATAATGATTCAATTGATGAATTTACGGATTTAAAATCTCGCATAAAAGTAACATAAAACTGTCATACCTTAAATAATTTCACTGATATCACTAGCCGGATGGTTAATAGAAAATTAAATAAATATATTGTTTGTATTTTCTGTTACTGCTATGCAGTAAAACATATTTAACAACGTGAACCAAATGAACATTATTTTGTGTATAATGTCGAATTTAAGAGGTGGTAGGGGCGGCAAAAATTAAATAGATTAGTGGAGGAAAATTTGTAAATCCGCCATTGAGTCCTAGTTGTATTGACGTAACATTGATGAAACAAATAGTCCGGTCAAATAGACATATTTTATTTATAAAAAATCGACAGAATTGAAGAGAACTGAAACGGTTAACTTAATATTAAAAATACAGGCCAGGTAAAGGTTGTAAAAAAATAAAGAATGGGATGGCAAAATTTCGGTGGCCCCGTGCGGCAAAAACCAATGCTACACTGAAAGAAATGTTTTGTATACAGTTACACAAAATTTGGTTACTGTTTACACAAAAAAAGTGACTTGCAAACTATGTTTTACTAGCTACAAAACAGAGTTTTGCTATTTGAGTTGAGGTACTAGTTGTTAAAGTTATTTTGTTGAAGTTAACAAGTCGATATGTTGTTAATAGGTTAAATATTTTGTATCAATTTAACAAGCTGTTTACCTACTGGTAGCCTAATAGTGGCCTTATTGGTTACAAAACACTTTGTCAACGGATTACTATTTTTTACTGTTACTGATATGTGAACAGTGTGATTGTTATTAAAATATCTTGGTGTGTTAGTAGTTACCAAACTGTTTAGTAATATGTAACTAAATTAGTTGAGTAATAGTAGGGAACTATTCAGTAATAAATTAGGAACCTAGTTGAGTAATGGTATTATGGTTAATGAAATCTGGCGTATCGTATTTACATACTTATTTTTTTGCAGTAGATATAATTTGCAAGCTGAACTGTAAATCTATACCAATATTGTGGCTGTTTGTTCAAAAATCAACAAACACATCAGTACATTTACATTTTAGCTACAAACTACATCTGTTAAGTACAAAAAAATAAGTATAGATACTATTAAGTACAAGCTAGATTTCATGAACCATACCATTACTCAACTAGGTTTGTTACTTATTACTAAACAGTTTGATTAATTAATATTGGCTAATTTTACTGATTTAAAATAAAATTATACATTACTTTTGTACTTATTTATTTTTCCTCTCACATACATAGGTAGGTACAAGTAGACTTTAATTTATATATCTCAAAATACCAAAATTAAAAATACAAATCTATGAGACAATTTTCCAGAATAAAAAAGGGCTGTTGTCATACGTTTTCCAATGAGCAGTAGCCTCTTGTATGAAACAGCTGTTTTTTGTCCTGGAGGATGGTTTGAGCCGCTTCAGTATCATTATTTTATAACATGACTTCGAAATAGTATTTTACCTTAATTATTAATCAGTTATTTGACTTACAGTCATGAAAACATAATTTTTTTATAAAGTCTACAAAAAATAATAATATTATGATGTCAAAACATAGCTAAATAATAAATCAGTTCTTTGAATTTAACATTCAATCTGTCAGTTAACACACTTATAGTTTCTATCCTAGCGTATAGTATCTACATCTCAGTTAAAAAAGCGCTCTTTGTGTTACATAGCTTTTACCATTTGAAGCAATGGTCATGTGATTAGGAATAAAAGAAAGTAATGAATCTTGATATACATAAAGAACAATTTCATGTTCTGGAAACATCACTTCAAAACAATGCAAGTGAAAATCGAAATCAACTGTATGCATTTGTATACATTCAAAAGTAACTCTATCATTGTCATTAACAAAAATATTTATATAGTTACTTAGTTTTACTTTACGACGGGTTTTGGTTTCTTCTATTTCAGCGGCAGTTTTCACATGGGTAATAAACCCTTCTTGCACCTCCTGTTTCGATGGCCGCCACAGACCCTTAGATTTTTTGATTTTGTTTTACTAACATTCGCAGTGGTCATCAGAAGGGGAATGGCCATAAAAGCAGCTACGTCCATTACCTCATTGCTAGCTGTAAGCAAAAACAAGTGTTATACAGGATCTTCAGCACATAATAATGATAAGAATGTTATTGACGAAGTACCTATTTGATAATACTTACCATGATCGGTGTCTTTCATAATATCTTTTAACATTGTATCATTACGTTTTTTGGTTAGATTGATAATTTTTGGTCTTACTGTAAGCCAATTTTCAATAAGTTTTTGGTCGCAATCCGGGTAGATACTTTTGTAGTATTTTAATAGCTGTAAGACAAATCAACAGAATAATATTTACAAACAATACTATAGAAGCTTGTTGAACCATTACTTTGAACCTAGCTTTGAAAACTGTTGCAATAAGTGTTGGGAGGGTTAGTAGAATATTAGAACGAGATAAAGAGAAAATATTTGGTTGATTACTATTTCATCGGTTCTCGAATATGTGGTGATTTCATGTGCCATTGTTAATTTTGATAAATACTTAAAATAAAAAAATGACACGTTTCTGAGAAGAGAATATTTTCCAAGAAGAATCAACCATTAGTACAATATTAGAATGCTTACCAAGAAGATGCCCCCCTTGCTGGTTCAGTGCTTTGAACTCATCGTAATATTGCTGAATAGTTAAATCTTTCGATTGTAACAAGTTCAAGCTATATTTTGTGGTAATGTTGAAAAATACTGGACAGTATTGTTCAACCATTTCCCCATGAGTCGCAACAGTTTTTCAGCCATAATATCTTTTCATTTATGTCACTTTCTGGCCTGTCTTGCAATTGGTGCAATGCTTCTTTGACACTGGTGCAGTGGTGCTAGGGCGTGGTGAGTCCTGTTTACGAAAACCAGTTGTAGAAACCGTACCGCTCCGTAGAAACAACAGGGTAAACAGTAAACACTAACCACGAGGCACTCCTTTTGCTGACTCCAAATAAACACAACACTGATCACCGCCCCGCTCCGAGCGCGCAGCGTTTCGTTTGTCACATAGACAACGTACAAGCTAAATATCAATCAATGTATGATTGATATTTATTAAATTGCTAGATTATTTGTAATTAAAGTTTGAGTATATTGATACAGCTTTTAGTACGATTGTTATCAGTCAAATAAATAGGGTATCACATGTAAAACCTTTGTAGATAATAAATAAAGTATTATGATATTATCAAACTTATTAAGCTTTCTAATGTGTACAAAAGTTTGGTAATTAATTAAATGTGCACGTTTTGTAAAATATGATCAAAGGCTTTAAGTAAATAATAAACAATTAGTTATGTTATGTATTACACATCGGTTTTGTTGCTATAGTAAAACTAATTGGTTTACGTTGTTTCATTTACTAGTAACCAAACGTTTTGTAACTTATTAACCTAATAAATTAACCCAACTGCTTTTGACAACACACACTAAACTAGATAGGTAATAACTAGTCAAAGTTTATTTATTAACGACAAAAGTTTGTTTAAAATTTAAGCAGCAAAACTAGTTTGGTTAATTCTTTTTTTCAGTGTACGCGCTACGACGAGTTGGCGCAGCGGTCATAGCCCATAGGTCATAGTGCCGACACTAGCACTACGCTTTTGCCGAAACCCCGACACAGGAGAAATTTCTACTGGGGGCTGTTGAGCGGGAGGCGTATATATAATATGTTTTTTCTTTATTTATTATTGAAAAAGTGGCATATAAAACATCATGTTTTAAATAATAGAAAAAAGTAGTCTCTAAGGTAGTTGTTATTGCTACTTTATAAATTCTTATTTTATGATTTTTATTTGTAACTAGCTGACCCGGCGAACTTCGTACCGCGTAACAGTCGATTCTTTAATTATTATTTTTTTAATACTTATCCTTCCCGGAACCCCTCCACTAACACTTAAACCTTATGGTATGGTAGTAAAGTTCAAATTGAGTTTTAAGTATTATTACAAATTTTTTGTATGGGAATATAGAAAAGTGTTGGTTTTACACTTTTTCAGGCAATTTTTTAAAAATTTTCTCTGCGTAAGAACCATTCTCGTACTTCAAGGAATCTTATAAAAAAAGAATTAGCGAAATCGGTTTAGCTGCTCTCGAGATTTGCGCTTAGCAACACATTCAGCGATTCATTTCATTCATATATATATATATAAGAGATAAGAGATTAAATTGTTCTTGAAATCCATATTTTTAAAGGTCTTACAAAAATCACATTATAAGCTATTTTAATATAAAATTCAGATCTCTATATTTTGAACTATATAAGATCGATAAAATGTATAAAGATGTATGTAATCAGGAAATTATAATATATATTCATTTTATTTCGAATTATGAAGCATATTTATGATTTGTTTACATATTTTAAAAATTTCAGAGTAATGGGATGTATAGAGCAAACAGTGCTAATAAATAATAATGTAAGTAAGTGTACTCACATTACTTTTTCACGCAATAGAACCGACTATCACGGTATCTACAAATTGGAATCTGCTACAATTAAGAGGGTTTCTTCTGTTGTTGACCTGGGCGTCACGTTAGACCAAAAAATGACTTTCTCTGCACACATAGACCGCATACGAGATAAAAGCTATAAAGCTCTGGGATTTGTGATGCGGGTATCGAAAGAATTCAAAAACATAAACACAATAAAATTGCTTTATTTTTGCTATGTTCGAAGTCTCCTAGAATATTGTTCTTCCGTATGGAATCCCCAGTATGTAACATATGTTCAGGTTTTGGAAAAAATTCAACGTAAATTTGTTCGATATTTAAATTTTCGTACTGGACATAGGGATTCGAAATATGATACCTCGTGTGGTCACTATAAAATTCTCACCCTGGAAGATCGCCGTAACCTAGCGGATATGATGTTATTACATGATATTTGTTCTAATTCTATTAATTGCATCCAACTAACATCAGATATGTTACAGTTTAATACTCCCAGCAGACGTACCAGACACACGAATCTCTTTCATGTTCCGCTTTGCGGCTCAAACTATAGCGGAAATTCAATTAGATGTCGACTGCCACGACAGTATAACAAGTTGTTTTCTGAGATTGATCCTTTTTCCACATCTAGAAGTTCCTTTAGAAGGGCTGTAATAGAGAAACTTGCCAGCTCGTATGAATAATCTACACAGTCACTTATCCACCCACACCACTTACGCACAAATACTCACCACTTACACACAAATCACAGGCATACACACATACAAAATTACACATACACATCCACACATTATTGACCATGGATATTTTATAAATTTTTTTTTGTTTTTATTGTAACTGTGTTTCTATCTTAGTTTTTACTACCTCAACTCAACTTTATTTACTTTGTCTACCTAAAAAGTGTAATTTAAATAATGTAAAATCCGAAATTGGCTTGTGTTTGGATGTTCTGTATTGGTTAAGAAACATAAAATGTAGCTGTGGATTTTTGTACAAATAAATAAATAAATAAATAAATAAATAAATAAGTGCTCTCGTTATGTAGAAGCAACCGGCCATTTACGATGGGAAAAGTAGCTAATAATTCTTTAATAACGATATTATATCCACCAACCCGCATTGGAGCAGCGTGGTGGATTAAGCTCTGATCCTTCTCCTACATGGGGAAGAGGCCTATGCCCAACAGTGGGATATTACAGGCTGAATCGTGATCGTGATCGTGAACGATATTATAACGGAATTATCGATGCAACAAGGTGTGTTAGCAAATAATCAAATCTTTGAAGGACTAAACAGAAGTAGGTGACATTGTATAGAGTAAGTGTTTATTCTTATTTAATGACTTTACGAACTCTTCAAGCCAAGATGGACAAATAAGAACAGGAAAACTAAAAAATCTCACTAACAAAAGCGTTTATGTTCTAGAATTGATTTCTTATTTATGATATATTTTAAATATATATTGGCCTAAGCACAGCGTTTATATTAACTTAAGGTATGTAAATACTGCCTGAGAGATCAACCTCCGTTCAGTGTATTAGAACTTGATATCGTATCGAAAGTGTTAATAAGTGCTCAATATTGAAAAAAATGTAAATTGCCTTTGTAAAATATAGTACTATTTATTATCTAGTATCTACCTATATTCCAACAAAGAATGAAAGAATTGTGGAAAAGATTTTTATAGTTCTAGTTGTAGTTAGTTTCCTATGTGGAGAACATATCTTTAAGTTACATGGGAAGTTTACTGACTGATTTATTGTCAACTTAAAAAAAACTTCAAAAAACACCTAATTTAGATTATCATCAAATTTTCAGTTTCTTCAGAATTATCAGAGTTAATTATATACGGTTATAGAAAAATGGGAATTGCTCATTAAATGTTATAATGATGTTGTTATATTGTTGTTGTAGAGTCGTCTTTTATCTCATGAGCTCCTGCGGTTGACTTTGACATGACTAGCGTAAATTTGTTTTCTTAGACTCAATTATTACCTGTCGTCCCACCGGTTAGAGATTGATATTCGACGTGAAATTGAGGTCCGACTTACACAAAATAAGTTAATGAATATACGTCACTTAATTAGACTATATAACTGAGACCTTATGTTTGTTTACCTACTAGCTGTGCCCAGTGATTTCACCCGCATTACAACGAAACAGACAGTATATATGAAATCGTTTTAAATTTATACGTATTTAAAAAGGTAGTTAATAAGTTAACACCCAAACGAAATTAAATAAAAGAAAATGCGAAAATTGCTATATGAATGCATTGTTATAAATTTTGGTCCAACGAGAAATGATGGCTATTTAAAAACAAACTAAACATGATATGTATCCTAGTAAAAGATATTGAATTTGGTATATAGCTTGCTATACATGATACACTAATTAGGTGTGGTGACCAATGAATCTTAGTTGTTTGGATATAAGGGTGATTAATGAAAAATAGTTTCTGGGTGGATTTATTCTGTTATTTTTAGCACTCAAACTATGTATATTATACGACTTTTTCACTGAACTTTGTGAAACGACTGGTTTGTTATTCATTATAATTTTTGTGTAAATTTATTTATTTATTTATTTTAAGACATCGTTTGCTATAAAAATATCGTTATTGAATCACACTAAGTTTTAGTCTAACTAACTCAATTATACATTTGAATGTATGGCATTAATGACGTATATTGACTTGAAAAACAGTGTATGTTTCAGTGTAAAAGGCGTAACTGTAGTTCACCGGCTTAACTCCCAATCTCGTAGAAATTTCCGAATAATTTGTGCCTTTTTATTGCCTAAACACCTTAACTCCGGTATTCTAAAAAGTTATTTGTAAATATGAGATACTACTACTATACGTACTGTATAAATAAAATGTGAGAATAAAAATAAGGATTTAGGTTCTAAATATAAACCAGCTTTAAATAACAAACAAGCTTATGCCACTTACATAAAAAGACAACAAAAAAACTACAAAATTTTTCTTCAAATATGTTTTACGTAAAAATCAATCAAAATATGTAATAAATGAGTAAGACATATAATATATAAGGAATGTCTCGATCACAAGGTTATATGAACACAAATTGTATACTCTGGCGCGCTTTGGTCTCGCTATGCTAATTTGTGTCTGAGTCGCATCACATGACGTGTTGTGACGTTAGTTGTCGACGACGCAATATTCTAATTTTGTTCCCGCGACATTTGGGAACATGATAATGATAATGATCATGATATAAAATACTTGACGACATTCAAAGGTCGATCCCAATCTCGAGTTTACATTTTACTAGGGTCAAAAGCTGAAGCTAGTTATTATAACATATTTTATTTTTAGTTATCTATATACCTATTAATAAGTGAAGCAAAAACTTTGTACCCTTTTTTACGGAAATTGCGCGGACGGAGGAGTATAAAATTTCACACACTTGTAGTTTATACAGAGAACAAAAAGAGTGCAGAATGCATATATATTTATTTTAATTATAAATAAAATATGTATATATTAAATTTAAAAAAATTACACACTTTACCATGTATTTGACACACACATACATACGCATATATATACTACTCTTTTGTTTATAGTTAAAGTGTGACATCAAATTGAGAATAGATTATAGATTAATATTATTTGTCTATACTGAATGTCAAACATAACCATAATAATTATATTCGTTAAAACTTTAATAACGTTCAAACATAATTTAAATTAATTATGGTCGAATTTCACGATTTTTGAACCCTCTCCCGTCTTTGTCACAGTGATAGTCACATTTTTTGAGACACCCCAGCTAGTGTGATGTCACATATTTTGTTATTTTACACCTATAAATTATTGTTTATTAACTTAATACGTCAGTTTCGATACTATTTTTTTTTTAATTTCTAATTAAATTATTTTTTACATAAAATGAAGATCAATCCAACGCAACGTACATAGGTATGAAAAATATAATTATTTTAATACCAACAAAAAAACGAGTTTGCTTTAGACCACACGACTAAAGTAAAACTTACGAAACGTAACTCTCTCTCTATCTTCACTAACTTATATAGTTATATCTCCTTCTCAACTTCCGTTCGCCTCGCCCGATCACACTTTTTGTAACGCCCTCGTCATGCATTCACCAGCTTACTCCCTAAGTCAAGCGTGCGTAAAGAAGTTTTACTTTAATTATAAATATGTATTACATTTTCAATTGTGATATCACGAAATTCTGGACCCCTCCCCACCCCTTGTCACACAATGTCACACTCCTTTTCCCTTAAGGTTTGACTTAATTTATGGATGGCCCCTTAGGTTGATAAATATTATTATATAAAATGTTATTATAGATAAATGTTATTATGTTTATTTTAGATAAATACGAATTTTGAGTGTAAAAGATTTTGTGTGATAAAATAATTATTTATTATTAAAACTTATCAATTTTTAAGTATTTCGACCATATAGTTAATAGCGATTAGCAGAGCAGTCTTTATAAACTAATTTATATTTCTGTACCCATCCATTCCTATATCCGTCCATTGACTACATTGCAAGGGTATAAAATAAATGCACTAGAAGGCCTTAAAAACCAAAGTGGTTAATAGAATAATTCATTTGAAACAAAAGAATTCACATCTACTACTACAACATCAAAACTACTTTTATAGTTTGTAAAAAAACAACAGACTGATATTCAGAAATATGTATATTGTATTCTAACAAATAGATTTTATTGCCTTTATTATACATTTGATAAATACAATGCGTAGCATAAGAAATAAATAAACTACCAAAATCTTAACAGACACAAGAAAATGTATATTGGTAATTATTTTGTAACGACATCTATTAGAAACGGCCATTATTACAACGTAAAATATGGAATGATGTAGGTCTCTACATGCTCTACGTATTTTGCTGTGACACACATAGATGGCTCTAGAGAGGAAAATCAATATTAAAACCCCATCACGGTTCCCAGTGGTTTAGTCGATGAACTGTCTACTATATACATGATGCACTCCCCTGCTCTAAGTCTTGTGATTGCAGATTGAAATTTCATTAATATCGGTCCAGTAGTACCGGAGATTAGCTTGGACAAACATCATGACACGAGATTTGTATATACGAGTATATATGTTGCAGGGATATTAAAAAAGCCGTGATATTGAAATTTCTCTAGTGCCAAAATTATTCGAAAACGGGATATTTACCATGTTTATTAATTTTTCTTCGCGGAGCTCGATATTTCGACATTAACTGCGAATGTCTTGTTCACGAGACTGAATTTTGCGGGTAGATATTACTGGCTTTTGGAGTATCCATACCGGACTACCTCCTTTCTCACACGTTTGCTGCGTAAACACTGATCACTATCGTTACTTTGACCCCTACCATTGTCCCGTGTTTTACAGACGAAACTCACTGTATCGATTCGCGAATTGTTTTTAACAGCCTTCAGGGGTTTGCATAACCTAATCACCGGATTCCACACTTTCGACAGTTGAAACCCATCTTCCCTATTAAAATTACTATATTTAGTAATTTCAATGGCTTCACGTACCAGTCGTGGTATATAATGGCGTTCTGTCGAGAGTATCTGAGCATTATGAAACTCAATCCAATGGTTCGGTCCGGCTTCCAGAAGATGTTCCGCGATGGCTGACTTCTTGGTGTTGTTGTTTTTCACCGCCTTTATATGTTCGTTAATACGACAAGATACCGTACGCTTCGTCTGTCCCACATAGGATTTACCACAACTACAATTGATTTTGTAAACTCCGGGTTTTTCCAGGGGAAAGTTATCCTTAGGTGAACGCAACATTTGCCCTATCTTCTTAAAAGGAGTAAAAATAGTTTTTACCTCATATTTACTCAGGACTCTAGCTATCTTATCTGTTACTCCTTTAATATATGGCATAAATGCTGGTTGTCTTTCAACCCTGTACTGTAGCCGTAACTTTTTATCCTTTGTAGTTGTGTTTGGCACATTATATCCATTCCGCTGTAGGACCTCTTTAACGTGTGCTAGCTCTAATTCTATGTGATCTTCGTCACAAAGATCATGTGCACGATTGGTCAATGATGTTACTACAGCGTTTAAGTGTCGAGGATGGTGGTGTGAGTCAGCATGTAGATATCGGTCGGTGTGCGTTGGTTTCCTGTAGACAGTATGGCTCACCGAGCCATCCGTACGTACTCCAATCTCAACATCAAGGAATGCCATTTTTCTGTTCTTCTCCATTTCACAGGTGAACTTAATTTTGCTGTGGATGCTGTTCAAGTGATTTAAGCATTTCATCGCACTATCACTGTCCCCCTTTATGATGGCAAATACGTCATCTACGTACCTCTTCCACAGTTTAATTGTTGTTACAGCGTTTGCCGTTGAAATGGCTATCTCCTCGAAATGTTCCATCCAGATATTCGCGACTAGAGGAGCGACTGGGCTACCCATTGCTACACCCTCTATCTGCAAATAGTACTCGCCTTGGTAAACAAAATAATTAGTCTCCAGACAATGGTGCAGCAATTTGATATATTCAGCCGGTATGTTATTTTGCTGTAACTTCACCTTTATGACTTCCATACACTCGGCGACCGGTACATTCGTAAATAATGACTCGACGTCAAAGCTTACCATCAAGTCATCAGTTTCAACCTTTGTCGAACGCAAGATGTCAACGAAATGTCTGGAGTCTTTGACATGAGATCTTGTCTGGCCCGCTAACGGTCGCAGTACTTTAGCTAGATGCTTTGCCAATTCGTAGGTGGGTGAGCCAATTTGACTTACTATCGGCCTCAACGGGACATTTGGCTTATGTATTTTGGGTAGTCCGTATAATTTAGGTGATTGAATATTTCTTGGCCTGAGTAGATATTTGGTTGTCTCATGTCCAATAGCATCCTCACACGTTTTGATTAAAGTGGTCGTAGCCCGGTTTGTTCTTGCCGTAGGGTTATAGGTCACTTTTTGATAAGTGTTTCCGTTACTCAGTAGATGTCGTATTTTTCTGTCATAGTCTGTGACATCCATAACCACGGTAGCATTCCCTTTATCCGCTTTAAGGACTATAAGGTCTTCGTCCTTCTGTAGTTCTCGTAATGCGGACCGCTGATCCGACGTGATATTAGGTCTAGGGGACTTTGCTTGACGCAATATAAGGGCCGCATCTTGTCTTAATATATCCGCCTCAACAGCAGGTATATTATTACGCTTAATTACCTCCTCAACACTTCCAATCACGTTTTCATAAGGAATGCCTTTTGGAGTAGGAGCAAAATTCAAACCTTTTTCGAGTACCTCCCGAGCGCCCCGCGCCAGCTCTTTCTTTGACAAATTTACTACCGTGCGAGTATCATTCGAGTTTTTAGAGTTAGGGCCAGATGGTTTTTGCCGTTTTACTAGTCGTTCGAATTTCTTCTCTTTCTTAAACGCACTCGAATCACGAGAACGTTGAGCTTGTTGGTAAGTGATACGATCACAAAAATCAAAGTCTTCCGCTGTCAACAACGCACTGCACTCAAGATGTAAACGATACAACTCACTTCGACGTTTATCGATTTTAAATCGGGTGTTTCGTATAGATTTACGCAGCAACTTTACACTCGCATTCCTTAGAATGCCCGCGGAACCATGAATGTCCGGTCGTGGTTTCATCCGTACACACACTGGAATTACATTTGCGTCCCGACACTTTATGAGGAACGTTAATGCCTCTTCCAAACACTCACACTTTTTCCGCGCGCGTTCTAGATGTTTTACTAATTTTACACATTCCGGCCCGTACCGGTTTTCTATATAAGATTTGTTTACCAAGGCGAGTACTATTTGCAGATAGAGGGTGTAGCAATGGGTAGCCCAGTCGCTCCTCTAGTCGCGAATATCTGGATGGAACATTTCGAGGAGATAGCCATTTCAACGGCAAACGCTGTAACAACAATTAAACTGTGGAAGAGGTACGTAGATGACGTATTTGCCATCATAAAGGGGGACAGTGATAGTGCGATGAAATGCTTAAATCACTTGAACAGCATCCACAGCAAAATTAAGTTCACCTGTGAAATGGAGAAGAACAGAAAAATGGCATTCCTTGATGTTGAGATTGGAGTACGTACGGATGGCTCGGTGAGCCATACTGTCTACAGGAAACCAACGCACACCGACCGATATCTACATGCTGACTCACACCACCATCCTCGACACTTAAACGCTGTAGTAACATCATTGACCAATCGTGCACATGATCTTTGTGACGAAGATCACATAGAATTAGAGCTAGCACACGTTAAAGAGGTCCTACAGCGGAATGGATATAATGTGCCAAACACAACTACAAAGGATAAAAAGTTACGGCTACAGTACAGGGTTGAAAGACAACCAGCATTTATGCCATATATTAAAGGAGTAACAGATAAGATAGCTAGAGTCCTGAGTAAATATGAGGTAAAAACTATTTTTACTCCTTTTAAGAAGATAGGGCAAATGTTGCGTTCACCTAAGGATAACTTTCCCCTGGAAAAACCCGGAGTTTACAAAATCAATTGTAGTTGTGGTAAATCCTATGTGGGACAGACGAAGCGTACGGTATCTTGTCGTATTAACGAACATATAAAGGCGGTGAAAAACAACAACACCAAGAAGTCAGCCATCGCGGAACATCTTCTGGAAGCCGGACCGAACCATTGGATTGAGTTTCATAATGCTCAGATACTCTCGACAGAACGCCATTATATACCACGACTGGTACGTGAAGCCATTGAAATTACTAAATATAGTAATTTTAATAGGGAAGATGGGTTTCAACTGTCGAAAGTGTGGAATCCGGTGATTAGGTTATGCAAACCCCTGAAGGCTGTTAAAAACAATTCGCGAATCGATACAGTGAGTTTCGTCTGTAAAACACGGGACAATGGTAGGGGTCAAAGTAACGATAGTGATCAGTGTTTACGCAGCAAACGTGTGAGAAAGGAGGTAGTCCGGTATGGATACTCCAAAAGCCAGTAATATCTACCCGCAAAATTCAGTCTCGTGAACAAGACATTCGCAGTTAATGTCGAAATATCGAGCTCCGCGAAGAAAAATTAATAAACATGGTAAATATCCCGTTTTCGAATAATTTTCGTAATAGAAGTAACCATGTTAATCTAAAATTTCTCTAGTGCCATTATAATTGCACTGATTTATTGTCAATCGTTTGCATTCCTTACAATTTAACGGGCTAGTTTCAGTGACGTTATAATTTCACTCAGTGACATTATAATTTCACTAGACCGATACAGCGACAGTGAAATTATAAGGCAGATCTAATTTCAATATTAGACTGTTTATTTTTGTCACAGAAACAAAAAAAAATAACTCTAACCTATCTAATTTCAATATTAGACTGTTTATCGGAATATTTTTGTCACAGAAACAAAAAAAAAATAACCATAACCTATCTAATTTCAATATTAGACTACGAATCTGTCGTTATGGACAATAATCAGTGTAATTATAATCACTAGTGAAATTATAATATAACGTCTTTGACTAAATCCCTGCGACATATTGATAAAATATAATTAAATTTATGTCAGATATATAACACGTGGTTCAATAAGTCCCGAGACTAAGTACGAAAAAAAGGTCTTTTTTATAAAATTAATTTTTATTCATCAACATAGTCTCCTCCAAGAGTGATACAGTCCCTCCAACGCTTTTCTAACTTTTCTCTCCCATGTGTGTAGAACGATTTGTCTTTGGCTTCAAAATAAGCCTCCGTTGCTGCGATAACTTCACTATTTGAGTCAAATTTCTTACCCTGAAGCATTTTTTTGAGGTCTGCAAAAAGCCAGTAATCGCTGGGGGCCAAGTCTGGCGAATAAGGGGGATGAGGAAGCAATTCGAAGCCCAATTCGTTAATTTTGGCCATCGTTCTCACGGACTTGCGACAAGGCGCGTTGTCCTGGTGAAACACCACTTTCTGTTTGTTCATGTGAGGCCGTTTATCCGCAATTTCGTACTTCAATCGCTCCAATAAGCACATGTAATAGTCACTATTTATATTTTGCCCCTTTTCAAGGTAGTCGATGAAAAGTATTCCATGCGCATCCCAAAATATAGACGCCATAACCTTACCGGCCGATTTCTGAGTCTTTGGACGCTTCGGGCGGCTTTCACCAGCCGCTCTCCACTCCGCTGCCTGCCGATTGGATTCCGGAGTGAAATGGTATATCCAAGTTTCATCCATTGTTACATACCGATGTAAAAAATCCTTTTTATTATGATTCATCAGCGCCAAACATCGCTCTGAATCATTGATACGTTGTTCCTTTTGATCAGTTGTAAGCAAACGCGGCACCCACTTAGAAAAAAGCTTTTTCATGGCCAAATTTTTATGTAAAATAGTGAAAACACTACCAGCTGAAATCTTCACTATCTCGGCTATCTCTCGCACTTTTATCTTCCGATCTTCCAATACGATTTTGAGGACTTGGTTAATATTTTGTTGAGTCACTGCTTCATTTGGACGACCTGAGCGTTCCCCATCATTGGTGTCCATGCGACCGCGTTTGAAGTCGGCATACCACCGACAAATGGTTGCTTTAGAGGGAGCTGATCCTGCATAACATTTTATAAGCCATTGCTGTGCTTCAACGGTATTTTTTCCCATTAAAAAACAATGTTTTATCAACACGCGAAACTCGTTTTTTTCCATTGTATCGAAATTACAACCGTAGCGTCACTTAAATGTTTCAAAATCAATAATTTTATTGTTCCATTTTTAAAAATTTGACACATATTCTTGTATTGATAGCCAGTACTTTTAAAAAATTCTTGTGTTTTTAATATATGCGCCATTTCCAGGTTAGTCTCGGGACTTATTGAACGATCTAGTAGTTAATTTCAAAATGCATTGTTTTTGTTATTCTATAGGTACTTTTCATAGGCAGTCGTATTAGAATTTAAACCATTTAAAAAAAAAACTTTCAAATGCAACACAATTCAAACCGAGTCTAATATGATGAAAAAAAAATTATATTTTCGTCTCTATTTAAAAAAAAAAAGCTTAATATAAACAGGTAAATAGAATTTTAGTAAATGTACCTGGCCAAGTTTTGAAAATTATCTCCTGAGTTGAGGCTACCATCAATACTTCTTCAGACTTCAAAAAATTTTCCTATTGAGATTTTAATTAATAAGGTGATTGAACAATTTTAAAGAAAAGTTCTAAGAAATTAAGCATTTTGAGATTCTTAATTTATTCGCTTTTTAAGTTAACGAATATAAATCAATAATAACGACGGATGCCTTTTATCACTCTATTATATAAGATTAATCTGTTTATTTTGTCCCCATCGATTTCGGTCTTCGGTCTTTTGGGACTTATTCTTAAAAAGATAAATCTAAGAATATAAGAGATTAAACCAAGAATTATTCAAATTGTAATGTGATTTGAAGTGTATTTTGATATGTGAATATCTATTGACTAGTCGCAGTTTAGTTTCTGCATGTAAGTTTGAAGGTGTAACACAATGTAATATTTTTTAATACCCATTTCACATTATTTTTAGAAGACACTTTTTGTTGGAGGACATTACTTTTATTTTCGAATTTATAAATAGGTAAAAGGAAAAATGGTATGTTGTCATTTTAAAGAAATCTGTACGTTTGTAATTGGGTCAAGAAGAGGTCAAGGTTTTCATTTGAGGCTTCACAATGAAGTGCTTGTGTTGAATACACCCATATATCCATAGCCTATCTCCATAATATGCATAAATATTTTAACAATAATTTAAAAAAACAAACAATATCCTATTTCTTAAAGTTGTTTTTCACTTAAAAATTATTATAATGAAATTTCATATCATACAATATCGGAAAACGTTTAAGATATGATCAATAATTTTACCTTTTTTTCTTATAAATAAATCAACATATATTTATTGTTCAATACAAATCGTAATTCCTTAACTTCCGCATATTATAAGCACCCCATCAATTGTAGTTCTTGTTCCGGATTTGTTAAAAGGATAGGTTTGTTGTTGACAGGCTCCTCGAGCAGGGTGCGCGCGCATCGCGCCGCCATCTTGAAATTGCATCCCACTCCCTTGCCACAGTGAAAAGCTAGCAGGACGGAGGTAACAGCTGTGAGCGCGAAACACTGCTACACCCGGGTTGAATTTAACAAAAGAACCTAACATTTATTATCAGACGCATATCACACTCCATTGATTAGTTTTACAAGAAATAAATACGAGCAGTGTAAGTGTTACAAGCATTAGTTACGAAATAGTATTCCAATTATCGATTTTCCTTTAACTCGGCCACATTGATAATTTCATCGTAACTTTTTTCTTTTTTACTAATGAATTAAGTATTTGCAGTGTGACACTTCGTAAAAATACAGAGTAAGTAGCAGAAATCAATAAACGTGTTTAACGCTGGCACCCGTTCCCGTTGCGTGATACGAATGCAAAAGAGAGAAAGGTAGAGAGCGTGCTACAGTTACATCGCTGAAAGAGCCTAACCGATAAAATATAAATATTGACGTCGCCTTGTCAATCGACCGCAAGAGCTAATAAAGGTACGTAGACATGCAACTTTAAAATATTGTAATAGTTCACCTACGTTGTCTATAAACTAAGACAGCTCCTTGCCTTATCGAAGGAGTTTTTCATAGAGATTTCGCTTGCTTAAATATCTATTGAAAATTGTACTAAGCTAGTAAGATCAATTAGAACTTATTGTGTTAAAAAATTTAATAAACAACTTTTTTATTATAGTGATTTATAAAGCTTATTGAAATTAATTAAAGTAACATTTGATAATAGTTTCATTTTCAAAGGACTTATTAAAAATGTTATACAGAGAACTGATAAAAATATAATTGCACTAATATGAAAAATATATAACGTAATAAGGTATGGCAACGTATTTTATTCGATTCAGTCGAGAGCAAAGCTCTCCTACGTGGCGTAAATTTCAGCTCGGATGCACAAACGCTGATATAAAAACTGATTAAAATATGAACATTTTATACCAATTTAAGAAATATTTACACTAAAAATTTATAAATTTAACACTGAATATAGTGTGTATTGTACAATCTTTTTTATTTATAATTATACTAGCAGACCAGGCAGACGTTGTCCTGCCCGGAAAGTAGCTACCAAATTTGATTGCTCATATACCGATAGCAGCACCACCTACCGGGTCCAATTGAAAAAACAAAAAAACAAAAACTACCATGTCTCCCAAGTTGACCAAATTACAGATGCTTACAAAATTTGATAAAAATTGGTTCAGTAGTTTCGAAGTTTATCGGGAACATACATCGTGACACGAAATTTTTATACCCATAGATTTTAAGGAAAATAAATCTTATTTTTAAAGGGCACAAAATGTGAAACATGTTTCATTTCTTTTGTACCCATTTGTTATTACAAACTGCTTATGTATTCTCGCAACTGTGAAAACGGCAAGAAAATTAGATTTCTTTGTTGTATTTTTACTTGTTTGTTTTATTTACTAAATTGAAAACAAAGCGATAAGGTAAAGGAAAAGGTTTATAAAAAATTAAACGATAACGAACCCCTCGTTCAAGTCAAGAGCTTTCAATTATTTTTTTGTTATCACTGAATTGTATGTTTTTATTTTATTTAATTAATCTTACGTTTTTTTTTAAAGTGAGAAATATGTTTTATACGTACAATTTTGATAGTAATACTGTATATAATTTTTTACCCTTTGATAAGTACAATAATCCGAAAATAAAATTTTATATAAAGGCGTTGGGTTGCTGATTCAGCATCTTATAGCTGAAGCTACTAAGGGCGAAACATGAAACGGACATTTGGAAAATCGTACCTATCTTTGAGTGACGTAAGAGTGCGCTACAGCTCAATTTATTGTAATTGTCCAACTAATACAACAATAGTTGGCAAACAATGGAAAAATTAGCCTTTTTATCAAAATACGAATCAACTATGTCAACTTTTGCTAAAATATTTCTTTAGAATATAAAAATTTAAACGCCACTTGGGTGGGCTTTAAATCATTTTAAAATGAAATACAGTAGAATATAAAAAAGAGAAGCGATAGCAGATTATTGCCAGAACCTGTTATAATGTAATCAGTTTAATTATAAATATATATAAAAACGTTAATTATGTTACGAAAATATTAGGTAAATATAGGTAATATATCTTTTTGGTTTTTAATTATCTTACAAAATTAATTAAATTGAATCAAAACAGATGTAAGCGCAGATAATGGTTATACCTACATAATTATTATGATTTGATTAATGGAATTTATTGAAATACCGACATTTGAAGATCGTCATTGAATGTATGGATAGGAAGGAAGCTATGATTATAGGAATTGTGCGTTGTTTGTGTTTTATCAATATTCGACACTTCTCTGAAAACATTTGTTGTTATTATCCTAAAATATGACCTAAATGGGTAGGAGTATTGTCGAACTTCTTGTTTTTTTTATCAAGAGGAGTAATTCATGAATCGATAAGCAAAAATATCACCAACATAATTTAAAATAAACACCCTTTTGCAATAGACCGTTATAAGATAAGGCCACACCAACTGTATCAGGATGAGGAGTTGTTAACCTCTAGTGCTGTGAAATAAAGAATAATTTCGTTTGAATACATGAATATTTAACGCATAATTGTATCGCTTGTTTCTGTGACAAAGTAGTACTTACATGTCGCGCTTACAAATAGCGATAACAGTCCTGCGTTAGTTTTTGACATACAAACATGGATAAAACTAATTCTAATTGTGAAAATCATGAGAATAGAGAGGTATTTCCAACACATATTTGAGGTTAAAAAGTATATTTAAAAACAATTACTATTTTGTAATATTTGTTTTAGATGGGTGGCGGTGGTGATATGAAATGGCAAAAGGATGCTGCAGATCAAAATTTTGATTACATGTTCAAACTGCTCATCATAGGCAACAGTTCTGTTGGAAAGACAAGGTACACTTTTAGCTTGTTTCATTATATTTCATAGAATGTAAAACAATTTTGAAATTCTATAATAATCTGTATAATTGTAATTGTGTTATTATTACAGTTTACTTATCAGAAAAAGCTTTTAAAATACGACGTATTTCTAGGTCGTCATTTATAGTGATGTTTGATAAAAATATAATAGTGTTACGAGTATCTTTAATATAATATAACTTTATGGAGTTTTTAATACTCTGACGATGAGTTGATTGTGTTTTAAGATGTATTCACATTTTCAGTTTTCTGTTTCGGTACGCTGACGACTCCTTCACCTCAGCTTTCGTGTCGACCGTCGGGATTGACTTCAAGGTCAAAACCGTGTTCCGTCACGACAAACGCGTTAAACTTCAGATATGGGTAAGACCAAAATAACGACATCTATGTCTTCTTCTAAAATATTACTTTTTTACATAAACGTTCCGAGAACTATTTATCCATCTCAATCACTTGAGTTCTGGGTCAAAGTTTTTGTTAATTTAACAGCTAGTTAATCTAAATTTGAGATGTAAAGAAAATGTAAGAAAATCTCCATCCAGAGAGTATTTTCAGTGTAGATGGATATTTACTAATTTTGTATAGAAATAATGCCTAATACCTATAGAAAAACTATACAACAATTATATACCTACAAATGTAACATTTTAGAGCTTTGGGTCGTATTTAAATTTTAATAATGTTAAACTATGTAGAGTTAGGAGTAATATAACAATGAATATGTACAACGTGATTTAAGCATGATCTTTGATCCAAATACATTGCTCAGAACCGAAAATAATTAGAGTGACATAGAGAAGCCTGAGATTTAAGAACACCAAACGTTATCAAATAAAATTAGAATAAGAAAAGGAAATTCAAAATGTGTCTATACAAATAAATAAATTTGGAGTATTAGTTTGTAATATTAAAATAACCGCTTTTTACTAAATTCATATGTATGTATAATAACATTTTTTATAATTTTTGTCTGTATGTCTGTCTGGCTATCTGTTTGTTCCGGCTAATCTCTGAAACGGCTGGACCGATTTTGATGGGACGTTCACTGGCAGATACCTTATGTAATAAAGAGTAACTTAGGCTACTTTTATTTTAGATTTTTTTGGAGTTTACTCCTCAAGAATCGATTTTCATATAAGGCCCCCGGTATGAAAAAAAATGAGGTGTAAAATCTATTGAACGAATGACCTCGTTACGTTTTTGTGTGCCATCTATCTGCTACGACGTTTACGACGGTACCGGCTACGACGGTCACTATGGTATCGGTTACGACGTTTCCGTCGTTTATTTACCATTTGTTATGGTATTAACGAAGTCGAGAGTCGAGGAAGACGGGCACAGCTAGTTAGAAGAATAAATAAATAATAGTTATTCTTTTAAGCTTTTGTTGTAAATGGAAATGGAATAGTCGAACGGAACGTAATATTTTAGAGATCTTTTTACGTTTATTTTAAACATGACTATTCTAGAAAAAAATATTTTATATATTATAATACAAACAGCAAGTAATCTGCGAAGTCAACAGATTTCAAGACTTAGAGGTATATAATTATTTATGATTTAATTATTGTTATATTTAGTTTAAATTAACTAAAACAATTTGTGTTAATTATTATTTATGTTATTTGTGTTTTCAGGATACTGCAGGTCAAGAGCGTTACCGTACCATCACCACAGCATATTACAGGGGGGCGATGGGTTTCATTCTTATGTACGATATAACAAACGAAGAAAGCTTCAATAGCGTTCAAGATTGGTAAGTTTAATTACATAATGTTTTATACTGCCTCTACACTTATATCAATTATTATTTATTAACAAACCGCGTACAGAAATTCACAAACTCATTAAATAGTTATCAAAAAGAGAAAAAGAAGAAAATCTGTTTTATATTTATTAAAACTTAATTTATATCGAGTTCCTCACATAGTAGCTGATTATTATTTTATTCGATAATGTTATAGTGAAATCATTAAGATTGAACAATGAAAATTTTTAATGGCTATACTTAGTGGAAAGAGCGTGCTGATTCTTTCATTGATTGCTTCGAAAAACTTACTTGCATTGAGCACATTTACCGCTGTTCCTTTAATAAAGAAAAAAAAAGTTGTTTCACTCAAGAACGTTAAAGTAATAAAAAAAATTTTTTTTGGAACCGAGATTTATAAGTTTTCACTTTATATTATTCAAATATTTATGTTATTATAGCGGGTAGCCTTTTGTTTTTCTTTCATTCATTAAAAAAAGAAATGGTTTATTGTGTATTCACTTTAGGGGTATCAATTTCGTTGTATATTAATATGTCATTCTTTAGAAATTCTGCTTAAGTACCGTACAATATTGTTAGATCGATATAAATAATCAGTGAAAGTTCTCGTAACGCAGATACAATACATTGCATAAATGCTATACAAATGTTAATGCTTATTGCTTAATAGTGGTAAATTAAAATAATAAAACCAATTAAAAATTCATACACCATAAGTAAGCGACATTATCAAGGTATAACATTACCCATAGAGCTGCAGTAACCACAATAGTTAACGTAGTTGTAACTGAGGTGGCTTTATTCTATTACAGGTTTTCATTCATTGTTTATTGAATGAGAATTTACATTTGCTCTTTTTAAATAACCTCGTCTGCTAATACCTAATCCCTAATCTATCTATCTATATATATAAAAGAGTTACCCACCCATTGACTCATCACGATATCTCTGAAACCATAAGGCGTAGAGACTTGAATTTTGGTAGGAATATTCCTTTCGCCGAGTAGAGGTCAGCTAAGAACGGATTTTACGAAATTTCATCCACAAGAGGGGTTGCGGGGGTTTATAACATATATCCCTTCCTTCTCCTACATGGGGAAGAGGCCTATGCCCAACAGTGGGATATTACAGGCTGAATCGATAACATATATGACAAAACAACGTTTGCGGGGTCAGCTAGTAAATATTATAAATGTTAATGTAAGTTTGTTTGTAACGCTTTCATGCAAAGACTACTTAACCGATCATCATGAAACTTTTTACACATATTCTTGGAGATATTAAAAGTAACATAGTATACTATTTATTTGAAAAAATTAACGCGAGCGAAGTCGCGGGTGAAAGCTAGTAATCAATAAATACAATTAAATTATAGTATTCCTATCCATTCACGGATTTATGTTATGTGTTCTAACGGTCTAGTCGAGTTGGCAAGGATATTCTATTACTCGTCCCAGTGGGTCATAGACAAATAGGTCACCATGGCTAGCCGTCTGGGAGTGTCGTGAATCGTTTCAGATTTTTTACACTGTATTGAATTTTTTATACCTACTATAGATAAGAAAGTCGATAGAAAATAAAAGATTAAACGAGTAGTTGATAAACTATTTATGATTCTGTCGAGATGCTTTATTAGTTATTAGTTAATTTTATAATTTCGATAGGTATTTTTTACATATTATGACAAAAGCTAAAAATGTATTTGTATATAACACTGTTGTGCTACAATTAGATATTTTTTTTACAAGTCTTAATTTGTTTGATTAATGCTTAAACCTATGGTCTAAGATCCGGAATATAACAAAATCTTTCCTCATCTGTTAATTAGATGAAACAATTTTTATAGGCTGATTTCAATATTGTGAATTTATAAAAACAACCTCTGCCACCATAAGCCTGCTGCAACTAACAGATGAGGGAAGATTTATCTTCTCGGATTTTAGACCATTACATCTATAAAATTAAAAGCAATAATAATTAATTGATAATGAATATCATGGTACTTGACAATGTCTAAGTAAATAATAAATAAATAATAAATATCTACACAATACACACACGGTCATCTGTTCCTAAAGTAAGCAACTTAATGCTTGTGTTATAGGTAACAGCCGGCTGGTATATAGCTACATATATTTTTTTCTCGATAAACATACTTATAAATAATACATATATAAATATATAAATAAATATGTATATTACACCCAGACTCGGGGTGGGAATCGAACCCACAACCCCCGGAGCAGAAAGCAGGGTCACTACAAACTGCGCCAACGGGCTAGTATATAAGTTTCAATTAAAGAATTTTTTATTATTATAATGCATTACATTATGGGTACATACATGGGTAACATGGATATTACATTACCATTATATGAATATGTTTATATTTTATAATCTATACTGAAATTATAAAGCTGAAAAGTCTGTTTGTTTGTTTAAACACGCCAATCTTAGGAACTACTACGTTTCAAATTGAAAAATTCCTTTTGTGTTGGATAGCCCATTTACCGAGAAAGTCTATAGGCAATTTTTTTCACAGCAAGTATATTTATGTTTTTGTCATTTTTGAATAAAATTGCACGAACTATCTTAAGTCACTTTTTTACACACGTACAATCTAATATGAACCCTTTTGGATGGCGACATCCCGTTTCGATTAAAGCTTACCTAAATATAATTTTAATTGAATGTACTTAATGTCGTTATAAAACATAAGATAAATTCTGCGCATTTAATTATATTGCTGTGTGGCTACGGCATAGAATTTAGCCTCCCCCTCTCTTCCCGTGGGTGTCGTAAGAGGCGACTAAGGGATAACATAGTTTCACTACCACCTTGGAACTTAAAAAGCCGACCGATGGCGGGATAACCATCCAACTGCTGGCTTTGAAGTACACAGGCCGAAGACGGGCAGCAGCGTCTTCGGTGCGACAAAGCCAGCCCTGCGGTCACCAACCCGCCTGCCCAGCGTGGTGACTATGGGTAAAACACATGAGTTCACGCCATTATTGGCGCGTACTTGTGGAGGCCTATGTCCATCAGTGGACTGCGATAGGCTGAAATGATGATGATGATGATGATTTAATTATACTATAAGTAATTTGTCTTTGTTGTGAGCTGTGCGTTACATTACATGGCAATCGGTAATTACTTAGCATTAGTATGACAATAAATAAAATAGATATATGTATGATACATACGCTATGAGTCGTAACATATTCATAATTTATATTCTTTTCATCAGGGTAACACAGATAAAAACATATTCTTGGGATAATGCACAAGTTATTTTGGTTGGAAATAAATGCGACATGGAAGAAGAAAGAGTCGTAAGTCAGGAACGCGGCAGACAGTTGGCTGAGCAGCTAGGCGTTGAGTTCTATGAGACCAGTGCTAAAGAAAATATTAATGTTAAGGTAAACACAACTCTCATTTGTTGACTCAAAAACTAATATCCTTTTTATTAAAATAATGCTCGCCAAGTGGTCGAAATTCGACCATAATTAATTTAAATTATGAGTTTGAACATTTTTAAGGTTCTGTTGTCACTGTTGTCAAAGACTACAATTCTATAATAATAAACATTAGAGTATATTATATGCGTGTGTGTGTCAAATATATGATAGTGTGTGTAATGGTTTTTTTATTGATTTACTGTATTTTTATGTATAATTAAAAATATATATTAGCGTTCTGCACTCCTTCTCTACATAAACTACATTATAAATGTAAGGAATTTCCTCCTCCGTCCGCGCAATTTTTGTAGGAGTAAAAAGTTTTTGCTTCACGTATTAATATAGATTTCATGGCTAACGTGACAGAAAGTAAAACGCAGCTGTAACTATTATTGTGTCATTGCTAAAATTGTTTATACGCAGTAGTGATGTCCGGCCTCAAATAAATTGCCCACTGTTGCATAAAAAGTGGTCCTTTTCAAATTGTTTGAATTCATACAACGATGACATGGAAAATTGTCTTGAATTGCTCACAAATTTCATATTATTTTAAGCTCCTTTAACATTTTTACGAATATTATTCGATAAATTTACCATTATTTAATAAATTTACCGAATTGATCGAAATAAATGCCAAAAGCCATTCGCTTATAAACGAACAAAATTTAATTTTTATTCATACATTTATTGGTTTACGTGAGAATGTGACATACCCTGAAATTTATTGGAAAATAAATTAAATCACTAAAAGAGCGTAAGCACTTTCCTACATTCATACGTGTACCTAATTCAATTAGAACACACCTACGTATTGTATATTCTGATAATAAAGTTAGGTAAGGAAAATGAAACAAAATAATGTATGCCTACAACTATTCGGCTTTCACTTTAAAAAATTCGTCACGGTTATATTTTGTTAAATCTAATATATAATAAAAAATATTCCATTGGTTTATATTACTATAATAATGCGATATTATATTATAATTATATACATAATATGTTATATATTTTTATGTCAGCAAGTAACAATATAAATGAAAATTTGTTGCTAGGTATTCACATTTTGTATGTAGGTACCTACTTATAATTATAATATCAA
Source organism: Melitaea athalia (assembly GCA_905220545.2). Taxonomy (NCBI): domain Eukaryota; kingdom Metazoa; phylum Arthropoda; class Insecta; order Lepidoptera; family Nymphalidae; genus Melitaea; species Melitaea athalia. The sequence continues at coordinate 13,675,186 of HG992180.1, read as the reverse complement.
ATACATATGTTTGAGTAATCCTCAGATAAATAGCACTTTTAGTTAAACATTTCACTAAATCACTGTAACTATTGCGTTCGAGAGTCCTGCTGTCACATATTTGTGAAGTGATTGACATACTTAGAATGGTCGATTTACAACAGACAAGCGAATGCTCATTCTATCCCCACTATATCAAATTCTTATCAAATTCTTTTAGTGTAAACAGGCGTAGAGCATTCTTTCGTTGTTATATATATATGAATACGAGTGTTCGAAGATCAATAAAGAATGCTCTTGTTCTAGGTCTTTGTTCGTTTGGTCTAAATCCACCCTTAAATACACCACTAGAAACATACAAAAACATACAAAACAATATAGATATAATAGAAACATACAAAACAAGAACTAGATAAACCTACTAAATATTATCAAAAAATATATCCGTACAGAGGCCGGGGCTAGCTACAAGCATAATTATTTATAAAATAACTAGATGGCCCGGTGAACTTCGTATCACCTACGTATATTTGTAAAAAAATATGGACAAAACACTTTCTGAATGCACCTATAAATATATGACAACCAATTGACAACGTTTTTGACAAAAGACATCAAATTTCCCCTCTAGGAACATTTTGTATTGGAAAATTAAATCGTCGTTTTTAGTATTTCTCGTTACATATTATTTATGTTTCTCACCGTTTAAACTTTCCCTGAACTTCCACAAACATTTCAAGATCAAAATCAGCCAAATCAGTCCAGCCATTCTCGAGTTTTAGCGAGACTAACGAACAGCAATTGATTTTTATATAATTATATAGATATAAGATAAAATTACCTACATAAATGAGATAAGGTATATTATCTGAAAGTTTATTACAATTTCTAGACGGTGTTCGAACGACTGGTCGATATAATCTGCGACAAAATGTCGGAGAGCCTGGACTCGGAGCCGGCGATGGTCGCGGGCGGCGCTCGCGGACAGCGCCTCACGGAGCAGCCGCAGGGCAACAACAACCCCGCCTGCAACTGTTAATACAACACGCTCAACTGACAGATAACGTATGGGTCTACCTCGGTCATACATATACTAGCCCAGTAGCCGCAACCAAAAAAGTATGTTTGTAATGCAACGTACGGGACCTAATATTTTTTTTGGAATATGTATAAGTTTGGAGCGCTATAATTAAGAACCTATGCGTTAAACAAAAACAAGTTTCAGTTAAAAAAGGTGGCATATATTATTATCTACAATAATGATCTCTACATTTTTGTCGTACGATGCGCGGTTCGCGAGATATTCGATAAAACGCGTTTTCCAAGATGGCGGCTGATGCAGGCCCGGCACCGCCGCGCCAATTTGGATTTACATTCAGGAGACACCCCTGAACATATTTCAAAAAACAAAAAAAAAAAAAAACAGGTTCCGCACGTTGCTAAAAAAAACCCCGGCTACTGGGCTATACGTCTGGAATTGACACCGAGGACCGTTCGGTCTTATCAATTATTGTTGAGTATTACAACTTATTTTATAACTCTCGACTATTCAGCACCTTTTTGTATGAAATGTGGCCCAATACTGTAATTTAATTTAAAGGAATTATTTTTTGGTAAATGGTTAAGTATTAATTAATTAAAAGTATTTCAATAGTTCCTGAAATGCGCCAAGATCTCGCCCGTTTTTATTTTATTCGTATGGTACCGTCGTAACCGACTTGAATAATAAAATCGTTATTGTTTCTAAATTGCAAAGCTTTTAATTGAATTTTGTGTGTTTGTTTTGAATAAATTTAGTAAAATAATTTAGAATGTAAATCTTATTGGAAATATTGTTAATGATGAATGTTTAACTATTAGGGTGAGTATTATTCATTTAGATGTTAGGTAGTGTTTATCGCGAGCTGGAGTAGGGATCTGATTATTCTATAGATGTAAATTCTTTTTTGAAAACGCTTTTAACTTTTTGCTTCTATTTCATTTCAGCGTATAATTAGTTTTAGGACATTTATTTTTTGATAAATCAAGCTCTACAACGATTTGTAGTCTGTAATTGTTTTTAAGTTGTGCTAAATAATAATTTGCGCGTCAACGTAAAATATATTTTTAAAGCTGCTAATGTTTTTAAAAGATTTAAAAAATAGACTTGTGGAATTTGGACCAAAGTCGATTTACAGCTTATAATTACAAAAACACTGACAAATCATTACTAAAGCGCAAAATATTTTAAGAAATAAAGTAAAAAGGGGTCATGAAGTGATTTTGTGATAATTCAATTTTAATTTTTTACTTGTTGTATATTTGTTTACCTTAAATTGTTGCATACAATATGTAACTTCATCTACAATAGTTTAAGAGCCTTAAATTTTTTTAATCAATATCTTTGATGATATAAATGTGTCTATTTGCTATCAATAAAAAAATAATTTCGTTGCTTCGTTATTAGATGTTAAAAATTAGCGAATGTTAAATTGTACTATGTTATAATTCAAAAATTAATGTAATTTAGAAATTATGAACATATTAATCTTCAGTGTGTTTTAAATGTATATTAATATGAAAAAAGCTTAAAAAAACGATCTTGGCCTGGCATACGAACATACAGATGTCTGAGTCTATATTGCTAAATGTTATAGTGATTGTAAATATGTTTCATCAGTGTATAAAGAAACTGTATAGTAATATATCTACTTACTATGAAGTCGGTTTGTATTCTTGTTACCTACTATGCTATATGATTGATGTAACGATAGGTGTTTACTGGATCAAATTCGTTTAATCATCAGAACATAATATATTATACCTATCATTAATTACTTCGTAACCGCTGTAATTGAATCATTGTAAATCTTATATGGACGTATTATCTAGTATTCAATGTGTATCTATCACGTTGACGTATTGTTAGAATTATTGTGTAGAAGACATAGACAATACAATTTATATATCAAGTTATGTTGATACCTGAGCACATTATTTCTTAGAATAAGTATGTTTATATTAGTTGTTTAAATTTTGTCTACTGTATATTGTGGACTATATACGTTTCGTTTGAGGTGTATCGAACCGTGTAGATTGGTTTTATTCTAAAAGAAATTTAAAATGAAAAATTTAAACTATTTATAAAATAAAAATAAGTATATCACTAACATGTATATGTTGCAGATTTAAAATATTTGATGAAAACAAATTGTATAATATTAATTACAAAAGTCAAACATATGTAAAAAATTTCAATTTATATTTAATATAAATATAACATGGTTTAAATGTTATCCTTGTTTGCAGTCTGCACCTAGCTTAAACTTAAATTAATGAAAGTCAATTCGACATTATTTATTACCTTTTACATCTATTTCAAAATAAAATATACAAAAGGGTATTTGTGGAATGAAAGGTAGATTGTAATGAAATGTATCGAGAAAAGTATTGAAAGTAGGTACGCGTATAATTATAACTAGCAATGTGTTGAGTCTTAGCAGGGCATGAAATGGCATATCGTAGTAAATGGCTTTAGTATCTAAATACTTTATTTTATTATTTTAGGTTATTGTTTGTGAGACAAAACATATTACATCTCGCGATATGGATCGCAGTATCTTTTGTATGAAACTTCATTTCAATTTAGTAAAATCATCAAAAAATCGACAGACTAAATTCTTAAGCATAGAAAAAACAGTAAATATGGTTTTATTTTAAGCAAGAACTATTTCTAAAATCGTTAAAAGGTATTTCAATAGAGTGAAACATTGTCAACAATTGTTTAAACGTAACTCGGCTTTATTTGATTGGTTTATTAAATGTTTAATTTGTATCTACTATGATTGAATAAATGCTTTCTCTGAATGCTGAAATAATAATCGTTTAGATGTATTAATAAATGTACGTTATTATATTTGTTGTGCGTTAATAAAGGAATTATTTAAACTATAAACAGTGGTAAAAAATTTACGGTCATGGCATATTTGTTTTATTATTTGAATATTCTGTCTATAAACCCGCATTGGAGCAGCGTGGTGGATTAAGCTCCGATCCTTCTCCTACATGGGGAAGAGGCCTATGCCCAACAGTACAGAGACACAACAGTCGAGGCCTATGCCCATATTACAGGCTGAATCGTGATCGTGATCTGTCTATAAACAATTCCCCTTTTTACCGAAGGAAAGTTTTAATGTTATTAATTTATATATTTTGATATATTGGTAACATTTTGTTCAAGAATCAGTCCCAAAGGAATATACAACAATTTATTTTTTTTATTACGACTCAGTAGTAGTCAGTTTTAAACTAAATCATAAAGATTATTATCGGGATCTGGGCGTTTATGTCGTTTATGTTGGTGAATCTTGACACAGGATTTCGTATTATTAGTTTTCATTCAGTACGGAGAGTTTTTTTTACGAATGATTTACATCCTATAGGTACGTATGAATGTCATACGGTCTACATTCTTACTACCGCATAGAATAAAGGTAAATATTTTCTATAGTTATTAATTACTACTGTAGACTTCTGTGTACCACACCAAGAAGACTAAGAGGAAGAAGAATTTATAAACGAAGCGTATTCTCAAAGGTTTTGTACGAGTATAGATAACAATAGTTATGGAGCTTAACACTAAAATTTCTAAACGTTTTGAAAATAGTGATATCGCTCGGTAAGGTAAGTCAAAAGGGTGAAAATATTTGGTAAAGTTTATGTTGAATAAAATGGAAAGATTGATTTTTTTAATTTGTGATATTTAGTAGATAATAAAAAAATTCTTGGTCGCGGTTTGTGTCTGGAACAGTATCTAGTATTCATGTTTTGCCTCGGCTGCCTCTAGATGGTTCTAAAAATATAATTATTTACCATCCATTATTAAGAGATTAAAAACTGGCCAGATCATTTTTTTTACATGGTAAATTTCAAATTATACTTCCGGTTCCAATTTTTCATCCGCCATATTGAGACCGAATTTAAATATTCTGCATTAGTATTGTACTTTAATCACAAACGTACAGCGAAAAGAATTTTCACAATTATGCAAATTTTTCACGCTTACAAATAAGGTATGTAAAATTAAATAAAGATTTTAGTTAAGATTTAGTATGTCTATTTGAATTGACATTTTCGGTTCTATTATTAAAAATATAAGCCAGTCTTTGTCACTTTTCTTTCTTTTCTGTGTTTAAATAACCAAAATGACTCGATTGGAATAATATATATCTATATACATAAAAATCAATTGCTGTTCGTTAGTGTCGCTAAAACTCGAGAATGGCTTGACCGATTTAGCTAATTTTTATCTTGAAATGTTTGTGGAAGTTCAGGGAAGGTTGAAACGGTGAGAAACGTAAATAATATGTAACGGAAAATAAACGACGATTTTGTCCAATACAAAATGTTCCTAGCGAGGAAATGTAATGTATTTTGTCAAAAACGTTGACAATTAGTTGTCAAATATTTATAGGTGCGTTCAGAAAGTATTTTGTGTATATTTTTCACAAATATAATAAATGTAGGTGATACGAAGGTCAACGGGCCATCTAGTTATGAATAAAAAGTTGAAATTAAAATTAGTTATTTTTCAAAGTTTAAATTATAATTTTTGGAGTAATTATTTATTATTTTGTAATTTATTGATTACTAGCGACCCGCCCCGGCTTCGCACGGGTGCAATGATGATACTAAATACTATCAACAATAAAAGATACGTTAGAAACCTCTAGTCTAAAATTATCAATGTTTTTCTACCATGTTATGCATGTATTATACATAGGTATAAACTTTCTTCTTGAATTACTCTATCTATTTAAAAAAACCGCATCAAAATTCGTTGCGTAGTTTTAGAGATCTAAACAATAATTAAACATACAGACAGCGGGAAGTGACTTAATTTTATACTATGTATAAAGATAAAGGCCTACGCAGACCGGGACGGCAAGGCAAGGGATTTTAATTTTTACTAATGGACATTCAACCGTACTGGTACAGAAATACGACATAAATTGCTATGCTTTAAAATGATGCCGTGGCATTGAAAGGGATTTTATCGCAACACGCGCCACAGGCTCCCGTGGCGGGATGCCGTGGCATACTGCGGTAGGCAACGGCATGCCACGGACTCCGGCGCTCGTAGTGATATACGGCATGCCGTGGCAAAGTGCTGGAATGCCGCGGTATCTAAGCGGCCAGTGTGCGCTGACTCACGGCAAAATCCCTTGCCATGCCGTCCCGGTCTGCGTAATCCTTTAAGATGTACTGGTGGTCGAGCGATGCGTCATGCGGGGCAGAGGGGATGGACTCGCCGCGCGGCGCGCAGTAGGCATAGCATAGTAGGCGCTTTAGGAACTTTAAATGTTTCGCTGCTAATTGCTTCTAACGACGATATCTCAAAAACTATTCATCTGATTGATATAGTGTGAAGGGCAATTTTAATCTGCATTAAATGTCTAAGCTAACTAACATATTTATATGGATAAGAATTAATACTGAACTAAAGAAAATAGCTATGAAAATAACGTAATGTTTTTAATTAAAAATTTGAACATAAACGTGGTTATTGTAAGTCAATTGTAAGTCAACCGTAAGAGATAGAGATATGCTCTCGCGGACTTTTTTGTAGAATTTTTATAGATTTTGAATTCGCTAGTACATTACTAAACTGTATCTTTGCTAGTTTACGCGGCGTTTGCGTGGAAAGCTCCCAGTTGGCGCGATTTTTTACGACTTCTTCAACTTTTATCGCCGTAATTCTGCTAATTTACGTAAAAGTATACTAAATTATATACACAAACTTTTCTCAAGAATCACTCTATCTATTAAAAAAAAACCGCATCAAAATCCGTTGCGTAGTTTTAAAGATCTAAGCATACATAGGGACATAGGGACAGAGAAAGCGACTTTGTTTTATACTATGTAGTGATAAAGTAATAACGCCGCGTTGGCGCAGCGGTCATAGCACTGGATTGCGATTGGCTGTTGCGCGGGCGGTTGCGGGTTCGATCCCCGCACTCGACAGCATTTGTATTGGCCATACAGATGTTTGCCGTGGTCTGGGTGTTTGTGCAGTCCTTGGGGGTCTCCCCACCTGCACCGTGCCTCGGAAAGCACGTTAAGCCGTCGGTCCCGGTTGTTATTATGTACACCTGATAGCGATCGTTACTCATAGTAGGGAATATATCCACCAACTCGCATTGGAGCAGCGTGGTGGATTAAGCTCCGATCCTTCTCCTACATGGGGAAGAGGCCTATGCCCAACAGTGGGATAATACAGGCTGAATCGATCGATTGAAAGTAATAATAAATGAGTTTGTCTAACCACTTAGTAATTATGTGTTTAGATAAAAACTGTACACCTCGACCATCTACATAATATGTACAGAGGAAATCCTCTGCCCAAATGTTGCCTGGAAGGATCGCTCACTCCCTAGTGAGCTTATGCGGCCTTATCGCTATAAGGCCGCCTTTTGTACTTATTTCCTGTTTTCAGTTTTGTAATTTTGCTCATTTTTGGTGTACAATAAAGAGTTATTGTTATTATTATTATTGAAGTGAATTTTTTTAGACGCATTAGGGTAAGGGTAGGTTTTTAGGGTTCCGTACCCAAAGGGTAAAAACGGGACCCTATTATTAAGACTTCGCTGTCCGTCCGTCTGTCTGTCACCAGGCTGTATCTCAAGAACGGCGATAGCTAGACAGTTGAAATTTTCACAAATTATGTATTTCTGTTGCCGCTATAACAACAAATACCAGAAACAAAGTAAAATAAATATTTAAGGGGGGCGATAATTATTTAAAAAATAAATAATATAGGTAGTCTCGAACGCTATCTATCAGAAATCAAGAAAACGTCGTCGATAGATTAATATAATAGCTTTCCAATAGCGGCATGGATCGATAGATGGCGTATTTGACTAGTTTATTTACCAATTTTATATGGTATTAATCCCTTTCTTATTTACTAAGTATTTTGTTTAAGGGCCTATGCAAACCGCGTTTTTTAAACGCGATACAGACGCGATGCAAACGCGCGTGTGACGCGATACAAACGCGATGCAGACGCGCGTATGTCGCGATACAAACGCGCCGTCGACGCACGTTTGAATCGATACAAACGCCAACAAACTGCTCTGTAGGATAAAAACGCGCCGTCGACGCGCGTGTCACGCGATACAGACGCGATGCAAACGCGCGTATGTCGCGATACAAACGCGCTGTCGACGCGCGTTTTAGAAACGCGCGTCGACGGCGCGTTTAAAAAACGCGGTTTGCATAGGCCCTAATAACAATAAAATATGGCCTTTAGTTTAGTCAATGGTACGGAACCCTTAGTGCGCGAGTCCGACTCGCACTTGGCCAATTTTATTTAATTGTGATACCGCCTACTTTTTCAATTAGTTTGCTAAAGAAGTTTCACTTCTAACATGTGTACAGTGTACGCACGCAATTTTTTTTATTACTCACCAATGAGGCTTACTTATGTTTATTTTGTGTAAGTTCTTTATCTATACTAATATTATAAAGAGGTAAAGTTTATGACTTTGTATATACGGGGTAATCTTCGCAAATACTGATCCGATCATGAAAATTCTTTCGCTAACAGAAAGCTACACTATTCAGGAGTGACAAGATAAAAGGAAAAAGATAAAAATATATAAAGATTTTAAATCAGCAGGATTTGAACCTGCACCCTCTGACGTGCCGTGTCAACAATTCAATCTAATCAAGCATTATTATTTGCCTTAGAAATTAATTGGTGATTTTAAAACATTTATATTTATTTGATTTGCTGAAAATAGTGAGAGTGTATTGGAACATATCAAATTTCACCGTACCCTTCTTATGTGAAATGGATTATAACGCCCAACAAAGTGGGCACGGGTCGGCTAGTTTTTGATAAAGGTATATTTGTTTTTTGGCTCATAACGTAAAAGACGTAGCCATTTGAAAAATATTTTAATGAGTTAGTGCTTTTAGGGTGATGTTTTTCGTAACTATTTTAATAATTCTTGCAACCTGCTGTACGAATTAAGCTCTAAAACTTCTCTTTATTCGTGAAAGAAGTGATAGCTGTTTATATAAACATGGGTATAGGTGCAATATATCATTATACCGTTAAAACACAACGCAGTGCGGTTTTGTAAAATATAATTTAACATTTAACTTTTCTTTCCTAAATTAGTGTATTTTATTTTAATCAAAAAAAAAATTAAACTGTTGTTGCATATTCCAGACTTTAAAGGAAATTAACACAATCACAAGCAAATCAGTTGAAAATTCCATTCAATTTCCTGGCGTTAAAATAAACGATTCCTTTAATTATTCAAATTTTGTATCTCCGCTAGATTATTTTTCCACACTACAATTAACGTTTTAATTGGAATTGGAACATAAATGCAATCTGTGTGCTTTTTAAGATTTTTCAGAATTTCCAACGTAAATTTACATAGCCATTGCCCTCTCAAAGGCAATTTCAAATAATCGTTTCAAAAATATCGCAACTACAAATTATATTTTATTGAGTTGACCTATATTAAAGAAGCAATAAATATTCGTACATCAGTAAATCCTTATTTTTTAATTTTATCTAGTAATGAATTTGAGTTCCAATCTAGTTTAAGCTGTAATGAAATAATTAAAATTAAATGCCAATATTCTCTACCTACAATATAAGTCCTGTTTCCTAAAAATATAATACAATACAAATATACTTTTTTGTACGACCAGAAATAATACATTTATAACATAAAATATGCAAGAAAAAAGAAAGAAAGAAATGTGTGCAAAAGGCGGTCTTATCGCTAAAGAGCGATTTTCTCCAGGCAACCTTTAGAAAAAGGACATGAATAAGAATAAAGCGTTATAGAGGTGTACTTTAAATAATATATACAGTACATATAAACACATTCATAATTATACATACACTTAAATAGACATACTTGCAGGCATGAGACTAAATATACATACATAGTCGTACATATAAAAAAACAACTAATAGATATTATGAATATAAACGACAGAGTGTAAGAGAAATATAGCACAAAATCAGTAACGATATTATATGTTTACAGTAACATATTTATAAACTCATAAATTATTAGCGACTTTAAGTAATGATCTTAAAAATTTAATTGCTTTCTGTTAAATCGTTACTAATACCAAGGCACGTGAATATTACACGTAAAACTTGATTAATGTTCTCTGGTGTTAATCTGGCCATTATATTTTAATGCTAAAATATATCTCTTATTCGCCACTAAAACTCAACGAATCCCTAAAAAAAAACTTTGACTCGCGATTTAATAACATCGATGACGTTATCAAATCGACTCCTCGGCTTGGACATCGTCTCGAGGAACGGTAATTCCGGCGCAGCAGACTTCATTTTGTAAAAATATTTGATTCTGATCTGAGTTTTGGTCCTTATAGGTTTTCCCATCATGCCTCAGCGAGCTCGTAAAAGGTCCCAGTCGTTATCATAAGCCAGATAACGATCGTTACTCTTGATTGCCGCGGTCGTTCTGTATTAAATTCGGTAACCTGTTAAATCCAGACTGGAATAATAATCAGGATCTTATATAAATGTAGTAAAACGATATCAAATGGAATAAAATCTCTAAACTCTCGTATCTCAAAAATCATTTAGTCGTTGATAGCATGGAAAATTGGTGTAATTTGTTGGTATATTTGTTTGTATCGTACAGTTTTGATAAATTTTTCATTTCTTAGTGAAAAATTAGAAGTTAAGGTTTAATAGCTGAATAATGAATATTAAAATAACGAGTATCGCCTATTTGTACGCTGTGACATTGAGCTCTGTTATGAGTAAAAGAGATGTTGTTAAAAAAAATATAAAGCTTAAATTACTTCAAGTAAAATCGTAAATGAAAACGATCATATGAAATTAAAAATAATCGTGGTCCCTAAAGTAGCACATAGCTTGTGAGATAAACTGTGCCTTATTAGATATGATAAATAGCTATTTTCAAAAAAAAATTGTTAACGAAACATTAAATTGTATTTAATAATAAAATGAAATTCTTTAAAAAAAATGGAGAGTAATTAGTAAAGCGAGAATATTTAACAAAGCTATTAATTTTTTAACTTTATGGCACAGCCTGCCTTACACTTGATTAGGAATAAGTAAAGCTCGTTAATGTAAGCCTGTTAATATAATTATATCCGTATTATTTCAACCGTTTTAAATTATTATTTCGTGCGCCTTTTAAAAAACGGTAAATAAAAGATAGAACTTATAAGGTGAATAATATATTTTTTTACAATTTTTACTCTATTAAAAAACAACTAACAATTTTAAGACTGAAAAGTGCTACGTGCACCTTTTAATATTTTTATATACAATTCACTTAATTATATAATTTAAAACTAAATGATTTCATAGTAAAAATGTATACTTAACTTCTAGGGAGTTAATTAATGACCATAATATGTATCCTTGACTTTTGTGAGCTATTTATTATAAACAATGACTGCTGGATAAATGTGGCACATCAGTTAAAGACACCGACTATGAAGATAATAGTAAATCCACTTTAATGATAAATTAAGACAAGTAACTGGCTCTTTGAGATTTTTTCAAAAATAGTATAATAAAGAAAAGTTCTCTCCGCAAATTGGTGGTGCTGGAAACATTCCTGATGAAAACTGTGGTAATACACATTTACACAATAATTAATTGTATTTGTGTTTGCAAACGAAAAAAAAGGACTTCAATTCCAGCGATAATACAACATAGGTAAATGAAAAAACAGTCAAGTAAAAATGCGTTATCAAAGATTCTTCAAAAAGTTGTCATCAGATTTCCATAAAATTTAAATGGGTCTATGAGACAAGTATCAGCTTTTGATTAAAATAAGAATGATCCAAATTGGTACACTTAGTGAAAAGTTATGCGGCATAATATAATGTAGGTCGACGAAAAAATAGTAAAGTAAATAGCTACGTGTTATTAGATATAACTCGAAAAGTACTTGTCAAATCTCAATTAAAATTAAAGAAGGCCACGTGACACGCACCACCTTTTCATTAAAAAAAATTGCGTGCGTACAAAGTACACATGTCAGAAGTGAAACTTCTTTGGCAAAATAATTAAAAAAACTAATTAAAAAACGAATAAAAAAACTAATTGAAAAAAAAAAACAAAAAGCCAACGTCACACAGTGTTTCCAGGCGGTCACCCATCCAAGTACTGACCGTTCCTGACGCTGCCGCGTTACCGGCCACTCAAATTTTACCCCTCATGCGCCTAAAGAAGTTTCACTTCAAAAAAATCATCGAAATCGGTCCACCCAGTCAAAAGTTCTGAGTTAACATACATAAAAAATACAATCGAATTGAGACATAAGCTATATTATATTTTCGAAAAAATATTTTGAAAATTTTCTTGAATACCCGTACGCAGCCGGGGCTGGATGCGAGTATAACATAAGTTTCAAGCATTGATTTTAAAAATAATATAATTTTGTCACAAGTAATGTTGCATTTTGTTTCATATATTCACATTGTTAAATATAATGAAAATGTTGTGTTTTAAGATACACCCTATTGCTTTAAGTACATATCATAGTCAAGTTGTAAAAGTTTGCAGCGTCACCCATTTGTGAGAGGTTTTATGTCTCCACATCTATTATAAAAACGTTTTCAAGCTCGAAAGAAAAGGTCATAGCATTCATGCAGCTTGAGACTTAACCAGACATTTATGTTTGCTTTCATACAAATTATAGTAATATACTTACCTTAAATATGACCCTTTATCTTTACTTCATTTATTTTGGTTTGTTAATTTAAAAAAAAATTCAAAAAGTTTAGTAATAACCGGGACTAACGGCTTAACGTGCACTTTGAGGCACGGTGGGGAGACCCACAAGGACTCCACAGTAGGCTAGGCCCTAGCCTAGCTAGGGTATTGTGAATTTATAAAAACAGCCTCTGCCACCATAAGCCTGCTGCAATTTTTTTTTTATCTTTTCCCTCTCATGTTAATTACATGAAATAAGCTAAAACCGTTAATATTTTACATTATATACCTGACTGTAGTAGGCACCCATCTCTATGATTGCTATACTTACCTGCAGCCAGGTTACTGCTGACTGAGGTTACTGACCTGGCTGCACAATACAATCACATCACAATATTGAAATCAGCCTATAAAAAATCTAATTAACAGATGAGGGAATATTTAGCTATCTCGGATCTTAGACCATATCGTTGCTGCATCTTTCACCACCATTTTCCAAAACGTTCATATAACATATTTAAAACAGTAATTAGAAAAACTGTCAGATTTTAATTTCAAAATTCAATTGTTAATACATAGAACTCTATGTGTTTATAGCAGAAAAGTAATAGAAACTTACGTAATACAAACACATCAAAGTAAAAGAGGTAGAATAAAAGTTTTAAGGGGCAGTTTGCTTGAGCGCTCCTCGAAACGTCATAATCCGCTTTTTGGAGAGCCGAGAAGTGAGCAATAGCTCTTTATCTTTTAATTAGTTTTACACTCGCCGCTTAAAATATATTAGAAATGTTATTTCAAAACTATAATAAGGAAAGTTTCATACTTAAGATTCGAGATTAAAAGTGTTTTCAGATTCGAAGTGATAACTTGTTAATTAGAATTTTGCCACACAAAATCAATTTAGTCATCATTTGAGAAACCAAAGTTTCATAAACAATTTATTTTCTATTATTTAATGATTTTATGGATGCAAATATTGCAATTAAGTTGTAATCACAACCCATTAGATTAAGTTGGATCTCGCAGTGTAAAGCTTCATAGTTGCACGTTTAAATTTAAATATATAATGTAGAACAACTTTGCCGTAACACAAAGTAATTACTTCATAAAATAATTTACTACGGTTTTAACAGCTCAGGTAAAGTCCCACTATAAATAGAATACTAGCTGTGCCCCGCGGTTTCACCTGCGTTGATTTGAGGGAAAAAAATGCTTTCCTTTTTTTCAATAGTATAAGATTTAATTAGCTTGATATAATGTTCCTTAGTTTACACTAAATAAATTTCTGAACGCACGCATAAATATTTGACCAAAGAGTATATTATAACCACTACGTTTTATATTTGACAACCAATATATCGCTCATTGAATACAAAAGGGCCACAAATCAGAAAATATTTAAAATCGTTTTATTGCATAAAATGATAAATAATCTACTTTATTTTATGGTAAAAAAACTCCCATAATTTTTGCTTATAATTTATGGTAACAGTGACACACCGCCCTTTTTGCACTGGAGCACTTTGACAGGTAACGTCAGTTCAAAACCGCCACCTTTTCATTTGCGACCCGAGATTCAACGTGAACGCACGTCGGTTTTCGTGAAAAAGTGCCACAATCCAAAATACGTCGGTGTTGCATTCAAACTTCAGGTAAGTGTGGTTATGTTTTATAATACAAAAGTGCCATATTTTGTAAAACGTCCGTTTTGTATTCTAACATCGGTATTTTTTGATCATATGTTATAACATAAAAGTGCCATATTTTGGAAAACGTCCGTTTTGAATTCTAAAATCAGTATTTGTGATCATATTACATAATCCAAAAGTGCCATATTTGAAATGCGTAGTGTTAATACTTATAAAATAATGGGTAGATATTCCAAAATTATTTCTTTATTTAACAATTTATGTACACTAGAAAACAATATACAACAAATAGCACTTATAAACAATGCTGGTACAAAGGTACTACTTATCCCATGATGGAATCTCTTCCAGTAGTCCTGTCACAGAAAAATTATAAAATAATCGCTAAATTAGCGTGTACAATAAAAATTAAAAAAAAATACTAAAATAAAAACATAATTATACAATTTGAAAAGCATACATACATAAAAAAAGTATACACACATAGATACAAATAATATAATACATACGATAATATATTCTAATACGCATAAAGACAATTAAATTGATTTTAGGTTATGATTGATTTAGGTAGAATTCTCTCACTCTTTTCTTAAATAGTGATAATGTTTCGCAATCGCGAATTTCGTATGGTAAGGAATTCCAAAGTCTAATGGAATGTGCAGTAAAGGAGTAGGAATAAAAGTCGGTACGGTGAGTGGGTATCTGAAGAAGAGAACGTTTATGAGATCTACACAGAGAATCATTAGCGTGAGAGAAAGAGAAGCGGTCCCGTATATACGAAGGAGAACATGGATCAAAAAGAGTCTTAAAAAGGAAGCAAAGTATTCTAAAGTTTCTACGATGGCGGATACTTAAAGTAACTAAAACTAAAAAACAGGGTATCCTTAAACTTGTTGAGAAAAATATCACCAAAGTATTACCAAAGCTTTTACGAAAATTTGTAATACAATAGGTACTTAATTGTGATAATATTTAGAAAAGTAAACTTTGAATGTTCCTTTTAATTAACAAAGACTTATAAAAATAATATTAAATAATTAATAACAATATTAAATAACTACGATTTTAAATAACTTTTCTTAATTGTAACTGAGTATAGTAACTTTTTTCTAAGACTTTCTAAGATTTTCTAAGACTGTGGTATTTTTACTTTGTAATAATATTTTTATAAGCTATAGTATTTTGCTACTGAATTATGTGCATTTATAACTGATCTCGTAATTTGTTTATTTACTTGAAATAATTAACGTAAAAAGCGCCTTAAATTGTTTAAAACTGTGATTTGTAAGACAACATAAATTGTTATTGTGTAATAATATTATTGTAATATTTTGTTATTTTATTCTACCGAATTCTGTGCCTTTAGAACTGCTCTCGTATTTTGTATTAGTTAGTTTTGTTGTAGTAAGAGCTCTCTCTTTAACATTAATAAGTAATACAAAATATGAGAAAATAAATAGAGAGAAATGAGTGTCGGCGGTTGATTTTTAGAGGATTTATTGATTTTGTTTTTTTATGAATATTTTGATATGATTATTATAGTTTTATCTCTTGTTTTTTATAGTTCTAAAAACATAATGTAAATGTTTTAGAGACATGTTTAATTTAACTGAAGAAAAGTCGCGTACAAAGTTGATCTTATTTCTATTAATAATAAGTTAAGATTCTATTAGTTTGTAATTTTTAATTCAGTATTTTCTTGGTGTTCATTCACTTCAGTTATTACCTAGTAATAAGATTAAACTTTTTGATTCATTTTTTTAACAATAAGTTACAATAAACCATTTTTATTAGTAAAATAATTGTGTTTACTTTTAGACATAATTTTTAAGATATTGATTCAAATTTTGAATGCAAAAGGGACTTTTATGCTATTTTATCTTATTAGGTAACAGCTATTACAAAGTTCATATTGTACATAGATACAGCTAAAAAATACGCATCTATTGATATATCAACATCTTATATTTAATTAATAAATATATTAAATATTTAAAAAAAACAGTTTAAAAAATTTGTTTTGGCCGTCCTGTAAAATTTATGAATTTCGATTTGTGTCCGTTTTGTATTCAAGGAGCGATATATTATGTCAATCCGTTTTCATTACTGACATTATTATACATTTTTAAAATGTAAAATACGCCACTATCCGTATATTGTGGATATAATTATGTTGTCGATTCGAAACCTTTATTTAAATACGTTCTTTAATTTTATCGGAGAGTTTACCATATCGACGGGATGAACATTAAATGTTTGACAGTTACGAAACACGAACATAGTTCCATACAAATTTTCATTCCCACCTTTCAACCCCTTACACCCTTTTATTCGCATTAAAAAGTAGCCCATGTCCTTTCTCAGACTCTAGACTATCTGTATACCAAATTTTATTTAAATCTGTTCAGTAGTTTTGGCGTGATTGCGCGACAGACAGACAGACAGACAGAGATACTTTCGCATTTATAATATTAGTATGGATAATTAGGGGTTGAATAAGAATCTATTAAAGTAATTTGTATGAAACATTTTATTTATAAGACGACTGATCACAACCTATTTATATGAATATATTATTTTAAGAATTTATCGTTACTTTTACAGGTATTACTTTTACAGGTATTAGGAAATCCTAATGTGCTAATATATGTAGTTAAATGTTGTAGCATAAATTTGGAAATCTAATATCATCAATTAGTAATTAAAATAGTGTAAATCATAAATACATAATCACATATCACATAATCACATAAAATATCAAGTGATAATACACATAAATCATAAATACATAGCTTTTAGTTAGCATAATACTAGTAGCTTTTAAATAATATATAAAACTTTTTGATTTATAGTCTATATACCAATTTACAAATAACATTTCACTATATAAAAACAATTCCTCAAGTTGTGTTTGTTTGCAAAATATCGCTTTCAGTGATAAGGTCGTCAATGCCTATGAAATATTAAAAAAATGTTGGATTTCTATAACGTGTCATCGTCGTAATAAAAGTGTTGGATATATAAATAAATATTATCTATATACAGGGTGTCCCGCGATAAAGTGCAACCCCGAAAGAGGGTGAAACTAGGCCATAAATTATCGATAAAAAACAGAAAAAAATTAAAAAAAAAAATTTTTATTTTTTTATTGACGAATTAAGATTTTTATATAGCTTACGTAGCCTCTTTGTACAAAAAATGATGATTTTTGTACGTGTTTTTGGGATACAGGCGTAAATTTTTTTTTGTTTGAATGGCAATATGGTAAGAAATAATAATAAATCATAAAATTTCCTGGTATTGGGGGCACAATTCTGAGAAAATTAGAGATCATTGAAAAAAACAGTCATAAAAAATGGATTTTTTTTCACAAGAAGCATAGTTAAAGACATAATGTCACTTTTGTGCGAGCTAATTTTTATTTTATCCTTACCGCCAAGTACGTGGCGTAATATTTTATTTTATTTTAAAGTAATCGACCTACTACATTGGAAGAAATCATTATTTTTTGTACATAGAGTCTACGTAAGATATAAAAAACTTAATTCGTCAATAAGAAATAAAATATTTTTTTCAAAAAGTTTTTTCTATGTTTTTTGTCGATAATTTATGGTCTAGTTTCACCTCCATTCGGGGTTGCACTTTATCGCGGGACATCCTGTATATAAAAGAGATTTCCACCCATGTATTGACTCATCACGATATCTCTGGAACCATAAGGCGTAGAGACTTGAAATGTGGTAGGAATATTCCTTTAGCAGTTTAGCTGAATAGAGGTCAGCTAAGAACGGAATTTACGAAATTCCACCCACAAGAGGGGATTGCGGGGGTTAATAACACAATGGCAAAACAACATTTGCGGGGTCAGCTAGTGATAAGTATATTTAAGATAACTGAAAAAATTAAATACTCGGCAGATTTCGATCAAATTAAAACAGACCACGTGACAAGCATCAGCTTTCGATTTAAAAAAGAATTATATAAATCGGTCAACCCAGTAAAAAGTTATAAGCTATAATACAATGTAGATCGACGATAAATAGTCAAATAAATACACATTATTAGCGATACAAGTAGCTCATAAACTCAAAAATCACTTGTCAGATCTCAATTTAATTTAATTTGATAAATGGGACCACATGTATAATCAATTGTTAAATCAATGAATCAAATTTGTTTAACGTAGTCATTACTCTTTTTTATTGTTAATTTTTAAACATTTAAATGCATGGGTTATTAATTTTTAACTGACTTCCAAAAAGAAGGAGGAGCCAGGAGGTTCTCAATTCGATTGACTGGGTAATCCTCTCACTTCTGTCCTGTACTATTTTAACCTTTATGGAGATCACAATAAGGTACTATGTTTGTCTGGAAACTTTACGCTTAAAATGCATGTATATAAGACCAAATATTATCGAAGTTCATTTGCTATTCAGGCTATTATTTTGTGGAATGCTTTACCCTTACACAGCTCAAAGTATGGCTTAATTTAAAAACTTATAAAAAGGAAAAAATGCAGCCTATGTGTTGCTCCACAACTTCCTCTATTTTTTCATTTGTAAAAGTCCCATAATGACTAAAAGAGATTAGTCCGGACAAACCGAAAGACAGACATTTCAAAATCGTTTTTGTGTGTTTTACGAGTAGTATCGTGTAAGAGCACTTGAAAAATGCTCTATATCAAATCACAAACTCCAAATCACAGACAAACACTTCAATTTTATATCACGATTCACGATTCAGCCTGTAATATCCCACTGTTGGGCATAGGCCTCTTTCCCCATGTAGGAGAAGGATCAAAGCTTAATCCACCACGCTGCTCCAATGCGGGTACTGTGAATAACGATCGCTATCAGGTGTACATGATAACAACCGGGACCGACGGCTTAACGTGCTCTCCGAGGCACGGTGGCGAGACCCACAAGGACTGCACAAACACCCAGACCACGGCAAACATCTGTATGGCAACCACCCGCGCAACAGCCAATCGCAAACCAGTGCTGTGACCGCTGCGCCAACGCGGCGTCTATCGTCAATTTTATATAATAAATTATAACATACTGGTGGTCGCCCAGAGGTCGAAATTCGACCATAATTAAAAAATTTAATTCAAGAAAACCAAATAATTATGAAAATAAAGAACCTTTTTTAAAAACTTTCAACTTGACTACAGATTTTGACAATCAACAAATATCTAGTATAATATGCGTGTGTGAGTGCTGTAGTGTGTGTCATGCTTTTTTTGTTAATTTAATGTATATTTCATGTATAATTTTAAGAAAATATTAGCATTCCGCACTCCTTCTCTATAAAAACTATAAGTGTGCGAAATTTCATACTCCTACGTACGCACGATTTCCGTAAAAAGGGGTACAAAGTTTTTGCTTCACGTATTAATATATAGATAAACTTAATTACACATATTATGTATGTATTGTATGAAGATATAATATAGATAACCTATTAAATGTCTTATAAACGATACTATTTGTTTTTCAAATAAAATTATTATAATTATGTATACTAAAAAGTTTAAGTAAATACAAATAGTAGCTATCGCCAAATAAAAACAAAATGCGTCCATAATAAATCCAAGCGCGCGTCGGATCACGGATTTTATTCTAAGTAATGAAAAAGAGAAAAAAGAAAAATATAGTGACAAAAGTGTCACAAAAAAGATTTTTAAATAAAATTTACATACATAGCATACAAATAAACTGATCAAGTTTATAATATGAATAGTACTGTATTTATATAATAAAAAGAAATATGTAGAAAAGTATTAATCTATAAACTGCTTTCATTAGCTTTGTTAAATATATAATTATGTAGATTGTCACAAAATATTTAATCAGCATCGAATTGTATCAATAAAAATATAATTTATAGCACTTGGCTACTAAAATTTAAATATAATAAAATATTCCACCAAACTGTATGTAAATAATAACATATTAATGATAATTATGTTAATTTTATTTTGTATTATCAAGTTTACTATATATTATCATATTCGTTAATCGCTACCGATAATATTACTATTGTTCATTTATTTTGTAAACGAAATGCTTGTAAAAATAGTAATAGTGGTTTTTATTATGGTAAGTTTAATGTTAAAAGTGAAATTCAAAATGCTGTGTTCGCTCTTATTCAGTGCTATAAAACGAGGATCCTCGTAGACTGTTTCCATAATTAACGTGATTTAAATGGAATGTAACTACGCTAACAATTAACAATTTAATTACGCTAGTTTATAGTGTAAAACAAACAACAATGTTAATTAATATTTTTTAATAAGTAATGATATTTTTATCAAAATAAAATGTAATTATATTTGTAGCGGATTTTTTGAAATGTTTTTAAGCAATAAAATAATGGAAACTTACAATCTTCTTAATAATGAAACTTTATATCAAAATGTGGTCAAAGATTAATAAGGTTCACTTCGTGGCTCACAAAAGTCGATAGTAGTGTTAATGAAAGGTCGCAACTTGGTGTCGAACTCCAGCCAGGAACAAACACCCTCCTCACATATTGATCTAATTGGCTCCTCATTTAAGTAGAACACGACGTTGTAATCTTCGGAACCTTCTTTTTCACATCTGCGGACAATATTTTGCGCATATAATAAATACCTATTCTATTCCTAAATAATTCGTTCAAGTTAAGATTACACTTTTAATCTCATTTTTCAATCGTATAATGCTTTAATATTATGTGATTTTATCGTTTTATGTGCAAAGTGATGACCATATGGATATTCTAAAACTACTTACTATCTATGCTACTATGAAATAAAAGAAATATTATAAACATTTGAATAAAAAAATACTGCTCAACTACTGTTATGCTCATAAAATACATACCGGTTTAAGACAGCTACTAAATTGGCTGAAAACACGGATATTTTGCTCGTCCTCCATTTTCGTTCTCGATCCATATTCGTCCCAGTTAACGGATTACTATCTTTGAAAAGTCCTAACGCAGTGTATATCTGATCTAGCATAGTAGCATGGGTGACGTAGGCAGTAATCTTCTTTCCTCCACCTTTTTTTACTTTTTCGAAACTTTGCACTAAGTCCCCTAATGGAACTCTTCCAAACACTTTATTCACTGGTGTTCCATAACCGTTTGAATAATAGTGCTTTAAATCTTGTATATATTCGAGAACTTGTAAATCATCCTTTGTAAAAAGTGCGCACCAGGGACTAGCTTTACCGTCAACAGCAGACCACGTATAACGACATAAGTCATACAAGGCTGTAATGTTTTTATCGCTGAGGGTGTAATCTATTCCGCTCCTGCGTTGAATTTTGTCTTTTGTCTGTCAAGGAAAATATATTATAAGAACATTTTTACATTTTTATAGACTACCTTTACCCGCAACTTTGTTTGCGGTTACCATCTTGTTAAGACTGTAAAATAAAATACGTCAGCTTAAGATGAGTCGTGCGTTCAAATGTTTCATCCAGTATCTAGACTAGGCAGGTACATTCCTGTATCTATGCTTTTCGGACTGAGGATTAACTTGTTTGTAATTTTTGAACTAAGAAAATCTAAGGTCTATAGACGGATATTCTCAAAAATATGTTTATAAAAAAAAAATTAAAAATATGCAATCAGATTACGCCTTAAATTACAACAAAGAGACCCTATTTTTCCTTTCATCTCTACTGCCAGGGAACCGAACTAAATTGGAAATAAAATTCATTAAAATCGTCCGGGCTCATAGTATGAACTCAAATTTAAACTAGACATTAAATTCATTTAGAAGTTTCTCGCGACCAAAATACAAAAAATACTAAATAAAAAAAACGAAATCAGTGTCATCATCGAGTCCACACAAATTTTCATACCTTTTATGTATAGAATAAATGACATAATATACTTTTATTATAAGAATTTAATATAAAAATTTTATTACCGCCAAGTAGTCCGAATGCTTCAAGAATACATCAGCTTCTGCAGAAATGTTTGGATTTTTTTGCACGTTTTCTTGGTATGACTCACATGTTGTATATGGCTAAAATAGAGAAATGTTAATAAATATATGTCAAGATAATAATTGATAAGCTTTATTTGTGCTGTGTATTACTTTAAAAGTAACTTTAACTGAGGTAGGGCACAGCAGGCCTGCTCAAAATATGGAGCAACCCGACTGGGGTAGTACCTCGACCTTACAGAAGACCACAGCTAAATAATACTGTTTTCAAGCAGTATTGTGTTCCTGTTGGTGAGCAAGGTGACCAGAGCTCCTGGGGGGATTGAGGATAGGGTCGGCAACGCGCTTGCGATGCTTCTGGTGTTGCAGGCGTCTATAGGCTACGGTCTTACCATCAGGTGAGCCGTACGCTTGTTTGCCAACCTAGTTACATAAAAAAAAAAACTAAAATAACTGATATTTATTTTAGTTAAACGATTTTGTGGAAAGTATATCTAAGAATTAAAACTTACATCCATTACATCGGTTTCAGCTTTCGAATCTTCAATATTTAATTTTTTATTTCCTAAAGCCTTAACGAAATACTTAATACTCTTTTCGATCCAAGGCCCTCGGGCAGAACGAAACGTGTAACTGCCTTTTTGAAGATTATTTAATAACGCCGGAAATGCTTCCTTTAATCGTCTGCCTAGACCAGCCATTTCCTTTCGACCTTCTTCCGTTATGTCTTGTTTTCCATCAAAAAAACTGTCGTTTAATTCCCAGTTCCGCAAATTTTCGACGTCTTGGGCACAAAGTGAACTTAAACCCTTTTCATAGCTTGTTACGACATAATTCCTAACGGCTACAGCTTCTTTCATACTTCTACCAATATCAGAACTTGGAAGTTGCTTTCCGTGTCTATATATACCCCATAAGCTAACTGGTTCACACCCTGTAATTATTCATTTTATTAATTATTACAATAAAATGTGAGTTAAAAGTGCTTAATTATACTTACCTTTTAATTTTACAACCGAGTCTCGAATGTCTCCACGCACAGAATTATATGGAGTTTCGGTAGATAAGTATTTATAAGGGCATCCAGTATTCCAATAGCAATATAATAAATCAGCATAACGTATATAAAATACTAATAATATTACTGCTACTTCTGTTCTCATTTTGTTACAGTTTTTTATTTTAATAATTTAATACAAAATTAAGACCATATCTGGCATAAAGATAAACACAAACTAAGGATGATTCGAGTTTTTTACCTGTGTATTTTCAGATCATTATAACCAGTTTATAAAAGATACAAAAGGAACTGATGTGGGTGCTATAAAATCTTCGTCGTCGTCAAAACAACAAAGACAAATAATCTTTATCTTATTTTATTTACTATATTATATATTTTTGTTATTTGTGTCGCAACGAATTAAATATGTACTATAATAAAAAAAAATTAAATATCGACAGCAAAAAAAAAACATAAAATACGCAAACAATATTTTGATTTGAAATGACGCATATGAAATTTCGAATTAAAATCGGGTACTACGGGTAAAGGACTATTCCTTTAAATATATTAAAATTAATACGTAGATATACCTGATGAATAATACCTACTACGTAAGTATATTGTATGTGCATCAACGTCGTGCAGTAACTAATTTTCTATTTTTCATAATATGTTATTTATCCAGATTCTTCAGTTTTAAATGTATACAACAAAAATAGAACCTTTTTTAAAGTCATTTAATTGTGCCAAAGCTAACAAAGTTGTAAAATTTAAAACGGATAAGAATAATTATTATGCAGTCAGCGCAGGATTGTAAACATATTTACACAGCATAAATATTTTGTTGTAAATATTTTAATTATTGTATTCCTTTAATGATTGAATATATTTGAATTATACATGTATTGGAGTACCTATAAAATAATCTAAGGTATTGATAATGATGAATAATGAAGTAACATTTCATAAAGTCTCTAAGTACAATAAAATTATAAGGTGAATATATTCCTGCGTCTTCCTAAAATAATTAAAGGTCATTTCACACATCAGACTACCATTTTTTTTATAATCGACTTCCTTCCTTGTTTTATGCTTACAAAACTTGTATGTATATACATAAAACGCAAAAAAATATAATATAATTTCTATATGCCATTTTTGGGTTAGGGCTGTCTTCAAGGATAAAAATCGTATTCATTACAACACAATGACCGATATAAACATTTAGCATTATATTCAATTAAAGACGCCGCGTTGGCGCAGCGGTCACAGCACTGGTTTGTGGCTGTTGCGCTGGCGGTTGCGGGATCGATCCCCGCACACGACAACATTTGTATTGGCCGTACAGATGTTTGCCGTGGTCTGGGTGTTTGTGTCATTTTTATGGGTCTACCCACCGTGCCTCGGAGAGCACGTTAAGCCGTCAGTCCCGGTTGTTATCATGTACACCTGATAACGATCGTTACTCATAGTAGGGACTATATCCGCCAACCCGCATTGGAGCAGCGTGGTGGATTAAGCTCTGATCCTTCTCCTGCATGGGGAAAGAGGCCTATGCCCAACTTACAGTAGGAAATCACAGGCTGAAGCGAATTCAATTAAAATATACTTAATATGACTTCGGACAACCTTTCTGGTGTAGTGGTGCGTAAACGCGCTTAGACACCGGTGGTAGCGGGTTCGATTTCCACTTAGGATGGATATCTGTATTAGTACAAATATTTCTTTCCGTTCGGGTTTATTCTTTCTTGCGGGATTCTCTACCGTGCATGGGAGAGCACGTTACTCTGTCAGTCTCGGTTGTTATGTAGACACCTACTAGTGATCGTTACTCATAGTAGGGAGCATCCTGCAATGGAGCAGAGTGGTGGATATAACTCTGATCCTTCTCCTACGTAGAGAAAAAGACTTATGCCTAGCAGTGGCAGCAATGCTGTTCAAATAAATTATTATTATTATCAAAGAAAAAGAAAACAGAAGTAAAGGTAAAATATTTTATTATTAAAATTTCAAATACACATCATCGTATACATCAATTGAAATAGTAATCCTAGCTATTCCCAAATGCTTTGTGCACTAAACTTTCAAAAAGCTCGAAGCGAATTTGTCCTACTCTACGAACTGGCATTTATCCAAATAATTATGTTAGTACATTGATCAATTCATATTATTATATAAAACAAAGGTTTCATTTTATTTACTGGTAAACGTTAAAAGCATTTTTCTCTGAACCAATTTTGACAAAAACCTAAGACATAAAAAAATGAAGGAAATATTGTATTGACGTAGTATTATTATGTTTTTTTTTATGTAACTAGGTCGGAAAACAAGCGTACGTCTCACCTGATGGTAAGCGATTACCGTTGCCTATATACGTCTACAACACTAGAAGCATCGCAAGCGCGTTGCCGATCCTATCCGCAATTCCCCCAGGAGCTCTGGTCACCTTACTCACCAACAGGAACACAACACTGCTTGAAAGCAGTATTATTTAGCCGTGATCTTCTATAAGGTGTACCCCATGTAATGTACTACCCCAGTCGGGCTGTTTCATATTTTGAGCAGGATATTTCCTGCTATGCCCTACCTTAGTCATTGTATTACCGTTTTCTTACTCTAGAGAATATTTGTAATTTTAATTAAGACTAACATGTTGTTTTTTTTTAATATTATTGTCTCGTTAGTAATGTCTCTTCCATAATCTGAGTCTATCTGAAAATCGAATACTGTCGTTTGTTTTGAAAGTTATGGGTCATAATTTAAAAACTGTTTCAACTCTCTTCGGTCTCCTTTACTAATCAAATCAAACAATGTTTAATTGAATGAGTACATTTATAGTAATGTATAAATTACGAGTACATTCGAATTAAAGCTGCAGAATTTGAAGTAATATCTATGTGTTAAATTGTATGAAAGTACATATCATTATTTTTAAAACATGTAGTTAAAATTTTAGATTAACATGGTTACTTCTATTACGAAAATTACATATTCGAAAACGGGATATTTACCATGTTTATTATTTTCTCTTTGCGGAGCTCGTGAACAAGATATTCGCAGTTAACGTCGAAATATCGAAGATCGTAATTTCGCAAAAGTTTTGCATATTATATAAAAAAGAAATAAAACAACAGTTCCCCACAAATAGTTTATATTTTCTTTCTTTTCACAATTTTACTTTGGAGCAGTTCTGTATAATTTTGTCAGGGTTTCGAAATTTCATACATGTATCATTTATTGGTATCTACTAAAGACAAATACATTTTTTTTTTTACAAAGGAACATCTAATTTTCTAAATATTAAATTATCGCACGTTAACATAAAAGTATACAATTTTTATTATTACGTAACAAATAATGAAGTATAATTTTGTTTTAATATATTAAACTTATATTTAAACATAACGTAATACAGTTTGCCCACCAAAGTACTTTCTATAACATTTTATTGAATTAAACTGCATTTTTATAGAAATAACATGTGTAAACGACATGTGATAGTACAATATAATATGAACTTATAACGCCTTAGATAAGTTGCTTACTTTACAGACATTGGCAGTTAGTAACATCGTATCATTTTATACTGTAATGGTATACCAGTATTAAACTTAAATGCAACCACTACTCTAAAACATCGTAATATTTTAATTTGTATCGCAACATTGGGTACGCATATAGCTTGAAAAATACTTTAATTAAGATTTCCCTATGTCAACACATTTTTTTTTTTTTTTGATTGGTTGATTATTATCATTTACCCCAAACTTCTAAAGGAAAAATAGGAAATTTGTAAAGTTGTTTATTTTTTGGCGTCAACAATAAATATAAAGTGATGTTTTAACATTTAAATTATAGAGGTGGCGAAGATTGTACAGGAATAAACGGAAACAAAGCACAAAATCTTTCAATTGTAATAGAATATGTAATATAAATGGGTTTTGTCTTTAGGAAAAAAAATTGTTTGCAAAGAATAAGTTGTAAGAGAAGTGTCAAGGCTTAAAATCCATATACCAACCCAGATTGAAATGAAAAGTAACCGTCGAGCTAGATTTTTAAAAAATTGAACCTGATATTCTGTTACTATATCACATCAAATATATGTTTTAAGTCAGATAGAAGTACCTACAATTTGCTCTTGCATACTGAACTTTTATAAATAAAAAATATAAATATAAATTTCTTGTTTTTCAAATTTGTAATAATATAAAATCTCCTTATACAATGTTACATTTTAATTTAATTGAATGATTAATTAAAATTACATATTTTTAGTGTACATAAAAATATTAGATATCTGTAAGTATACGGACAGAAAATAAATGATGTGCTTAAATAGGTTGAACAATAAAACTTTTACACAACAATTTTCACTTACATAATTTTATTTACTATTTATATTCATTTCCACATTATAGAAACTGCTCCATGTGTGGATACCAATTGTATATTTACAGCAATATACACACAATTAATTTTCAATCACTATTAAATTTTATAATATATCTAATAAAATTGGCGTTTCATGTACATAATTATTTATAATCCTAACAATATAATTATATTTTTATCATTTAACGAACCCATGTAACGCAAATGTGACTTTAAATTTCATGTGTATAGATTAGTTGTATATTAAACATTTTCTTGCGTTAAAATAAAAGTAACCAAAAATTTAGTTCAAATGGTGATATTTTTAAAATTTTATAAAATTATACAAAGAAGCTTTAAATCGCTTGTTATAAATGATTGCTTAAAATGGTTTAAAACGAACTCTTTGAACGTTATAACGATTATTTTAAATGTACAAAATTTTCATAATTACTGACCACACATAATTTTCCAATTGTATTCACCAATATTAAACATTAAATATACGTTAATGTTGTTAGATATTTGAAAAATCCTAAAACTTATTCAATATCGATGAATCGGTTATGTAATTGATTGGCGGATTATTTTTTAATGAAATAAGGTTTATGTAACAACTTGAGATAAAATTCATTAATTTATAAGTCCAATAGTGCATCAGTTGTGCAACCGAAATAGACTTTATGTCTCGAGCTATAAATGTATCCTATTTAAAAAAAATCATTCAGAATATAACGGAAAATAGAAAATAATTATCTAACCAGCAGGAGTTTAAAATAATACAAAAATAATATATAAGCAATAAACTTTTATTATGTTGAGTCTTTTTCAGTAAACCGTTGTAAAAACTCGTAGTCATCAAATCGTTATTATTTCTAACGACTTATTGGTGTCAGGCCAATGACACACTTGTTTTTAAACTACATATATTAATGCAGCAAAATTAGATAAGTTTGTTAAATGAGTATTTTTACGAGTATTAATAATATAATAATATGATTTACACTATGTATGTCATAAATATCGACAAATATTACTTTAACCCTAGAAAGATAAACTGCGCCTCGGAGGCGCACGCGAAACAAATTTGTGGGTATATTTTTTAAACAGACGCTCCTATAAGTTCGTGTTCCCGAACCAACTCATTTGTCGATCAACACTGCCGAGTGACAGTTGCTTCTGTTCTGTAAGTATTATAGTTTTTTTGCTATAGCGGCACGTTGCGCTCGAGAGGCGCAGTTTATCTTTTGTGTAACTTTTGTGCATTTCTTTGTAATTTTGTTTTTGCCGTTTTTTGCTTATTTACGATAAATGTAAAAGAAAGTTATTGTTATTAATTGATTTAACTTGTTTCAAGGAACGTTTTAACAACATGGCGAGTAGACTAGTGTTGGAAGACAGAGAAATAGTGTCTTTATTGAATGAAGAAGACGTAAGTGCGGATGATGGCGGTGACAGCGAGTTGGAAGACCACGTAAGTGAAGACAATATTCAAAGCGATGCTGATGACGAGTACATAGACGAAGTAATCGACGAAAACTTGGATGACACTTCTACACCTCCTGAAAATCTTGGACATGACCACCGCATAGTCGAAAAATGATGTTTGCAACTATTGCCTTTAACTAATGTTTTTGTTTGATTATTTTATGGTATTTGAGACTAATTATCGTAATTTATTAGATACTAATACAAAATACTATAAATGTTACTCATTCTTAATTTTTTTTTACTTATATACAGAAGAATACTAATTTTTGTTGTGGATTTATATAATCCTACATATTTTCTCATAATGAAAGAATAATTATATTCATTTGTGTTTTATTTACTTATTAAATCTGTAAAACTTCATTGAAAGTATAAAAAAGAATAAAAATCAATTAATTTGTAAAATAAATTGGTTTTTAAAATCGTGCGCCTCTCAGGCGCAGTTTATCTTTTTAGTACAAAAAAATAAGTTTATCTTTCTAGGGTTAATGAGTGATTTATCACCTAAGTAAAACTGAGTAGATTCCTTCAAACGTACCTATTTATATTTGTGTTTTTCAATTTTATCTACTAAAATATTAACTACTCTATATATTTTATATAGTGTAGAGAGAAATGCATAAGACTTTACATATCACTAGATGAATAACATCCAATTGAAATTTTAAATAATAATATTTTACCGAAAATTTTTAGTTGGTCCAATTTGATTCAAATTAGTTTAACCCGACCGATGCGACCCGGTCAATGTGGCTGGGTATTTAATACACGACAATTTTTAAGTTTGTGATTACTTTGAAATAAATGACACTCGTTGTTTATGGCTAACAATAGCTGCGGCTGTTGAGTTCTCTAAATACTATAACTATTGTTCTTAGTGTCACTGCGGCTACAGCAGTGTCTAAAGAGCCCGCTTGTAAATTATACCTGGCCACATCAGCCACGTTTGGTTCGGTTTTTTAATTATTATTTATTGACGTGTCGTGTATACTTTTTCTGAGTTTTGTCTACAATGTTATACGAAAATAAACAAAGACGACTTTGAGCCCTATTTTAACAAGCTTCTATCAATGAAAACTAAGAGGCCAGTTCAAATAAGTAAAAGCTCCATCATATTTCACAGGGGAATCAAGACAGCTATAGTCTAGCTAACGAAAGATGATACTCGATTTTTTTGCATACTTTTTAAATGACAACACTGTAGGCCCTGTAGGGTTTCCACCATCGGGTATATTACCTCTTTAATTGGGAAATAACTAGCGGAAACCTACTAAGATTTAAATATACATAATATTACAACCAATGCAAAACCTTAATTAATCCAATGACCACGTCTGAAAACACAATTAGAATTTAGGACAAAATAAATACTCGGCAATATAAATCTTGTTATAAAGATTGACAAATTTCAAAATTTTGGGAAGAATCGGAATCAGAGTATGGCTATTGCCATACTCTGATTCAAAAACAAATAAACAAGATGGCGCGTCTTTGAAGTTGCAAGGTGTGGTTTTTTTAAATATGCCGCGTTTCTTCGGTATCATCTTTCGTTAGCCAGACTATAGCAGATATTGAACAAAAGGATGATAAGTAAGAAACGGCTATTAAAACCAGTTACATAATATTATAAAATAATAAATAAAAAATATCACTAATAGTCTAATACACCAGACATAAAATTGAGGTGAGGTGATTGCATGTCGTTATTGGGTAAAATATACATCTACTACATCGGGCTACATCGGTGATGTTCTGTTTTACCGCCACATCGACGCCGGGTTAAACGCAAATCGGATTTTTGTGTATAAAAATAAAGTTTACTAAAATAAAACCATACGATTAAATTTACATTAGGCACAATACTTTAAAAAAAATCATAAATATAACAATAAACAAAAGAACAGTCGTTATTAATTCAAGAACAACAGTTATTTGAAAAATATTGCTTGTCAGTTTCACCGAGAACCATAAACGACTTAAAAATAAGATTATTGAAAACATGAACAATCTATAAATAGGTTAAATAGTTTGAAAGAGGAAATATCTAAATTAAAATCTAGGGTGCAAGTCTAGGAGTAATCGTGGAACCTTATATTATTTATTAACTTAAAATTGGCAGTACTTTTGCTATTTTACCTTACATCATACGCTTGTTTTTAATTATAATATTATTTTCAACATGAATTACCTAAATAAAGTTTTCAATATCTGTTAAGAAATAATACAATTTTTAAAAATAAATCTAAACAATACATAAATAAGAATAATCGTCGTGTAATAGTATTTTTTTATAATTTTCAAAAATTACATTTATGTAATATTGCACACGATCAAAACTTCAGATATTGATGAGAATACATATTAAAAGCTTATTAACTATAAATTATCCTTAAACTGATTTGGCTGATTGACTTGAGAATTAGTAACTGATGCTATACAAATGCAAAAAAATTGAATTTTGAGAGAGCATTTCTGTTTAACAAAATTTAGAAGAATATTTATTCTACATGTAGATATTAAAAATCATTTTTTTTTTTATAATAAAATTGAAAAATTCATGGCTGTGACACAAACAGTTTCCTGACTTAACAAGACTATATCAATAACGTCACACACATAGTTTTGTTTTTATTATACTGTGCCTTTATTTTGTAGCTACAGTAATGATTAAACTACGAAAAAGAAATATTTTATTGCCTACTAGACTAGGAATAGAATAAAGCACTTTAAATTTCCTGGTCACAGCTATAATTATTTTATATCAACACTTAAATGAATCGAGCCTAATCCGAATATAATTACTACAAAATCTTAATAGTTTCTATGGACGTAAACATCTCAAAATTCAGTATCTTTTACGTACCTTTATCGTTATTTGACGCGATGTTATGAATAAAACCATTAAATAAGGCAGCATCTATTACACTTATAGCAAGACACTCAAACGAACACTAGTTTACTGACGCCTGTTAAACATTCGCATCAAAAAAGTTAAAGGTACCTCGACCATTACGAATGACTTGATAATGCTCCTTGTTATCAGCGCCTTCGTTATCTATGAGGAACGTGAAGTGATATTTTTAATAAAGATTTCCTTTCCAGATAATCTTCTAAATAATTCTTTCATCCCGGATCTTGCTTCGGATCGAGATTCGCTCTCCTTTCTTGCAACGCTGCTAATAATGCTTCCTTTACTTCTCGCTCAGAGCTTCGCCATAATCTGATAAGTTCGTCTTCTGATAATTGAGATAATTCTGACCTTGCACCTATTGGAGACATACGAGGATATGTTGGGGCAGAAGGAATGTCAGATTCTTCAGAGACCATTATTTCTATACTCGCTCCATGGCTCGGTCCGTCTATAGTCAAATAATTAGGTGATGAGTCTGAAACATCCTGATAGGATCTAGTTGAAGAGCCCCCCGGTCTTCTTACCATAGGAGATGGAGTTCTAAGTCTAGTATTAATATCTGGAGGAGAACTAGTTAAGAAACTAACGTCACGACTCAATCGCCTACCAATGTTTAGGCTAGTTTTTTCATATATAGATGTAGAATCTGATTCTAAAACAGAATCAGTACTAAAGCGCCGAACATTGAGTCCGGCGAGGCTACATCTTTTTCGTCGACTTCTCGGTGAACGAAGTTGTCGCGGAGATCTACTCTGTCGCGGCGACCGACTTGAAACTTCTGGAGACGGAGATAAGAACTTTGAATCCGTAACTCCTTCAGAAACTTCTGACGTCTCAACCACAACGTTCTCTTTAATCGAATCTAAAGAATGATCACGTCCTTGCTGTACTCTGCAAAATGTTGAACAAAATTAGCTATGCACGGTTTTTTATGGTTGTATTTGATGGATATGAAAAGTTCTGCATCATGACACGTACTGATATCAAGATATTTATCTAAAATTGTGAAGTCTAATAAATAAGCGTACTTTATGGTGCATACCGTATTAAAAGACAAATATGTATGTTAAATATTTATATTTCATCATTATTTATATTTTGTTATAATATATAAACATTATTTAAAAAAAATTAAATACATGTAAAAGAATACCTTCTAATTTCTTGAATCATTTCGAAAAATTGGGCTTTACTTTTTCTTCTTCTGCGTTGTTCGTGTTCCTTCTGAAACAAATGTAATTCCTATCGTAATCTGATAATTTCAATTTGCACAACAACTTTTTTTTACAATAAATTTCATCTCTGATCAATTTAAGTCTTACCCGCTTTACACTTTTCTGAAATAGAGAAGTAAAATGTCCCTGACGGATAGTATTAACCAATTCTCTTGCTGCATGATGTGGTGAAACCAGTTCGACACAGTTAATAAATCTATACAATTTCTGAAACAATAAAAAATAAATCTCATTAAAAAATGAATCCTATTTGCAGGAAGAAACAATAATAAAGCCGTTTCATAGACTTTCTTGTAGATTATATTCTGTCTACTAGGGCGCAAGGGAGCCGATCAGTATCAAAAGCGGCATTTTTTACGATTCTTTTCATAATATTTAAATAAACATATTTTGTATTTTCACTAAAGAAATTAATAAAATTTTAACTCACAATGAACGCAAAAAAAAGAAATCATCTCTATATTTGAAAATCAAAAATTGAAAACGATCTGTTTAAATAATAAATTTTCATATATCTTTTGCGTCTGCTGTATTACAAATTACTGTAGCTCTGCATGAGATTTGTGTAATATATAAAAATATATAGATGAAAATACCTGACTAAAAAACATTATATTTCTGCTCCTCCATATAGTTCCTTTCGGCTGATGACGTAAAACGGGAAGGGTGTATTTGTAAAAAAGATGTTCCAAAATCAATATTAAGCAACCAACAATCATTCCCACTCCCAGCAGGATAAACACACCCGCCACCGCGGCGACGCCTAAAAATATAATTTTAGAAAGTGATTCATGATATTTAACAAGATTACCTTCAATTTGTATGGAAGCTCGTACAAAAATGTTGTATGTACTAACGTAAAAGAAACTTATCATATTAATATTCTACTTTTTAATAAATATTCCCCGCAATATGTTAAGGTACCTACAAGTGCTAAGTTATTCGGTGACCTATTTTACGTAGCACACTTTGACATGTGTGTAACGTTGAGCTAGGCGACGTACTTATCCAACTCAACATTATCTATTTTACACAAATTTTATCCTACACACCTTATTTTCAGTTGCCATTTTAATATGATTTAAACTTTTATCAAATTACAAGAGTCAACCTTTACCATATATGTATTGTGTATTTGTTAGTAGTAAGCGTCGCTCGCGATTATACTCACTTTGATATTTATAATTATGTACTATTTCGCTATGACGAACCATAGCATAATGTTTTACAGCCTATGTCATTTTTAGGTATAGAAGTTTCATAAAAGTGAAATAATTATCAAAAAAAAGATTTCATATTACATCAATTTACTTTACCTATTTATAATAATACTGTTGGTGTATACAAAACACCAATTTTAACCCAAGCCATGTTATATTTATCTACAGAAATAATCCAAATATACGCTATTTATTCAAAAGTTGAGAACATTTTTTTGTAAAGTTATGAGCACTAAATATCAGAGCTATAGCAAATTTCAACGTGCTGGGGCAAAACTTTAGTTGGCGAACGTAATAACATACAATACCGCCGTAGTTAATACCAGTTGGAGTTTTATATTGCGAAGCAAGCGGTCAGACCGGCAATTGCTGTCAATTGCTATCTACGACTGACTGTACACGATAATTCTCGTCCATAGCTTAGCGCAAAGCCGTTGTATCCCCAATCAATATCTGTTGATTACATTGTATTACTCATACTGAACTTATATAAGCAACAAAAATGTTATTTAAAATAAAATGTTTTAAACCCTGAAACGAAAACGAAATGGCCCAATCATGAAGTTAAAGCAAACAAGGTTGTCGTTAACAACATAAATGTAAATGATACTTCAACAACGTAAATCTGATTATAACACCACGTAAATTGAGTAATAACAGCCGCTAGCTTCATCCTTTCTACCATCAAATCTTATCACAGTAAGTTGATCGCAATGAGAGGTAAACTTGCAATCACGTTTTTTCAACGATAAATTTCATGTTTAATCTTTTAGGTCGATAGGCAACACTCCCTTCCCTTCATCTAAAAGGGGCTGGATTAATGCGAGGGTGACGATAAATTCTAATGAAATTTCCGACAGAAACGAAACATCTGAGTACGTAAGTACAAACAAAATATTTAGATAAAATGGTTATAATAAAATTAATATATCAGTTTATGAAACTTATTATTCGTAGTTAACTATTTAAGGTCAATATTAGCACGATGGACTTCAAGAAAATATTTTCGAAACAAAATCTCATATTAATCGGAATCTTATTCGGAACAGTATTTTATGTATATTTCTAATACTGACACCTGACAGTCGTGTTATTTACTGTTAAATTGTTTTATCAAGGAGTACGATATTTTACACGATTGGCGTTGTCAAGGAGTAATATAATAATATCAATGCTATATAAAGAGAATAGTGAAGAAAATACAGCAAATTAATGAATTACACGATTCCAAGAGATCATGACTGTATACTTACCGAGAGGTTTCGGTTGAATGCCGTAATCCGGGCTCAGTTTGAAGCAAGGCAAAGCTCCATACCATTTCTCTGTTAAGATATCCATATACCCGTTTGACGAGTACTTTGCTATTACTGCTGATATACTTTCCTACAAGAATTAATACGTTTATTAAATTAATTTAATTAGTGAATACAGAAATAGTGATAAATCGATATTTATCTAACAATCATAAAAAGAAATGTTAACAATGTTCTTTGTTTAAATTGATTTTAACAAATTATAAGTCTAATAACGAATATATAAATATTTACAAATGTATACAAATCATTTAACTGTGCCAAGTTTTACCTATATATTTTGTTCATATAAAAATATTTCGGAGTCTTCATCTATGCTATGACTATTTTTCTATAAGATTGCCGTAATATACTTATATGTACGTTGAAAATGTGAAACTCATAACATATGAAACATAAATCTTATACAAAAAGCCTTGAAAGTATAAGTACACCAAGTAAGATAAGTTCGAACTTGAAATAAAAACTTATGATGTCGTTGATTTATACGTTGAGCGACATATTTCACAATGTCAAGATAAAATGGCGAGGAATCGAAGTATGAGCTACATGACACTCTGCTATCGATCACGCCATTAGGGCGCATCATCCATCAATCTTTCCACGCTAAGATCCGAAGTTGTTCCCGTCACTGAAGCCTATCTACGACCTAATTCATGTAAATGTAGGTAGGTCTCGCTAATATGATGCTATGTACCCTTAAACGATAAATACATTAACTAAGAATATAAATACGGCGCTTTAGATAATGCAGTCAATTAAAAACTGTTTTTAATGTAAAACTTTGTATTTATTATTTAAAAAAGAACTAGTAAGGTAAGTCAAAGTAGTAAGCTAAAAATAACGAAATTTGAATAACCTCTTTTTAAGTAATTATTAAAATATATTGCAACCACAAAATTTACTTTTAAAAATTAATATTCATTAATATGTGGTTAAGTTACCTTCAAAGGAAATCCTTTAGACATTCCTATTGCGTAGGTATCTTTTATTAAGGCGTGGTCTCCCACTCGCTGGAGTTTACAGCCATGGTCTGTGGCACGATAATAGTCTAAAACAGTTGTGTCGGCTATCAAAAGGTCCAAAGTTCCATTCCTATAATACAATTTATGATTTGGTCAAAATGAAAGACTCAGTAAATTTAGTATGTTCAAATATAATATAATACAAACATTATTAAAAAGTAAACTTATCCGATCCTCTCAAATAATAGCGCTCAAAAATCATCGTATACATTTTATAATATTCGCGTAGAGCACCGTAGGTACGCTTAAAGTGATTAAGACTCAAATTAACAAAATGAAGCTACTTAAACTAAGTAACAAATTCCTGAATAAACTCATTTAATATCGAAATTGGACGTTCGTCTCTTCCTTTACGAGTTATTTCTGTTTAATAATTTTATTCTTTCGAGAAAATGTGAATTTATGTATTGTAAAAACAAAGTATCAGTAAATTATTTGATTTATTAAAGTTCTTACCTGAGTCGCTGAATTCCTTCTTCAATATCCTGGAGGGCATAACGACGCATTTGTTGCGCCAGCTGTGGATTATTTCGTTGAACATAATATTCCGCTACTGAAGATCTAGCGGTTCCTACTCGTAAGGAGAGCCACTAAAATAAAAATATTTTAATTAGTAGCCGGTGCTAAATATAGTTATATATTTAAAATGCTTCAATACCTACATTACTACGTCCTTGGTAATCATCGACAGCATTGTGAAAAAATAATCCGGCTATAAGAGCGGCAATATTGGCAGTATAGCTGGCGACAAATATCACAGAAAATCCACCCCACACGTTTATGAGAAACTTATTAGGCCAACTCTTAGGTGCTTTAAACGCAACTAGATGTCCACACAGCAAACCCCACATTACCCACAAAGCGCTAGATATACTAAAATTTTTTGACCTTTGCCTTCCCCAGGGATTTAGTCCAAATGGAGACAGCCATTCATATATTGCTACAGCAATCGCTGTTACGTTCAGTGAGGTGAATATTGCAATCCAAAGTTCTGGAGAAAAAGGTAGCAAGAATGCTAGTAGAGGTATATCTGGCCTTTGGTTAGGAGCAGCTAGTATAGATATTCCACTAAAGAAGTATGGCTGACTAAAATCAATCACTTCTGCACGAGCAGCTGATACGCTAAGAGCTGCGAAGGACATATGAGCGGCTCCTGAAACTAAATCTCCAACAATGCCATCCCATTTTTCAGATTTTTCGTCTTCATAGTCATTATTTATAACTTTTTTTCTGTCAGTAATTTTGTATTTATTAAATCTTTCATAACTATTTTCAGTATTATCGTTTTCATGATTAGACCAAATAGTATTATCTATATTTTTTTCTTCGTGGATCCTTCGAAACGGCTTAACCAATTTTCTTGCACCATATAGGCCATCTTCAACAATGTATAAATGAAAATCAAACTCTAACTCTTGAGCAATGTTCTCCAGCAAGTCCATAGCGAAACCATAGCAACAGTGAGAAGCCATTTTTAAAAATGACTTAGGTTTTGATGTCGGAAAGAAGAAGTCATCTGGGTCCTGATCACTTTCTCTCTCCAAGACGTTAAAAACGAGAGTAAGGTTATCACGATCGGAAGTTTGCGGGCGATGACAAAGCAAACCTCTTAGGCATTGACCATCTTCATCGAGTTCACCTTCCATAACGAAAGGAGGAGCTAGAGCAGTAACTATACGAAATATAGTTCGGGCACCAGAAGATTGACCGTGGGCAACAAGTCTACCTCCGGGCCATACAATCGTATGAAGTTTTACATTGCGTCCTCTAATACTACCGACTTCCCGCCATATGTTACCACGTTCGGGGTTAGATATTAGATTTAAAAAAGAAAATGACGCTGTTAAGGCCTGCTCTGAGGCACCAGCTAATGCTGAAGCCGATGATAGTCGCATTTCCCTGTAACAAAATGTATTTGTAAATTATTTATATTTTAAAAGCCTGTTTTATTTGAATTTAATACTAACTTAATTTCCTTTCGTTATACATGATTTACATGCATATTATTTTAGTGAGTTGGTTAGGTATAAGTAAAATTGCTTCAGTCAATAAGGATCTACTGTGAATTGTCAGCTTCGAAAAATAAGCTTTAGGTACATTAGATTTACAACGACAGGTCGTCGTTTATATATACCATACCTCGAAATAACCTCGTGTTTTAAAGGCATGGTTGGCACATTCATTATTTATTGGATAATCTTATTAAAAAGCATGTAACTTTTTTTGTTGTTGGTTGCAATTAAAATTAATGAGGCTCCGAAACGATAAATGAGATTTTACAACACATAAAAAACAACTTTACTATTGACCTGACCTATATAGACGCCCTTAGTTTAAGAGGAAGAAAAAGGAAAGTTCGTTTCGAGTCATGTCAATGAAAGGGCATCATTTCGTTGAGTCAGCATGCACAGTCTGGCTGTCGGCCAAAATTTGCTTCCGTTATTTCGCCTAATTTATGATAATGTGATCAAGTTGGATGTTGTTAAGAAATAACAAGTTTTTTGTACTAAAATTTTAACATTTTTTAAAAATCGTAACTTGATTTTACGAGGGTTTTATTTAGAAGTTGAGATAACAAAGTTTTTAGAGAGCTTTTGTACCTACAAATAGTTTTATCGCATTTAATATATTATATCGTTAACGATTATGTCTAAAACAAAATACTTCATATAAATGTTTGTCTGTAATACCACGCTCGCTAATTTGTTTAATCTAAATAATTGAAGATCAACAAAGCAAATTATAGATATCTCGAAAATCGTATTTGCAAACCTTATATCCGAAGCAGAACTATGCAGACAGCTAATGAAGGTTTTGCTTTAAACTATATATGACTAGCGATCCGCTCCGGTTTCGCACGGGTGCAATGCTGATACTAAATTAATATAAAATATATATTTGCAATCTAAGCGCAAAAAAATGTGTTTATTTACGACATCACATTAGAAAACTCTAAAACTATCAGTGTTCCTCTACTATATTATGTATATATTATACATATAAACCTTTCTCTAGAATCACTCTATTTACTAAAGAAAACCGCATCAAAATCCGTTGCGTAGTTTTAAAGATCTAAGCATACATAGGGACAGACAGACAGCGGGAAAAGACTTTGTTTTATAATATGTAGTGATTTAATAAATATAAAGTGCAGATGTATTATACATACCTGTGTCAAAACACACTAAAACAAGAAGGCAACAACACCCAATTTTCTAAAAAAATCAAAATGGCAATAAATATGATAATTTAACTGCCTGTTAGGGCTAGAGACGCAATTAGTTAGACGTCAACTCTAATCGAAATGCAAATAATATAAGTTAATGAAAATTTTAGAATTTAGTAAAAAAATATCTAAGTTATACCTATGTACAGCTATTAAAACTATGTATTGTTTTATAATTATACTATAATATTGACTTTATTATGTATACAAATGTTACATTTCTATCAAACGTATATTTCAGTTTATTTTTATTAAAGCTAGTCTGAAAGTAATCATCATCTCCCTTATCCCCCTTATATAAGGTCGGCACAACATGAGTCATGGAACTCATGTTGTAAACACTCTTGTCTGAAAATAATCGGCATACCTAAATGGCTTTCATACTTCTATTACTTCGTAAATGTTACGTTAATCTGACTCTGTTACAAGCGATAAAGACATATAAATACATAAATAAGGCTATAAAGACATATAAATACATAAATAAGGCTATAAATAATTTTTTGAAAAAAAAAATTTATTGGTAATTTTAGCCTACATTAGATATCTATATTGGTACAAATTAGCTACAAGCCTTCCCTTTTTAGTATCCAGTCATAGATCACATTTACTCATGTGTAACAATCTTATTATATTTTCAAGTGTATTCGTATTTTGTACCTATATGGGCAGTAAATATGTAACAAAGTTAAAGTTCTCCGTGGGACAAGCATCCCTTTTGCATATTTTATTATCTGTGAAACCGAGAAACAAGTCTCATTGTACGGTCGTTGGATAAAGCATAACTCAATTTGAAAGCAATTCTGATAAAATAAAATACATATTTTTAAACTTGCTTTACGTTATTATATCGGTGGACTTATCTCTAAAAGAGATCTCTTCTAGAGATAAATCCACAGTTGCTAACTAAATTTGTATATGAATTACAGTACAAAAAATTTAAGTGCAATAAAGAATAAATATTGGTATTTAAATGAGTATAATTAAAAATCAATCGGAAAGGCAGATAAAAAACAAACACTGTGTTTATTTTTACATCCATACGCTATCAAGTCTTTTTATTTTATTAATTAATTATTATTAATTACAAAATATTACTCTTTTCAAAATCTTACTTATTTGATTTAAAAAAAAATAGTTATATTCGCTTACAAATGAAAACAAAAACAGACTTCAATTTATATCGATCGAGTTATAATATGAGAACTTGTCGACGGTGGTAGTCGAAAAAATAGGCAATTAAATACCTACTTATATTAGGGATAACTCGAAAACTAATAAAGAGATATTAATCAAATAAACACATAACAATCATCAGGCTTCGAATAAATGCGTGCTTGCGATATAAAATTATACGTATTTATTACAAATGTACCTATGCAAAGTCACGAGTAGGTACTTTATTTGAAACTACTGACGTTATTTATTATTTACTATTATATTAAAATATATATTTTATATATATTAAAATATATATTTTAATTTATACACTTCTCTCACAACATAACATGTACAAACATGGACAAACACCAGTTTTCGAATAAAAAAAGAATTCATTCATCATTCAAAAGAAATCGGTATAGTTACGAGATAACAGACATAAATAACCGGCCAAGTGCGAGTCGGACTCGCGCACGAAGGGTTCCGTGCCATTGACTAGGTAATAGATATTTAAATATATGTATTATATAAATATCGAGCAAAAATAGGTAAAAAATTGCGTTTTTTGTATGGGAGCCCCCCTTAAATATTTATTTTATTTCATTTTTAGT
Organism: Melitaea athalia; assembly: GCA_905220545.2. Taxonomy (NCBI): domain Eukaryota; kingdom Metazoa; phylum Arthropoda; class Insecta; order Lepidoptera; family Nymphalidae; genus Melitaea; species Melitaea athalia. The sequence goes on along the minus strand of HG992180.1, from coordinate 13,633,304 downwards.
ATTTGTTGTTATAGCGGCAACAGAAATACATAACTTGTGAAAATTTCAACTGTCTAGCTATAGCCGTTATCGAGATACAGCCTGGTGACAGACGGACGGACGGACGGACGGACGGACAGCGAAGTCTTAGTAATAGGGTTCCGTTTTTACCTTTTGGGTACGGAACCCTAAAAATACAGTTAAAGTCAGAACCTTCTCCTTTTTTAAGTCAGTTAGGAACAGTTTATCTAAACATATGACATAAAGTTGACTTTATATTTTTATTACGTTATTTACATTTTCTTATCCGCCAACTCGTATTGGAGCAGCGTGGTGGATTAAGCTCTGATCCTTCTCCTACATGGGGAAAGAGGCTTATGCCCAGCAATGGGATATTACAGGCTGAAGCGTAGACATAGTTTTTAACTTTTTTAGTTCTGGAATAATAATAATTAGGAATTAATTAATAAATATAATATTAGGAATAATCCTAGAGGCATAGCCATAAAAAGGTTAAAAAAATAAAACAAAGAAAAGAATTAAACATAAAAGAGTTTCTAAACTGAATTGGATATAACAATAATTTAAACGACCAGTAGGTTAGTAGTAGTAGGTAGTACCTACCTATATAGGTACTGGGTACAACGAGTGTTAGCAACATTTCATGAAACCGACCACGGAATAGGAAATAAAAATCAGGAAAAGAGAGTTTATAGCGTCACAGGATCTTAGTGCGGTGGGGTGTTTAAATCGTTTTATTTTATAATGAAACAACTTTTTCGGATTTTATCGCGGTTAATTAAGTTGGTTACAGCACCACATTCACGGGAGAAAAGTACTCCCGAGTAGTATAGTAAGTATCCGAAACGTCAGGCATCTAAAAAACTTAATTAACCGCGATAAAATCCGAAAAAGTTGTTTCATTATAATGAGTTAAATTCGTTTTATTTTGTTTTTACTGAAACCAATTTTATATAAAAAAAAAACGTCTACGATATATATTTATACGAGACCTATTGACGAAATACTTTTTACTCTAAATATAAGAAAATTTTTAAATACGAGAAATATTTAAAATAATTCACTGGCTATAAATTATGGTATATTTGAAATGTTTGCTTTCAATTCGGAATACGGGCAGTTAATCACTGCTTTGAATGAGTTAAATAATAAATTTCGTCATCAATCAGCATCTACATCAATTTCATTTCTCTGAGACACGGCTGTACGTAATTTTTTTATTTAATGAAGAAAAAATAAAATGATGAAGTATTAATCTAGTGTTATTTCATACAAAATATTCTAAACTATTTTCGAAGGTACGATAACTTACTCTCTTACCCTCTTAGGGACCCTAAAACTAAAGTAAGATTTAAAAAAATATTAATTTTATAAACTTTCATTTTTATCACATTTATTCACTTATAAAAACCCGAGCTACTTCTAAATTGCCTAAAAACTCGAAGCACAAAAGTAGGCTATACATGATGTTCACATATCAAAAACAATTAACAAATTTCCGGTAAAAAAAAACAATCATTTGCAAATAAAAAAAATTCCAGAATGTCCAAACTATTATTTTAGACCAAACATACAATCACCTAATTTTGTTTTTATTTATGTATTATTTCTTTTTTTTCTTCATATTATTCAATTTAGATAAAAGATCTTTGAAAAAAAAGCAAAATTAAAAATTTTAAAAACCCCCTGACACAAAATATAAACTCTAATTAGGTCATGGTTACCTTACCATATACTTTCAATGTCATCGAAGTAACACGGTACCAAATTTCGAATCGATCGGACATAAGGAAGGTAGTCAGATCCCCTCATCAACTAGGAAAGAGCTGATGATCTTCAAACGGCTGAACAGATTTTCATAAAACATGGTTAAGAACACTTGAGATAAAATTATCTATGACACAAAAAAAAAAACTAAACGAAAATCGGTCATCCGTTTGGGAGCTACGATACCACAGACAGATACACAGACAGACACGTTAAACTTATAACACCCCTCTCTTTTTGCGTCGGGGGTTAAAAAGAGATCTGCCACAATTTTATTGCTACATAATTAAACTACTTATAAAGAAAAAAAATCCATAAAACTTACGAAAAAATAAAACCTGGAATCAAACTGTAACAAACATACAAAGAAAACCGCGACAACAAGTCAGAAAAGAATACATGGTGGCATAGTGATAACAATTCAAAAAAAAAATCAAGCTTCAAAATGAACAACAACGTATAACAAAACAGACATCTAAAAATGTAATTAATAACTAAACTTCTTTCCCCTTGCAGCAAAGTTGGTCCCCGCGGAAGAATATGACTAAAATATCTATGTTTCCTAAGGGAAGCCTTATACCCCATAAGGAATCTTCATCCACTTGTGTATGCTTCACTAGCACAAAAGAACAATAACTAATATAAATTCAATGGAGAGGAACCACAATAAAAAGCATTAAAATACAGACAATTACAAATAATATACAACACATACATACAAGGCTATAAAAAACTATCGCGTGCTAACTTATTTCTTATTACTTGATATACACTGAGTAATAAGAAATAAATTACGTTACGAAAACTACATGTACATGTACATATATTACATAAATAAATAAAATACGTCCCCAATATTATCTAGAGATGATCGCTATACGTTTTTATAGACCTTTACAAGAGCATCTGTTTATATTTGAACGCATTATACGATTTAGGCTATTCCGTTTTCTTTTATTGAAATAAAACCTATTTTACCTATATTTTATATATATATATATATATATATATATATATATATATATATATATATATATATATATATATATGTGTAGTCAGTGATAACATAACTTAATATAAGTATTGGTAATAGAATTTTTATATATATTTGTTCAACAGCTTTTGAGTTTATACAGTACAAAAAAAGCAATCTTAGAGTTAACTTAATTTGCTCATTTTTAGTTGGTTAAGTAAAATAAAATCCTATAATATAAAAAAGTAATGTTTTGAGTTACTTTTAGACACACTTTATATTTTTCTTCCTACATTATAACAACGATAATGTCTAGAAACAAAAAAAAATTTTTTGATAAATAAATAAATGTTTCCTTTCATATTCTTAATGCTCTCAAAAGTTGTTGTTTTTCAGTGTTTGGTCTTCTTTTAAATAATCTTATTTGTTTGATTCCTGATTAATAATTTTCATAGTTTTTTTTTTTTTACTTTACTTTACTTTTAAATGTGTAAATATGAAAATTAATGTACAATTTAATTTTAAAATTATGTTACAAAACTTTTTTAAATTAAAAGTTAAGACGTTAAAAATTAGAAAAGTAATAGTAATTTTTCCGAAATTATCTAATTTTTAATACGTTTGAACGAAACTACATTGAAATTTTTTTTTATATTTCGTTAAATGTTGTACCATCACGATGCACGGTATTTTTAAAATATTCGTCTTTGAATTACATAAATTACAGCAAACTATTTTATAGATACAATTACATGCCCTTTAGCATGTAATATCCCACTGCTGGGCATAGGCATCTTTCCCCATATAGGAGAAGGATCCGAGCCTAATCCACCACGCCGCTCCAATGAGGGTTGGCGGATATATTCCCTACTATGAGTAACGATCGCTATCAGGTGTACATGATAACAACCGGGACCGACGGCTTAAAGTGGGCTCCGAGGCACGGTGGGGAGACCAAATATCTGTATGGCCAATACAAATATTTGTCATGTGCGGCTATCGAAGCCGCAACAGCCACAAATCAGTGCTGTGACCGTTGCGCCAACGCGTCGTCACAATTACATTACTATTAATTGATTACATAGTTGCCAGTTAGTTAAATTCTAAAAGAAAGAATGTCGTCATAAACTTTGTTTTTCTTATCACCTCGTACATCTCGACATTCATGTATGTTATGTTTTCATAAAATATGTGTATATCTGAACGTAACTTGCGATTTCAGTATATTATCGCAAGTCGTTTGAGTCAACTTAATGCTGGTTCTGATATAAACCGACCAACCTTCGCCTTTTAGATAGAGGGACGTAAAAGTAATCTCGTGCCGTTGTCGGACTCGCTAGTCAATTTGCTTTTATGATGATGCTCCACGATTGTTACCATTCTATTACGTATTCTATGTATCGTCTTTTTCAAAATGTGAAAAAAGGAAAAAATAATTCTGGTGTTAAAAATTAAGATGTTGAATATTATTTAGATTTTATATATTATATACACGAATATGAATATCTCTATATACCTTTGGGTCTGTGTTTCACAATTAAAAATTAAATTGCGAAAAATAGACTGTTATAAATGAAGGTGTATTGTTAAGTGTCTCATCAAAAAATTATTCATTTAAAAACAATATATTTTTACGTCTATATCTATATACTCGTATCTACAATATCAAATGTACGAGTATAATAGAAAAGGTCTGAACACACATTTTTTCTATAAAATATATTCACAGGAAAATGTCAACATACTCGTAAAAAATATTTCTAAATATTGCCTTGCCTTGTACATGTATCACGCGGTAATCATTGAAAGTAATTTAATCTCGGTATGACGCGCTATACCCAAGGGTTTATAATGAATACACTTTGCAATGCAAGGTAATGAAAAGGTTTCACAAGAGAATGGTTAGTAAATAATTTTTGTATAGTAATTATTTAACACTAAAATTGTGATAAAACATACGTAGTGTTTAGGATCATTAAATCTAAACCTTTTTAAATTATTGAAATATTTGACATTCTTTATTCGTTAAAAGTCTTATTATTAAAAGTTAGATTATTTTTTTACAACTACTGTGTCATCATAACTCATATCAGAATTCCATAGTAGAATAAATAAACTAGTTCTCCTCATGAAATTCTTCCGTAAATTTAAGTTATTAGTATCTGTCCGTTATAATTAGTACAGATAAATGTAAGAGATATACATTACGCTTAATTATCTAAATAATGTAACTAAGGGCTTAGGATAACAAAGGGCACCACTTTTATTAACGATGAGGATTTCAGGCTTAATCCGCTACGCTACACAATTGAAAGTCAGCTTAATACACATGTTCCAGATTCTTTTGCTTGTTTCGTGATGTTTTTCTTTGCAATAAAATAACAAAAAAATGCGTGCGTACAAAGTACACATGTCAGAAGTGATACTTCTTTAACAAATTAATTTAAAAAAAACTAATTAAAAAAATAGAATTTAAAATACAAAAAAAACTAATTGAAAAAAAAAAACAATATTATTGGTGTTCCCAGGCGGTCACCCATCCAAGTACCGACCGTCATGACGCTGCCGCGTTACCGGTTGCTCAAATTTGATCCCTAATGCGCCTAAAGAAGTTTCACTTCAAAAATGATAAAAATCCTGAAAGAATCTCATCAATATTGAGATGAAGATTTCAGTTTCTAACTGAAATATACGTACCTAATAAATTCCATAGAAAAATCAGATGCAGCATCACTAGGTTCATCCCAACATGATGCTGCAGCGTCGCTAAAAAACTGTGCTTGGGCAGACCACGCATCACAAGCACGTAGCACACGCCGTAGCCCTCCGACCATCATTAGTAAAGCAGCGCGCGAAAAGGTATCATCTAATGGTTTAAGCTTTAATTAAAATTTAGTCACTATATTGCTTTCACTTATTATGCACAAACCTAATTACGAATTGCATTTAACAAAATACATGAATCAAAACATTCTTATAAACAACCGTCTAAAAATAGTCTCATTTAAATAATGATAACTGCAGCACAAATACTTTTCTAAATACTTACCAATTTTCATTGGATGCGGATATAAAGCCAGTAAGCCGACTGGTAATGAATTGAACATTTCAGTGATACTGTCATTCACTTCTGTAATAGGTTCATCGTCTTGTTCCATTCGATACTCATATTTTTTTTCTTTTTCTCTAACGTTATTTATTGTAGATGTATGCACCGTGGGATTCATTATGAAATCACTAATATCACTTGAAAATAATACACTATCTCTTAGGTCTTTATTATCAATACTACTTACAATTTCTTCATCGAATATTACATTTTTACTCTCATATAATTCATTTAAATTTATACTATTTACATATTTATTAAAAGATTCATTTTTTAATTTACTAGAACTAGTACGCCTATTCGTATTTCTATTAGGAAAGGATTTATTTTCCTTCTCAATTGAATTGATTTCGATTTTAGAAGTTTCAACGCCTTTATTTTTTATATTATAATTTCTTACGACATATTCACTAATATTGCGACTACTATCATACGATTGACTAAAATTTACATACAATAATTTGTGATTTATGTGCGTTTCGAATTTATTTATATTCCTACTCCCACGACGAAAAGTAAAATTTTTCGATTCGTTTCTAACAGAAGAATTATTTTTATCAATATTATTATTATTCATAACCTGACTACGTTTTCTTCCCACACTAGGAGTTTCAACATTCTCTATCGTATTATTGTCTGCATCTCGTTTTTTCCGTTCTATAGCCTCACTCTTTAATGCTTCTTTCTTAAGTCTAGACGTTTGAAATTTTTCCTCGATATCTCCATCAAAATTTGTTCGATTACTGATGTTTTGGAAGACATCAAAGTCGGTAGAAGCGTCAATCCATATCCAAAAAAAATGACCATCAAGCATGTTAAGACGTTTTGCTTCATCCATCACGAGCTTAGTGTAATGTATTTTACATATCAAGACGACGACACCTCTTGTTAGCCTTGAGACCTCAGCAAGACGCCTGTTGTAAGATAACAAAAATAAATTTAAGAAACGTTTACTTCGTTTTTACTAAATACAAAATAAAATTGCTTTGTTTGTAAATTCTCGAGCATTAATAAATTGCGCTGCATGATAGATTATGTGATTTACCTGAAAATAGCACGGCGAGTATACTTGATAGGAAGTGAAAGCCATTTAGGATTAAGCGGTTGTGTGGTAAGAATTGAAGACAGATCCTTCCTTAGAGATAATGTTGTATATATATCTTCCTCAGCGAGTAAAGTAAATGAATGCCAGTGTGTGCGCAAAAGAGTGGCCCTGTTGAGAGAATGTTACCTCATTGACAATTAATATTTTTATATACGAGTATAGCAGACATACTATTTATTTACAAATATGTAATAAGTTTACAATTAATTAATAGTATAAATTAGGCTTACTAACCTAAGTGCATGCAAAGTTTCTCGTGCGGTTATCTCCAATCGAACCTCCAAAGGCAGCAATTCCTACGAAAATAGAAAGAAATTATAGCCTGATCTGTAGATATATTTATCTATTACGAAAAGTAGTTAATTGTTTAAGTGGCGTTAGTGTTTTTTGAAAATATGACATGACTATAATTTTTTCAACAACCGACCAAGAACAAGAATAACCGCTTTGGTTTTGCCTACAATATTGACGGTTTGTGGGTTCGATTCCCGCTCGGAATGGATATTTGTTTTTGTACAAATATTTCTTTTGGTTTGGTTGTCTGTCCTTGTGGGTTTCCTACCTCGTTTCGAGCTCATTAAGCCGTTGGTTCCGGTTGTTATCATAAATACCTGATAGCGATCATTACTCATAGTAAGGAACATATCCGCCAACCCGCAATGGAGCAGCGTGGTGGATTAAGCTCTAATCCTTCTTCTACGTGGAGAAAGAGGCCTATATAGCAGTGCGATGTTAGTTACAGGCTGAATGCGAACGCAGTATTTTTGCAACGATACGACCAGAGTTTATATGAATATATTGTGAAAAGTACGAGCAAGGAGGAATAGTTTAAAAATAGAGCAAAGAAATTTCTTTTCGTTTCCAATAGACCCGATGAAAACATTTTATGCGTTCAAATAAAATTTCTTATTGAAGGAGTTTTCTGCTGTAACATACTTACATGTTGTATACCATACAAAGGACACAGGAGTTCTACTTAAATAAATATTGTTTTATACCTACAATACGTATTATAGTGTATAAATAGTATTGAAAACATTATTTGTCTCTTCTTCAATTCTTATTCATGTCCTCGTAATAATTTCTTCATTTTAGCTAAAATCTAATTGTTGTTCTTTAAGAATAATAATAAAGTAAATTATTTAATTTCATATTTTGAAATAAGGACTTAATATTCTACCTTAAATTCCATTATTAGCCGCAAGGCAACTCAGGAAAATTTGACCACTACACAGTTGTGTCGTTAATGTGACAAGAAATGTGACACGATTCATTTGAGAGATTTAAGTTTTTAAGTACTTTACATACCTACATTTGTGACAGTATACATTATGTCAATTTCTAAGTAACCAAAATACCTATATTCCAGCAAAACTAAAGGGTCGCTAATTTTAAATAAAATATTTTAGTTGTTATGTATAACTCTTTTCGTTTATTTCGTGAGACTATTGAAGGAGAAAAATGTAAGAGACAGTAAAAGAAGTTTGTTACTTTTTATTATCTTGGTACTCGTAATTAGCATCTGTCAGAATTAAATATCATTTGTTATTTATGACGTGCTTATCTTATATATAAAATTCTCGTGTCACAATGTTGGTTACAATACTGCTCCGAAACGGCTGGACAGATTTTTATGAAATTTTGTATACATATCGGGTAGGTCTGAGAATCGGCCAACATCTATTTTTCATACCCCTAAGATATAGGGGGGAGGGAGTATTAAGGGATTTAACGACATATATGGCAAAACAACGTTTGCGGGGTCAGCTAGTTTTATATAGGTATAACAGAAATCTGAAGCAATTTTGGATGTCAGTGTCAAGATGTTATAAATTACATTCACATATCAGCGATTTATTACATGACCTGGTTACGACGCTGCAATGCATACATTCCCTGTATAATATGAATTAAGCTCTTCTCTCTTCTTCTAAATAATTAACTTTACAGTAGTAGTTTCTATTGAAAATTTTCATGACTGATGAATCAAAATTGAAATAGATCCACGCTCGAGTTGGTTCGTTTTTGTTATTGAAAACGCTATCCGTTTTTATAGACGAATCCGATGCTTTACAATATTTCGTTGACTAAAATTAAAAAAAATCAGTTTTACAAAAATTTATTTTATTAAAAAAAATGGTTCCTTTAAATTGATTCTACATATTTGCTTTTATTAAACATTAGCTGACCCCCGCAAACGTTGTTTTGCCATATATTTGTTAACGCCCACGCAACACCCTCTTATGGGTAGAATTTCGTAAAATTCGTTCCTAGCTGACCTCTAAACTGCAAAAGGAATATCCCTACCAAATTTCAAGTCTCTACGCCTTACGGTTCCAGAGATATCGTGATGAGTCAGTGAAAATCTCTTTTTCTCTTAAATCTCTTACATATATAGAGATAAAAATATCAAGTTCGTATGTGACATAATAAAGGTAAGTGAAATAAAAATTAAAGTAATTAAAACTGAGCTATATACGTATGTATGTATCTTGCTTAGACTGTTTTTTTAGTAAGTAATTAAATTTAATATTAGGTACACGTTTTAGAATACAACATATTTATAAAAACACAAAACATTTTGTAATGCAGAAGGCGAATAAGATAACATCCGGGCGCGAAAGCCTCAATTATGAAACTGTTTTGGAAGTTATATCACGAATTTTGTATGCTATACTAGAAATAAAAACAATTTCTTGGGAAAGATACATAATAGTTTGTTATAACGTACGTATAATAAATTTTGCAATTATTAAAAAATTAAAAAATAGTCTTATTGCAGGATATACGCACTTACGTAAATAGTTATGATTTAATATACATAAATATATATGTATATAAACCACAAACAACATTCGGCTTGTAACATCCTACCGCTATCTGCATCCTAGGCCTCTTTCTCCGCCTAGGAGAAGGATTGGAGCTTAATCCACCACGCTGCTCCACTGCGGATTAGCGGATATGTTCCCTACTATGAGTAACCATCGCTATCAGGTGTACATGATAACACCCAGGACCGACGGCTTAACGTGCTCTTCGAGGCACAGTGGGCAAGCCCACAACCACAGAAATAAAAAGCACAGATAAGAAAAGGAAAAGAACACTCGGTGAAAAAAAAATGGCGTCGAACAAGAGGGTCGTAAATCGTGAAAAGCAAGGCATTTTTAAGTGTTACGCGTTCAATTATTATTTTTGAATTAATTATTATTTACTGCAGCAATCTGGTGAGCCATTATATTTTTATTCTGACGGTGCTAAAGTTTATGACAGTAGGTACATGCAGATATGTACTGTTACAAACTTTCTCCAGTTTTTTTGCTACCACAAAAATAGTCGTGTACCGACTTTCCTAGTTCTTACAAATGATTCATTGTCCATTATTATTTGATACAAAGGAACAAATTATTTGTTAATACAATCTGTGACTAAATGTGTAAAGAAGACGAAAATTGTTACATTCTGTCTTGATATCATGGTATTGAGATATGCCTGTAATTACTTCTTTCCATTAAATTGTTTTAGTGCTTCAATTTTTTATTATTTAATTAAATATCATAAGCGAATTTTGAGCATTGACATCGAATTCAACGGTTTAATTCAGTTTTTACTCACATTAGCAATTGTATAGGAGAAATGCAGGTTAGAAGGTGATGCGCGTAGTACAGGTACACCAGCGCGCGCGGCGGTCGACACCACAGCAGCGGCGGCAGAGCCACCACCACAAACAAGTAGCGACGCCACGCGACGACCATCGAACGCCGCACACGTTTCTTCCAGCACACGTGTATTGAATCTAAAATGTCGTAATCAATAAATATATGTAGTCTTTTATTTATAATATTAAAACTGTGAAATCACGTAGATATATTCGTATATTTCATTCAATGTCTACTCAATTGTTCAACATTAATCTTGTTCTATACAAATATAAATTAATAAAAAACCTTAGCTTAAATAAAAGCCAAAGAAGAAATATTTAGCCTCAAGTACTAAACAATTATTATTATAGGTATTATATAATATATAACAAAGGTTAAAGCAGAGAGTATATCAAGCTACTTAAATCAGTCTGTAACACAATAGTATTGTGTAGTTCGATATAACCACAGTATCAAGGGATTATTAGCAAGGATACAATACTTCGCAGTGACCTTTTTGCGATTCATAACATGATACAGGCTGTTCAGACAGTTCTGACTTAATATACCTTCAAAATATCCTAAAATTAGGAATAACAAGGCCTATTTCTGTACAATTTAGTCAAGCCGCGTGATTGTACCCACATTGGTATCAATGGTTATTGTTAAACTTGTATATGACACCAAAATGGTGTTTTTTAATCTAATAATAACAAGGAATGTTAGCAAAAACGACGCTATAGCTCATTAAAATTAATTCGATAAATGTTTGGGATTAGCTTACAGAGAACAGTCTAAAAATTGTAATTCACGAATGTCCCTTACAACTAAATACGTATATACATAAATATGTATAAATATATTATAAATTTTTATTTTGCGTATGTGTATATACGTATACATATATACACACACACACAACCACTCCTACTACATTGTCTCCCGCTCTGCCTAGATATTTGTATGAAACGTTTAGGACTCCTCTGTCTCTGAGTTTGGTCTCTGTCCTTTATTTAAAACAATCCGATAAAACTTAATCAGTGTAAAACAATATTTCTTTTGTCTTCATACAAATAATATTTTGGTGTAAGATGTAAACAGTGTCTTAATATAAAAACTAAAGGTTTATGAATCACCCTTAAGATATCATGTAAGATATAGATGACAAATCATTGTCTATATAGACGTATTTCTACAAAACCTTATTGCAGATACGATCCAGTCTCAATTTACACCTTTAGCGCAGTAGAAGTGTTCTCAAATTTAGAGACTTTAAAGCGTCGAGCTATTTTCAATATAAAAGAATGACTTCGCGCGAATACCCTAAGGTTTGGAGCACATTTGAGAGAATAACTAAAGATGGAAAGACATTGACTTTTGTGATAGAAGATATTCCAGAGGAGGAATGGAGTAATGCGGTTGAATTTATGCTGGGAAATTACATACGCGAGGACGTTTGGTGGACTACAGCCGGTAAATATATTTTTAAGATAACTGAGTAAAATACATTTATTGAACCACTTTAATAACTACCTACCTGTCTCATAATCTACAGCCTACAATATAATAATAATAACTTCTCTCTTAACATTATACATATAATATGATAATAATAAAATATGTGACATTACATTTGAAACACTTTGCCAAATATTTGTAGAGATGTATAGACCTTTGTAAGTCACCAAAGAATACCCTAAATTATCGACTTTAACTTATACGCTATTAAAACGTGTAATCTTCTCTGTCAGCGCGTATTTTAATAATTTTTTCATGTTGATAAATGATCAGCTTAAGAATGTCTTGTTCGCGATACGCCAGATGTAAAACATTAATCAAGAGAGTCACCCTGAGCAGGACGTGAAGACTTTTTGCAATTAACCAAATCCCGTTTTATGTTGTCGGCCCCTTCACGCAAGAAAATACCAAGTCGTCAAGAATATTCGCTAAGAACCCCCACCGCCCAATTATGTTACCGCAAGCGTCTACCCTGTTTTATTATTTCACTCTTCACACAGACGCATAAAACTGTTGTGAGAAGTAATTAAAAACCCACTTGGCACGTTAAAAGACACAGTTCACGTTCATTTTATTAACAATTTTTTTTTAACATTTTTTTAATCCTCTATAATTTAGTTATCATTTTACTAACAGGTGATTTTAATATTTTTAATTAATTAATATAGACGTATTTTAACAAAACTAACTAAATTAATTAATTACTGTAAAAAAATTACTACAGGAGTTCTTTATTCTTTGTCAAAATTTTATTTTACTAAGTTACGGGGGTCAGTTGTAGAAAGCTCAAGCCTCCTAATCCATTGTAATAGTTACCCCGAGACCAAAGAGATTAAGGACTTAAAGAGGATATATTGTCAGTTTAAACAAACAACCAACTTTAACATCAGAAAGCTATGATCATGAGATATTGGATAAAATATTATGTACTTATGTATAACCTTTGTTCGCAGTAAATATTGTAGTAAATAGTTAGGGACGTAAATATTTTTTTAAATATGTATATGGCATTCTTTGAGATAATCAAGATTGAATTTTTCTGATTTAGCTGAGATGAGCAAATTTGCATTTTTTTCTGATTTATCTTAATTTCCCACTTTGAAAGGGTGTAATATTGAAAAGCTGTGCTAAAAATTTGTTGGAAAGTCTTATGGCATGAAAAATGTACAAACGTAAGGAAAAGTCCCAGCCATCCAAGGTTAAGGATAAACGTTTTTACAAGATTTATATACTTGTATAATGGGAAACTCTTAAATAACCTAGACGTTAAGAAAGGTATAATGAAAGTCGGTTCACAGTTGACGAAGATAATTAAGAATGTTGATCAGATAGTCTAATAGATTTAAGTCAATAATAATAAGTCTATTCTAATGATAGATCAATTCTTGGTATAAATATATATTTTTAATAATGGGGAAGCCTTTTAAAATTATATGAGATTCTGTAATCAATGTAAGTTATCTATATAATTATTAAAATACGTGAGTGAAGCAAAAACTTTGTAGCCCTTTTTACGAAAATTGCGCGGACGGAGGAGTATGAAACGCACACACATATAGGTAGTTTATATAGAGAAGGATTGCAGAATGCTAATATTTGTTTTAAATTAATGCATAAAAATACATTAAATAAATTTGAAAAAAACACACACTAAAACTTATTCGACACACACACGCATATATACTCTTTTGTTTATTGTTAATGTCTGTGGTTAAATTATGGTCGAATTTCGACCACTAGGCGAATACTAATTAAGAATAAATGCTCTATTAAGTAATAGAGAAGTCATCGAGATTTTTCGAAAAATACAAATTAGTGTTAAATATGTATTCGCATTTATGCCAAATTAACCCCTTTGAAATATTTTCTCTCTAACCTAAGATTTTTTACAATAAAACTATTTGTAAATAATAATTAATTAAACTTTATAAAAGCACTTTTTAATTTTATCTTCTAATGTCAAACGATCGACTTTGGTAAACCTCTTAATGAGTCGTTGAATTAAAATATTTAAATAGCCATACCTAAATTTAAACTTTTAACTAAGTTTTTTATCTTCTTCAGCAACTGGATCTGTCATTAATTTGCAAAAAATGTTTTACTCTATGTAATCGTAGTATATCTATCTATACAAATAAATAAAATTGGAGTCTGTTTGTAATATTGAAATAACCGCTTTTTACTAAATGCATATATTATATGTATATACGATACACATACCAAAATAATATTTTTTTACAATTTTCTATTAATAATAATAATAGTAAATCGCAAAAGCGACATTATTAAAATTTATTTATTTACACTTATAGGTCAAAATCAAAAATGTGTACCAAATGGCAAATACCACGTAAGAAGAGGTTCAAAGACTATTAAAAAATTAAAAAGTTGCTTGGCAATCTTATTTAAACTAAAAAGATTAATCAGACACAGAATGAGAATGACTGCTTAAGAATCGATTTTCATATAAAGCCCCCGGTATGAAAAAAATATGAGGATTTAAATCTACTGAACGAATGACCTCGTTACGTTTTTGTGCGCCATCTACCCTATTGGGTTCCGACAGATGGCATTATTTGATGCGTTTATTTTCCATTTGACATGGTATTAATATTTTTAACCGACTACAAAAAAAGGAGAAGGTTACTCAATTCGACCGTATATATGTTTTTTTAAATATATGTATGTTCGGGGATAACTTCGTCATTTATGAACCGATTTTGATAATTCTTTTTTGTTCTTAGACTAGTAAGCCTTTTTTGTGCTTATTTAGACAGTCGATCTGAAGGAGTAAACTCCAGTCGTGCGTCGGAGCTGACACACACTTTTTTTAGTTGAATTTAAAGTTTGATTGTTAATAAGTTACGTAAATATTGTTATTTAATAATTAATTTACAAAAAAATATTATTATCTTTGTATATAATTAGTATTTGAAATCAATAACAATCCTTATAATTATATCAATTAATTGGCGCTAATGCATTAAAAGATTAAAATTGTATTTAAAAGTCATATTATAAATTGCTCGATGAAGGGGATTCGCAAATCCGATATGGCGCAGATAATAATTAATGATAGTCTTTTTAAATTAACAGGCACGGCAGAAGACCCGGATGCTATACAAGAGTACCGAGTATTACTGACGTCTATCGTGGAGCAAAAGATGAGCCTGGCATGCTTTCTCACTGAAAACGACGGGAAGGAACGTACTCTCATCGGAGTTAACATGTGCATGATGCAGGACAAAGACCACTTTGTTGATCACAATCCGGTAATATTTAAATAAAGACAACACTTATTAAAATATAAACTATTAGCTGACGAGTGTCCTCATCACATGGCGTTAGTTTTTTTTTTTTTTTTGTAACTAGATCGGCAAAGAACCGTACGGCTCACCTGATGGTAAGCGATACCGTTAGTAGCTTATAGACGTTTGCAAATCCAGAAGCATTCGAAGCGCGTTGCCGACCCCATCCCCAGTACCCCCAAGAGGCGTTAATTATTTACACTATTTATTTCGAATTTTACAATCACTTCTCCATGACTACTAATTATTATTAGCAATTCATTTTCGATTCCAGCATCCTATTTTGAATAGTAGCATTATATTTAGTATTTTATATAATAAAAAAAGTAATTAACCAATATCATACTCCATATTTCTTTCGTCTAAAATATTACAAATAAAGTATAACTATAAATTCAGAGTCGTAAAAAGTTTGATGAAATATTACTTTTCCATAAATGAATCCTTTACCATCCATTTACGATAGCGAAAAAATTCTTTTCACGAAAACCTCATAAATTTGCACCTTGTCTACAGGTCGCAACTTACTGTGTCGTTTGAGTAATATTTTTTTTATTTACTAATAATGGAATTTTGTAATTTCCATTTATATTGCACATTCTAAATCATATTAAGCGATACAAACGGGAAGCAGTAATTTTTTTTAATTAATTTTAATACATATTTTCCCTTAACTTTAAAAAAAAATATTTTAAGCTATACTTTTGAAATCACGACCTAAATAAGCGTAATAATAGTGTAATAAAATAGAAAAAAAAAACATGTTATTAGTTTTAGATAGCTAAAGATCTACACGGTCACGATCTAACATGAATTAATTATTATCTATTATCCTCTTCACTACTCCGCCCACTGTACTGCACAATTTGTAACTACATTTAAGATTTATTTAATCCATTTTTGGTGCCTAATCTACACTAATATTATAAAGCTGAAGAGTTTGTTTGTTTGTCTGTATGAACGCGCTAACCTCAGGAACTACTAGTCCGATTTGAAAAATTATTTCAGTGTCAGATAGCCCAGTTATCGAGAAATGCTATAGGCTATCTTTTTTTCAAATAAACGCGTGTGAAACCGCGGGGCACAGCTAGTACAGTATAAATAAATAAGTCAAAAAGTTAGAAATTTAAGTATAAACGACATGCTGACAAAATTTTATTACAATTTAACTAAATAATGTGATTTTTAAAATTTTCAACAGCCTAAATCAAAAGCAGGATTACTCTCGCTAACCATGTTCAGCGAAGCTATGAAAGTGACAGCTGTTTACGACAAGTACGACGTAAGTAAATATCTCATGGGAGCCGGCCTTTCCGTATCTCCGGAATACCGAGCCCATGGAGTGGCTGTTGAGCTGCTCAAGTGCAGGTAAAAAAAATAGTGTCCGACCGAAGTTTCGGTTTCGGTTTCGGTTTCGGCCGAGTTTCGGCCAAAAATCAAGTTTCGGCGGCAGTTTCGGTTTCGGCCAAAATTGGCCGAAACTTTTGCCGAAACCGAAACTAATTTCGGAAGTTGTCGTGCACGCTCGCCTAACTGTTTTCAATTCAAATGTTTACTGTTGCTTAGTAGTGGATTACTTAATTCTAAATGTAAGAATGACTGTTCTAATAATTGTGATCTAGGTACCTATCTTTATTAATTCTAAATGTGTGATTTGATTATCTTTGTCGAGACTGGAACTAAGAGTGTAATAGTAATTTTAGTAATTATTATTTTTATATAAGAGGTACCTAAAAGAGATTGATGATTCTTCTAAGAACAAATACAAAGCAAAGTTTAAATAATAAGATTTCAAAATACCAATACTTAGTATTTAATGAAACAGTAACAATTAGAGATTTGATTATTGATAACTGATAAGCATTTTGCTATGCGAACTTAATTTGAAAAAATAATCAAAATATTATTAATATTTTTGAAGTGAAACTTCTTTAGGCGCATGAGGGGTAAAATTTGAGCGACCGGTAACGCGGCAGCGTCATGACGTTCAGTACTTGGATGGGTGACCGCCTGGGAACACCGCGAAACGTTGTCTTTTTTTTCAACTAGTTTTTTTTGTGTATTTTAATTCGTTTTTTTTAATTAGTGTTAATTGCCAAAACCTACCAGGAGACAACCAGGAGCACAAATTAAACCAGTACTAGCGATGCTTCAACATGATATATTCGATTGTTCAATAATTACACAAATGTATGTTGGCCATATATGAACTAACAAGAAATAATTTTGCCAGCGCGATTTAATCTACTACTGGCACCATCTGGTTGTAGACGTGTTAAACATAAACAAAAAAAAAACGCTGCAACTTACAATTATTTAGACGATAATGGGCATGACGACAGTATCAAAAAATCGTCAATTTAATGATTTCAGGGGAACACTCATATTAAAAAAATTTAAAATACTGGTTTAGTTTTATGTAAAATAATAAGATTATTGTGATTTTCAATAAAATAAAACATTAAAATACTGCAATCGGCCATTTTGATTGAAACACAAATTTAAACGCATGACGTCACGCTATAACATCAATATAATACATCAGGCGCGTTCACCTACAACTCACTCTAGTCGACAAGTTGAAAAAGGTCGAAAATAGAGATACTGCTCTTAAAATTATGTGTAATAACTCATTGGATTCGGAATCGCCTAGAAAAATGTTCTATAAGTGTGTTTTGCACATCAAAAATTGCAAAAGTTATAAACAATTAAAAAAGGAAAAAATGGCCTTCCGTTTTTTGCCAATATTTCATAAACTATTAATATTAAAAAAATTTCAAAATTAGATTCTGAAAGAGGAGGAAATTTACAATAAAAAAACTTGCAGCTCCTGGAACTCTATCTCCATTATTTATAATTTTAATTTCATGCTGGTCTTAGGTTGAACGCGTCCGAAGTGTGTCATGCCATGACGTCAGAGCCGACGCCATGACATCTGCTGCCGTTTTGACGTGCACATTGAAAACATATTAGAAAAATAGTTTTAATCTTCCTTAAACTTAAGTTTATTACCGAAATATAGGTATTTTCGTAAATAGTAAATGTGTACCCACATTACGGAACAAGTTTTCAAAATCTTTCGTCATGCCCATTTACGATTAGTTTTTTTTAATTAGTTTGTCAAAGAAGTTTCACTTCTGACATGTGTACTTTGTACGCACGCAATTTTTTTTCTTATATTATCTATACTAATCACTGGCGGATCCAGGGGGGGGGTCACGGGGGTCATGACCCCCCCCTGGGCTGTGTCCAGAACCTATGTGGACCACTAATTAAAATTGTTAAACAAGATTTTTGTCACAATATAGGTATTTTTAAGTACATTACCTACATAGACTAATAAAATACATACTTTTTACCTGTATCTATCATTATAAAATTTAAATTATAACTTCTTTTTACTTGACCACGACTTTGTGACCCCCCCCTGGCGCCTTGACCATGACTGTGACCCCCCCCTGGCGCCAAAGCTGGATCCGCCCTTGTTACTAATATCATAAAGCTGAAGAGTTTGTTTGTTTGTTTGTTTGTTTGAATGCGCTAATCTCAGGAAGTACTGGTCCGATTTGAAAAATTCTTTCAGAGTTGAATAGCCCATTTATCGAGAAAGGCTATAGGCTATACATCGTTAGGTTAAGACCAATAGGAGCGGCGCACCGATGAAGAATATTTCAAAATCAGGTTTTTTTCCATTTTGAGAGCTTCCGCTGCGAGCGCTGCGTAAACAGTTAAAGTTTCGCAAAAATCATGTATGACATTATTGTTTCACTTTAAAAGTTCTAAAAAAAAGTCCGCGACAGCATAATTATGTCTATCTTTTAAGGTTAGCTTACTAGAACCTTTTTTATGCTAAACAAATTTCTTCTAAAATAATGCAATATTTGCGAAGGTGTTTTTATAAACATATTGATATAAATCTTTATGCAAATAAATACTTTTCTTACCACAAGTATTTAATTTAAAACAAAATTGCCCTTTACACCATTCGATTTCAATAAATATCTTAAGGAGATATCGCAGTTTTTAAAAAACATTGCATGAAAAATATTATCAAGCTGAAAAGTTTGTTTGTTTAAACACGCTAATTTCAGAAACTTCTGGTTGGAATTTAAAAAAATCTTTTAGTTTTGGATAGCCAATTTAACGAGGAAGGCTATTTTTTCCTTCAATTAACGCGTAAATGATTACAACACAATTAATATAATGTGTTTCCATTTCATGTCAATAAAAAAAATGTGTGTAAATGGGTAAAATGCACCAAATTTAAGTATTTTAAGGAATTTTATACTTGACCACGTGAGTTTCGGTTTCGGTTTCGGTTTCGGCCGAAACTGTAGCCACGGCCGAATATTCGGTTTCGGTTTCGGTTTCGGCCGGAAACCGACTTTCGGTCGGACACTAAAAAAAAATTTAATTCTATATTTTTTTCTTGGATTAAATGAAAAAATAGATAAAACAATTTACAAACGCGCAAATAATCACGAAAGTTTAATAAAATCAAGTGACGCACGAAATAAATGTAACATATAATTTAAAAAAGTTTCATTAAACTGTGCATCTACACCTTCAATGTATAATATCTCCTTTACCCTAATGTCGGCCATACAAGCTACGGTCTACCGGAGAGGAAAACTGTACAGGTTCACCTGCGCAGGTCCACCGAACACCGGTATCGTGTATGGGGACGTTCCGGTGTACCGGAGCGGTCTTCAGTTCTTTTTGCGATGGCATCGAAGGAGGATGATGACGCGCTGGCATTGCTAGGCCTTGCGTTAATTTAAAAGATAAAATATATATACTTTTAATACCATAATCGAGATAAAAAATTATATATATAAAATATATAATTTTTTTATCTCGATTAATATATAATTTTTTATCTCGATTTTGGTAATATTTGTTTTTAATTTGCCAGAGACATGTATTACTTTTATAAAAATCTTGAAGGATTTTTTTTTTCTTGAATTCGCCATTTTTAATTGCTGAATTACGTATTCGTGACAAGCAACGAGACAACCATCCGAATGAAAAACTAAAAACAACTGACGCCGGACGCGACCTGCGCAGGCGACCGGAGCAAATTCGAAAATCAATTTTTTCAAGGTACACCTTACGGTGTACCTGTACGTGTGTGCGTGTACTCCGGTCGCCTGCGTAGGTCGCGTCAGTTGTTTTTAGTTTTTCATTCGGATGGTTGTCTCGTCGCTTGTCACGAATACGTAATTCAGCAATTAAAAATGGCGAATTCAAGAAAAAAAAATCCTTCAAGATTTTTATAAAAGTAATCCATGTCTCTGGCAAATTAAAAACAAAGATTACCATAATCGAGATAAAAATTATATATTAATCGACATAAAAAAAAATTATATATTTTATATATATAATTTTTTTTATGTCAGTATAGTAGTATATTTTATATATATAATTTTTTATCTCGATTATGGTATTAAAAGTATACATATATTTTATCTTTTAAATTAACGCAAGGCCTAGCAATGCCAGCGCGTCATCATCCTCCTTCGATGCCATCGTAAAAAGAACTGAAGACCGCTCCGGTACACCGGAACGTCCCCATACACGATACCGGTGTTCGGTGGACCTGCGCAGGCACACCTGTACAGTTTTTCCCTCCGGTAGACCCTAGCGTGTATGGCCGGCATAAGGTTGCCTGGAAGATATTGCTTTCAAGCAATAAGGCCGCCTTTTGTTCATTTTTTTATTAATCGCTGTTAATGTTGCTTATTTATTTTGTTTCTTGTTTGGTGTACAATAAAGTGTAAAATAAAAAAATAATAAAAAATATAAATTATAAATAAGGAATATTATTTTGCAAAAACTTTACTTAACTTTTGGCATATGTTAATCAAAAGGCTAATTTTCTGAGTGTTTATTAACTTTAGTATTCAAATTTATTATCATGGATTATATTTTCAGAATGCAGCTAACTAAAGAAGTGGGTTTAAATGTAACGGGCGGAATATTCACAAGCGCTTCAGCGCAGCGTTCCGCAGAAAAAGCGGGAATGGAATGTGTTTACCAAGTTTCGTACAAAGAGTTCGGAGAACAGTGCAAAATCGACTTTAATACGACCACTGAAGACCTAAAAATATTCGCAATTAAAGTGGAATAAACTTAAAATGATATTTTAAAATAACCATAGAAATATATCTCGAAAATATTAGAATTACGCTTTTATCGTAGTTGTAGACCTTTTACGACTTTATAGTGCAGGATTGTGGAGTACTTTAAAATTAATGTTCTTATTAAAAGACAGACAAGTATTCGTTCCTATGCATACTATGAATACTAATGGATGCTTTATGTTTAATGCAAATGCTGTAATGGACTTTCTTATAACTACAATATTTTAATTGTTTCAATAAACATGTTGTTAATAAAAGAGTAAAAACTATTTGTGCACATTTTTATGTTGAAATATTATATCTTAAAAAACATTATCAATATTAATATATCTGTAATTAACTTTACACTGTTCAAAATAACATGTATAAAAATTATTTTTTTTAACGTATAAAAATTATTATTTTTTTACGTTTTATTTTCTTAAGCTTATACACACTCCTATAGCAATGTTTTTATTAAAAAACAAATATTTTGATACTAATGTTTGATGTATAAAAGAAATACTTGAAGCAGGAATCAAACCTGCCAACCAGTGTCGCCAAAAGCGTAATGGTACTCTTCTTCAGCAGATCGGAATCCATACTTTGCTGTAACTGAGTTTTAATTGTAAAATAGTACGAAGATTTAGAATAGGTCTTATATTCAAAGGCTTTAAACATGGCTGGGTTTAATTGTTCGCAGCCGGCTTCAGCTTTATGACGTAGAGATTGTAGAAAGGTATGATAAATGGACCCTCGTTTGACATGTAAACGACTTCTTGTTATAAGGGCAATTTTATATGAACGTTATATTATTAATACTATGTTAACTTACTTTAATAGTTCATTACACTTTCAATAAAATTATTTCGACGGAATATTAAACAAAGAGGCGAGCGACAAACAAAAAAAAAACTACTTTTGTAAAGCCGTCCTTTACCATCAAACCCTTTTTTTAGGTTGTGTTGTAATTTGATGAAACCAGTTTATACGGGTTGGCTATGTACTAGTTTACATGTTTGAGTAACCATTTAATTAAAATTTGGGGCTATAACTAAAAACTATTCCAATTGTTCAGTATACATAATTATAATGACTATACTTCACAATAATAATTATTTTTTTTAAACAAAATAGAATTGTAATCAAATTATTAAAAAAAAATTATTTTACTAAAATACATGAAAGAATATAAATTACAAAAATTTATGTTAATTATTAAGCCAAGAGCCTGTATGGGGCAAGACCTTGATCATTTTATTAAAGCTGAAAGTTTCTGAGCGCATGCTCCCAACACAGGTTGAAGCAATGGCCAAATATGATGTTTAACTCATGGCTACTTTGGTAGATATCAGGTATCAAAGGCGTACAAAGTGGCAACTAAGTTACGTCATTTCCTAATGCGTAATTTTTTAATATTCTGTTCGAAGTAATATTAGATATCACGTTGATCAGAGCCACAAACTTTTGTAACTAGACTTACGTCATAGCATAAAGCTGAACTTCATACGTGCCCCTTGGGTTAGAAGATTTTTCTTCAGTAGCCGGTCAATTTCGATAGCTCCAATCCCGACCTAGACAAACATTTAGTTTGGCCGTGGCTGCGAGTTCTAAATAATCTTATACGCCTTTAATACCTGGTATCTGCCAAAGTGAGTTAAACTTTATCAGTTAAACTTCATATTTGGCCGTTGCTTCTACCGGTGTTGGGAGCAAGCACTGAGAAATTTTCAGCTTTTATGAAATGACGAAAGTCTGGCCCTCATGGGCTCTCGGTATTATTATACTCGTAGTATAAATATTAAAATAACATAATAATATTACATCTGCTCTTTTTTTAAAGTATAATTCAATATAATTATATTACGAAATAATATCCGCAAAAACATATATATATGTAGGTATACAACTTACGGCGTTACATTAAAAAAATTGAATTTCATCAAATTTTTTAAGTTTAAAAAAAAACAACTGAATCAAAACTTAGAACTTATAATATTTAGTTTAATTTATATTTACTCGTATAACAAAACTATTTCTTGACAAAGCTCTATTAGCACTTATTAAAAAGGTTTTAATTATTTTTATGTTTACCGTTTAGTAAGGGTATCTCATATATAACCAGTAAAAACAACCTGTGGGTATTATAAGCAGTAGATGAAACGATAGAAATTACTTAGGCATTCCATTAGCGAACTACCAGCGAATACTAAATGCGTAATTGATTCACTCCAATGACGTTTAATGGACTCATGACCGACCGCTATTTTCTGAGCCATACCTAATATCAAATTACCAAATTTTCAAATCATATATTTTTACCGGCAATTGTGGGTTGGAGTATTTATTTCTAGACTTGGTGTACATCCTTATGTATTTCACATATTTCGTCGGTTCCGTTTGTTGTATAGATACCAGATAGCGATAGGGAAAGAACGATAGCGAATTGATTATTCACCAACCTGCAGTGGAGTAGCGTGGCAGATTATACTCAACACTGAGATTATCGCCCCGTAGTTGCTATGTTGAATACTAAGCACATGCATCTACAATATTAACAAAATAACCTTTCACAGAATTATATGCTTTTAATCTTCATAATTATACGCTTTTACTTAGTTATTAAACTGATAAATATATAAATATAAAAAAATCGAACATTTTGCTCCAAGATGTGCTCCGGTAGACTTTGCGCAAAATTTAGATTTAAATATATTTACTTTTACATATAAAATTAATATGAATGATTATACGCAAAATATTGTCGTAATATTGGCATGTTACGATACGATACGATCGTATTGGCATGTAGGTATCTGTAAGTAATCCAATTTTATTTAGAACGTCCTGCATTAAAAACCTTGAAGGTATATTAGCTTGAACAAATAATTCTCACATCACCGAATTCTTTCTCAAACAAATACAGTATAACATATTTTAGCTTGTCTACTCTATCACAATAACCCTTAAAAAATTGGGGTCGCCTTGTATCGATATTATTTAGTTGTTCAATGTTCATATAACAACTGCGTATATACTCGTACCTACTTTGCGGAACCGAGTTCCCCAATAAGTTATAACAAATGGAAACTTCGTCAAAAATTTCCAATGTAACTTTTATAAATACTGCCGCACTAATTACACATTTTAGCTGCAGGTTTAGTTAATAACCCTTCCTTGGCAGTCGGGTAATTAGGATGAGACAAAAGAGCCAAGAATCGCGGTTAACCTCTTTTGAACTTCAACACACCTTTGTTACTTAGCTTTCAAGAGTTGTCATATTTTCAATACCCTATTCCCCAGTAAGTAGTTTTTACAAGGCTCTATAAACTGTTTCTATAAACTGTACTGTTTCTTTTTACAGACGCCACAACCTTTTAAAATTGAAACAAAGTTATCTAATTTATATGCACATCAATTTTTTTTAATTATCACACAACAATATTTTAGTGTCTCGATATGGTTATTTCTTCTACTTTTCGATTTTGTTTACATTAAAATATAACAAAAATTAGAACTCATACGTTTTTACAAGTCCAAAAGTAAGAAATAAATAAAAAGTTCTAATTCTAAACTTGCTCAGAGAACCTGATTTATTAAAATTATTTAGTATTAAATTATTTTTGCATAGAAAAATGTAGGTACTAGTTGTAGACGCATAACTAAACATTTCTAATGATTTATTTACGTCTTTAATCAAAACTGCATTAACTGCTGAACTGATAATATTGGAATATTATGAACGAGATTAACAACGTTGACCTCAATTTAGAGCTAAGCTATTAATTAGCTTATCTTGTTTAACTTTAATAGCTTCACGATTTCGGGATTTGGGACTTAATGTCTTAATACAACGCGCACGTACTTATTATTCACTTTATTGTAAAATACAAATACATTAAAAAGACATGTGGTGGACACGTGATCACAATAACACATGACAAAACACAAAATGATGATTATGAATTTATGATTACTGAATGTTATAAATGCTATAGAATATAGATACCTACATTGTTCTCATGGAACATATTATGATTGCACACAATCACAAAATATATGATCAACTGTAATAACAATTTTCATGCATTGAATTAAGTTCAAATACATGTTTGATATATCTACTTAAAAACATACCTATACAACTGCTAAAATTACTAACAACATTGTCTCCAACATTATCATAGTTGTAAGAAGTCTTGATTCTTATCATACAGGTTTTTGCATTCCTAACTAAATTTACCATTTTAAGTTGAGTCCAGTGTTGTTTATTGTCAACAGCTGAACAAGCCTATTTTTCTATTAAAGAGAAAGATTCGAGTTAATATGACGTACTTCTCCACTTCAGATTGGCAGAAATGTGTATCAAAATTTTCCTTGAACATGAAATACTTTCATTTGATTTTTTTATTACTTTGAATAAAAAATATTGTTTATTTTTTGGTAAGTAAAAAAACGATATGTGTATGTTGATCTTTCACGTTTAACAAAAGGATTCATTCTGACTAAAATTACACATTAAACAATATGGAGATATGAGTAGGCAACTTCAGCTTGACAGCTCACATATTATACTACTACGTGAAGCAAAAACTTTGTACCCCTTTTTACTGTATTTGACACACACACGCTTACATAGGTACTCTTTTGTTTAATGTTTAAACTGATAATTTAATTTATTTATGTTCGAATTTCGACTACATACTGGGCGAAATTCGAACATAAATAATTTAAATTATAAGTACTATGTACTATACAGGGTGTTAGGGGAATGGTTAGCCATAGAGGTATGTTGGGTAGGGGGGGTCATTTGGAACCTATTTAGGCTAACTTACCTATATGCAAAGTGTTACGGATTTTTTTTTATGATTATTTTTTCATTTTTCGAAAAAAGTGCCGAAAATTAGTGATTTGACCATCATATCTTTTTTGTTTATTGATATATCAACGCCATTTCTTTTTTGTTTTGATCATCAATACATTGCGCATGTAAAATAAATGTGATTTAATTTAGAAAACATCTACAAAAAAAAATTATGGGCCAAAGAAATCTTGACAGAGACAAAAAGTAAATCAAACCTTCAAGTTTAGGTATAAATTAAAAAAAAAAATAAAGCCTCCAGACAATTTAAAATAATTAAAAAAACTACTCTAGTTAACACTATTTTAAATAATATTACTTTCATTCACCTACCTTACTTACTTTTTTTTTAAATGATGAAATAACGAAATGGTTTCTACCTGAACCCGCACTCTACGCTGACAATTATAACAATAATTGTTATTACGCAGGGCGGTATATCCCTGTATAGCACATGGTAAACTACCATCTTGACTTTGGCGACATGTTGGCGCAGCGGTCAGAGCACTGGCTGATGCGCTGGCGGTCGTGCGTTCGATTTCCGCTCACGGCAGATATTTGTATTGGTCATATAGATGTTTGTCGTGGTCTGGGCGTTTGTGCTTGTGTATTGTGTGTGTTTCCGGACCCCCGACACAGGAGGAAATCCTACTGGGGGCCGTCGAGTGTGAAGCGTTTATTATTTAAAAAAAAATCTTGACTGCTCTCATCAGGCGAGGATTTACATCCTTATTTGAAGATCATCCTTATTTCTACAATAATTGTTATTACGCAGGGCGATATGTCCCTGTACGGCACATGGTAAACTACTTGCTGTCTCTTTTTATCTTGGAATTTGGGGTATGAGTTTCCACGGGCACCACAAATGTCTCTCATAGGGTGAAATTAATGCCGGTAGGTATCAAAATAAAACAAATCATAAATTCGAGTAACAAATTTATTCTATTTTTATAAATACAGTGAATTCGGTCGTGAATTTTCATAATCTACATTACTAGTTGGGGGTGATGTGCACAGCAAGTTTCAATTAAAATGATCTTATTTTTCGGTAATTTCATAACTTTTTTACACCCATACATTTCTTTAACGCATAATTTTATATGTATTACGATTTAAATACCAGTAATTAAACTGGCACGACCATAATATGTATACCTATAGGGTATAAGGCAGGTACAAAGTAAATACACATAGGGATATAAGTAAACGAAGTAAGTTTTCCTTTCCTTATGTAAATACAAAAAGCTTTAATAATTTCGACAAAATTTAAGGTTAGCAATTTTCTATGTTCTATACATAATTCTGACGGTAACTTCTCTCCGGAAAAAGGATTTATTTTACGTAGTCACATTAATATATTCTGTTGGATATTAATTTACTTTGACATTTGCATTTTATAGCTGAAGTACAGTTGAACTTTAGTCTTCCAAGATCGCTTTCTTGTTATACAAGCATGAGAAAAAATTAAGTTTATTTTTATACAAAAAAGATGACAAACTGGCGTACGGTCCGTCTGATAGTGAATAACGTAGCCTATGCCCGCATCCATCACCACAAATATTACAAGCGTGTTGCCAAGTCTAACCCTTTACCCTCCCCCAGGAGCTTCGGCTTCCTTGTTTATCATACGAACAGAACACTAATTAAAAGCAGTATTATTTAAATATGTTCTTTTGTAATGTTGAAGCAAAATATGGAATAGCCCGACTGGGGTAGTACCTCGACCTTACAGAAGATCACAGCTAAAAAAACTGCTCTCAAGCAGTGTTGTGTTCTTGATGGTGAGTAAGGTGACCAGAGCTCCTGGAGGTTGGTGTGGGGTGGAAGGTTGGGACGGCAACATGCTTGCGATGCTTCTGGTGTTGCAGAAGTCTATAAGCTAGGTAATTGCTTACCATCAGGTGAGCCGTATGCTTGTTTGCCGACCTAGTTGTATAAAAAAGCACTTCCCCAGTCGGGCTGCTGAAAATTTTGAGCAAGATCTTTCCTGCTATACCTACCTCAATTATATGTGTAATAAGTTTATAAATATATACTGTATACGATAATGTATGCTACATACTGCATTAGAAGTTGACTTTAAAATCGTAAAAATAATGATTAATTATTTTTATTTAACTTACAGTTTCTATTCCTACCTATTTCGAGTATAATTTGTGATAGAACAATGCCGTGACTTTTCCATCTTAGGAAAACAAACATTTAGGCAATGGTGGGACGTTTATAGAACATTTTATTATATACCAGTATATTTTCGTTCTCCTCTTTCTTACCTTTCATCTTCTGGTAGCTCTATATAAAGTGGCAGCAGCGTGATATTGCGCAGGTACAGTGGGTAGTCGCCTGCAAGGTAGGTTTTCGATATCTCGCTGAGGGTGCGATTGAAGGCGCGCACGACAGCGGTGGCTGAAGGCGGTGCGGCGATCGCCAAGTAGAACGCGGTGCGCGCGTCCTCCTGCAGCACGCGCAATTCCCGCGCAGCGACCACAGCGAACGCCAGCACTACCAGCGTGAGCACCGCGCGCCCGCGCATCGCACCCACCCCCCTCACCGCGGCGCCGCCCGCCCCCCGCACCGCGCCATGCCCACCGCCCCACTAACACCATCCACGCTCAGCGCACCCACCCACCCACACGATCCACCCTAGCGCACATTTGCCGCCAAAGCTTATGCGGTTCCTTTGTATACCAGTCAAACACGCAACTTTATTTTTACTTTTCGAACTAGTTTAACTCACTTTGAACACAAACAATACTTGTACAGATGACTAGCTTTTCTTGAATGTGGGCGAAAGATATCTGTAACAAAAAGAAAAGATCGAATAAACGTACAATAATTTTGTATAAATATTATATACTACCTTCTGCGCGCGACTTCGTCGGCGTGGACTCCGTTCCTATTGGTCTTAGCGTGATGACACATAGCCTATAGCCTTCCTCGATAAATGGGCTATCTAACACTGAAAGAATTTTTCAAATCGGACCAGTAGATCCTGAGATTAGCGCGTTCAAACAAACAAACAAACAAACAAACAATCAAACAAACTCTTCAGCTTTATTATATTACTAGTATAGATTGTGAAACTCCAGCACGCTATGACACTAAGTTAAGTTAATGCTTATATTATTATTCAAACCTATTGACATAGTGTTGAAACAAAAAACTTTACGATATATTTTGTTATTGATAATTTCTAATATCACTATGTAACAAAATCAATTGTCAATTTTACTAGATTTGTTTGCATTTTTTAAAAATTATATTTAAAGAAGTAAAAGTTAAGTACAATGCTAGGACTGTCAGGTATTGGGAGAAATAAATATAATTAAATTTGTATCACATATTCACTCTATATAATGTTTACTTCAATAAATTTCTGTAACTACGCAAACCCGAGATCTTTGTAGCCACCGTTTCAAAAGCCAATATGCTAAATATATGTTTCTGTATTCAGCATTAAATTATCTAGACTACTATAGTATATCCGTGTAGTCGTGTATTATGTGCACAGCGGTATTCAAAATCTTCTTAATTAACGTAATGTATAGCTGAATGGGAATGTTACAATACAATTAGTAACAATGCAGTTCTGATGAAATTCTGAAACTCTCTTGCTATTTCTTTTTTGTTATTTTATTAGTTTTAGGGTATTTTGTTCTATAAATTATAACAAGAAACCTTATTAATTTTTAGCTAGTTTATAAAAATCATACAATTCATATAAAAAACTCAGAGAATAAATTACAACGTTACGTAGGTACCTAGTTTATATCTTTAATGGTTCCACTCGTTCCGTGAAACAAGCTTAACGAACTGCTAGTCGTTCTCGACGTTCTTAAGAAACAATAGGCGACTAATAATGACGACTTTACTTTATTCTTACCTCGATGTTGCTAAAAAAGTTGTGCTTCGTGAAATAAAGGTATTACTTTTATATCGTAAATTTATTTTGTGGCTCTCGTAGCCCGTAATTTAACCTTTTGCGAGTGATGTGGTAGTCTGTAAGACACTGCTGATTAAATCAACCGTCAGCACTTCTAAATGGGGTAGCATCGTGTAGTAATGTCTCGCTCAGTACCTTCCTAAATCGATTTCTGCTACCCGACACTCGCTGCTGAAAAACCGCTCCGTGCTGACTATTGCTGTTAAGAGGTATCGGTATCTCAGAGACGTAGTACAGCAATAAATTCAAAGTTCTTATAGACGTCACATCAACAAGACCGTTTTAATGCTCTTGTGTCTGTGGCACGTAACCTGAGTATATTATCATCTATACTTCCAAGTCTATTAGACATAACCTCATATTTCATTTTAATATGATGTTTCGAGAACAAATTGATTACATTCCTATTTTTGTATAATAACTAACCATTTAGCATTTTAGTCGAACACACGCTTACCATTTCAGGGTTCCCTGTGTTGATTCCCGGCAAAATCATATAACAGCACATAATATATCGATACGAAAAATTACAATGTTTTTATCTACATGCTCTCTTGGGCTACCCAAATACAAGCTAAAAGTTATCGTTTTATCTAATGCTTATAATCCGCAAAAAGTTTAGCTGTGTAAAGTGTTTCCGCAGAAGAAAAGAAACCAGCCTTCCAACACAGCCAACTGGCAATAACTATTACATACATACTATACAAATAACTATTTGACTTTAGAAACTCGTCAAAGCAGCGACCAAAACATAACTGCCGATTTTTACCGAGATTTGGCTCATCAAGCGGTGATATAAGTTTATAATGACCCACTACCCGGATTATTGCGTTTGACAGTTTAAAAAAAATCTGGGCTGATTTAACCCTTCGTCAATCTCAACCGTAATCTGAAAGACCACTAGGAACAAAATTTTGCAGAATTAGTCCTAGCGGTCTAAAAAGACATATTTATTTCTGCTGCTGCACATATGAAAAAAACAACATTCCTTTTCCTTTAAAACTTTTACCATCAACTTGTCGCTAGATAAAAGTACCCGTTACTTAGTTAGGAAATTTTAAAAATAAAACAACATAGGTAATACATACCACATATATTAAATTATCACATAGGTAAATCTCGCGACGATCTTTTATATCATATAAATTATATTTTTATTTTTTAGTTATCGCTGAACAGGTTTCTCAGTCTTGCATTCTCTGCAAATCCTTTCATTTGATACCCATAATGTAGGAAAGCATAAAAAACGTAGTTTGCCATCTTTACAAGTCCACCATCAGATTTAGAGTAAAGTTTACCAACTCCCGAAACGTGGAGGAGGGTCTCAATTCAATTGTATTTTGCACTATTTTTATCAGAAAAATCTGTTTTGGTAAAGAATGTGAATGAGACCTTCACATCGCTATCGCATCGCTATGAGTCATTTACAGGTAACAATTTATCCTTTCGGTTTAGTTCAGTACAATCCTGTATAACAGATTAGAGAAAATACCTTAACATTCTTAGCATTGGGATTAAATATACAAAATTTTGTGTCATGTTTATATTCTATTTAGACAATCTATGTGATTGCCTAGGTTTCTCTACAGCTTTTATATTCTGCACTTTAATATTACGTACGAATGAATAGCCTTTGATGTATAAACGCGTATGTTCATTCAAAAGACTTGCTCTAATGATTAAATCATTGGCGCTTACAGATTAGGCCTCGTGCAAACATTCGACTCGGGAATAAACTCATTATCGTCGTTATCATTGTTGATTTCTCATCGTATTAAGAACTATTCGTTGGCTTGGTTATTGATAATTACGAAACGCCTATTAGTTTTTTCCCCGACCCCAAGTTCCCGACCCCGAGTTCCCGAGCACGAGTTCCCGACTCACGCACTAAAATGTTCATGCCGTCTATCGATTAAGATCGAGAAAAAATATAAGGAACTAAACGCATTTTTTGAATAATGTACATTTATTTGATTTATTTCAGTACATTTTTTTGTAGCAATCATATTGATAAGTTCTCCGTGGAATTCCAAGTGTTTACCTTTTCAAAATAAGGAACCCGTTTGAGATTGCCGAACATACGTATACCACAAAGACCTCCGGGGCTTTAAGAGTAGTAACTCTCTCGGCAACCTTTGGGTACAAAACTTTAAAACGTATATTTAAAGTATAGTAAACATTTTAAACTAAAGTCAAAATAGCATTTACAGTATATGGCTCAATCAACTTTTGTTTGTCCTGTGAGTTCTATGCTTTGTCCCTGACCAATAATCGCAGTTCTAAAGTAAATTAAGTGGTTTGTTGGCATATGTCGCATTTGTCTTCTTATTAAGCAAACATACGAGTAAATTATTTTAACTAAATCATAATTAAACTGGAATTTTAATGGCTGTCTAGGTGCAAAAACGTCTGAATTCGTCTTTTTTTGTTTGTCCCCCAGTAGCTTAGTACAATGAAACATTACTTTATACAAAAAAATACTATATGGCAATTACTTTCGCTTGTACATAATTATTCATTACAATGTCTACTGTGATGCTAGCATATAGATTTTTGTTTGCTTCATAATTTTAACGAGTTTTTTGGATGTTCATTTTTGTCCCTATTATATTTTATTTTCCTGACTTATACCGGAAATCGGTAAAAAAGTTCCGAAACCAAAACATACATGGAGATTAGTGCCTTGGAGAACAAGTCGATGGATTTGGTGACAAAATTCATCCAGCCGCCATTCTGATTTCATCTTGGCTGGCGGCGTCTTTTGGCCGAGTGTGTTTTGAGAAAGTGCGTGGCTTTTTTGTGTGTCTCTCGGACAACCAGCACAAAAGCGTAACTATTTGATGTATCGTAGTAAATTGAAGTGAAATATATTCTATTTAATCTATATTTACCACTGCGCGTAAGACCTAATTCAAAATATCATTATTTATTACCAGGAAGCACAAATACTGATAAATGTCTCTCGGACAACCGTTGTCCAGGAGACATTTTGGTTGTCCGAGAGACAATAATGATAGAATCGGCATAAAGCAATACTTTTTCTTTTAATAATTAGTCACTGAAGAGCCTCTTGCAAAGGCTAGAGCATTTATTATTGTTTAATATAAATTACTAAATAAAATTATATATATGGCTCAATCAACTTTTGTTTGTCCTGTGAGTTCTATGCTTTGTCCCTGACCAATAATCGCAGTTCTAAAGTAAATTAAGTGGTTTGTTGGCATATGTCGCATTTGTCTTCTTATTAAGCAAACATACGAGTAAATTATTTTAACTAAATCATAATTAAACTGGAATTTTAATGGCTGTCTAGGTGCAAAAACGTCTGAATTCGTCTTTTTTTGTTTGTCCCCCAGTAGCTTAGTACAATGAAACATTACTTTATACAAAAAAATACTATATGGCAATTACTTTCGCTTGTACATAATTATTCATTACAATGTCTACTGTGATGCTAGCATATAGATTTTTGTTTGCTTCATAATTTTAACGAGTTTTTTGGATGTTCATTTTTGTCCCTATTATATTTTATTTTCCTGACTTATACCGGAAATCGGTAAAAAAGTTCCGAAACCAAAACATACATGGAGATTAGTGCCTTGGAGAACAAGTCGATGGATTTGGTGACAAAATTCATCCAGCCGCCATTCTGATTTCATCTTGGCTGGCGGCGTCTTTTGGCCGAGTGTGTTTTGAGAAAGTGCGTGGCTTTTTTGTGTGTCTCTCGGACAACCAGCACAAAAGCGTAACTATTTGATGTATCGTAGTAAATTGAAGTGAAATATATTCTATTTAATCTATATTTACCACTGCGCGTAAGACCTAATTCAAAATATCATTATTTATTACCAGGAAGCACAAATACTGATAAATGTCTCTCGGACAACCGTTGTCCAGGAGACATTTTGGTTGTCCGAGAGACAATAATGATAGAATCGGCATAAAGCAATACTTTTTCTTTTAATAATTAGTCACTGAAGAGCCTCTTGCAAAGGCTAGAGCATTTATTATTGTTTAATATAAATTACTAAATAAAATTATATATATATTCCCGGTAGGTGGCACTGCTATCGGTATGTAACTCCGAAACTACTGACCCAATTTGTATCAAATTTTGTAAGCATCTGTAATTTGGTCCAACTTGGGCGATAGATTAGTTTTTATCACAATTGGACTCGGTAGGTGGCGCTACTATCGCTATGTAACTCCGAAACTACTGAACCAATTTGTATCAAATT
This sequence comes from Melitaea athalia, assembly GCA_905220545.2. Lineage (NCBI taxonomy): Eukaryota > Metazoa > Arthropoda > Insecta > Lepidoptera > Nymphalidae > Melitaea > Melitaea athalia. Next base: position 13,598,722 of record HG992180.1, on the reverse strand, counting down.
TTGTAAGCATCCGTAATTTGGTCCAACTTGGGAGATAGGGTAATTTTTATCTCAATTGGACCCGGTAGGTGGCGCTGCTATCGGTATGTAACTCCGAAACTACTGACCCAATTTGTATCACATTTTGTAAGCATCCGTAATTTGGTCCAACTTGGGAGATAGGGTAGTTTTTATCTCAATTGGACCCGGTAGGTGGCGCTGCTATCGGTATATAACTTGGAAACTACTGAACCAATTTGTATCAAATTTTGTTAGCATCCGTAATTTGGTCCAACTTGGGAGATGGGGTAATTTTTATCTCAATTGGACCCGGTAGGTGGCGCTGCTATCGGTATGTAGCTCCGAAACTACTGAACCAATTTGTATCAAATTTTGTAAGCATCCGTAATTTGGTCCAACTTGGGAGATAGGGTAGTTTTTATCTCATTTGGACCCGGTAGGTGGCGCTGCTATCGGTATGTAGCTCCGAAACTACTGAACCAATTTGTATCCAATTTTGTAAGCATCCGTAATTTAGTCCAACTTGGGAGATAGGGTAGTTTTTATCACAATTGGACCCGGTAGGTGGCGCTACTATCGCTATGTAACTCCGAAACTACTGAACCAATTTGTATCAAATTTTGTAAGCATCCGTAATTTGGTCCAACTTGGGAGATAGGGTAGTTTTTATCTCATTTGGACCCGGTAGGTGGCGCTGCTATCGGTATGTAACTCCGAAACTACTGAACCAATTTGTATCAAATTTTGTAAGCATCCGTAATTTGGTCCAACTTGGGAGATAGGGTAGTTTTTATTTCAATTGGACCCGATAGGTGGCGCTGCTATCAGTATGTAACTCCGTAACTACTGAACCAATTTGTATCAAATTTTGTAAGCATCCGTAATTTGGTCCATCTTGGGAGATAGGGTAATTTTTATCTCAATTGGACCCAGTAGGTTGCGCTGCTATCGGTATGTAACTCCGAAACTACTGAACCAATTTGTATCAAATTTTGTATGCATCCGTAATTTGGTCCAACTTGGGAGATAGGGTAGTTTTTATCACAATTGGACACGATAGGTGGCGCTTATATCGGTATGTAAGCAATCAAATTTGGTAGCTGTTTTCCGGGCAGGGCAACGTCTGCCGGGTCCGCTAGTTATTTATATTTTAAGAATTCACATAGAGCAGAGGAATTAAATTTATTGAAACAATAATTAAATGACGTAAAATTATTTTTATCATATGATCGATTTATCGTACTTCAAGAACTGTTTCATAGTCTGTGGTTGTTGTCAGCCCGGCGCGCGCTCCGTATACCTGCTCCGTTCCAGGTCCGTAACTTGTGAACTACTTTGAATATCGAAAAATCCTTTGGCACACATTTTATACACATGTTGTAGATGTGATTTATGAAAAAAAAAAAAAACGATTTTTCCGACCCGAGAAACTAGAGGACCCCCTTAAATAAATCGTTCTGCTCTGTGTGAATTCTTAAAGTATAATTAATTATCTACAGCAAAAATGTTAAAATATAAAAATTGTCAAATAAAATAAAAAAATAAAAAATTTCCATCGATGTACACTTAAAAGTTGATTGACCCATATAGCACCTCTTTCAACAACTTTGAATAGAGTCAAGTAAGCTATCCGCTTCTTACAGTCACCAGAGTACGAATTTTACAGTATTATAGTATTTTTAACTAATGTATAAATCAGCCCGTAACTTATTTTTAACATATGGATCTTTGGATATTGTTAGGCCTTAATGTGTTTATGGACGAAAATAATTCGTTAGATTACGGGGTGGAATAGACACTTACTCATAATTTAGTTATGTAAAAAAAACTATTAAAAAAAATATACCAAGCGAATAGAAAACCCCCTTTTTGAGGTCGCTTAAAAACAAGTTTTCTGTTTTAGTTTTAGGTGAAAAAGTAATGTCAAAACATTAAGTTACATCGATAACGAAACAAATTACAATATACTTAGTAAAAACTTTTGTAGCAATATAAGAATACTTGTCGATATGATTTAATTTTTACTCAAATAAATAATTTGTTAATTGTTCGAATACAAATCAAAGCTAAACTCTAGTCCTAAATCACTAATATGTACTTTTGCCTTCGATTATACTTATTGTTATACTCCTGTACTTAGTACTATTTAATCTTTAAACCGTGAGATAGCATCAGACACAATGCGTGTAATTTAAATTCACCATAGCAAGATTTTATTATCTATTAAAGGAATCATGGGGTTTATTCAACTCACGTATGGAGCTCAACAGTTATTGTACCCTATTTAATTTAATTAAGTACAGTTAAAAGTTTTAGGTTAAATGTGTAAAAGAATAAACATAATTATATTTCAAGTATAACTATCAGTAACCCTTTCTATATCTCACACTTTTTCTTCTATTTATTTGCTTGTCTCCTTTTTTATCGATTGCCTTTTTTTCTTTTCCTACGCATTCAAGTTCAAATTAAAAATAAATATTATCCAAGAAGATTTTTATGTGCACTATTTAATCGTTACTTTACAAACAAGTCTTTGTCAGGTTAACTAAGAAAAATCGTAGAGAAGTTCAGTAGTACTTAACACTTTTATATTTTGTTAATACAGTCTTTCTAAATGCTGAAAAACTTATAAAATTGTCTTCTACTTACTTTCATTTTAAATCATGTTGAATTATTATTAGCTTTTAACATTAATATATTATATTTTCGTGTCTAACTCGGTACATTTTCAAATTACCAATTCTATAAAATATATTTTAGCATACTCGTTTTATGCCACAATCGTGACAACCACCCACATATTTTATTTAATTTAACTTTTCCATCTCAATATATCCAAAAATATTTTCCTTATCCTTTTATTTCATAAACAGAACCAAGCTTTTTAAAAATATTTTAGTTCTAAAAAACTAAAATATATCTCTTGTAAAATACAATAACGAAAAATGTTTACCAGTAGGTTGTTTCAAAAAAAAATGTAAATTATGTGTACTACGAGCGCAAATACATTTTTATGTAAATGTGGTTAACAAATATTGTATAAAGTTATGAAGACAAATTAGACGAGATTAAATAAGTTTTATAGGAATAAAAATTGAAACATTCAGCTTTGGTTACCAGACAAAGAATTTGCTAATGAAAAAAGAAAAATCTTTGAACGGGAATTTGTGGAACTCAAGCACCTCACTTAACCTGGTTCTATTACATTGTATACTATTACTAAGAGGTCGATATTGAGGGCTTATAGTTGAAATTTCTAGTGAAAAAAAACATAATTCTGTAAAATATCATCGATCATCGGGTCACCGTTACAGGCTCTGCCAAAATAACAACGTTTTTGCAGCACACCTATGCTGTCAAAAACAATACTGAGGCAAAGTGCTGGTTAACTTTTCTGTTTTTCCTTTGTATTTTTATCTTTTATTTCGTATAATGGCCAATAAATAACTTTAATTTTTTTTTGTTGATAAGTGGTAAGTGTGACATATGCACAAATTTTTGCTCCTCAATCACATGTTGCTATGTACTTACTTAGCATTAGTAGATTATGTACGATTACAACGTTATATTATGTATGAATGTATATACAGCTCACTTCAGCATGAAATTCTGTCTGTTCTTAGTGCCAACGATTTGTCATAGGACACAAAGCTTGGCATTAGTAATAATGTTCACAAGAGCAAACCTGTCCAACGATTGATTACCTGACGCTTTATAATAAGTTTTGCAATGTCGCTCAACTAGGATAGAACTAAATAAAAAAAGAATAAATGTGCAAGTATAGAAAAAAATTCATTATAAAATTATAATGAAACAACTTTTTCGGTTTTATAGCGGTTCATTAAGTTTTTTAGATGCCCGACGTTTCGGATACTTAACAGCAACCATGGTCACGGGAGGACTGGCGGGAGAATTATAATGAGTGAAATTCGCGTAAACATTCGAAAACAATAATAAAATTATTTCGTCCTATTAATAAAGGGGGGTTTGAAAATAAAAACGAAGTAGAGGGCAAAGAAGACATTGTCGTAGAAATCCAAGCTTGTTACTGCGTATTAACTATAGTTATATTCATTAAAAGTTGAAATAAAAATGAAACACATGCATAAAACTAAAAATTGCTATTGCTTTAAATTAACGTGAAATATGGTATTTACGGTTTAAAAAATTGCTATGATTTAAGAGTTGGATCGCGGTTTACCCTTCAAAAACAGGGGTTCACTTTATGGTATTTCTAGTTTTGATTTTATTTTTTTATACCGTTTAATATGCTATGTTATTTTATTTAGTAAAAATACGTATTAAGACTAGTTAAACATCATCAACAGTCATAATTCAACTAATTTCACATACTTAGATGACAAAAAACGACATAAAATAGGTACAACTAAAAAAATTACTAAAACCAAACGTCACGTAAACGCTAGAGTCATCACTGTGTGAGAAAATGATTAACATGTCAGAACCCTTTTGGAATATTAAGAAATACTAAAATAAAATCAATAAATATGAAATAAAAGTAACCACTTAATAGACTAACTAGAGCTTAAAAACCTTTAAAAGAATGTTACAATATACATATTCTATGATAATCACAAGTTAATTACTCAAACTCAAATCCAAATTAAAGCTGTAATGGTAACAGAAGATACTCCACCCGGATATATTCAAGGGTGTTATTAATTGCAGGGGATGAAATAAAGGAGAGCTAATGTTAACATCATTTGGTATCATTAGCAGCTTGAACAAACAACAAATTATATCGGTGTTCTATTCCGATTTCTGTCAATAATTAATTGTATTACAATACTAGTAGATGTATGTTACACATATTGTAACACATGTTTACATTATAAAACATATTTTAGGCAGCAAAAATTAAAAATTTGTGTTTTTGAACAGAAATCAAATTATTTTACTAAAACATTTTTTAACGGTTTGCTATTTTAAGTATACTAAAACAATACATTTTTATGTTATAGGTTTATTTTTTCTATATATTTCGTCTATTTATTAAATACTGCCTATATTTTTATCGCTGAAGATGTTGATTAATTTTAGAACGAAATCGTATAGGCTTTTATACAAATAAAATACGCATTGAACAAAAAAATATGGTTTCTATACCTGCTGCGAAATTTACTAATACCAATATAGATTTTATTTTATAAATCGATATATTTTTATATGACCCAATTTGACTCGTTTTTTCTATTTTTGACATAGAAAGTTAAAATGGATGAAAGTTTTTACGGAAATATAGTCATTTTCAAATAAAATTTAAATGTTGTGGAAGTTAGCAAAAAACATAAAAGGAAATAAAGCTATCCATTTATGTTTATTGTATCCATTTATTAAATAATTTTAATATATTGTTATAAAGACATTGTGGCTTTACTGAAAATATATCTTCATGCATACAATAATCCTAATAGGTAGGGATCCCTAGTACATTTTTTTCACCTGATCAGTATCAAGCTAATTTTATGGGAGTGGCTACATTTTGATGAGGCGAACAAAAAATTCCTCTTCGAAAACTCTCGATTGTGGTAGCTAACAGAGATAGTAGGGGGTAGAGCAGCAGTGAGCGTAGGACCGGGATAACGTACCACGCAATTTGTAGGACATTATTACTATTAAATTATATAGATAATCACTAACTAAAAGAAAAAAAAATCAGCTGGTTAGTAATAATTTTTGATGACCTGACGAGGTCATCAAGTTGATGATCAAGTTGATGACCTCGTAAGGTCATCAAAAATTAATTTTTTTTTCTGATTTTTTTTGATTTTAGTTAGTTAATATCTATATAATTTAATAGTTATATTGTCCTACAAATTGCGTGGTTCGTTATCCCGGTCCTACGCTCAATGCTGCTCTACCCCCTACTATCTCTGTTAGCTACCACAATCGAGAGTTTTCGAAGAGGAATTTTTTGTTCGCCTCATCAAAATGTAGCCACTCCCAAAAAATTAGCTTGATACTGATCAGGTGAAAAAAATGTACTAGGGATCCCTACCTATAAAGGCATTCTAGACAATGCTCTTACAATTGTAGAGCTTGCTGCTAGGTTGCAAATAACTCGTATGACTTTTATATTTATTTGATTTTGATATTGAATTTGCTAGTGGCATTACCTCATATGTTTTTTTTTTTTTATGTTACTAAGTCGACAAACAAGCGTACGGCTCACCATGGTAAGTAACTACCGTAGCCTATAGACGCCTGCAACACCAGAAGCGTCGCAAGCGCGTTGCCGACCCTATCCCCAATCCCCCCAGGAGCTCTGGTCACCTTACTCACCAACAGGAACACAATACTGCTTGAACACAGTATTATTTAGCTGTGGTCTTCTGTAAGGTCGAGGTACTACCCCAGTCGGGCTGCTCCATATTTTGAGCAGGAAATTTCCTGCTGTGCCCTACCTCAGTAAATGTATATTTCTAAACTAAAAGACGTGACACTATGAAAATAGATAAAATATACTACTGTTACCCAAATCAGTTGATTGTGTCATTTTTTTATCACGAACATTGCAGCCCAGTTTTCCCACAAAAAAAAAACAATTAGTTTTCCACTGAAATTTACAATAAAAAATTAGCCCGAAGAAAAAAGTAACATTATAAATTCCATACACTTCGTGGGTTATTGAAGTTTTGAGCTTGTTGTAGAAAGTGATCGTTTTTCCTTTTTGAAAATTTACGAGGCTTCGTCGGCTATATAATTCAATGTTACGATATTGTTTACATAATTTGAAAGGTCAAAATAGGAACTAAATTTTTTTAATTTAATTATTAAAGAAGGTGCAATTTAAATAAAATCACTCTTTCACGTAACCAAGACTTTGCAACTAACGTGCATTTTCATCCTGTCGGGAAAATACCTTGGTATAAGAAAAAAAAGTCGGAACTATGACTATGAAGCTCTAGTTATTTTTAAAAATTAATAGACACTAAATTTTTTAGGTTTAATGTTGATAGCTAAACACTGATATGGATAATACATAATTACAAATATTTATTTAATTATAAAATATTATGTTGCTAGTTCCAAAACAAATAATAAAATGAAGTTTAATAGAAGTCGTTTTATTTTATTTATAAAAAATATTGTAATTTGATTTTAAAATCATTGTGTAAAAAATTATTTTGCGAAAATTTTACAATATTACCCAATAGAAAATATAATGATGTAAGAGGTATATTCTAATTAAACGTCACCATTACTACAAATCTACACAAAGTATAAACAAATGACACTAAAATTAATTATTTTTATGTTTATATAAAATGGGACTGATTAAACAAAAAAGTAGATGGGGCACTAAACGAAAACATCCACACCATTGTATAAATATAAATTGTTTATATTTTCGTTAGCATTCTGGTAACGAAAACTATACGAGTACATATAGCTAAGTCGCCGTGGTTTGTTGAATCCACATTGCCCAGATCAGATATTGCGTCCACCCTACCTCTTCAATCCGGTCACCTCCCTTTAAATAGTTTTTTGAATCTTATAGGTAAAACCAGTTCAAAAAATTGCACCGAATGTAAATAAAAACAAGACGTATAGGTATGAATGGTAACAATGTGTACGGAACGAAGCCGAATGATCAGAGTTGCAAGTGGATATGAGGTTTGCAAGTGTAACTGCATTCTGGCTTAACCTCTGTCAGATGAGACCAGAATGATGTATCAAATTGTGAAATTAGCTATTACGCGTAGATTAGAGAGCTTAAATATTTTTGTAATACCTATGAGTGATGAAAATCCGTAATTTATTAAAAAAAAAAAAAAAAACAAGTACCGGTATAATTAATGGAGATGTTTGCGATGTCCAGATATCCCTTGAGACATTTAAATAAAAGGCGAAAAATATTTTGGCTTAAACTCTATTAAAAGTTCAAAATTTAGTAGATATATTTTAAAGTTTATTACTTTCTATGTATATAAATTAGTCTTACTTACTCTTAATAATATACCTAAGTATTCTTTTGAAAATATATTTAATTGATAAATCGCAATAGAACATTATCAAAGCAGAGGCCAAAACAGAACAAATAGTCTACTTTTGTTTGTATATATTGAAACCACTTTTATAGATGAAACTCGTAATGGTAATAGGTTACACTCAATATATAGAATACCTTTTTGATCTCGTTATGTCTCGTTTCAACAATATTGATTTGTACAATAATTTCAAAAAATTCGGTTTTTTCGGGTTTTAAATTCGGTTTTTCTAAGAAGTAATTTAATGAAACTCAAAACTAATATTGAGTGAGGATAAGGATTTAAACAAAATAAAGTAGATAAATACATTGTTATTAAAAATGCGTCACAAACTACCTACCATTTTTAATCACGTATAATTTGCCTTCATGTAATTATTTCATTATTTTTTTTTACGAAATTCGCTAATTGTGACCTAATTTGCTTCTCGCTAGCTCAATTAGCTTGTTCTAGTAAACTTACTGAACATTTTTAAACACACTTGACACGTCTTATTTTTTCATTTAGTAAATTCCATTCGACAGAGCGAAATTAATTATGAAATTATGAATTTTGAAAGCAATAAGTAGTAGTTTTACAAATATTTAACTTTTTCTTATGTATAACTAGCCGACCCGTGCCCACTTCGTTGGGCGTTATAATCAATTTCACATAAGAAGGGTACGGTGAAATTTGATATGTTCCAATACACTCTCACTATTTTCAGCAAATCAGATAAATATAAATGTTTTAAAATCACCAATTAATTTGTAAGGCAAATAATAATGCTTGATTAGAGATTGAATTGTTGACACGGCACGTCTGAGGGCGCAGGTTCAAATCCTGCTGATTAAAAATCTTTATAAATATATTTTTATCTTTTTCCTTTTATCTTGTCACTCCTGAATAGTGTAGCTTTCTGTTAGCGAAAGAATTTTCATGATCGGATCAGTATTTGCGAAGATTACCCCGTATATACAAACAAAGTTATAAACTTTACCTCTTTATAATATTATTTATGTATAATAATAGTTAAAAAGATTAGTTGTACTTGCAACGCCACGTTGTGATAAAAAATCAACTTAACGAGGTCACAAGCATAAGTCTGTTGACAATAAATTTTCCGGCAGCTGTAATTTTGTCAGCTTTTATATCTCTAATTGCTTGACGTTGTAAATGGGTGTGAAGTAAGGCTTACAATAATAAAATAAAAAAATCTTTATCAATCCAACGAAAATTATAAATATAAATCGATCATGTTATTATAAAATCTATATTTTTTGAGTATCTATACATATAACACTGGATTGCCTGCGCGTTTTCATTATTTTCAGTTTTCATTATTTACATTTATCAATACTTCTTTTATTGCTCCGCTCCTCTGTGTTGGCTATATATATATTATAATTGTCACTATAGTACTTATATATAAACATAGGAAAATACCTCAATAAAGGGTTTTTTAAACAAAATTATTTTTAATTAATCTGGTAGATTCTGAATTAAGCAGAACTGTACATGAGGACGCTCTTGTATAATTACGTTTATACCAATACGTTTTCTTTCTCTCGTCAAAACTAAAATAATATTGCTCGTAACTACTGAAACTTCGTTATTTCAGTTTACTTTTTTTAACTGTTGACTTGCCGTAAAAATCAAACAGAAGCCATCTTAGTTTTTACACTCCACGCGGAAAGGACAACTAGTTCTAATTTCCTCTGCTGCAATTTATATAATTTTGTATACGTCATCATCTTTTTTGTCTTTTTTTTTCTATATTAAAATAAATATTATTTTGTAGCATAAACATAGCATAAAATGTACAAGTCGTATCTCAATGCTGAAAGTACTCGGGAAAAACTTATTGCAGATCTTGTTAGAAGTATTACAGAATAGATAGTTTTTTATCCTTGTCTTTTAAACTCTCAGTTTTACAGTGAAAGCTTCAAACTTCTTAATACTAGAAGTTGAAGTTAAAAATTGTGTACTTATTTAAAACCGTTTATCGAAGATTTATTCCAAAGCTGAAAGCTAGCTTATTTCTTCTTATTGTATCACTACATAAACCTTAGTAGATCCATAACTTAATTAATCATAAAAATACGGAGCATTTTATTTTAGAGTATTAATTATTAAGTCTTAATATTTATTAATATTATCGTAATGAATAACGGCAAATTCGATTTATTAAATTTATTTTTGAAAGTAATGAACCGAAGTTGGCTCGTCAGGTTGAGTCCCTGAAGACAGAGGGAGCACAAGCATCGAGCCCGAAACTCTACAGGGCTTCTTGTTAATCGGATTTATTTTGTATAAATTGTTAAGATCACTTAACATTTATTATAATTAAAATAAAAAAATCAATAATAAAATTTAAAGAAAAATAAATATTTAGATATAACATGTTTTACAAAATTATGTTTATAATTACTTTAAGTGTGGTCGACGCCAATAGAAAGTAATATTATGTTGTATCCACCATCGAGTATCACGAGGTACAATTTATAATTTTTTATATACAAAACTGATTTAAATTAGGTATTCATGTGCATGTTTACAACACAAACCCAAGAAAAATATGAATAGAGAATCAATACATACATATATTACCAATACACGAATACATTTAGATTTTTAATTCAAAATTAATTTTACAATTTTTAACTTAAAGCACAACAATAATTATGATTTTACATCCATACATATGTGTATAGGTATATATTACTAGGAATACCAAATTATAGAGGTAATATCTCACTTTAAATTTCACATCACGTTTGTTCATTCTCCCATTCTTCCTTTGAAGTCTGAAGTTTGAAGAATTAAGTCTGTAGGTTTTACTATAATAATCTCTTTAAAAGTACGGTTTCGGTGGAATACAATTTTCAACCTCTATAAACTCTATAAACAAACAAAAACGAATCTATCTCTGAGAACCGTGCATTTTTTTCGCAATAAAAGTAACGCTGTGCTATTCCAGGCCGTCTTGTTGGCGTGGCATTATTGAGTTCCAAATTTTCATCAAAAGTTAATGTCTTTTCCTTATTTTAGCATTTATTTTGGTTTTCCTTGTAGCACTGAAATGGAGTAGAAATATGTATTCATAACAGTGAACACATTATGATTTTTAAATTATAGAATATCGTATTTCGTTTATAGAATTATTAAAGCACGAAATGGAATGTGTATCCTATTTTGTGTCTGTATTCCTGTGGGATATAAACGGTCCATTTTCTCAGTTTTGTTTACCGCCTGCTACGTCAACTGGAATATATTTAAACTGTGTACAAACGTTCGGTGTTGAAAAATAACTTTGCTTTGAAGAGTCTACAAAAAGCTTTCGTTACATTTTGCTTGTTGTACTTGTTAAAGTTGATTTCAACTCTTTTAAAAGTCATTAGCTTGTGATTTACGCTAAGGAAAAAAAAAAGAAATACTTTGTACTTTGAGCTTTAAATTCTATTTTCAATACTTATTATTTTCAAGAAAACATAACCACTCTTACATTAAAAAGAAATTTGTAAAAAAATATGACTGGCAATTAATAATCACGATCACGATCACGATTCAGCCTGTAATATCCCACTGTTGGGCATAGGCCTCTTCTCCGTGTAGGAGAAGGATCGGAGCTTAATCCACCACGCTGCTCCAATGCGGGTTGGCGGATATATTCCTTACTATGGGTAACGATCGCTATCAGGTGTACATGATAACAACCGGGACCGACGGCTTAACGTGCTCTCCGAGGCACGGTGGGGTAACCCACAAGGACTGCACAAACACCCAGACCACGGCAAACATCTGTATGGCCAATACAAATGTTGTCGTGTGCGGGAATCGAACCCGCAACCGCCCGCGCAACAGCCAATCGCAATCCAGTGCTGTAACCGCTGCGCCAACGTGGCGGCAATTAATAATATTATATTAAAATATATAACACTAATAAATTGACAAACAACAAATAATTATTAACAATAAATACACTATAACAAGCGTTGTTAATTACTTTACAGATTAATTAAACTGTACTCATTATAAATCAGTTAAACAATGCTTATTTATTTTTGCATCTTCCTGCTTGCATATTAAATTACTAAAAATAAGATTTTAATGATAATTTTTAATCGATATGCTTATTTTCATGAACTCATGATCATAGATGGAAATACGACCAATTGAACCACCCAGTATGCTTCCATATGCCATATACGCTGCACCGAGGCACCACTCTCAGGCGATACGATCTTGTGAATAAGAAGACATGGCCATCAAGGCTGTGTAATCGGAATTTAATCAGTGGTTTCGTAATATAATATACACACCTAGTATAATTAGTTTCATGGTAAAAAAATAATAATTATATTTTGGCACATTTTCTTTGTTGCTTCATAAGTAATAAAATTGGTTAAAAATGTAATTGTTATTACACACTTTTCGCTTGATTTAACATACTTTCAAATAATATATTCGTCAAACCATTTATGCATTTCATACATTTGTTTTCTGTTCTGTCTGTCTACAAAGCATTTTTACGACATCTTTGAACAAAAGAACACAAAAAGAAAAGATTAACACATAATTCTTTCGGTGACAGATTATACTCGAGAGACGCTATGTTACCGAAACTATCAGTACCAACAGATGCTCATGATAAAAATAATTTACGTTTGACAATAAATCTATTAAAAGGACAATTTGATTGAGTGAGATTTTATTACATAACAAAATAATAGTTGTTCTTGCTTTTTTTGAACAATATTTAGTTGGTCGTTTCCTAAATCTTCGCGTGCACTAGTATTTCAGATTGATTGATTCATAAAGTTTAATCATTCAGCTACACTTAGGTACATTTTAATGTCGGTCTTTTCATACCGAAATAAATGTAACCTTTTATAATGCGTTCATTAATAGTTACACTTAGTTATTTTTTATTAAACAATAAACATAAACAACGGAATCTGTTACGTAAATTTTCCAAAATTACAGGCTATTTATCAAAACTATCTTACTTGTAAAGTTTTTATTACCGCACCGCCTTCATACTCGCTTGAAACGACCTCATTTGAATTTTAAATCTTTCATTTTTTTTTTAAGTAAAAGGAGACTTTTTAGATACTTATGTCAGTAATCCCTATCTGTACTTATGTATACGATACCTACTGGAAACAAGTTTTCCCTTGCGCATTTCTGAATATTATCTTCGAACTTAAAACAAAATTACTACACTTAGGTTACTTGCAATTAGGTTTAAAAAACATTGTTTTAGCTGTATCGATTTTAATTGACAAATCTTGTACTAGGCTCTCCAGTACAATAAATAATTAACCATTAAAAACATTTTGTTAAACAAATAAAAAGAAATCGTTAACAAAACGGTATATTCTCTAATATGCTTTCCTCAAATAACAGACGTCTTACATTAATTGAGTAAAAATGGTATATAGGTATAGTTACATATTTGTAAATTAAAAGTTCATCATCATCATCATCATCATTTCAGCCTTTCGCAGTCCACTGCTGGACATAGGCCTCCACAAGTTCGCGCCAATAATGGCGTGAACTCATGTGTTTTGCCCATAGTCACCACGCTGGGCAGGCGGGTTGGTGACCGCAGGGCTGGCTTTGTCGCACCGAAGTCGCTGCTGCCCGTCTTCGGCCTGTGTACTTCAAAGCCAGCAGTTGGATGGTTATCCCGCCATCGGTCGGCTTTTTAAGTTCCAAGGTGGTAGTGAAACTATGTTATCCCTTAGTCGACTCTTACGACACCCACGGGAAGAGAGGGGGAGGCTAAATTCTACGCCGTAGCCACACAGCTTAGCAATTAAAAGTTAGTTATTTATATTAAGTTAAATATTTGAAATGAATCAATGTCAAAAACACGATTCTTCAGTTAAGTTTAATGTACAGTTTTATTTTGTGTGAAAAATACTTTAAGGTGAAATCACAGATACGAATAACTTGAGAATAAAGTTAGGAGTACAACTCAAATAACATCCCACCAACGTCGATATAATGTTGGCGCTCTTTTAAAATAACTCATAAGAATTACTGCAGTTTCGTTTACGACTGTTCGCTGAATACTTTAAAGTGGTAAAGCAATAATGGAAGAAAAATTTTCACATTTCACTCTTTTTAAGTTTTCAATCGATGCAGTTGAATTGTTACATTCTTCATGCTATTAATTATTACTACCGCGAGTCAGGAACCGTTAATAACAGGGATGACCACAAGTGTAAAATGTTATTAATGGCGCGGATGATTTTAATATTAAAACATTATACTCTTGGGTACGTTAAACACTTTATGTTAATGCTGCTCTTTGTAAATAATATTTAGCCTTTTGTTATTTGTTGATGCTGTTATTTATAATCATTATATGTTATTACAAATATACCGTAGAAGTAATATGTACGAGTACATGTATAAAAAGACGGTTTTTACTTAACTGTTTGTCATGATCGTTGATTTATAACTGATTTTGATTATTCCTCCAGATTAGATTAAATGAAATATAAATTCGATAAAAATAAAGAAAACGGAAAACGGATTTTTCTCAACCAATAATGGAACATTGGAACGATGGAAAATTGCTCCTGATTGAAGTACTCGTTGTCAAACCCCAATGTTGACATAGATTGACAATTCGATTAAAGTCAGCAGTTTAAGAAGAATTTTTGTCAGCTATGCAATTCTGCACACTTTGAGATAAAAGCTCTTGTTATAGTAATTAAAGCTACAGAGGTATAAGAATATACAAAGTATGCTTAATTGAGAAAACTGTTTAAAATTTTAAATAGAGAACGTGAATCACTGTAAAAAAAAATCGAATTTTAAAACACTAAACATCTCAAGTCTCGTTATAGATTCTAAGACAAATCAATATCAACCAGCTCGTAGTAGAACAACGTGATAAATTCTAACCAGTGGAAAAATGAGAAATATGTTATTAGGACATACATATGTCTTTGATATGGCATTGCGTTACGGTACAGTCGTGTTTGGAAATCTAATACATATTTATATATTACTAGCTGTGCCCGCGACTACGTCCACGTGGAATTTAACAAAAAAGTTATTGTTCAGTTTACAGAGTTATAAAATAAATTTATTTCTAAAATAAAAGTAGTCTAAGTTACTCCTTATTACATCAGCTATCTGTCAGTGGAAGTCCCGTCAAAATCGGTTTAGCTGTTTCAGAAAATAGCCGGAACAAACAAACAGACAGACAGAATCGTAAAAAATGTTATTTTGGTATATGTACCGTGTATACATCTATTATGCATTTAGTAAAAAGCGGTAATTTTAATATTAAACTTCAGACAGACACTCCAACTTTATTTATTTGTATAGATGTATGGATATAGATAATATCGCGGACCATTTTAGCTTAAACTGTCCGGATTATAATTTCATTCAATACCTCAGTTGTCCCCATCAGGGACAAATATACGAGTAACTATCGATACTATTCTTAATAAGGTCGAAGTTGAACTATTTTGTATAGATGTATGGATATAGATAATATCGCGGACCATTTTAGCTTACTGTCCGGATTATAATTTCATTCAATACCTCAGTTGTCCCCATCAGGGACAAATATACGAGTAACTATCGATACTATTCTTAATAAGGTCGAAGTTGAACTATTTTGTATAGATGTATGGATATAGATAATATCGCGGACCATTTTAGCTTACTGTCCGGATTATAATTTCATTCAATACCTCAGTTGTCCCCATCAGGGACAAATATACGAGTAACTATCGATACTATTCTTAATAAGGTCGAAGTTGAACTATTTTGTATAGATGTATGGATATAGATAATATCGCGGACCATTTTAGCTTACTGTCCGGATTATAATTTCATTCAATACCTCAGTTGTCCCCATCAGGGACAAATATACGAGTAACTATCGATACTATTCTTAATAAGGTCGAAGTTGAACTATAGCTTAAAAAGTATTGGAAGTTGGACGACGATTTGTTGGGATTGCCGTTTCCGATGTCATTCCATTAGCACCCTCTAATGGTTTGCGTAAATCGATGACGAGCGTATTGTACCATTCTGTTCGTGTTAACAAACTACGTTTCTTACAAAACGCGAAATGTATAATTATGTGTAGTAATATATGTACTTGAATAGCTACAAGGAATAAATGTACTTGAATGACTTTTGTTATTAAGTATTTTAATTGACGGGTATATACTTATACTTATCTATAACACTTATAAATAGAAGCTCACTGCTAATAAACACTGCAATACTTCAGTTGTTTTAAAACTTTTCCATTGATTTATATTCAAACTAGCCGACCCGTGCCCACTTCGTTGGGCGTTATAATCCATTTCACATAAGAAGGGTACGGTGAAATTTGATATGTTCCAATACACTCTCACTATTTTCAGCAAATCAGATAAATATAAATGTTTTAAAATCACCAATTAATTTCTCAAATAATGCTTGATTAGATTGAATTGTTGACACGGCACGTCAGAGGGCGCAGGTTCAAATCCTGCTGGGTCGAAAATTTTGATAATTTTTATCTTTTTCCTTTTATCTTGTCACTCCTGAATAGTGTAGCTTTCTGTTAGCGAAAGAATTTTCATGATCGGATCAGTATTTGCGAAGATTACCCCGTATATACAAACAAAGTTATAAACTTTACCTCTTTATAATCAAATATCCGTACAAATGACAACATTGTTTGATTAATCATTAGGTACTCAAAATAAATATTATAATGTTAATGTTTTACTATACCGGTGTATTGGGTTCATTCGATATGTATCTATACTAATATAATAAAGCTGAAGAGTTTGTTTGTTTGATTGTTTGTTTGTTTGTTTGTTTGAACGCGCTAATCTCAGGATCTTCTGGTCCGATTTGAAAAATTCTTTCAGTGTTAGATAGCCCATTTATCGAGGAAGGCTATAGGCTATATATATATATATATATATATAGGTGTTAGATAGCCCATTTATCGAGGAAGGCTATAGGATATATCATCACGCTAAGGCCAATAGGAGCGTAGCACCAATGAAGAATGTTTCAAAATCGGGGTTTTTTTCCTTTTATTCCACGGGGACGAAGTCGCGCGCAGAAGCTAGTTTAACTCATATGACTAGTATGTAGGTGACTTTTTATTGCCAATGTGTATATAAAAATTCTTATAATTATTTTGTTGGGTGTGCTGGAAGAAATCTCTTATAGGGATAAGCACACCCATTATACGTGAGTCTCCATGACAAATTTATTATTTAAGTTTTGTACGTATAATAAATTGTTAAATTAAACAATAAAAATATTTTCACACAGTTTATTCTAAAGCTATCACAAATACTTTCTGCGACTGAAACTCATTCGTATCCTTCCGAGATTCAAATTTGCCGCGAATTCTTTGTTTGTAGTTATGTTGTACCTATATGATGTAAATAGTAGCGCCAGTATATGAGACAAACTTTTTTAATACCGTAACACTGGCTTTATATTTTCACAAGATCTATATATATATATATATATATATATATATATATATATATATAAGAGATAAGTTTATCTTCTCCTATACGTTGTTTTTAGAAAAGAGTTATCTTAAAATAAACATCTAAACCTCAAAAAGATACTTCTTACGAAATTGTTACATAAAATGCTAAACAAAATAAATTATTAATTTGATTCTCTGAAATAGATATTATGATTGGTAGGAATAGGTTATTGGAAAATCGAAATCCTCTTAGAATCCTTAATTGCTTTTCTATTTGTTTTTTTTTTCTAAAGATAACATTAAAATAGCTGTATATATCTCACGATGAAACTAAATATCAATTAACAAATTCCAGAAAGTTAATAGATTAATTTGCTTTAGATTATAATTTTGAAGTTAAAAATGTAGTGTCTCGTATTTATAGATTACTAACTGTTGTCCGAAGTTTCGCCCGCGTCGAAATGGATTTTGTTAACAAAGAGATACCAAACTAGGACATAAATATTATATTACAATAAGTTGGGACTTTTTTGTGTACTACCACCACCACCACCACTACAGACTATCACAGTCCACTGTTGGACATAGGCCTCCACAAGTTCGCGCCCGACATTGTGACGCGAACTCATGTGTTTTGCCCATAGTCACCACTGTGTATGTACTACATTTTTATCGAATTTTTCTGCAACCGACATGTACCAGATCAACCAGATGCATGGCTACTAGAATGCTCGCAGCGCAGATCTGTCGTGCGAACAACATGGACAAACAACTGTTGCGCAAAATACTGTTACCCTTTAGGTCTACTTCAGACATTTTTAGGTAATTTTATTAAGACGAACTAATCACCTTTTTAATATTAAATAGCGGCCAAAGTTTACGCAAGCGCTGGAATAATAATTTATTTAATACTAGCTGTGCCCGCGACTTCGTCAACGTCGAATTTACCAAAAAAGTTATTGTTCAGTTCGCAGAGTTACAAAATAAATAAATTCTAAAATAAAAATAGCCCACGTTACTCCTTATTACATCAGCTATCTGACAGTGTAAGTCCCGGCCCTAAGGATAATTTTCTTGCTTTTACCTTGAGAAATGATAGATTTCCACACTATAACCTGTAAATTAAAAGGGATTACTAATTCCCGCCCTTAAAGGGTAGAATTGCGTATAATTATTCATCACAAACATTAAAACACGCATTTACTCATTTTTGGTTAATATCCTTAAAACAATGTTTTGTTCCCTTTAAATAAAAAATAATGATCTTATCAAATTTTCATCCCCTACTTTGTAATTATTAAATCTATGAAACACGTATTTACTCATTTTTTTTAATCAGTAGACCAAAATGACGATTCAAAAATATCGGTATTTTTGGAAAAAAACTTTCAACCCCTATTTTAATCTTTTAAGGATTGAATTTCCATAAACAATGAATTGAATACTAATTTTAATTATGAAACCATAAATAAAGTTGCATGTTACTAAATTTTTAAATTATGAACATACCATAGAAACTTTCAATCCCTATTTCAAAAAAAATAAATTTTTTAATTTTTCAAAATCCGTCTTTAACGGACATCTTTTAACTATAAACTTATGACATGTGTAACATAATAAGGAAATGTCATAATCCGGTCCTTTCGAAAAATCCATCTTAGCGCACGTCTACTAACTATAAACTTCCTCTTTATTTAATTTCATGTTTGTAGCACAAAAAAAATTAAGAAATATTATAAAACCTTACGAAAGTCCTTTGATCTTCTTAATGCCCTATCACTAAATTAGTTCTCAGTGGACGTCTACCAACTATAAACTACGAGTACACTCTTGTTAAATATCTTTATACGTCAAGTGCTTTTTGAGATTTCGTGATGTAGATAATAATACACACTTTGTGTTACCTTATTTAATGATAATCTATACTAATATAATAAAGCTGCAGAGTTTGTTTGTTTGTTTGTTTGTTTGTTTGTTTGTTTGTTTGTTTGTTTGTTTGAACGCGCTAATCTCAGGATCTACTGGTCCGATTTGAAAAATTCTTTCAGTGTTAGATAGCCCATTTATCGAGGAAGGCTATAGGCTATATATCATCACGCTAAGACCAACAGGAGCGGAGTCCACGCCGACGAAGTCGCGCGCAGAAGCTAGTATAAGAAATAAAATAATAATGAGTTTATTGTCATAATGTCATACCTTTTGGTACTGTAATAAAAAACAAAATATCTATGTATCGCTACTAGTAGCTACCACAAATTATATATATATTTTATGTTTGATCTATGTCTTTTAATTTGCGACGGTAAAAATTGTACGTGACATAATCCTCGCTTCATTCTACTTAACTTCGAATGAACTTTACTCTAAAAATCTTTTATTTCCGCTTTAAAGAAGTATTCTATTTTCGTTTAACTCTTTTACGTATGCTTAAAAACAGGATCATAAAATAGCACTGTTTATTACAAATCACATGTACATATTTAATACAACGCTAATGCTGTAACAAAAGCAGAATTTATGAAAATTCATGAAATGGGACCATCACTATTTTTTTCATTTAACATACTCGTATTTGACATAGTGATATCGATGCTCTCATTAAAACTATTTAACAAAAAATGTCGTACTAAAACTAGTGTAATTAGGTAACACAGGTCGACTGCTTAAATTAGACTGAGAATGCAGATTGTATTACCCAAGCGTTTACACGTGCTATCACAATTATGTGTTTCTGGCATTCGTAGCATACTACTGCATAGTGCTTTGTGCCCAATATTCATTGCAATATTAACTTAGTTCTAAAACTTTACATCTTAATTGTGTAAAAAATGCTTTACAACGCTTCGTTAACTTTTTTTAATATAACTAGGTCGGCTAACAAGACGTGTACCGTGTACGGCTCACCTGATGGTAAGCGGGTACCGTAGCTTATAGAGGCCTACAACACCAAAAGTATAGCAAGCGTGTTGCGACCAACCCAGGAGCTCCGGTCACCATATTCACCTTAGGGACACAACTCTGCTTGATAGCAGTATTATTTAACCGTGATCTTCTGTAAGGTCGAGGTACTTCCCCAGTCGGGCTAGTCCAGAATTTGAGCAGGATATGTCGTGTTGTGCCTGACCTCAGTTGAACACTTAACAATAAGACAAATAGAATTGTAAATTTTGACGTTGCCCATAGTATTAATATGTTTTTATTACTTAATTGTGCAAAGCCAATGACACAACTTAAGATTTATTTGAAATAACGTTTATTGTAACATAAAAATTTACAGCAACAACTTTTCATACTTTTTTATGTTTTCTCATTGAATTTTTAACTGATTTCGATTTATTATAACTGTAACGACTTAACTGAAAATAAATAAGTAAAGTTTTAAAAAAGTATTTTTATTTTCCCTAGAACGCGTCTTATTTTAGAAAATTTATCAGATATACTTAGTTAAAGCTTAACAGTAAAAAGATTATCAACATTTATATGTTTCGGCGGTGTATAAAAAGTTTCGGCGGTTATTAGCAGGAGTCAAACAACAGACGCAAACAGAAGTTAATTATTTATTAACTTTATTTGTCTCGTCACTGATAATAATTAATTTACTATCGTTACGAAGTATCAACAAAAACTTCATTATCGTTTAGTTTATTCTCGATATACTAACGGATTTTTTACGTCTAATCTTGCCTAAAGAATAATAAAAGTAATCCAGATTTAATTACAGGCTGAAATTTGACTACATTGTATGTATATTAAATTTGAAAAACACGTTATAGTTTAGGAAACTGATTTAATTATTCCAACATTTTCTACCTACATGAAAGTATTTACTACAGAATGAATTATTTGTAGTAGTAGAATATATTTCGCTATAAAGGATACTTCAAATATCACCGTAGCATTAACCAGTCCTACTTCGAAAGAAAAAATTGGAAATGAATATATTTTTATAAGCAATTTTAGCTGATATACATTTAAATTTCTCCACGATCATGTGTAACACTACATTAATAAGTAAATTCTAAAATTTGTTCATTATTTATCATTATAGTGAAATATTTATGCTAGTACTTTTTTACTTTATTAGAAAATATTTTTACAAAACAACTCGACTCGGTACTAATAATCGCAACGCCATCGCAACAGCCACAAACCAGTGCTGTGACCGTTGCGCCAAGGCGGCGTCACGTATTATTAGCGATAACTGAAAAAGTACTTGTCAGTCGAACTGAGAACCTCGTCCTTTTTTGAAGTCGGTTAAAAAAATGAAATGACTCACAACAAAAATAAGTTCAAACTAGGCGAAGCGCATCAGTAATTAAGTGAGACTGATGAAATCTTAAATTAGAATCAGAACAGACTGGAAAGGAAGCTAAACAACACACCGTGGATTAAGTTACTCAATACAAGATCTTTCTAAATTGAAGATGCACTGACCGCAATAAGTGAACGTACCCAGTTGCGGGGATTATGAAAATAAGTATTAAGATTTCCTCAGTCTCTGAAAATTTTTCTAAGATCAAGAAAAGAATTAACTTAAATTATAAAGAGTAAAGTTATTCTAGTTCTTGTGTACATTTTAAAGGTAAAAATTGTATTGAAAATCTAAATGTATTTTTTTTTTTTGAAGACTAAGTATAAAACATTTCTTTTTATACATATCTTACAACATACACACACGGTCGTCTGTTCTTTTGGTAAGCAATAATGCTTGTTTTATAGGTGACCCGTGACAGCCGGCTGATATAGCTAAATACTTTTTTTATAAACATACATAGAAATATTACATACATATATAAATATAGAAATACAAATATTACACCCAGACTCAGGCGACGTCAGGCCCAGAATCGAACCCGCAACCCGCGGAGCAGAAAGTAGAGCCACTACACTGCGGAACCGAGCTAATCTCTCTATTTATGTTCATAATTTGAATACTTTAAACACGACAGATTAAATAAATCAATTGGTACCTATTTAAAAAAAAACTATATTAATATGTGTTTGTAATAGCCTATTAATATCCCCCGCTCCTGAACTAAGGGTAGTTAGTATACATTCACTTATTGAACACTAAACTATCTCCTCAACCATCTTTTTAAGATTAATAATTCATTTTGTATGCGACAGTATTTTAATGTCTTCAGTAGTACCTAACGAAAATGCCATCGATATCAACGAAAACTTACTGCATTCATTTCAATATTTTTACTAAATCCAACACTAAAAAACGACCGCATGTCTATCCTAGCACTCCTCTACGTGTATTTGAGTAACACCCCGTTTTTAGCGTAGTCGTTAATTGTGCATTTTCTACACGAATAGTAGAATAATGTATCTTGCTAGTTATACTTACAGTGCATGTGTAGTTAAATGTTGACCTCAAAAGAAATTAAAGGATAACTGCACACGGAAAAAAATCTAAACTACTTCCTGAAAACGCACAGCTTAAAAGAACTGAAAATGTTGTCATGAAATAATTATAATACCTAAAGTTTTAATGAAACCATAAATAAATATTAGTGTTATATTAACGAGCAATTTATTTCAGACGTTATAAATAAAAATTGTGCTTTTAGTTCCAACGAACAGATACGTTATTGTCTCAAAAATAGTTCGTATAATAAAGTATTTGTAGTTATTGCACCAACGGGTTTTAATTGCCTAAGAATACTGAAGAATAATGCGATGCTTTTATATAAAGAGCTTTGCGCTTGATTTAAGTGCCATCGTGAAGACACTAAAGGCGCTTAAATTCAAGCACATTATGCAAGCTGAAATAGAGAATACTTGATTCGTAAGATATCTTAGCAGATAATAATAATTAAAAAAAATCCCTTGTTGAAAGTACTAATTCTACGTTAAAGAAACTAAATTATTTTAAAAAATTAGACTGCTTTGATGTAGTTTATTTTTTATTTTTATAAAAGATATAGACAAATGAATCTGTTGAATATTAATTTTACTTTTACAGGTTTTTATTCTCTCAAATGCTATTTAAATATCTACAAAGCATTTGTTATACGCCTGAAAACTTCTCTTACTGTTCAAAACGCGCAAAGTTAAAAACTAATACTATATAATATAAAATAATAATATAGGTAGGTACTTAGAAAACCTCACAAACTTTCTGCTAGCCTCCATGCATGCACAAGTTCTAAATAAGAGGGTAAACGACATTTTGCTATATCACTAACATATTACGAGTAAATGAACATTGAATTCCTTATACTACTTTTGCCAGAAAAATCCAACAAACCCATACTATGTACGATATATATTTTTTTAAAATTTTAACGGACTTCAAAAAGGAAGAGGTTCTCAATTTGATTGTATTTTTTCTGGCGAGTACTTTTTGAGTTGTGTTCTTCAAACAACTCAAAAAGTACTCAACCCAAAACGAGTTTCGAACTTATTATTGTTTGAGCTCAGATTAAATGTACTCATTTACATACCTATTTGTTCTATAGTATACGTAATTCGTTAATATATATTTTTGGAATAAAATGAAATATTAAATATTATGTAAGTTTTTCTTCGTTACTTCGTTCGAACACTTGTTCGTTTTGTAAAGCAACTAGTGTACACATTTGTAAAGTTCAGTTACGACTCGTCATGCATATTCAAAAGTCTAGTGAAGTGGCGACTATTTCCAACCATGGCTCAAGTGGACTAATTTTTTTAAATATAATTTGCAACAAGAAAATGTACTCATCTACTGTAGTCTTTTCAGGTCTTAATAAAATACATACTCGTAAATAAAAATATGTTTAGATCGAGTTTCGTTTCAAATAAGTAATTTGAGGTAACAATAACTGTATTTTTTTAATTAGGTCACAAATCACAATTAATTAAGATCCTGTTCAAAATCTGAAGCAGATCGTCTGGGGAAGATCACAGCTATATAATACTGCTCTCAATTAGTATTTTGTTTCTGTATAGAGTAAGGTGGCTAAAAATCCTAGCGAGGATCAGGGATATGTTCAGCAAAGCTGTTGCGATGCTTCAGTTGTTGTAGGTCTCTTTAGGTTACGGTAACAAAAAAATTATCCGACCATTTTCATTTTAAGATAAAGTATTTTTTATTAAAACATAAATTAAAAGTTCTTTTAAAGAACAAAGACTTTGTATTAAAAAAAACACCTTCCTAAAATATGTTTTGTATTCTCAAACAGCTTTCTGGAATATTTCTTTGAAAAGTAAGGAAACAAATACCTACTCCAGTAACGTATGCTACTTGTACTGAGATATTAGCATATGTAGGGCAGCTAAATGATTTAAACAGTTAAACTGGATGACTAGCCATTACTTTCACACTGCCATTCAACTACATGTCTAATTTTGTAATTTATTCATTCTCATAGTGTTTAAAATGTGTAGCATCTTTCAGTTTTAAAAGTTAAAAGCTGAACTACACGGAATCTTTCTTCGCCATTGCGCCTTATATTTTCTACCAAAAGGCCTAAAAAGCATATACCCTTAAACTTTTTTAACCCGTGCAAGCAAAACTACCATAAAAAGTTGTAAAGTGCTTGCACAAACGAAATTTAGACGAACGAGTAGACGTCAAGTTTATAGTTGAGGCAAAAGTTAATCCATATTTCATACATTACAAAAGTTATATTTTGTAGTATAAATCCACCAATAAAGTTGTATTCAATCGAACGTTTTAAATATAGTAGTTACAGCAGTCAGACTGTATGGTCAATAAAATATGTTTGCCATGTGCAGGGGTTCGACTCTGTGACCCCCAGCTCAACAGTCTCGAGCTACGTGACCGTTGCGCTAACGCGTCGACTATAATACATATATACAGTATATATTCTATGAGATATACATATATAATAACATTTGAAACCTGATCCCAATCGATTTAATCCTATTATTTTCCTAGTTCCAGATCGCCAGCAATTTGTGAGCATAAAGAGAAGATAGGTGCAAATATCCACAACTGAATGAACAGATGGGGCCATAACTCACTCCCCACGTAATATAAGGAATTTTTGCAAAACGTGCCGTGCAGATAAAGAGCCAATATCAAAATAAATTTATCGAAGGGCTAACAATAACTCTATACGTAATTAATTAAAGTACTGTTTAGAAACAAAATACTACGTTCATATAATATTACTTTTTTCTGATTTACGTATAATAAAAAATAGTTAATTTCGCTTTTATAATAACACTAGCTTCTGCGCGCGACTTCGTCTGTGTGGAATAGCATCAATTCTGTCATACATGATTTGTGCGAAACTGAAGCTCTCAAAAGGAAAAATAAACGATTTTGAAACATTCTTCATTGTTGCTACGCTCCTATTGGTTTTAGCGTAATGATAATTATACTTATAGCCTATATCCTTCCTCGATAAATATGCTATCTAACACCCAAAGAATTTTTCAAATCGGACCAGTAGATACTGAGATTAGCGCGTTCAAACAAACAAACTAACAAACTCTTGAGCTTTATAATATTAGTATAGATTTATACCTTATTGTCTTTATAAACGATTATGGCCAATATAAAACTTAATCTTTAAAACAATAAGTGTCGAGTATTTATGGTAACGACACCTTAACCCAAGGTCATCATACCGAAATTCAGGGAACAAAGTATCTAGTGGTGACTTAAATCGTACCAAATTCAAACGAGATAATTTAACTTTTATAAAGTTACATAAAAAAACATTCGTTTCTTTCAAACATAACGTAAGCTGTATTCGAAATTATCTTAAACAATTCCGCAACCTCAAGCGACAAAGCATCCAGTCAGTTTATTAGACCTCCAGGCGCTCAAAGCGCGGGTCAAACAAGCCTTCAGTTTATGATATTCTGTTCCATTATCATAAAATGAGACATAAATTTCTTCTTTTTAACAGATACCATGTTTTGTATCTTTAATTTAAGTATTAAAAAAAAACTATTTTTTACATTAGAGATAACAAATTGTAAGAATTCGTATTATGTAGCGTACTGTTAAAACACGCGATAATACCTGTACACGTGTATTTTAACCAAACAGAATAACAAAAAAGGACTACGTTATGTGAAGCATTATCGGAGATTGAAACTAAACATATGGGAAAAAGCTTTTGTATAAAAAAGGATACAATACCATCACAGAAAGAACAAACGGATTTTTCTACTTCCATACAAACATTCGTCTTCTTAAGGGTTAACTTTAAAGGTTTTTTGATATGTGAGCTATTGCGCTTAAGGTTATTCTAATATTAGTAATGGTCAATATTAAATATAAAATTCTTTACAATTTACAATGGTTTCTGTTCAGAATAAACATGTGTAATAATTTTCGCATGAAGAAAGAAATGAATTTGTATTTTTTTTTTCGTATTATAGACCATTATAATCAATACGCCAGACACGGAACACATTAAAATCATCGGATGGTTTTTATTGTATCTGGGCCCGAGATACTTTTTTATTCATATACAATGCACCGGTTGATTTTTAAGCAGAGAAGTATAAACATTTTAAATATCATATCAAAAATATATAGAAGTATATTTGATACACTTTACTATCCAATTTCATAATTATTGCGTAAAAAAGATAATTTTTCAACAACAATTTAATAAATGTAATATATCATTATTCGCGTTATACATAATATAAAGTCCTTTGTTATTCCATCGCGTTTTAAAAATAATTAAACAAGCACACAATTGAGTCATTTAAATAATAATTTGCGTAACACTGTAAATAAATTTTCTTGCCTAAATTGGGTGATATTGTGCTATAAGTATTTGCATAATTCTCTTCCACTTTAGTAAAATGGCCGAGCTATAAGAGACTGCTAAAAGTATAATTTATTACTTTTTGTACGAAACAAAACTTACAGTTATTAAATTATTATTTATATCTATTTTTTGTTAATGAAAAAATATGTCTCGGTAAGACGAATGGATTTTAATCTTATCCAATGTTCATCCATTTGTAGCTGACTGCGTTAGTATAAAACCATCAAAACAAGTTACCAAACTCAACGAAATGTATGTAATAATATATTTATAAAATGTTTTAGATGACTATTAAAAAGATTTTTGTGTACAAATAAACATTTCACGAAGTAATCTTGAATACAACTCTTTTTATTTCTTCGACTGAATACAACAAAGAAATTGATTCGCCGATGTGCGAAAACCCGATGTGAAAATCTGCTTAAGCAGCTTAAATAAAGCTAACGACCCAAAAATAAGGTTTATATGAATGGAGACTTTCAATCGAATGAAACGAGGGGCATTTACAACGCAATAAAATTACATTGCTCGTATCGTTTTGATTTCGTTGGTAAAAATTTTACTACAAATATATGGCAATTGCTTTGATTGACACTTTATACGTGAATTTATTAATCGTTGAAGATAATAAACCAGACACTTTACGCTTATACAAATTTAATAAAGCAGATACAAGACCTCATTGTGATTCTCTTAGAGTATTCTGTTCATGTTTTGTAGTGTACTTAGACAGAGACGTGAGGTAGTGACTTTAATGAGAGCCTCCACTTTCATAACCCTAATGTTGAGAATACTTACGATGGAAAGGTTTTTAGCAATTCAACAATTGACACCTTCCGTTAATTTCTGCTCAACCAAAAATTTCATATAATTTATACGTAAAATATCTTTAAAAAGTACAAAACCATTCCTTACATCGTTAGTGATTTAGCATATGGTATACAAAAATATATAATTCATATGGTCAGGAAAAGGTTTTTATAACAGATAATTAAAAAAGGGTATATTCGCGAAAAAAAAAATATGCCAGCACGAAACTCAAGGAGCCAGCTAATGTAAAATATGTTTCTATTTTAAAATGAAAAACAAAAAATTGAAGTGTTCCAACTTAGTTGTGAACTAGTCCCATATTATTTACATTTCTCTGTGCTAAACCATAAAATAGCCTCAATTCCCATTGAAAATTAAATCCCCACTTAGACTTAGGCATTGGACGAATTCTCAACAATGTTCATATTATAAATTCAGTATTACAGTATTCTCTTGAAGATGAAATAGCTACATTCATGTCTCTGAATAATTATTATTGTAATCGACAGCTTTGTTGTGCTATAGATATTCGTGTGTTTTCACATGATGCTTGAAATCGTGTAACATTCGCAATGCCTAGTATTATTTTATTTGACTAGTATTATATTTACAAAAGTTGATTTCATAAAAATAAAATGAAAGTAACTTAACTATGAAACTGAAGCTGTAAGCAGAAACAGAGACAGTAGAATCCACTTGAACAAGAATTAGGTCAAATAATTTATAGATCACAATAGCGATGTCTCGAAATAAATGTGATCGCTCATTCATCAATTGTGTTGTTCTTTTGTTGCTTTTGAAATACTAGATTCAAGATAAGTAGGTTTTACTAACATTTTTGTAATATTGTAACTTAAAGTATACAAAACATTAGGTTTCTATTATAAATACAATTCATTATTAAATTTTAATAACAAGAGACATTAAAATAAAATCTAGTGAATTATTTATCAGCCTTTAAGGCTGATTACTTTTTAGGATTTAAATTCTGTTTTTTAATAACTATTTTTAAGTACATTAAAGAAATTAAAAAATTACAGTAACAGTGGTATGAAATCTTTCACATTCTCATGTCTTTAAACCAGACTGTTGACTATTTATTTTTACTTAATTGTCTAGTCAATTATTTTAGTAAATCTACATACATTAGTATATTTTAGTTTACTTATATGAAAATTACTTTTTAATTAGATTAATCAACTTTTTCTGTCCTACTTTCTCCCCAAATAATTGAATAAAAAGCTAACAATTTTTTTAAGGTATCGGGATTTTTATTTTAGCCAATGTTTTATGAATAAGTCAATATAACGCTTCACCCTCAATAACACGAATGTAATTCCAGATTTCAGGCCCCAAGTCTAGATGTAATATTTATAATTATGTGTATTATTTACATGTAAAATTATCAAAAAAACTTAGCTACATCAATCAAATATTACCTATAATACTATTAAATTGTCAGTCTTTAAAACGGACCACCGTACACTTTAAGTAATCTACTATATTAGGTACACTTTTTATGAATATTTAAAAACTAGCTTCTGCGCGCGACTTCGTCGGCGTGGACTCCTCTCCTATTGGTCTTAGCGCGATGACAGATAGCCTATAGCCTTCCTCGATAAATGGGCTATCTAACACTGAAAGAATTTTTCAAATCGGCCCAGTAGAACCAGAGATTACCGCGTTCAAACAAACAAACAAACAAACAAACAAACTCTTCAGCTTTATATATTAGTATAGATTGAACATTATACAGAAAGAACGGAATCATTTAAAAACAAAATTCAACTGTTTTGTTGAAAACCTAAATTTGATTTTTAGAGATTTTAGAAAACTTCCAGATAAATCAGACTACACCTTTAGATCTTATTATTAATTAATAAGATCTAAAGGTGGAAGGATAATTATTAATTTAACAGTGTGTATGTTAAAGATATATATTTAAAAAATATATATTTGTTACGTAGACCGCGGTTAACGTCTATTTGGTTCAAACATTTCACATATAACCGCGAGCATTAGTGCTACATCCAGTTGCTATGACTACGAGGCATCGTTGAAGTTAAAAAATTAACCATGTCCTAATCATTTTTATATACAAAGGTAATGTTTTCAAAGAAGTTTCTTACTGTATTTTTCTTTTTTGCATTTAAAAAGTAAAGAATGTCAAGTTGAATACTAGATTGTTACAAACATTTATTATCTATTTATTTATTTATACTTTATTGTACACCAGTAAAATATTACAAACAAATTATAAGGACAATTATAGACAGTGAAGTACAATGGGCGGACTATGGCTAATTAGCCATTTCTTGAAACTAAACATGACAATGACAATTTATTTCTAATTAGAAAAGAGGGAAAATTACAAAAAAAAGACAGACTAGTTATATAGATCGTTTAACTCATCTTGAAACGCGACCGCTACGTGTATGTATATGTATTTGTAATTATATAAAACTTTGATTTGTGTGACAATGACATGGTACTCATCATCCTAGCAATATATTATTGTTTTTTATATAGGTATCTACTTATAAATATATAATATCAAGATAGGTATCAAGACCAAGATTTGATGTGTTCAACATACCTTTTTGTCTAAAAAATGGACTCTATTTCCAGACGAGCTTACGCTGTAGCTGTATATTTTTATCGATTAAAGATTATTTATCGATTTCATATTCATTATTATTTAATATTAGTAAAATATCAATAAGAGGATACTTTTTAACGTATGTATAATAAATAATACGTGACATATCTAATTGTGTACGCATGACGTGAAATAAAAAAATCATTTTCTTTTTTAGAGATCAAAAAAATTGTAAGTAAGTTCAGTGTACAATTTATAACTACAATTACATTATCGTAGATTCATTTTGCTCGACACCGCTTACGAGAGAAGGATTTATGACGCCACAATGGGCACGTCCTTTTTCGTCCGAAGCGTAGTGAGGGGACTCAACCCTCGACCTTGACTAGGCGGCGCCTGCCATTTGTTTGCTGATAGATATCTAAAGCTATATAGAAAAAGCTTTCGGCGCATCAGTTTACTTAGATCAGAGATAGCTTACACAAAAAATGACACTGTAATCCGTTGTGATTGAGTAATGTTTTAATATCAACTGATTTCAGTCTTATTTTAAAAATAATTTACATTTAAGAAAATTTCAAGGATTTTGATTGATCATCTATTCTTAAAAACGATTTTAGTATTATTTTAAGCTCATACTCCTTACCAAAGCAAACATATATTTTAATTATGTCTTTTCTCATAGTTTACAAGTGTCTGTAAAAAGCACACGAAATGGGAGACACTTACGAGGATATACTGTGAAGTTTAAAGATAACTCGCTCTCTTATCTCCAAGAATGTTTCTCCTTGTTTAATAATAAATATTTTAAAAGGGAATCCAGATCATGCTAATGGATATATTACGCGATTTAAACTTTCGAGCGTTAAGAGCTCAGGTTCAAACGATATATATTATTCATATTATTAACTGATGATGAAAACAACCCTCATTCGTTTAAAATTTTAGGTTTAAAATTTGTTCAACGCCTTAACAATAATGATTTTACAGCATAAACTAAACAAAAAACTCCATTTATGAACCATTTTGTAACCTACGCTTGTTTGCCGACTAATTATATAAAATAAAAAAAATGCATAAATTTCATTAGTGCTTTTACTGTGATAACTGGGATTCGTTTCAATTATTTATTAGATATTAATATGCTTAAGGTTAGATACTTAAATTAAGTTTTCTGCGTCATCATTCCCGTCGTTAAGTTTTACCTTGCAAGTAATTAAAACTAAGAAATTATCATTATGTGTTTCTTCTTCAACTTATGACAGCAATAGTAGCAACAATAAAACATTGTCTGTTGCCTGCCAGATTAATTACACTAGTCTTAAACTGTCACGGGCCGGATTGATGGCACTGGCGGGCCGGTTTCGGCCCGCTAGCCGCAGTTTGGAGACCCCTGCTTTAAACAATAGTAAAAAGTAGAAAAAAAAATTATAGTATTTTTTAAAGAAGCCCCCGTTTATATTGATGTACTAAATGGTTATTGTATCTACTATTAAAACATTTTCTCTTGGCGATATATTTTGTCATTTTTACAGAAGATTGAAGTGTAGTGCAAAAGTTTTTAATCCGTAATAACAAATAATAATTTTGAGAAAATGTTTCAAGATTCAAATATTTCAACTAACTAGAAATATCTAATGAGATAACTAAGATGAACAATTATTTTAATTATTATTCATGTAAATGGCTCAACTCAAATTAGGTCTGTTTTATACCATATTATCTAAAGCAGTAAAACCGTAAAACTTACTAAGACTTACTAAAAGAGCGTTTTAATTTTAAACTTAAAGCTATCCACATGATTCAATCACTTATCGGATCGAATGAACCGATTGAAGCTAACTCATCAGGAGTTGTCGTAATGTCAATCAATCCTTGCCAACCTACAACTGTTCTGATAGTGATGAATTAGGCAATTTTGAAGGGTAATTGATTGCGCTCTGACCCTTACATTCCTTATAGTCTTAATCATGTTTTACGCAATTAAAATAACATTTAGTAATAATATAAACCCAGTCGTGATTAAAGAATGTATATTAACTAATTTAACTTCATTAAATTTATAGGATTCATACATAAATAATACCAATACGTGCAATGAAGCTAAAAAGCTTGTTTGTTAATTCGTGTTATCATTGTATTTCTAAGTAAATAAATATTGAATCTATACACCTATACATATAAAAAATACGCCGGAAAACCCGTACCTATTTACCGCGCGCCGTACTGTACCTACCGCCCAAATACATAGATGAAATAACCAAATTAATGCTTTCTATTTAATACGACGTGAATACGACAATTTTTTCGAGTAAATCTATACATCTATGCTGATATTATAAATCTGAAAAGTTTGTATAGCGCGCTAATCTCAGGAACCACTGGTTCGAGTTAAAAAATATTTTTGTGATTGATAGCGCATTTACTCAGGCTATTGTACGAGTAGACTAGTACCAATAGTTCGTATTCGTAAATCGTATATCAAGGGTCGTTACACACACACACATAAATAGGAAATCCAAGTCATGGCCATCTCTACACACAACCTATGTAGACAGTTTTTTTTAATGTAATCATGGAAGAGCACGGCAAAACAAGAAATAACTACTAATCTATCTTGTTAAAAACAAAGCTTAACACATTGGTCATTGTTAAATTGTGTTATTTTGTTCTTACACAAAACCTCGTACTTTGGAATAATTACATCGCAGTCGTTTCAATTAGGTGCTAGTTGTGAAAACCCATAAAATGAATTGTTAAAGAATATCGTATTCGACACGTATTTTAGATATAACGAACACACTTTTAGATATAAAAAAAATTTCAAAATTTTCAAAAATATTATGTACAAATATGTAACTAGCTAACTTTTTATGTTTTATTTGTATGTCCATAAGTCTATCGACAACCGATGTATGACGTTGTACAAGGGCTTGGGAAAAGGGACCCGAACTGGTGAAGTCATTATCACGTATGATATACTTATATATTTGTCGTAATTAAAACAAACAACCAAAAGAGAATTTAAATTATAATTATAATAAACTAGCTTCTGCGCGCGACTTCGTCGGCGTGGACTCCGCTCCTATTGGTCTTAGCGTGATGATACATAGCCTATAGCCTTCCTCGATAAATGGGCTATCTAACAGTGAAAGAATTTTTCAAATCGGCCCAGAAGTTCCAGAGATTACCGCGTTCAAACAAACAAACAAACTCTTCAGCTTTATATATTAGTATATAGATAAATAGAATAAGTATTACCATGACAGCAATTTATGTTTTACGAACGTGACCTGTTACTGTAGATATAGGCTCTGTAACGTGTGTACGGTAAAATGTGGTGTAAAAATACAATGCAAAATTAAAACATTAATTTTACGGAAATGTAGTGCAAAAGAACACGAACTGCATATACGAACTCTAAGTACTTTTTCCCAGGCCTTTGTTTACAGAATAATAACGGTACACCAAGGCAGCCGAGACCGTACATCCCGTTTTCATCCCGACATCCATCGTAAAACAATCGAGTGAAGAACTGTAATAACTTTTACACATACGAATACAGAAGAATAAAGAAGAAAAACAACCTACATAATTATGTATTGGAACAACTTAAAATGGTTAAAAAACAACTCAAGTATAAAATTACAATTTATTTGAAACAATTACGTATATTTCTCGCCAATTAATAAGTAATTACCTTTGTAAAATGTATAGGCATACTTCAATTGAGAGTATGATTTTATACGTCTACATCGATATATAGTACGTATCCAATCTTGAAAGCCTCTTATGAGCTCAGCAACGAATAACGTTATAATGAAAACTGAGTGCTTGTCGAATGAGAAATATATTCACTAATAATAAAATCAAATTTATTTTCCACCAGTTTTTAGTAATTAGACAATTGAAAACAGTATACATAGGTATATATTTTTTAGTATGACTAATAAGTATACAATAACATACAATACAAACAAACAAAGGATACATAGACCTTGCTATAGTGGCCTATGTTATTTGTAAAATTAGGTATTTTATTATTGACAAATTCTTTTTGGCAATTCTTATTGAATAAGATCTATGTTTTTGATCTTTTTTATACAAAGTGACCATTCGCATTATATCTCTAGTCTATTAAAAACTGCCGCTTACGCTTCAGCTTGCAATATCCCACTGCTGGGCATAGGCCTCTTTTCCCATGTAGGAAAAGGATCAGAGCTTAATCCATCACGCTGCTCCAATGCGGGTTGGCGGATAAAAACCCCATTTAAATAAAAATTATAACTGTCAAAGTTTCCAAATCATATAACTAGATATAAAAGACTAAAAGCAAATTTGTAAATTTCCACATTGCATCAATTCACAGGCAATATTTTAGCACGTACGATGGGCTTCCGGCGATCCACAGAAAAGAGCGGATACAAAAACTAAATTTCCCAGTAAATGGAGGGAAACTGTTCAAGCAATTTTGTAAGATGCCGCTTTCATAAAGGAATCTCGCAATTTTTTATCACAATGAATAACAACAAACCCTTGTCGGCTGTCCATTTATACTGTGTTGCGATGTCCTATAACGTTAAGCGTTAAGGTTACGCATGAATAACTATGTGATCTTGACTTTATAAATGTAAACATAAAATATTTTTACCTGTTTTATTGAACTATTATCGTCATGAAACCATTCATAAACTTGCTTTAGAATACAATCGTGAACAATTTTCATTCAAAGCCGTTAAAAGCATTTATCTAGGATTGAAACCTTAGTTAAGTTTTATTTTATCGTGATTTTATATGTATGTATCTCGTACTTTATATATTACTAGCTTCTGCGCGCGACTTCGTCGGCGTGGACTCCGCTCCTATTGGTCTTAGCGTGATGATACATAGCCTATAGCCTTCCTCGATAAATGGGCTATCCAACACTGAAAGAATTTTTCAAATCGGCCCAGTAGTTCCAGAGATTACCGCGTTCAAACAAACAAACAAACAAACAAACAAACAAACAAACAAACAAACAAACAAACAAACTCTTCAGCTTTATATATTAAGTAATATATTATAAAGTTAGGGGTTTTGTACTTTAGAGCAAAAGGTATAAGAGATATTCATTAAAATCGATCACGATCACTATTTAGACTATTATATCCCACCACTGGGTATATGTAGAAGAAGAATTGGAGCTTAATCTAGGTTCGTGGAAATATTTCCTACTATGACTAACGATCGCTATCAGATATTTATGATAACAAACGGGACCGAACGCTTAATGTACTCCGCGAGGCACCATGGAGAGACCCTCAAGGACTGACTTCCAAACTGAAAAGTAATATTTGTAAATACAAATAACCATCCCGAGCGGGAATCGAACCCGTAAACCACCGATGAGTAGGCGCCGACACGGCCGACGCACAACTACACCAGAGCAGCTGTTGTTAAAAATAAATTACCGTTATTTTTTAGAGAGAGAGAGATATGGTAATCTTTTCTCCCAAATACAGTAGCGTAGTAAATTATGAGCAGAGTTTATCTCTTTAATATGAGATGAATTAATTAAAATTTGAAATGAACAAAGGCTTCTAGCAGTTCACTTTTAAATGAGCATACTTAAAGGGAAATCGAAATGAATTAAAATAACAATATCTTTAAAAACATAGACTATTCACACAGCTTTAGAAGAGATAAGTTTCAGTGCAAGTTTTCAATTTCTCAAAGTCAATGTTTTCTTAACGGTAGCTCAGTAACTAACTATTCATTTCTATAAATAAACACTAAAATGATTGGAAACATTAACAAATTAAGGATTACAATTTAAGGATTACAAATTTATTTAAATGCATAGATTTCGAAAGAGCTCATTAAAAGTTTTTTATAATAACAACAAGATTAATAATCTAACTCTTATTCTTATCTACGATCTTATTTAAATATAATATAGGTACATTCCATCGCAGTTTAATCTTGTGTTTGTTAAGCCTTTGGTTTTTATTATTATTATTTCCTATCACGACGTACTTATGCCAGAACGGAGCTTGACGTCTTAAATTGAAATAAAAGTTTTAAATCATTATTTTACCAGGTTTTTTTTATTCTTGGCAGTTTTAGTTCAATAAATAATCCGAATCTTAAACAAAGTTCCAATTTGAATAAAATACATAAATCTTAATATTAAAAACATCACATTTAGGTACGTAGTAGAACATTTTATCATTTCACGCAATAATGTCTGCAAAAAATGGTTTTACTTTTGGAGTAAAAAGCTTTTGATATGAAAGAAATACAAATATAGCTCGAGAAAAATGACATTTAGTCGTGTTTCTGAAACACTATTAATTATGAACTTCGAATCTGAATTTTTTGGACAATAAAGGCAAGAGTATAGTTTCCTATTCGAATTACAATGGCATCATTCGCGGAAAATATCTGGAGATTGAATAATACATTTGGTTAAAATGGGTATCCATCAAAATAAATCACTACGGTCGGTTCGTATCTTCATTTCTCGGTACGTCCGATTTAGCGGGACAACCCTTGGGATACCAAAATAGAAGAGATTGTACCGAACCTAACTCGAGCAGCAGCTGTAGTATCATTTGTTTAATTGCTATCGCGTATAATGTTGGCGCACAAGTGCAAATGTTTCAAGATTAAGCTAATTAACTGTTATTTCTTTGTCGTCCTTACATATAATTTTACAAAAACGTTATAGCTGAAAACATATTTATTTTTAAAACAAAAACAAGCAATGTATAACTTTATTTTAACAATGTACATAATTATATTCAATTAATACAAAAAAAAAGAAATAGTCGCTTTGTTTTTATTTTACTGCTATAAAATTAACAAGTATTATTATTATTATATCAACTAACTTAAAATAACAAATGTTTTTTTTTATATTTATCTGTACTTCTCTTTCATACTCATAAAATATGATATAATACAGTGAATTAAATCTTGTCTTGTCTTCCATGGTTTTATTCACATCAAATTCCGATGAAATGTTCATACCGATTAACGTTTTCGCTCGTTATAGATAGGTTACTATATCATAATAATATCAATAAATACAGGAAATTTAATTACCACAGTGTCATTTTTTTTTTGGTAACATTTTGATATTTTCATTAATTTCCTTTTTTTGTACAAACAAAAACTTGTGTGTGTGTGTGTGTGTGTGTGTGTGTGTGTGTGTGTGTGTAATGTTAGACTGTGTTTCGAAATACAGAAACAAACATACAAAGTGACAAACACACTGAAAGATAAGGTAAATTGTTCTTATAATTCGCTTTTCCTAAATATCATTGACGTATAGATATCGCCTAGTTACGATCATAATATTATATACGTATTGTGTGTCCAGTGCCTACTAGAACTGTATTAAACTCTATTAAAATGAAGGTTTTTGTGAAAACAAGGTGGAAAAACAAATATATACTATATATTAAAATTTTAATGATATATCCGATTCTGTTGTGAAGGGAGCTAGTAATATAATAAGAATGTAAATGTAATATGTTTGTGCACGCTAATTTCAGAAACGGCTTATCTGATTTAGATGCAGTTTCACTGGTATATTGTGGTAAGCTTCACTTAACATTTAGTGTTTGTTTCATGTCAATCATTTTATAAATAAAAAAGTTGTGCTAATTTAAAGAATCACGTTTAACACGTAAATACCCAAACGACGGTGTTTATAATGCAAAATAAACCAAAAGATATATCCAAAAAAAATGCTGTCCAATGTCACTATTCCACGCAGACGAAGTTGTGGATACAGCTAGCTTAACATATTATGTATATTTAAAGGTTATAAATACTTTGTATACTTTAAACACTTGCCAATAGCAGCTTGCTTCATCAATAACATCGCCAAAAGTTATCTGAAGAAATTAGCGATAAGGTTACTTTTGTACGCTTATTTATCTGAATATTAAAGTGTACCTATATTTGTGTCTATGATTTAAAATTAAAACTGCAATATTAAGGTTAGAATAAACTCGAACTATCATTTCTCATAGCACTGTAAATATTTTGACGAATAAAGAATTTTCTCTCGAGGTTTCTTCTGAGTTTGTCTATCCCCTTTCAAGTGAGATACCATACTTCGTTGAAATAACAACTTTATATCTCACAATTTTTCTTACAATCGCACACAATAAAAAAGTTTTTGATCCTTTTCAAAACGAGATAAGTGTTAGAGTTATAAAAGTATGCCGCATACATAATTTAATTGCATTGGTTTTTATTTACTTCGCAACGCTTAAGACCATTGTCAATTATATTAATACTTTATATCTATACAAAGAAATAAAATTGGAGTATCTGTTTGTAATATTAAAATAACCGCTTTTTAATACATGCATATGGATCTATTCTCGGTACATATACCAAAATAACATTTTTTACAATTTTTGTCTGTCTGTATGTTTGTTCTGGCTTATCTCTGAAACGGCTGGACCGATTTTGACGGGACTTTCACTGGCAGATTACTGATATAATAAGGAATAACTTAGGCTACTTTTATTTAAGATTTTTTTTTATAACTGCGAACTGAACAATAACTTTTTTCTTAAATTCCACGCGGACGAAGTCGCGGGCACAGCAGCTAGTTGATAATAAAACAATGAAGAGAAAAAAAGAAGATGTATAAATTAATCTTATAAGCTAGGAAACCGTTTGGACTTTTTAACGAATTTGAGTAAAAAACCGATTAGATTTTTTTATCCTAAAAAATATCACAATATACTTAAAGGCAAGTTTTTATTAGGATTGGGGAAATTTTCCAATTTGAACAAAATGCCGATCAGAATGCTTACAAATAAAACATGTTGTACGTAAATAAATGTATATATGCATATAAAATTTTAAGTAAAATAATATACCTACCTAAAATTTTCCGAATTTAGGGAACTGTATGGATTTCTCTGTATGCAAATCGGCTCAAGTAATGTTTATTCAGGATTCAGTGGTTTAATTTATTAACGAAAATAAATGTTTATTTACTAAGGGCGTACATATATACATATACACAAATTAAACAAATTATTCGAAATGTAATACTATCTTGTAATACTACTATCTTTTTACACATTCATACACACTACATTTTTTATAACTTAATCGATAAAACCTAAACGAGAATGCTAAAATAATTTTATCATGCCTCTCCAAACTAGCAAGCTGTCGGCTTCCCATCGAAACGTGATTTATGTCAAGTGTGGCGCCTAACATGACGCAAAATATTATTTAACACGGCTGCTTTACCGCAAAAGCATCGTAATTTCGAATTGACATCATCGCATTAACGATGTGGCTGAAAATAATTTGAGGACAAATAATAATTAAGACGAAAGTGTGATGGCAACAATTTTAGTTTATTCAGAGTTAGTCTAATTTGATTGACATTACAAGCACAATACAATTTTAAATCCGAAACTAATATATTTTATAGGTAGGTATATATTTTGAAATCTATACTAATATTATAAAGCTGAAGAGTTTGTTTGTTTCGCTCAGAAAGATTTTTTAAGGAATAATTTTAACCCATATATAATAATTAATAGTGTCAAAAACTTGTTTCTTACTTATAATATGCTTTTTAGGGTTCCGTATCTCAAAAGGAAAAAACGGAACCCTTATAGGATCACTTCGTTGTACGTCTGTCTATCAAGACCCTTTTTCTCTAGAACGCGTGGGGGTAACAAGTTGAAAGTCATATCAAATACTCAAGTCTACTGTCCCTTGAAGCTGTGAAAAAATTAGTTATTTTTGTTTATGTTGCAAATTTTCGACACCCGCGAGGGAATCAAAACCTACAGGGGACTTCCCGTGAACTCAGAATCTTGCAATTTCGTATTAAGCAACGTCTTATAGCGCAGATAAAGGAAAAATTGCGAAAAGCATAAATTTTTAGTTACATCATATAATAAAAATATTTTTAATAATTTTGTTTATACGGAACCCTTGGTGCGCGAGTCCGACCCGCACTTGCCCGGTTTTTATTTTATTGCCTTCCGATGTTAAATGTCACGAAATAAATCCTGTATTAAAATTGGGGTTGACTGCTATCTTAACCACACTAATCAATCTCCTTCGTGTTCTCGATATTCTACGGACATTGGCATAATAATGGCATACCATTTAGCATGAAAAAACGCTTAGAAAACCTCAAAATTGGGTCGTATTAAAAATGAGATTTCAGTTAAGTTCCTGTATTATCTAAAACTTAGTATTAAAGAAAAGATAATGCGCCCATGACAACTGATTGTGTGCTAATTAATTATATTATAATCATTGCAAATTTCTTAAAAGCATACTAAAGAGCAACTACAACAAACAAAAGGATTCGTAAATGACTAGCGCTTTCTCAGGTGAAAGCTATTAGTATTCTACACCAAACGAGGCAGTATACAAAGGCTGGATTCCTGAAACGATGTGGAAAATGGGTTTTAAAGAAATTTCGGCCAAAATGGGAAATTTAAAAAAACATTACACACTAATCGTAACACTTTTTGATTAATTTCGAAATAGTAAATATAGTATATATTTTCCTATGTGTATCTATAGTATGTATTTTAATTTCAGCAATATTCATATAATCAATGAATACAAAATTCCACCTGAAAACTTAATAATGAAAGACAATTTTTTTATTTTATTCCAGTATGTTAAAATGTCAACGTTTTAACATACGCTTTTATGGATTAATGTTAATAAGTCAACCTAAAACATATTGAATAACGCCAACAGTGTAAGAGCAAACAACATAAAATTAAATATCAGATACAAATGCGACAGCTGGGCATATGCCTCTTTCCCCATGTAGGAGAATGATCAGAGCTTAATCTACCAGGCTTCTCCAATGCGGGGTGGCATATATATTCCCTACTATGAGTAACCATCGCTATCATACATACATGATAACAACCGGGACCGATGGTTTAACGTGCTCTCTGAGGCACGGTGTGGAGACCCACAAGGACTGCACAAACACCCAGACCACAACAAACATCTGTATGGCCAATACAAATGTTTGTCATGTGCGGGTATCGAACCCGCAACCGCCAGCGCAACAGCCACAAACCAGTGCTGTGACCGTTGTGCCAACGCGGCGTCATACATATGATTATAATGCACTAAATTGAAAAAGGTTCTGCGACATAAAAAGTGAAAGATAGAAAAGTAGTAGAGAAACGATATTTTTTGTGTAGAATATTATGGGGATTGGTATACGCTTTACTATCATCAGTTAATCTGTAAGAAAATCTAATTTTTAAACCCTAAGACTGAGTAACTAACATATAAACTACAAGTTACTAGTAGGTAAGTTACTGTTTCTATTGTATGCAATTTTTAAATATAACTGTCTATACTATACATATCCCAGAGATATTGAACGATTTCCTATTTATTTCCCGACAAACTGGCAGACATCCGATATGCAATCAGAATACAACGATAACTCGCCGAGATATCCCGAGTCTCAGCTTATGACAACTCGTTGAACAGTTTACTCAAGTCGTGACTGGAGTAAATACGCATCGAATGTTCTGATTACTTTTTGGTACGCCGCAATCTTTATTCGATTAAAAAGGCGATGATACATTATTGTAATTAAATAATGTAATGTCATTATTTTTTTAAGTGAAAACTTCTTTTGGCGTACCGCACACACATTTTTTTGTTGGTTTACTACCATAGGTTAGGCTGATCCGTCACTCTCTGAGGGGAAAGGCTCGATCGGGTGAACTCGGGACCACCGAGTGTACCCGAGCGAGAAAGATACACACAGCTGTTTTTCGCTGCTAAACGGTAAAAAGCTCGATCGGTTGAACTCGGGACTTATTGCGTTATTCCTTGATTGCGATTGCCGACGTTTTCACTTCGGCGCTGCGGTCTTAAGCGCACACTCTATTTTATTTTTGTTCAATCGACATACACTTATAATCTATGTAGAATTTTGATTCTAATAAAAATTATTATTGTAAATAAATAAATAGGATTATATTCTATCTGCCTGCTCCTAACTTAATAAATGAGTGAAATCACATGAAATCGTAAAATTATTAATAAAACCATCACATTATTTAAACAGTTCTATCAATCTGTATTGTTTTGATTCCAATATCGTAATATTATGATATTCTATATTATTTCCAAGACAAATAGTACGCTGTTCCGCATATTATATTTGCAATTGGTTACCGAGATCTTCGAACCAACTTCGACTTATACAACAAGCGTAACGTAGACATCATAATCAATAGGTAAGTAATTCTAGAAATTTGATTAATGGACAAACTTCCCTTTCACAGCCATTTCAGACTAATAAGATCAGTTTTCGATTACTACAAACATGGCGACCTACTTTTTGGCTTTAGTTGAGACTTTTTTTATGGATGGCGATCTATTAATTTTGTAGGCCTCTTACTTTGAATTTATTTGTGTCTTATGTGTATATTTACGTGTTTTGACATTTTTTTTTTTA
The DNA here is from genome assembly GCA_905220545.2 of Melitaea athalia. Classification (NCBI taxonomy): domain Eukaryota; kingdom Metazoa; phylum Arthropoda; class Insecta; order Lepidoptera; family Nymphalidae; genus Melitaea; species Melitaea athalia. Next base: position 13,555,593 of record HG992180.1, on the reverse strand, counting down.
ATTTTTAGGTTGGACACAATTTATCGTGTTTGCAAAAAATATATAATGCTTATTATCTTGAATAATTATAATAAATTAATTTTAATAGGGCTTGTTATATTTTATTTCATAAACTATAGCTCTTTAACTTACAATTGCGAATAGAAATATTTTATAAATAAATTGGAATTCGATGATGCAACAGAATAATTCATCATGAATATTTTATATATTATTGTTTTAAAATATAATTGTGTTTACTCGCAAAGGACAAAAACGACTTCAAATACATAGACCTGTAATACAACGCAGGTAGAAAAAAATAGTCAAGTAAATACGCATTATTAGAGTAACTCAAAAGCACTGGTCAGAACTCTGTCAAATTTAAATGGCGAAGTTTACAAAGCACCATATTTTGATTTTAAAAAAAGAATCATCGAAATCGGTCCACCCCGTAAAAAGTTCTGTGGCAACCAACATACATAAAAAATAGAGTCGAATTGAGAACTTCCTCCTATTTTTTATGTCGGTTAAAAAGGTAAAATTTAGCACTGTCAGCTGATAATAAATTTTTAATATTCTACCCGGGTTTTGATGAACCTACTTTTGTTTTAATAGTATTAAATGTACGGGCAATGACATCATTTTTAGAGTTTTTTTTTGTTATTTATTTTACTCTTTGTATACAAAAAAGGACAATACTTGTTAAAATTTGATTTCTAGCTGTTCTTTAATGTAACTAATAATTGATATAAAATATTATTTTTACATGTTCTCAAAACAGCAATATCTCATAAAATAATAAGAAATAACAAAGGAAAGCCAAACGAACACGTATTTATCCCTTTCTTAAATGGAGTACAAAAACATAACCAACGGACCAATTCCGCTCCGTTTATTTTTCCTCGGGCCATAAAGCAGTCAGCTAATAATGAAAAGTGGAATTTACATCCAATTTATTTTGAATACCGCACCTAGTGATAAACTAGCTATGCTTTGTGTCCTTTCAAGGGAGTGAAATAAAAAATAGTTACATAACTCTATATCTCTCCAACAGATTTGTACATTCCACTCACGTTAAGGATTTGTCACTGTCTTCAGCAGAATCGAGTGTTTAAATCGATTCCACTATTTATTTTTACTTATACTTGCATCAATATAATTTTTAGTTTAAATTGCATTTATTGTAAATAAAAAGATGTCACAACTTTATGCAAAATGGAAAAATATATACGTCTTTTTAAGAACAAAAAACTACTGTTTTAACTTTTAATAATATAAAAAATCAGCAAGATTTACAATTACTAAGCCTACAAAGTTATAAATTATACCAAAGTAAAGTCAGCATGAAGATATCGTTCAAAATATCAAGTTTCAACCATTATCGGCTGTCTCTGAGTAGGGTCTCTTGATATGGCTGACATAGCAATTTCATATCTGCGCATGTGTCTGCATATAACGATTGCTTGAGATAAAATATTGAAAATATTTTTCATTTAAAAATTTTAAATCACAGCAACCAAAATATTTTCTTTTTAACCGACTTCAAAAAGAACGAGGTTCTCAATTTGACTGTATTTATTTTGTGTGTTACCTCATTATTTTTACTGGGTGGATTTCGATGATTCATTTTTAAATCGAAAGCTAGTGCTTGTTTTGTGGTCTCATGTAAATTTAATCGGGATCGGACAAGTACTTTTTGAGTTATATTTTTACGAGACTGTTTTTCGTTTACCCACGTTGTTATTACTGGTCGATGTAATTGAAATTCTTTTTCGTTTTCGACCAAACAATTGTAATAACATTGTTTATCAGATTAAAAAGAGAAGCATTTTGCAAAGTTGTAAAGTGTAAATTAGTAGTTTAGTAATGGTCTAAGATCCGGAATATAACCAAATCTTTTCTCATCTGTTAATTAGATGAAACATTTTTTTATAGACTGATTTCAATATTGTGAATTTATAAAAACAACCTCTGCCACCATAAGTGTGCTGCAAATACTTAAAAAAAATTTCTTCAAAAAAATCTTTTCCCTCTCATGTTAATTACATGTAGTAAGCTAAAACCGTTAATATTTTACATTATATACCTGACTATAGTAGGCACCCATCTCTATGATTGCTATACTTACCTGCAGCCAGGTTACTGCTGACTGAGGCTACTGACCTGGCTGCAGGTAAGCAGGCTTGTGGTGGCAGAGGTTGTTTTTATAAATTCACAATATTGAAATAAGCCTATAAAAAATTGTTTCATCTAATTAAAAGATGAGGGAAGATTTAGCTTCTCGGATCTTAGACCATAAGTGTAATGGAAATTTAGTGCGAGGTTGACCAAAAAACACGTCTTTATTTACTGGCCTATAAATCTGTCATACGAAATAGTGACAGTCTGACACGTCCACGCAGGTAATGTACGTCAGAGAACACGCTCTACGAAGTCCAAATTAGCCGTAAGTTCTTCGTAGGAAGCTCTTTCCAAAGGTCGATGTGCATTATTTATAGCCGGGTACTGTAATTTCATGTGAAACATACGAGCTATAATATATGTTAATATTTTAATTGTCGTCATATGTTTAAGCTTGTTGTTCTTTTTATATAGGTACGTTTTATTTTAAAAGTCTTACATGTTTATGCAGTTGAAATGATGAATGAGTCTGTTAAAAAAGTCTGTCAATTGTAATTACTGCTTTTCTATAACTCCACCTCATCTCATAATTTCTTTGGAAAATACCTATATATATTTTTAAATATAAAAATAATTCAGTTTATTAAAGACTCAACATTTTTTTTTTATTTCAGGTATCACCCATACAAGGTACTTACAATTTCTTTTTTTTGTACTACTGGGTCGGCACAAGCGTACGACTCACCCGATGGTAAGCGATTACTGTAGCCTATAGACGCATGCTACACCAGAAGCATCACAAGCGCGTTTCCGACCGTACCGCCGACCCTCCCCACGAGCTCTGGCCACCTTTCTCACCACAGGAACACAACACTATTTGAAGGCAGTATTATTCAGCTGCGATCTTGTGTAAGGTCGAGGTACTTCCCCAGTCGGGCTGCTCCGGATTTTAGCAGGATAATTCATGTCTTATCTTAGTAATTTCACTAATTGTAATCCTTTTTTTACATTTAATACTGAATACCTTGATTTTATTTTACGTTGCATCGACACAATTTTCCAGAAATGCGAATGATCCGTGTACATAGAATTATTTAAGATAAAGAGGGAGTCATTGCTTCATTGAGATTTAGTTGTGTTGCTTTTACAATTACGCTTAAAACGAAATTTGACATAACTAATAGAGAAACACTCAGTTAATCTGTGTAAATAAATTAGCTATAGAAACTTCTTCTTGCTATACGTAAAATTATTAAGATTTTTATTTATTATCATTTAGCTATCATACAATTGTAAAAAATTTATTTATAAATAATATCGAAAATCTAACTTATACTATAACTTCTAATATATAATTCGTTAGTACAGAAAAAAAAACATAAATCATTAAAATAATGTGACCAGTACAAATTCAGTTTACTATGTACAACTTCCCATTTTGCAGGAATAGATGCTTCTTAACAGAACATTTTGCTGGGAAAAGTGTTCTATTAAGAAGATAAAAAAGAAAAGTGTACAATGGCGAGTTTCCTGAATTGCATCCTAGATATGAACGTTTTTACGATTTTTCTGATCATCGCTCTTTTAATTCTCGCGAATTTGAACTTCTATTTTTCGGTAAAGAGCCAAATGTTTTATTTCTATATACTTGATGTATAGAATTTTATCATTACTTCTTAAATAGCTTACAACGGGAAGAAAAATTAGAAACTAGAATAGCAACTGTACGTTACAATATCTTAACATTGTCAAAAAAATCAAACACATTCAGATTCTATTTCTATATAGACTCTTCTTATATGCATAAAAAGATCATGTTAGCATGTTACTTTAAATTTGAAGTATTTATTCATATTTGTGCTATATCACAACTTCACTTGACCTCTACGTCTGGACATGGTGTGGGTTCGTGTAGCGTGTAGTTTATTGGGGTTCATCATTGTCCAGCCAGTGCGCTACCCGCGGTCGTAGTTATCGGTCGCACACAGTATTAATAATTACTTAATAAATATTTTATTTCACAAAGTTCACTTTTATGTACATACTACAGACCTACAAAAAGAGTCGTGCTCAAAATATAGCAACGGCAGGAAAACTTTCAAATTTCTTGATTAGAAAATTAGACTAATCAACACTTGCACATACCGCTACCCGAATATCAAACGGATTACTGATTACTTGTCTCATTAGAAAAATAGAACTGATAGGAAATTTTTTATGGTTTTAAAATACACGAGTATAATATAGGAAACATTTTGAGTTAAAGATTACCACTACGTGAAATCCAATTTTTATCTAAGTACGATGAATGAAAACATTTTTAAGCAACAAAGGTGTAAAAAAAATACTCGTACTATTGTTATTTGCATTTCCTGCCTTTTTTTAATAAGACGCCAAAACATCCCAAGGGTCAAACAATAGAGAGCACTTGAGTCCGAGTGAAATAAATTGTGGTTTCTTCCGAAACGTTTTTACGTTTACATAATGAAAATGTACAAACTTCTTGGAATCTAACAAGTTATGAAGAAATCATAACAATTTCCGTTATATTTTTAAATTTTAATTAAATGTTTATAATATTACTTTTCTTTTTGTATTGCGAATTTAATAGAATTATAGAATCATTACTTTAATCATCAAAAAATATGAAGTCGTATATCAGAATAATTGTGTTTGCTCGAAAACGAAAAAAAAAACCTAACTCAATTACATCGACAAGTAATACAACGTAAGTAGATGAAAAATAGACAAGTAAATACGCGTTATAAAAGATTACTTAGAAAAATAATCATCACAATCGGTATACCCAGTGAAAAGCTATGCGGTATAATACAACGTTGGTCGACGAAAAAAAAAAGTTAAAAAACGATATTGTTTAGAACCTAAACAAAGACAATCCAAATTATCTATGTTTACAACAAAAAACAAAAAATTGTCTATGTATTATTCTATAATGATCTTTGATCAAAATGGCTAATAAATTAAAAGTTGCTCTATAAGTTTCTTTTATTTAATTAAAAATATATTTTACTTGTGTGTTGTCTTCAACAGATATAATTAAGAACCTCCTATATAGCTAAATCATTGTTTTCTGTTTGCAAAAATATACAATAGTGTGAAATAAGTACACAAACAAAATGAACTTATCAAACTTCAGGTCATTTACGCAAGTTGCATTCAAAATCATTTGCAAACCGCTGTAAATTGCACTGCTAACAAGGCTTCCCGCAAAACACAACAACCTCTATCAGATATAAGGCTAGTAATCACTGTTAATTAAAACACAAGGTGTTAATTACTAACATCACTTACATCAATAATGAAATCCTGTTCACATCATGACTTTTTTGTGATACATAACTTGAACAATATATTAAACGTAGTCAAATTCTGCATTACTTGAAGGGCCATTTCTTTTTAACCGACTCCAAAAAGCAGGAGGTTCTCAATTCGACTGTATTTTTAATATATGTTACCTCAGAACTTTTTACTGGGTGGCCCCAATTAAATTTAATCGAGATCTGACAAGTACTTTTTGAGTTATATCTAATAATGCGTATTTACTTGACTGTTTTATTGTACACCCTACGAGATCTGAAAACAACTTTATAAGTTTTATTCAACAATGACTTTATTTTAAAAATTAATCATTTCATCTACTTTTTTAAAAATATGTGAGCTAAAAATATGTAAGCTTACATTAACACTTACATTACTTTATAAATATAAAATACTAGCTTCTGCGCGCGACATCGTCCGCGTGGAATGAGACCAATTCTGTCATACATCATATTTTGTGCGAAACTTTAACCGTTTACGCAGCGGAAGCTCTCAAGAGGGAAAAAACCCCGATTTTGAAACATTATTTATTGGTGCTACACTCCTATTGGTCTTAGCGTGATGATATATAGCCTATAGCCTTCCTCGATAAATGGGCTATCTAACACTGAAAGAATTTTTCAAATCGGACCAGTAGATCCTGAGATTAGCGCGTTCAAACAAACAAACAATCAAACAAACTAACTCTTCAGCTTTATTTTATTAGTATAGATGACGAGAATTAGTTCTAAATTAATCCTTGCTTCATCCGTAACATAAAGAGAGAAGCCAAAATTTAAGTTTCTAACTCTTAGAACAAACTTACGTAAGACGAGCTAAGAGTACTTGATACACCGCTTTAACCTTTAAGAAACCCTTTTATTGGCCGGAACTAGTCATCGTAAATATAAAACTAGAGTTTGAACCGTCTCTGAGATGACTTTCATTATTATCTATATATAAAGATTACGGCTTGTTACTTGCAAAGGTTAAATAGATAAAATATAAATATCAAATTTTCATTAATTATGATTACACTTTGTATTAATTTAAGTTAAAAAAAAATTAATGTACACGGGACCCTGAGAGACTTTTAGAGAAAGAGAAAACGGGAACATATGTTATATATATATATATATATATATATATATATATATATATATATATATATATATATTTTTTTTTTTTTATTTATTTCAAACTCTAAATATTCGAGGAACATACATTTTAAATATAAGGTTATAAACATTTTACTAATATAAGTATTTGTTACGTGTTCAAATTGTCTCGAATATAGTCTTGATATTAATGTGAACGAAGTACATACGCACGTTAATCTTTGGTCGATTTTATGGCGATAGCTAGGCAAATTAAAACAATATATTAAAAGTTTATATTGGAATATCTTGAGACTAACTAAAGAAATATCTGTTATAACATTTGTCTGTTCGTCGTTGTGTTTTTACTGTAATAACTGAAGTAGGGCACAGCAGGAAATTTCCTGCTCAAAATATGGATTAGCTCAACTGGGGTAGTACCTCCACCTCGACACATGATCACAGCTAAATAATACTGCTTTCAAGCAGTCAGTGTTGTGTTCCTGCTGGTGAGTAAGGTGACCAGAGATCCTGCGCGAATTAGGGATAGGCAACGCGCTTGCGATGCTTCTGGTGTTGCAAGCGTCTATAAGCTACGATAATCGCTAACCATCAGGTGAGCTGTACGCTTGTGTGCCGACCGAGTTATACTTTAAAAAAAATACTTCTTTTATATATGCCTTTATTAATATAGTCTTCGGAAATTAACTACCTTATAATGTCATGAAAAATACTTCCCTTATTTAAAAAAAGAAACTAAATACTTCATTTACTTTTTCTCTTAGTAACGAAAAATACTGTGCATATTTAACAATGAAATAGTTTAGTATTGTATTTATGAACATCACACGCAGTTCTGATGTGTGGTATTTTGTCTGTGTAAGTCGATTCCCGTGGTGTTAAAGTTCCATTACAGACGACAGTCACAGTTTCTATTTCCGTTTGTAGCGAGTATTTGAGGTTGTATATGAGTAGGTATATATATTTGTTTATTATCTGAATTTTTCTACTTTAGATTAACTTTCCAAATAAATTATTGTGTACATTAACATTGATCTATTTCGTATTTTACTGGATAGTTTATGAAATATTGGTTACACACAATCATAGCACAGATTAGTAAATAGTACTAATCATAGTTAGAGACTCATTTAACAAAGAAAGAAAAATCTAACACTCGTTTAAATAATCGTTTATAACGAGATTTCAGTAAAAAAGAATGTATAAAATCTGTTCCCGAGACAGGGATCGAAGAGGGGAATTACATTTAGGCGTTTGCTTCTACTTATCTTTGTAACTGAAGCCACCCGAACCCTCTACTTGACCCCGATATAACTTACTATTTAATGGGTGTTTCGTTCAAGTATTTTATTTCTCTGTGAATTAAATTGTTTTTTCTTTTTCTTTTGGTGTGAAACTTCTTTAGGTGCATGAGGGGTAAAATTTGAGCGACCGGTAACGCGGCAGTGTCATGTCGATCAGTACTTGGATGGGTGACCGCCTGCGAACACTGCGTGACGTTGGCTTTTTTTCAACTAGTTTTTGTATTTTAAATTTGTTTTTTTAATTAGTTTTTTTTAATTAGTTTTTTTTTTAAATTAGTTTGCCAAAGAAGTTTCACTTCTAATATGTGGACTTTGTACGCAGTACGCACGCATTGTTTTTTTTTTTGTAAATTTAGGTTAAAATCTCTTGAACGTTTTTGAAATCGTAACTTTTTCTTAATTATAACACATTGTTTTCTGTATACAGCAATGATATTGATTTTAACCATGTTTTATGATTTTCTAATGATAAAAGCACAATCGGAATCGCTCTCTGTCTCTTTCTCTATCTCTTCTCTTTTAAAATTAAGTTCAAAAATATGAATAGGTAGATTAGATAATAACTTTATTATAATTTAATACTTATATACAAATTTAATTGATTGTTCATATTCAGTTATATCGTGTTGAACCAACCTGCCCTCAGACGATATTTATCAACGTAAATGTAATACGAGTAAATACCATTTTGTCAAACCATTAGACCGTAGTAAAAACATCGAACACCATTCCGTCAATCCCTCAAAATTTAATTACCAAAAAGTTTCCTCAACCAATTCGTGATACGTGTTTTAAATGGAAATTTAGTCGACCTTAATTTGTGGCTTTTCAGTTCTCACTCAGTTTCGTGTGGATTATGGTCAAGTCAAATGCCATTGAAATTAGCTGACGATCAAAAGTTTTAAGAACTTTAAACGAAATTCACTGAAAAAGCCTTTTATTTGTCAATTAGTCCAAAAATGAGAATAGCTACTAAGAAAAAAATCTCTCATTTTGAACAGAAATATTTTAATTAAGTTTATTATAAGCGTACAATACGGAAAGAAGTGGTTCATTTGTTTGTTTGGTACACAATTTGTTTCAAGTTGAGACATTTGACGTCTATTATGGTCTAAGATCCGGAATATAACAAAATCTTCCCTCATCTGTTAATTAGATGAAACAATTTTTTATAGGCTGATTTCAATATTGTGAATTTATAAAAACAACCTCTGCCACCATAAGCCTGCTGCAAATAATAATACTTAAAACAAAAAATTTTCCTTCTAAAAAATCTTTCCCTCTCATGTTAATTACATGTAGTAAGCTAAAACCGTTAATATTTTACATTATATACCTGACTATAGTAGGCACCCATCTCTATGATTGCTATACTTACCTGTAGCCAGGTTATTGCTGACTGAGGTTACTGACCTGGCTGCAGGTAAGTGTAGCAATCATAGAGATGGCTGCCTACTACAGTCAGGTATATAATGTAAAATATTAACGGCTTTAGCTTACTACATGTAATTAACATGAGAGGGAAAAGATAAAAAAAATTTGCAGCAGGGTTATGGTGGCAGAGGTTGTTTTTATAAATTCACAATATTGAAATAAGCCTATAAAAAATTGTTTCATCTATTTAACAGATGAGGCAAGATTTAGCTTCTCGGATCTTATACTCTTTCGTTGTTAATAAATAAACTTTAATACAATCCAATCCAAAATAAATTATTACTATCCGGTCATAGCAAAATAAAAAGAAAAGTAATTCCGTATACATTTATTGATATTTTATTAGAAAGAAGGCAATGTTCTTTTAAGAATAGGTTAATATTACTTCAGAACAAAAATACATTTTTTATTACTACATTACCTACTACTTGTGAGAATTACCTTAGAAATTACAAGCAAAACTAAGACTTAATAAAAATATCTTAGCTGTATCCGCGACTCTATATAAACACCACTCCCAGCTGTCACTAGCAATAAATAACATGGCTATTACGTTATTAATTACGTTATTATTTCTTTGTTTATTTTATTTTTTAACATTTTTAAATCTATAAATTATAGTTAAATGTCCTACTCAACGAAACATTTATTATATTTTCATAACTGCCTTATGTAATTGTGCAAATTTATACTAATTTTAGTCTACGCACGCAGCTACATCACGTAAAGTTTAGATTTAAAGCGAAAGATTAAGCCAATTTCTATCTTCTTATCGATCTTGAACTCCTGAAAAGGTGTATTTGGATTATGCATACATATAACTAACTAAACGTTCCTTAAGGTTTCCCTCGTATTAATATTTATGACTAATGTTCTGCTACTTTGAATACGTTATTCATAACGTAAGTTTTATTGTCTCTTTATTTCATATCGTAACATTCCACTATAAAAAATGCATTAAAATAGTTATAAATTTGACACAAATAAAGTTACTCTCTTTTTTTATAATATTATTTTAAACATTGTTTATAATAGATTAATATTTGTTACAAATCTAAGTTCTTTTGCCATAATTTATAATATAACTCGCTAAAGACAAGAAGGGATGCGAAAATGGGTTTACTATATAATGGCCTTCAGTGGGGTCCTAATGATCCCTTTAATTCTGTCAGGATCGCTAGAGACTAACTAAATATGAACTCCTGCAAATATTTTACTACCATAATGGCCGTAATATAAACGATAAACGATATTCACTGGGGTACTATGTACTGTTTTATTTAAAAAGTGTTATCTTATTATGTAAATCATTTTAATTTGATCAAAGTCAACTAATTATCGCTTACTAGTGGTCGCCCAATTGTCGAAATTCGACCAAAATTAATTTGAATTATAAGTTTGAACATTATTAAGGTTCTGTTGTCAAGGACTATACTTCTATAATAATAAACAAATGAGTATATATGCGTGTGTGTGTCAAATACATGTTAGTGTGTGTAATGTTTTTTATTTAATATATTTTTATGCATAACTTTTTTTAAAATATTATGACCTTATTCATACTGTTATACCACCTACACCTTTGCAAAACAATGTATCTTTTCTGACCAATAAGACCACATTTTTAACTTCTTAAAATGGAGTAGATTCTAAAACCGATTCAATTTTTTTTATATATGTTACCTCAGAACTGGGCGGACCGATTTTGATGATTTTTTTTTTAATCGAAAGGTTCCATTTAAATTTAATTGAGATCTAACAAATAATTTTCGAGTTATAATAATGCGTATTTATTTGACTATTCTTTCGTTGACCTACGTTGTGTTACACCGCATAACCTTTCACTGGATATACCGATTTTGATGATTCTTGTTTTGATCGAAAACTGATGCTTGTCTAATAGTAAAATTTTATTTAGATGTAATGAGTACTTTTTGAGTAATCTTTGATAATGTGCATTTACTTGACTATTTTTTGTCCACTTACGTTGTATTACTTTTCGATGTAATTGATTTCGCTTTTATTTTCGTTTGCGAACAAACACTTGTTTGTGCAAATTATTGTACAAAAAATAATTGTACGTGCTTGTATCTTTATATTGTTCTTCTATATGGTGTGCAAAAAAGTATATGTGTATTTTATTATTATGTAATGTATATCTACAATAATTATTCACTGATGATTATATCATATTATTCTATGTATTTTTGTGTAAACTATTTATATTCATGAATAAAAAGAATAATTAATTATTATGAATCATTCTTATCATTAATATATAATACTTTCAAGTTTTACAAATGTGTAAAAAAAACATAAATAATTATCCTTTTCAAAATATTTAAATTAATGATTCAATTATTAGAATATAGGATTTTAATAATATAGGATGATTATTTTAATATAGGATTTAGAATATAGGATTAGAATATAGGAAGGATAGATTATTTCATCGAAAGAAAATTATAGGAGTTTCATATTACGTATTTATCAGCAGGAAAGTATTTGAAAACATATGTACAAACATACAATATAATGAAATGATAGAGGTGACTTTGGGTAAGTTTAATAACAAAAAAACATAAACAGTGGCTACCCCTTGAAAACCCTTATTTTATGAGGAAAAAGTATTTTATATAGTTAGGGATGAAATACAGCAGTAACTATTAATGTATCTATTATATCTACAAAATAACCATTGAATACAAATTAAGTATAACATTAAAACATTAGGTACAGGTAACCGAATTTATATCTTAGACCTTTAACTATTTATTGTATCTTTTCTCACATTTCTGGTTACTAAAATAATATAAATTTTATGTAGTCATCAGTATGTGTAGACATCAGTTTTGTTCCAAATTGATAACCTAAAATAAATAACAACTTGAACGAAACTGAAAAATATTTAGTATAATTATGAGATCAGAGAAAGACTTATAAAATTTTAACTAAGGTTATAAAATATTTCCTCATATATTTTTATTTAACCATGTCCAGTAACCATATTATTATTTATATTAACAATACGGGAATACGATAGAGAAAATATGTGGCACCTGTCAATAATATCACATTAATGAACGACGAAGTCGTAAATAGTTATCTAACGTCTTTAAATAGGAAACATCAAACAACGACTGTTGAGACTCATAAAGGAAGCAAATGCCAAAGATTTATAGAATTATTATATATTTTTGTTTGTTACCTACTTGTCGAGTATTTACAAATGTTTTATCCATCATATACATCTGGTAATCCGCTTTTGAGTTTAACGCTTGGAGAGTTCTTTGTCCTCAACAGGAGAAAAAATCTTTGCCCACAAAAAGGTTTTAACGAGTTTTTTACGCAACAGTGCTGTTGTAATATATTTACATCTATCGCTGATGCATAAAAATTGACAATAATAATAAAAAATACTATTTATTCATTACGAAAACAAAAATCAAATAATAATGCACACGAGACTACAAACCTCGCAAAATGCAAACAAAAAAAGATCCACATGACAACCATTTATCATTAAAAAGAATGTCACTTTCACAAATAATATAAAAGTAAAGGCTGTAAGTTTATTGATGGATAAATTTCAGTCCCACGAGAGGATACATAAGAATGAAGCAATTCCACGTAAAAACCGAACCGCAAAAGGAGGTAACAAAGACCATAACAACCGGGAGTGACCGAGATTGAAGTTTATTTCTCCAAAGTTACGACAAAGAAACTAAATTGTTTTATCTTTTCATTTTTAATAGAAATATTCCGTTCAAAGCTGGATTTTTAGACAAAAACCTTAAAGTCGTATTATTTAAAGCTTAGCATTCTTCAACTACCGCAGTTGAAATTGTGGTTTTATCGCAAGATATATATCTTTACATAGATCTTACGTAGATCTTCACACACTTACCAGTTATCCTTAAAGTAATATATTTACCGCATCAACCCAACTTTACCAAAATATATTACCGCAAGCACTGCCCTTTGTATTGTGTTCTTCAGAATATGTTCTCTGAAATTGTTGTTAATAAATACGTACCTATGGTTATTTAAACATATATAAAAAATATTAATGGAGTGTTTACAATAAATAAATATCTCATCTTCTTCTTCTTCGTGACACTCTTGACAGAGCGGTCGTGGTCATCACGTAGCGACTTCCGTAGGGGCAGTTGTGATGCTCTTCACGATTGTTCGCCACTTCTCTCTGTTGGTTGACATCCTGGTGCACTCATACAAGGGACCGCCCACAGCCGACTTAATTTGGTCGGTCCATCGCATGGATGATCTTCCTCGCCCTCTGTTGCCATCCACCCTGCCCTGCACGACAAGGCGTTCAATGGAGTCACTCGCGCGACGGGAAACGTGTCCAAAGAACTTCAAAATGCGACCCTGTACTACCGCCGAAAGGCGTTGTTTAATACCGAGTTCTTGGAGAATAGAGACGTTGGTGCGAAATTCGGTCCACGATATTCTTAACATTCGCCTCCAGCACCACATCTCCAGAGCGTCTATTTTCTTTTTCTCGATTTGTCGCAATGTCCACGTCTCCGCAGCGTATAAAAATATGGGGAAAACCAGGGCTCGAACGAGCCGGATCTTCGTAGCCCTTGTTATGTGTCGGTTCCTCCATACTTTCTTCAGCCTGTCCATCGCAGCTCTAGCCATTGCCATGCGACGCTTCACTTCTTCTTCGCAGCCTCCTTCATTCGAGATTAGAGCTCCAAGATATATGTAGGAGTGCACGACTTCACACTTCGCAATCTGAGTGACTTCGGGCGAATTATTATTAGCTCGGTCTACAATCATCATCTTGGTTTTACAGCGGTTAATCTTTAATCCGAATTCTAGGCTCACACATTCGAATCTGAAATATCTCATAACAATCACAAAATCTCCCTAAAATTAACGTTAAAAAATTAAAGTAGTAAAGGTAAAAAATATAAATATATAGCATATTATATATATAGATTATATGTTACTGTAAATGTACGAATTATGGTAAATCCTAAAATTTAAGAGTAAAACCTAAGATTTACCAACTCTTAATGGGAAAAGCCCGAACGATTTTGCAATTCGCACTTTTACCACAATTTAGTAAGTCTTAGGATTTACATTAAAACACGGTAAATGTTGAAAAAGACATTTTATAACTTGTCCAGTCTAGATTAAGACTCGCGTCGGTCTAATTTTGAAGTTATATAGGTTAGGGTTATTTTTTTTTTGTAACTAAATTATGCCGATAAACGGTCTAATTTTGAAGTTAGATAGGTTAGGGTTATTATTTTTTTTGTAACGAAATTATTCCGATAAACGATCTAAAGGTTCTTAATCTAAAGACTTACCAATTTAATTTTTGACCGAAATAAATGAATAAGAATTAATCTTTGCTTTATTTCCAAAACCAACTTTTACTAGCTGTCAGTGGTAAAACCTAGCATGTACTTAATTCTAATAGTTAAAGCCCGAAAAAATGTCCCATTTTCATAAATCCTTACATTTACCAACTCATGTCGGTAAATCGACTTACTCTTAAATCTTAGGATTTACCGTAGTTCGTGCTTTTACAGTAACATATACATACTTTGTATTCGATAAAAATAAAACAAGTCTAAATGGTTACGTATTAAGTATACGCGAAAACTGCAAGCTTAGCAAATCTCCTTCTTAGTTGAAATAGAATACACTATAAATGAAACGAGATACTTTATATAATTTAAAACTGAAAATTCTCTCTATACCTTTAAAAATATTTAAAAAAAAAACACCGATTTCATTGTTATATTAGAAAAACCATAGTCGTCATATTGTCACACGTGAGAGTACCTTTTCATAAAATGGCTTTAATAAGCTTAAAATTCCTGTGTCTCTACCCACAACGACAAATCAATAGGTACTTTAAAAGATCATTGTAGCATACGCTAATTAATTACTTTCCACTCGAACAGAATATCTACGAAGTGTTTTAGTTTTTGTTTATTCTTTTTTTTACCCGACTGCAGAAGGAGGGTAATGTTTTTCGAGTGTATGTATGTATGTATGAATTCTTGTATGACAAAAAAAATAATGTTAACTTTTTTTAAAATAATAGTGTTTTCAAACATTATTGTGTTACTGTTGGTGAGTAAGGTGACCAGAGCTCCTGGGGGAGATAGGGATATAAAAAAAATAAAAAATAAATTGCGTGCGTAAAATTACACAGTCAGAAGTGAAACTTCTTTGGCAAACTAATTCAAAAAAAAAACTAATTTAAAATACAAAAACTACTTGAAAAAAAAACAAAAAGCCAACGTCACGAGGTGTTCCCAGGCGGTCACCCATACATGTAATGAACGTCATGACGCTGCCGCGTTACCGGTCGCTCAAATTTTACCCCTCATGCACCTAAAGAAGATTCACTTCAAAAAATACTATGTCGATTATGATTTAAACCCTAGTCACAGGTTTATGTGGAGTTTATTATACTCGAACAATTCCGTAATATTGGCCATACTATACTTTTTGGACAACGCCCATAGCATCATTAAATAAGCCTTGATTACCATTGATGTTTCGGTATAACATTACTTGCGTAATGTTATAACGGTACGCAAAACGTTGTCCAAAAAGTATAGTATGGCCAGCTCTTCGTAAATACTAATTAGAAAAAGAGGAATTGCGCAAGCATTGCTTATAGAATTCGATGATCCAACGATTTACGAAAATCAAAGAAGAATAGGTGTACGAATTGAGCCGTGACGGTAGACTTTGAAGCGCGTCGAAGGCAAAAAAAAATGAACGGTGAATGTCACCTCTGTTACTTTGCTGGGCTGTCACAGTATATAAGCTACAGGGAACGGTTTACGATCAAGCCATTGTGGACCACAGTTCACACATATTCACAAAGGGTCAAGCTTGTGTAGCTCGAAGCCGATTAAACATTAGTTGACAACAGTAGACTGCCCATCAGTAATCTTGACACGATAAAGTTGTTGTATCGCTCACATGACCAAAATTCGTTAGAAAAGCTCTCTAAAGTGATTATTTATTAATGATAAAATAAAAAGTCTGTAAAAAAATTAATTAATTTAAAAAATTCGGACTGCTGCAAATAACTACTAAAAAGGGAAAATCAAGCTTTACAATAATGTGAAGTGTATTGAGTGCACCGTGTTATATTCCATTCTATGCTTTCATAAGCTACAGATATTTTAATGTATCAATAATCTATACATATAAATAAAATTGGAATGTCTGTTTTTAATATTAAAATAACCACTTTTTACTAAATGCATATGGATCTATACACGAAACATATACCAAAATAACATTTTTTACAATTTTTGTCTGTCTGTCTGTCTGTCTGTCTGTCTGTTTGTTCCGGCTAATTTCTGAAACGGCTGGACCTATTTAGACGGGACTTTCACTGTCAGATAGCTGATGTAATTGCGCGTAACTTAGGCTACTTTGATATTAGAAATTTATTTATTTTAATTCATAATTATTACGAAACGTCTCGAAAAAATTTACGTTCCGTCACAACTTTAGGTTACGTCCGTACACTCCGTCTAATCGTTTATTGTCTTTTTGACAGTTCCAGACATTTCGAAATTAGTGATTGCCTCACAGGTTATTAATTCGATTTGAAATAATAATCGATTTTATTTAAGAAGAACTTTCAATCGATTTAATGAAATATTTTTAGTTTAAAAATATTAATTATTCGTTTATCAGTTAGTTTGTTAAATAAATTAGTAGTTAGGTATGTGATTTTCCAAGTATATGAATTTGCTCATAGCTCTTGATTTAAACTTGATTTAGACTTTATTAACCATGCATTTGAAAGTTTAATTTCGATAACGCGTGCATAGTAACATTTTAGGGCAGTCGTCAAAAATAAATAAATGAATAAACAGAGTTATTGCTGTTTACTCTTGGTTTAAAATCAACTTCAAGATTTCGACTTAATTCCTTGCAAATAATCAATCTTGGAGTCAGAGATACTATATATTTTTATTTACTTTTTTTATTAAATTTATAGAAACAATAATTAGGGGACGTATAATTATTTTTATCATAATTATGGTCAATTTATCGTATTGCAAGAACTGTTACATAGTCTGTGTTGTTTGTTATGCATTTCAATCAATCAATCAAATCGTCAATAAAGTATGACATTACTGGAGAATTTTTAGTACGTTATTTCGAAAAAAAAAACTGTAATATATAGGCGTGAGCTGTCACAAAGACAATAAACGATTGGACGGAGTATGTCTTTTTTAAATACTAAAGTGTTGTAACTAATTAATTGCTTAATTTCACTAGCTTCAATTGATTTAAATAGTAATTAAATATTGTGTAGTGATCTCTACTGAAAAGAAAGATCAATCAATCAATTGATTGAGTGATTGATTGACTGATCTGTACAGGTTGTATGGCGCTTAAAGGCGTAAATAAAATGTTGAATTGGTGGTACGTGACTTAACGTCCACGCGCGTACATAACGCATACGCAGCGGAAGGATGTTAAATGAAAGACGACTAGGCAAAAGTGGTAGAAAAAACTTGAAAATAATAAAGGAAGATTATGACAGAGACGTCAATATTGATACTATAATTGAAAATGAAATAATTATATTTACAAATGACGATAGCTCAACTGACGATTTTGGCTCATCATCCTATGAAAATGATTGAATGACGATTCAATCACTTTTCCTTTTTCTTCATTTTTATCGTGGTTTATTAGGTTTTTTTGCATGCCTGACGTTTCGGATACTTTACAGCAACCATGGTCACGGGAGGACCATGTCCTCAGGTCCAAAACCTCATAAACCATGATATAATTCGTTCATTTTAATTATTGAAATTCGCGTAAACATTAGAAAACAATATTAGTAAACAATATAGTAGTATACTTAAGTTTAAGTTCAATTTTCTAATCAAAATTTTAATCCGATGCACTTTACATTACATAATCAAATCCATCAAATACTCATACAAACTTGAATCGATTTATCGTAAGTATCGAGTACCAAGTCGCATACGACTAACCGTAACCATAGTTATAATTATAAAAAGTAACCATAGTTACTTCACTATTTACATCGCGATGACAAATGTCAAAAAATGCTTATTAATTAAATTGTGATGACTATAGTTAGGTATGCCTAAATAAAGCAGGAGGCCAAAATCCCAAGATTGCGACGTGAAAAGGAATCTCAACAGGATACCTATGGAAAGTCGTCTTACAAATATATACTACGTGTAACGTAACACGTAAACACAGTTCAGTTTTAAGTTATTGGTGCCATAAATTTTAGTTATACTTAAGATTACAAACGCATAAATTGAAATGTGAGTTGACATATAAACATAAAACAGTCAACTCAATGAACGAAAATGGTTCAAATCCATTAGGGACTCAAATTTTAAGTTGTACTTGAATAGAAATTTATTGGCTGGGAACTCAAACAGTTTTTAGCTAGTTGTTAAAATATTAGAGTTATAAATTTTATATTCGAGACAGGCTTAAAATTTTGTGTTGACAGATGCGAGGGAATGTTCTGAGGGCCAGTTTCCACTGATTGATATAATCGCGATTAGTTCGACATAAAGTCGGTCTACGCATTTAACAAAGTTTAGAGCTGGAAATTGCATTTCACTAACATAAACTAAACGCAGTTAGAGAATAACGGCTGAACCGATTGCACTAATTCTTTTTTTTTGTGTTCCTTGAAGTATGAGGATGTTTGTTACAGAGAGGAATTTTAAAGGGATTGCCTGAAAAAGTCTTAAAACAGCACTTTGCTATGTTCTCATACAAATAATTCGTAATAATAATTAAACGAAAGCAAGATTAGAATCGAACTATAAATTCGATTAAGCAAAGCATAATTCTGTTAAGCGGTGGAACCCGGGCCTAAGGGTTCGACCCGGCGTATGAGTGGGTTTTTTGCTGTAATTACAGGACACCAGAGTTGCCAACACAAAGTTTTAAGTTACCTTGTTTGGATTAAAAACTACAAAATTGACGTGTATTTACTGTACATTAACACGTAAGGTTAAAAATGACAATGATCGGTTAAATAATTTCCCTTTCGAAATCGGTTGAATAATACATTATTCTCCACAACCGTCATACAAATTTATCGTAACTAACAATTTTTTTCTTCAGCTTTATTCAATGTGTATTTGTTTTTCCCTTTTTATTGTTTATCTTTTATTGTGTTTTGTTTAATTGATTTACGCAATTTCCTTTGGATCGGATAAAAGTGCTCACAGCCAGTAAAGTTCAAATTATTGAGGAAGTAATAACTTTATTCCTTGTTTTTGTAATAATTTTATTTCTTGTTCTTGTTTTGTGTTGCACTATAATGACTTATAAACTATCGGGAAAGAACAATTACACATGGGATTGCCGTATTTTTTTTTGAATACGGAAATGTACCGCGGGGATCACCGAATTTCCGTAAAACACGGGAATTGCTGTGAGTATGGTATCACTGCAGAGCGCATTGGTGGACGTGTTAGGGTGGGGGAAAAACAGACGCGAGATTTCAATATATACGATGGGGAGTTTGAATTCGGGGCAGTCAGTTTGACATTCAAATTTGAATTCGGAGTTCGAAGCGGTAGGCCTCCGCGGCCGCCGCGGCCTCTTGGCCGGCGAAGCTATGGAACTTCTGACTTAGATTAAAGATAGAAATACCTAAAAAGTATTTTTAGATCTGATTCAGGGATTTCATTAGCGTAAGCTGGCCGAGTGGCTATGTAACTTCAGTGTAGATCGCGAATTAGTTTTAATTTAATTTTACTGATTATTATTAAGTGCAATTCTTTATTATAGAATCTTAATTTGTAATCCGCTAAATAAATTCAGTGAAAGACCTGTGATGAAGCGCTCCTGATTGGTTCGAATGCATTAATTTTTTTTATTTTTTTTGTTTGCATGTGTGTTTTTCTGCATGTTGTGGATCTGTTACTAATTTTTATAACTTTTACGGAGATTTTTAATAAAAGATATTTAATGAATTATTAGTTAGGTTTACGTCGAAACTATTAATTATTGATTAATTATTGAAAGGAATTATTATCTAGGTTTACATTGATATTAACTATTGATTATTTACTGAATGAAATTATTATGAAAAGGTTACATTGATATTATTAATTATCAATTGATTATTGAATAAAATATATCTAATGAATTAAGATATCTAATGAATTATTAGTTAGGTTTACGTCGAAACTATTAATTATTGATTAATTATTGAAAGGAATTATTATCTAGGTTTACATTGATATTAACTATTGATTAATTACTGAATGAAATTATTATGAAAAGGTTACATTGATAATATTAAATATTGATTGATTAATGAATGGAATTATTATGAAATAAGCCTTATGACCATAATTATATTGAATTTAACTAATAAAATAAAATCTAACTTAAGTACATAACCACAATATGATGTTGTTAGAATAAAATGAAATTACATCCGTTATACTTTAAAGTACATATATAAATTGAATGAATCTTGGTTAAAACTATCATATTAGATATTAAGGGTTAAATAGATTTTCGTTAGGGTGTATTTAAATAATGAAATGAGATTTTACTATGTCATTACTTTGGAAGTAAATAGAGTGGTGAATAATTCTAGGAAAATATGACCTATAAACAAACTAAGGATTAGTTGTCGTATCTTATTGAATATTCTCTACATATAAATATGCTTCTATTGTATGTATATGTATATATGTATATATATATATATATATGTGTGTATTTGACTTCATTTTGACATTACACAAACTTAGTAGTTCAAACATTAATTTAAGAAATTGTAGATCTTAAATATATGTTGGAGCGAGGTAACACAGGTGGTTTGTAGTCTTGAATGAGTTCAAGGATACTTTTAGCTCTTGAATACATTCTAAGATGAGGTAATTACACACTGAACTATGACATTACACAACTATTGTAGTTTTGAACATTGATCTAAGAACTTATGTTCTTAAATAAGTGTCAAAACGAGGTATCTGGTAGACTGGAGTGTCTCAATTTCACAATGACTTTCATTGAACTATATAAACTATGTTAAGGTGAATCCATAAATGTTTGTATTCGCCAGTGTTTTATTATAGGTTTCCCCTATAAGGCAAGGCCTGTCTAAGCCACAGTTCTTCGCGTCATCGATGCTAGGTAGTTCCTAATCTAGGTCTATCTAGTAAAGAAAGTTGCGAGTACTTCCTACCAACCTCTACGTTTGTGTTTGCCTAACTGAACTATGTTCTTGGTAAATACTATACGTATGTTTGCTTATCTTTGATAAGAATTCCTCATCTTTGATGAGAGACATTGGACAAACTCCACCAAACACCTAGTGTATGGTCGATGTTTGAACTGCAACAAAGGTTAGTAATTTAGTTTTGGACAGTGGTATGAAGTTCTATTTTAGACTAATAGAGAAACATATTCACTTTTCCAATTAATTTATTGCTAATTTTTGTGGACAGTCTCTGTTAAGTCCTAAGGCGGATTTACTGAGATTTAAGCCAAGCCTTAATCAAGTCCTCTTGTGTTTTCAAACATACAAACATTGATGGATCATAAAACCTATTAAATATACATTCTCTCTTCCTTGTGAAAATGAGATACTCTCAGAGATTCTGATTGAGTAAATGAATATGTTATATTTAGTTGTTTTATTTATCTCTCGACACTACTATGTCCTTTGATAAATCCATTCAGTTCCTAAGAGAGCCTGATATATTCAAATGTTTAACAACTTAATTACTGGTTCAATGTTTCAATTGAACAACCTATTCTGGTTAATGAATGCTGTTTCATTGAATGCTGTGAGTCATGCAAAGACAAACCTACACAATACACCTACTCTACACGTTGGTCTTATACCTTTAATTATTCTTATTTTCCTTATAGGACACTCGAAAGGTTGCGCTGTCGCCAGTCGCTAGTCGCCGACGACCCATCTCACAATGGTGGCGAGGC
This sequence comes from Melitaea athalia, assembly GCA_905220545.2. NCBI lineage: Eukaryota > Metazoa > Arthropoda > Insecta > Lepidoptera > Nymphalidae > Melitaea > Melitaea athalia. The sequence goes on along the minus strand of HG992180.1, from coordinate 13,533,320 downwards.
TTGACAATATAGCTGACTATAGACCCGTAACTCAGTAGGTCTTTCCTATGGGAAATTACACTACACAATCCAATTGTGGCAAAAGTAGTAGGTTTCGTGATCGAAATTCAAAGTAGTTGTGTGACCGAAGTTCCCGTATGGGCTAGTAAGCACACAATGAAAAGATCAGTAGACACGATCTCCTTTTGTTCACGTGGAACACATCTTAATACCATGTCTGATTACAGCTTGGTATTTACATCAACTCTAGTAATTCACTGGTTATGTCTATATGACGTCCCAAGGGATTACTCAAATACAGTCATTTCATGATTGTGCTGCAGCGATATGAAACAAGCATTTGTTAGACAGGATATATTTCCGTCTAACTTACTGTAGAAAATTGGGACCTCTCATTTCCTACCTGCTACCTTTCTTTTGATTTGATAGCACCAACGTTGTGCCTAATTTAATTTAGAGCTTTCAGCACGGTGTGGATTGGTTGGGGTCGGAGGGGCTTGGTGGAAGCGACCCCCCGGGTTCAGTTGAACCCGGCCTTTTAATTCCCTAATGCCTATAAACCCTATCCTAACAGATTAACACATACAAACAAACACTACACATTATTTTTCACAATTATCTGAGATAATTTATTAACTGAATAAATTATTTCAAGATAATTAATAACTATATAATATGTATTTAATCATTATTTCATTTACTTATCTATTTTTATTTATTTCAATTGTTTAGAGTTATTAGAACCTATCTATTATATCAGGTTTGAACTAAAAATACATGTAAAAGAAACTTAGACACTATTCAATTAATCAATGTCAATATAGGATATCCTGAGTATAAATATTTAACTTTATTTCTATTTTAGCTATTTAGATTCACTAAAATATTAACAATTATAATTTACACATTCTTAAGGAAACGTCAGAACTTTTAGTTAAACAGTAGGTGATAGTTATTTCTAAATAAACAAGTTTATTCCTATTTATTCTTAATGGTTCAAATTTACTAAATCTTAATTAATTTTAAATAAGTTACTTATAAGGTGTTATAAAGTTTAATATCTTCCTTTCCTTTTCATAATAATTTTCCTGAAGCTAGTTATCTATAGTGTTTATATCACTGGTAAGTGTAAATATCTTTATAATTAAATTTTAGGATACTAAATCTTATTAATTCTAAATAAGTTAATTATAAGGTGTTATATCTTTCTTTCCTTTTAACAGCATTCCAGAAGTTAGCTATCTTTAGTATTTATATCACTGGTAAGTGTAATTTACTAAGTCTTATTAATTCTAAATAAGTTAATTATAAGGTGTTATATCTTTCTTTCCTTTTAATAGTATTCCAGAAGTTGGTTATCTATAGTAATTATATCACTGGTAAGAGTAAATATCTTTCAATTAAATCTTAGGATAAATTAATTTCAGTAATTTAATGTCATTGTGCAGAGATGTTATTTTAAATTAATGACTAGATAGGATGTTAGTTAGAGTTTATATAGAAATCAAGGCTTCTAATAACATATACTATGTCTTTCCTTCGGCATACCATAGAAAGAACTGAAGTTACTCTGAAACAAAAATCAAACACAACGTAGAGTCCTTCATTATACTAGACGATCACAATTATAAGGCCAAAGATAATTGATATCCTCTTAAGCTTAATATTAGCTTGTAACGCCACTACCGTGATAGTGTTACAAAATGGTCTTCGTGACCAGGATGTTATAAATTTTATATATGTTGGGGTCTTTCTCATCACACCCCATAGAATAGGAGAGCGTTACAAAATGGTGACGTGACTAAGATTATCATAAATAGGGTGAATAGTTATCATTCCATAGGTATAGTTACAATTGCTGCCGTGATGATAAGGATATCTATGTATATCCATATAGAATATCATCCATAGCATATAGTAGTAGATCGTTACAAAATGGTGCCGTGACCAGGATTATCATAAGCATGATGGTTAGTCATCGGAGCACCATAGAGTATATCGTTACAAAATTGGTGCCGTGACCAGGATTATCATAAGCATGATGGTTAGTCATCGGAGCACCATAGAGTATATCGTTACAAAATTGGTGCCGTGACCAGGATATTTATGGTTGCACAAATGCCGAAGTAAGCGAGTATCTTAGAAGCTTTAATGTAACTTTTCAAAGCATTTACAGTGAATAAATGTAATGCCAGTGATTAAATGATAATAGTTGCACGATTGTACTGATAGAAGACACAAAGCATATTAGTTAACAATTCTTTAAGTCATTTTACACAAAATAAGATAAACCTATTAAATTTATATTATGTAAGCACATTAACTTGTTTTAGACAATCTAAAAATGGATCTATAGGTATATAGCATCTTGGCGCAGTTAGAATTACAGTTAGGTACATAAATCTAAATAAATCTGTTTTAAGAGTAATATTGAAGAGATGTTTAATACTTAAAAGTTGCATTAAGTTTCTCAGTAATAAGATTTAAATGGTCAGACCATAGCAGCCTACTGTCTCATGTATTATTACTAATGATGGATAGTTACATATTTAAATAATTATTTATTCATGAAATTACATGAAAGTATCTACCTACACAACATTGCTGAAATTGACTAGTAGTATATTGAAGTGTGTCTCAAGCACATCTAATTATTATCTGATTATTATTATATTATCGTCAATCAATAGACATTGCTAGGATAGTTAATAAAATTTAGATTGTATTAATTAAATATTGTTAGGGAATTTTTAAATAAAAGCCTGCAGTAAATTTTAATATTACTTACAGATACAAATTATTCTAGGTTATGTACAATTTAAACTTATTTTGTCACATTTAGTCACTGACGCTGAAGTAATTTCCTTCTTTGTTGAAATTGGTCCCAATAGTTATGCGTTGGACATCCCCAGGGGCTGGCTAGATGTACGTGGAAGTCGGACTGAAATAATAGTATTTAATAGTATTAAAAATATGCACACATATTGTGAAGATAGGATAATATTATAGTTAGTAGTAGGAAATTAATTATAATATTAACTAACTGTGGAATTAACTTTTATTCATTTATTTACAGAGACTGTACAGGAAAGACTATGTATTTTGGTATATTTATTCATGTTAATGTTAGATTTTAGAAATAATTAAGCGTAGTCATTGCCATCATAGCAAATTATACTTAGTTTAAATAACAGATTTTAAAGTATAGAAATTCAGTGCATTTTAGTCATGTGTGCGAGAATGTATTGGTTAAATAAAGTTGAATTAGGTTATGAAGGTAACAGGGTTATTTTGACTTTGAATTTTAGGAATGGACTGGAACTGTTTAAGATAATTTTATTTGTAAAAAAGGAGTATAGCTTACCGAATGACATAGCACTCATAAGAACTATAAAATCAATCCATGTTAACATAACATTATAACTTATTCGGTCTCTTTATGTATACTTCAATTCTATTCTAATATACTAAAGAACTAATAAATTTGCTTATAAATAATCAATTATCAGTTGTCTAACAGGGATCGTACAGAATTACAGAACTACTTAATTAAAATCAAAAATATGTGGTTGTGACCATAGATTATACACTTTTAACTAGATTGTGACATTAGAAATTGCGTTCTAAAAACAACTACAATAAATTCTTTTGAAAAGGTTCTTGGTTTTAAATGTTAATAAGACATTATTGAGAAAAAAATATAGAACATTTTTTTTTATGAACAATTTATTACATTATATTTATTTTAAAGTATTTTGTTAGCTTCCTTCGAATTTTGAACTGTCAATTGTCAATAAAAACTTGGTTTTACTTATTGAAAGGAATGGTTCTCTGTATAAAAAAAAAAAAAAAATTTCTTAGTATTACTGGGAAAAAAAAAAAAAAAAACGATAGCGCTTTAAACATCTGCGATGACCTTTTGCTCAGGTAGCTAAGTTTTACAACGAAATTGAGTAAAATGTGCAAGTTTTAAGTCAGACAAAATTGTTTAATAATATTTACTAGAAAGAACTTGAAATTGCATATAAATTTTAAAATATAGTTGGGAATTGATTATTGCATAAACATTAGTTGATGTATGGTATTAAGTATTATGGTATTTCATTCTTACATAGAAACTAATAGATATTTTTACAACTCTATGGTGATTAAGTAAGATTAATGTAGTAATTGAATATCAAATATATAGTAGGCATGAGGCGTATTTATCGTCATTGGTATGAATACTCGTTATTTAAAAGTCACAGTCTGTCACTATGACTAGATTTGAAAAATGCTCGTGACTGTGTTTTTCATCTCACTTGAACTTAAACGAATACACTAAGAGTAGGTGAGACAACTGAAGTATTTTTAATGTATGGGTATAACAGTGCCACCTGGTCTCCGTAATTTCAAGGAACGCTAGTTTTAGAAAATAAAAAAAAAAAAAAATAAAAAATAGCCCTTTTTGTCTCATTTATTTCCGACATCAAATAAAGCAACCAAATTAAACCTAGACCGATATTTTACTAAATTACGCTATCGCGCCACCTATTGTGAAATACGTGTAAGTAGTTAATCAAATCTTTAAATATAAAATGTAACAACTAACTTATCTTTTAGTTTAGAATAGCATTAATAATACAAATATAATAAACGGATTAGGTATACTCATTCAATAATAGATACCTACATAACAACTTTGCAATTGCTTAGTATTTTTAATACCTGAGCATACAGCGCCATCTTGTTCCCGTTCCTATAGTTTTAGAAAATATCTAATAATCGCGAACCTAGTATTTTGTCACTGGTATTTGTCATTGATATTTTTAAAATAACATCCACTGTGATAACAATTATTGCCATGTACCTAGTACGACACAACTCTAATATATAGTTGCAGTAGGATTGGTAGCGACATCTGGTGGACAAACGTGAATTAATATCGAGTTGCTTACGAAAGTATGGATGGTTGTGCTATGTGTTCGTAGATGGCGCTGAAAGAATTTCAAAATGTCTCATGTCAGTAACGCCATCTGTTGAGAGTGAGTGGTATTGAAAGGTAGGCTTTGAAATAGAAATGGCGTAGTATCGAGTGTAGATATGGAAGTGTTTATTGTGAAACAAAGATGGCGTGGTTGTGATCTTATAAGATATATACAATGGTTCAGTGGATGAGGGAATTGAATGTCATATGCAAGGTGGAAAGTTCAATCCGAGTAAATTGAATTTCAATTTAAAAATATATACTGTAGTTTTAAAAATATATACTGTAGTATTTATTATAGAAAAGGACGATTAGGGATAGTATGAATTTGGCAGTTAACATTTATGAGGATTTGAGATATTTTCTAATTATTATGATTTCACTGTGATAGTTTTATTATTTTTTTTGTTGATGGATGTATTGTTTGGGGTGAATGGAATGGAATTGATGTTTGTTAAGAATGTTATCAATGAATACTAGAGAAGAAATGAAGTTGTCATATTTCATTTGAAGTATGATAGTTGAATTTTAATTAAACTTGTAAACATTTAATATTTTAAAATTAAAACTAAGTTTAACATTTGCAGAATCCGGTCGACTTGATAAAATTTCAATAAAATATTAGAAGTTTAAAAGGTGATTAGAAAGAGATAGTTTTTGTGTGAACATTTGGAAAGTTTATTTAAATTAAACTCAAATTAAATAAGAGTGCAGTGAATCTTTTTTTTGAATTAGAATAAATTAATTAAAACTTAGATAAACATTATCAGTGATACATTTGAAGCAAATTAAATCTATAACAATGCCTAGGCGTCAATCTAAAGCTAGTCCTGTTGGAACCAAGGCAACCAATTCTAATAACAAGCGAGTGTCTGCAGTTAGACCTGCTACTAAAGTAAGGAAGATTAATTCTTTACGATACATATCTCGAATGATGGAAAAGGCAATGAATAACATCAATAATAGAATCTCGGAGTTGGAAAATAGAATGTCTACTCCTAGTGGATCATCGGACAATGTTATGCCGAGAGAAAATTGTATTCAACCTATCATACAGCCGGGAACATCAACGGTATACTATCCAGTGGCACAGATGCCTACGGAAAGACCTAAGTTTCCATTTAAAGGAAAACACCCTGTGACGTTCATCGAAGACTTGACTGCTTATTTAAGAAGGTCTGCACCAGAGGCGAGAGATATAATAGACATTGTCATAGATTGTCTTGAAAATGAATCGCGAAATTGGGCGCGTATTTATAGAGATAGATGGACAGTGTTTGAAGACTTCAAAAGGGATTTTTTAGACACATATTGGGGCGAGGCTGAGCAGAATGAATTAAGAAGACGAATCAGTCAGAATTCGTGGGACGGAGTCCAGTCTATGTTAAGCCATTTCATTACTTTATGTGGACAAGCGAAGATGTTGACGTATCCTATTCAAGAGAGACAATTAATAAATGACATTATGAATCATTTTCCTAAAGATGTTCAATATGCTTGGTCAACAAGTAATTACACATCGATTCTTCAAGCTACGGAGTTTCTGCGAAAGTTAGATAACATTAATAAGCAAAATAACTTCAGTAGTGGCATTAATGCCCATTCTAGCAGCGTTCAAAGATCTGAGATGGCAGTTCAACAGCAGAATGGCAGAGGCGGTCTCAACCGGAAGCGAATTATGAACACTAGATCAATGAGTAAGGTGATACCAAACAAGAAGAATAGCATTAATGGTACGAATAGAGTAGATAATGATAACAATGTTTCTATAGAAAACTCTGTATCAACAGAGAATTTAAACTAATAAGTGTTGATGTGACAGACCCCGGTACATCAACTTTAGTAGGGGCGAACAGTACATCAGTAGCTTTAAGAATTATGCTTAAACTCGGGTGGGAACCTGGACAGACATTAGGTAGACATAATAATGGTATACGTAAACCAATCATAGCTAAGGGACAATATTGTAAATCAGGGTTAGGCTCAGGATTAAATAAAAATAATTCAACAGATTTCAAGTATAAAATCATACAAACATTAAAAAATCAATCGGAAATAGATAATGAGTCGTTAGTGCAAACCGAAGCAGTCTTTTCATTATTTGATGAGGAAGATAATATTACCGCGGATAAATTAGAAATAATTAAATCTGAGATTGAAGTGATAGTATCTGGTAAACGAGTCATATGTTTAATCGATACAGGGAGTGACATAACCTGCATTTCAGAATCATTTTGGGAATCTTTAAAATCATTAACTGGGAACAAATTAGACATGTTACCTGTTAAGCCGATCCAGATACGTGGAGCAGTAGGACAAAAGAGTGCTAAAATACAACAAATGGTTTTATTGCCTGTAAGATTTGGGGTAATTGATTTAGAGATTAGATTTTTTATAGTACCAAAATTAGTTCATTCAATGATATTAGGATTTGATTGGCTTATGGCAAATAATGTTAATATTAAATTACAAGAGCCATCCATAGGGTTAGTTATCGAACATAGAGATCAACGAGTATTAATTCCGTTTATTAAATATAATTTTGAGGAAAGGAGAATTTGTGATATTACAAAGGTAGATAATAGTTTTGATTTCAATAAATATTTACAAGAAATAAAGACGGGTACACCTCTTAAAGGAACTCAATTAAATAAATTAAAACAGATTCTAATTAAATATAGCGAAGTATTTGTTAAAAGGTTAGGTAGAGCTAATTGTTATCGACATATTATCAAAATGATGGACCATAGTCCAATAATTAAACGGTCTTATCCCGTTCCGTACGCATATAGACAAAAAATGGAAGAAAAATTAGCCGAAATGGTCGATATGGGAATAATATCTAGAGGTTCAACACCGTATTGTAGTCCGTTAACTTACACTTTAAAAACTGATGGTTCAATTAGAGTTTTACTAGATGCACGTGAAATCAATAAATACATGATAGCTGAGTCGGAAGCACCTCCAATGCAAATAGATGTTTTAAATTCATTTCACGGGGTTAATTATATTAGTATAATAGATTTGAATAATGCATATTTTCAAATTGCCATTTCTGAGGATAGTAAAAAGTATACCGGGTTCACATTTAATGGAAAATCTTATATGTACAATGTTTTACCACAAGGACTTAAGACTTCAGTAGGTAGTTTCAGTAGAGCTATGGACTTAATATTAGGGACTGAAGTTAGACATTTTTGCGTGAATTATCTAGATGACCTTGCTATCTTAACTCAAGGAACGTTAAATGAACATTTAGAACATATCGATATAATACTAAACAAATTAAAGTCAGCGGGGTTAACATGTAATCTTGAAAAATGTAAATTCATATGTAAAGAAGTTAAAATGTTAGGACATATTATTTCTACCGAGGGAATTAAAACTGACCCAGAGAAAATAGAGTCAATTAAGAATTTCCCAGTTCCCAAGAAAATAAAACATTTAAGAGCATTTTTAGGACTTTGTAATTATTATAGGCGGTTCATTCCTGATTATAATAGTATAATTCAACCTTTATGCCAATTATTAAAAAAGAGTAAAGGATGGACATGGACTTCAGAAGCACAAGTAGCCTTTGAAAAATTGAAAAACAGTTTTTTAAAGACAATAATGTTGCATCATCCGGATATGTCTAAACCTTTTTATTTACAAACAGATAGTTCGGGAGTAGGTCTTGCGGGGGTTTTATTTCAGTACGATGAACAAAGGGAAATGAAAATATTAGGCTATTGTAGCAGATCTCTTAGGGGCGCCGAATTAAGATGGACTGTTACTGAACAAGAGTTTTGGGCTATAATTTATTGTTTAAGGAAGTTTGAAACCTATTTGAGGGGCGCAAAGCTTATAATTAGAACTGATCACAAAGCATTGACGTTTGTTAGGACATGGAAATTGTATAATAGTCGAATAATTAGGTGGATATTGTTTCTTGAACAATTCGATTATAGTATCGAACATATAAAAGGTAGAGATAATGTCGCTGTTGATGTGTTATCTAGGTTCCCACCTGATTCATCAATGATACAAGAAGATAGAATCTATTGTCCTGAAATACATTACATGGAAATTAATAAAAAGAATAAAACATTAATAACAAACTTAAAAAATATATCTAGTTTTCAATCTAACGATAATGAAGTACAGTTGATAATGGATATTATAAATAATATTAGTAATAATCATAGTGGTAGAATAAATAATATTGCTAAGCGCTGTTATATCAAGGATGGAGTGTTATATTTTAAAATCGATTCAGATAAACATGTAATTTATTTACCCTCTCAGTTACGAGAGGAAGTAATTCCTCAAATTCATAAAGAAATGGGACATCAAGGAGTTTTTAAGGTACTCAAATATATTAAAGATAGATTCTATTTTCCTAATATGCATAGAACAGTTAAAGTATTATTAAAGACTTGTCATCTCTGTCAAGTTTCTAAAAGTGATAATATAAAATATGTAGGCAAATGTAAATCTATTGTGACAGAAGAAATAGGTGACTTAGTTATGGCAGACTTATATGGACCATTGCCGAAAGGACGGTTTGGTTCTGCTTATATACTTGTAATTCAGGATTCATTTAGTAAATTTGTTAAATTATATGATTTGTCTAAAGCCACTTCTCGTTCAGTTATTACAAAGTTAAAACAATTTGTTAAAATAATTAAGCCTAAAGTAATTATGACTGATAATGGTAGTCAATTTTCATCTGAAAGTTGGAAACAAACTTTAAAAGATATGGGTATAAAACCTATATTTACAACTGTAAGAAATCCTCGACCTAATACGACAGAGAGGGTTAACAGAGAACTAGGACGTTTATTTCGAACATATTGCCATAAAAATCATAAAAGTTGGGTAACGATATTAAATAAAATCGAAACATTATATAACAACACATTTCATGAAAGTACGGGATTTACTCCTAATGAAATATTATATGGATTGAGTAATGACATGTCATTTGATAGTTGTTTACCTAAATTGAATAAGTCTAGAGATATTAATCAAATTAGAATTCAAGTTAGGAAAAATTTAAAAGATAACAGTATTAAACGACAAACTAAATTCAATAGGTCCCATCGTTTAATTGAATTTCAGATTGGAGATTATGTAAAGATTCGTAAGGTAAACAAGTCAGAGGCTCAAAAGAAACTTATAAAAAAGTTTCAATTGCTGTATGAAGGACCTTATGTAGTTAGTGCGATTCCATTTGCAAATGTTTACACATTAATGGACCCTATAACTAAAGAAATTAGAGGAAACTTTAATACAATACATCTAAATAGATATTATCAATAATAAATTGATCACAATCAATTATAGATGTTATCAATGTTTAACTGTTGATACAAACATTAGAATTAATAATGTAGAATTGAAAAGGATAGATTTTAAACTAGAATATCAATAAACTTTATCGAAGATTTATTATATTTCACAATAATTTAATGTCGAAACTATAGATGATTTTATAAAATAAATTGCACTTAAATAAGTTAGATATATAAGTAAAAGATTAGGTTATTAAGATAGTAATTAAATGATTAAAATAGATAGTAATAAGTTAGATAAGTGTAATTGTAATTAGGTTTAGTTATGAATAAAAATAAAAATTAAGGTAATGATGGGTCAGGGAAATGACTCAACTAATTTTATTGGAGCGCTTAAAAGTTCTCACATAATTATATAACAATTTAATTTTCAATTGACTATTAAGTCATATATTAACTTTTTTCCATCATTACTTAACCTATTAAGCGCTAGCTTAATAGAAATAACAATTTAATTTTCAACTGACTATTAAGTCATATATAAATTTTTTTTCATCATTACTTAACCTATTAAGCGCTAGCTTAATAGAAATAATAATTTAATTTTCAACGGACTACTAAGTCTTATATAAATTTTTTTCTTTCATCAAATACTTATTAAGCGCTAGCTTAATAAAAATAGTTGGTGGGGAGTAGGGCGGTCATTTCTTCACAAAATTAACTGAACATTTTAAGTTATATTCAATCTAAATTGAATTGCAAAAATATAGGTCAGACCTTAAAGTTTGACTGTTAGCAATACGAGTTGTCCAAGTACTGCAATATACTAAACAACATATCACCAATTCATATTAGTATTAGATATGAATTGTGCAACTGTATTCAAATATTTTAATTTATTCATTCTGAAAGGAAACGGATACGATTCCATACATTCTTGGGCCGAAATGCAATGTAAAATATAACGTAATGAAATAGTACCAATTAATGTATTTACGCTTATTGATTCCTTGCTGAAATTCTGTACATTTTGGCTATTTAAGAGCGGAGTTATTAGACGTTTTGTAAAATTGAGGTTATGTTACAATGTCTATGGAAAATCACTAAGTTCCTGAAGCACTAAAGGTTATCATATTATATCATTACAAATATCAATCACTTGAAACCATAAATAAATATCAGGAATGGACTCAGGATGCATCTGAATACACTGAAAACATTAAACAATTATAAACATGATTACATGAAACAAGTGACAGTGACGGGACCATGACGGGGCACACAGTTTCAATATCAGTCAGCTGTCAAAGCTGTTATTAAAAATAATTATGATTTAATTTTAATCGATACGAAATCGATAATAATTTGGGTTTATCAGATATTAATTTTTATTTTCGATATTAATGTAACTTTATTTAAATACACTTTATTGTTATAACTTCAATTGTGTATCTGAATACTTTGAGTTTATTAACTAGTGCAAATTTTTTTAAAATTCTATAATCGATTATAGTTAAATCGATATGATTTATTTTTAATCGATACGAAATCGATAATAATTTGGGTTTATCAGATATTAATTTTTATTTTCGATATTAATGTAACTTTATTTAAATACACTTTATTGTTTATAACTTCAATTGTGTATCTGAATACTTTGAGTTTATTAACTAGTGCAAATTTTTTTAAATTTTATAATCGATTATAGTTAAATCGATATCCAATTAATTTGACGAAAACTATCTTTTTCATTTTTCTCAGCTTCCAGATTCAGAATTGAGCTGATATTTTATATTTTATAAAAAAAAAAAATATATATATATATATGACCAATTTTTTTAAAAAACATATCTGTATTTAATACATTTTAGCCTAAAAGTCCCCATCTCCTCTAAAATAAGATGAACTGCACTCTGTTAAGTTGTATATTTAACATTGAGAGCCGGATTTTATATTTTAAAAACAATATGTGTATTGTTATAAGATAAAATTGAGCCTAGATGTAGGAACTCAAATCAAATTGGATCTATGTAAGTGTGAGAGTGGGTGAAGGAGCTGGAATGGTTGATTGAAATTGATTATTTTGATTTTAACCATTGAATATAACACTGGTGGTGTGATTGATGAGAGGTTGGATGTTTGGGAGAAGAGTATGTTTCTATGTGCTGTTGATTGAGGCTGAATGTAAGGATTCATGAGTGTCCTTTCAGTTGAGAGGTGGCGTGATACAGAATTGTGTTATTTGGTTACGTTGTTGTGATTAATTAATAATTACGATAAACTACATTATATAATTAAGGGGCGATTGTAACGTAACACGTAAACACAGTTCAGTTTTAAGTTATTGGTGCCATAAATTTTAGTTATACTTAAGATTACAAACGCATAAATTGAAATGTGAGTTGACATATAAACATAAAACAGTCAACTCAATGAACGAAAATGGTTCAAATCCATTAGGGACTCAAATTTTAAGTTGTACTTGAATAGAAATTTATTGGCTGGGAACTCAAACAGTTTTTAGCTAGTTGTTAAAATATTAGAGTTATAAATTTTATATTCGAGACAGGCTTAAAATTTTGTGTTGACAGATGCGAGGGAATGTTCTGAGGGCCAGTTTCCACTGATTGATATAATCGCGATTAGTTCGACATAAAGTCGGTCTACGCATTTAACAAAGTTTAGAGCTGGAAATTGCATTTCACTAACATAAACTAAACGCAGTTAGAGAATAACGGCTGAACCGATTGCACTAATTCTTTTTTTTTTGTGTTCCTTGAAGTATGAGGATGTTTGTTACAGAGAGGAATTTTAAAGGGATTGCCTGAAAAAGTCTTAAAACAGCACTTTGCTATGTTCTCATACAAATAATTCGTAATAATAATTAAACGAAAGCAAGATTAGAATCGAACTATAAATTCGATTAAGCAAAGCATAATTCTGTTAAGCGGTGGAACCCGGGCCTAAGGGTTCGACCCGGCGTATGAGTGGGTTTTTTGCTGTAATTACAGGACACCAGAGTTGCCAACACAAAGTTTTAAGTTACCTTGTTTGGATTAAAAACTACAAAATTGACGTGTATTTACTGTACATTAACACGTAAGGTTAAAAATGACAATGATCGGTTAAATAATTTCCCTTTCGAAATCGGTTGAATAATACATTATTCTCCACAACCGTCATACAAATTTATCGTAACTAACAATTTTTTTCTTCAGCTTTATTCAATGTGTATTTGTTTTTCCCTTTTTATTGTTTATCTTTTATTGTGTTTTGTTTAATTGATTTACGCAATTTCCTTTGGATCGGATAAAAGTGCTCACAGCCAGTAAAGTTCAAATTATTGAGGAAGTAATAACTTTATTCCTTGTTTTTGTAATAATTTTATTTCTTGTTCTTGTTTTGTGTTGCACTATAATGACTTATAAACTATCGGGAAAGAACAATTACACATGGGATTGCCGTATTTTTTTTTGAATACGGAAATGTACCGCGGGGATCACCGAATTTCCGTAAAACACGGGAATTGCTGTGAGTATGGTATCACTGCAGAGCGCATTGGTGGACGTGTTAGGGTGGGGGAAAAACAGACGCGAGATTTCAATATATACGATGGGGAGTTTGAATTCGGGGCAGTCAGTTTGACATTCAAATTTGAATTCGGAGTTCGAAGCGGTAGGCCTCCGCGGCCGCCGCGGCCTCTTGGCCGGCGAAGCTATGGAACTTCTGACTTAGATTAAAGATAGAAATACCTAAAAAGTATTTTTAGATCTGATTCAGGGATTTCATTAGCGTAAGCTGGCCGAGTGGCTATGTAACTTCAGTGTAGATCGCGAATTAGTTTTAATTTAATTTTACTGATTATTATTAAGTGCAATTCTTTATTATAGAATCTTAATTTGTAATCCGCTAAATAAATTCAGTGAAAGACCTGTGATGAAGCGCTCCTGATTGGTTCGAATGCATTAATTTTTTTTATTTTTTTTGTTTGCATGTGTGTTTTTCTGCATGTTGTGGATCTGTTACTAATTTTTATAACTTTTACGGAGATTTTTAATAAAAGATATTTAATGAATTATTAGTTAGGTTTACGTCGAAACTATTAATTATTGATTAATTATTGAAAGGAATTATTATCTAGGTTTACATTGATATTAACTATTGATTATTTACTGAATGAAATTATTATGAAAAGGTTACATTGATATTATTAATTATCAATTGATTATTGAATAAAATATATCTAATGAATTAAGATATCTAATGAATTATTAGTTAGGTTTACGTCGAAACTATTAATTATTGATTAATTATTGAAAGGAATTATTATCTAGGTTTACATTGATATTAACTATTGATTAATTACTGAATGAAATTATTATGAAAAGGTTACATTGATAATATTAAATATTGATTGATTAATGAATGGAATTATTATGAAATAAGCCTTATGACCATAATTATATTGAATTTAACTAATAAAATAAAATCTAACTTAAGTACATAACCACAATATGATGTTGTTAGAATAAAATGAAATTACATCCGTTATACTTTAAAGTACATATATAAATTGAATGAATCTTGGTTAAAACTATCATATTAGATATTAAGGGTTAAATAGATTTTCGTTAGGGTGTATTTAAATAATGAAATGAGATTTTACTATGTCATTACTTTGGAAGTAAATAGAGTGGTGAATAATTCTAGGAAAATATGACCTATAAACAAACTAAGGATTAGTTGTCGTATCTTATTGAATATTCTCTACATATAAATATGCTTCTATTGTATGTATATGTATATATGTATATATATATATATATGTGTGTATTTGACTTCATTTTGACATTACACAAACTTAGTAGTTCAAACATTAATTTAAGAAATTGTAGATCTTAAATATATGTTGGAGCGAGGTAACACAGGTGGTTTGTAGTCTTGAATGAGTTCAAGGATACTTTTAGCTCTTGAATACATTCTAAGATGAGGTAATTACACACTGAACTATGACATTACACAACTATTGTAGTTTTGAACATTGATCTAAGAACTTATGTTCTTAAATAAGTGTCAAAACGAGGTATCTGGTAGACTGGAGTGTCTCAATTTCACAATGACTTTCATTGAACTATATAAACTATGTTAAGGTGAATCCATAAATGTTTGTATTCGCCAGTGTTTTATTATAGGTTTCCCCTATAAGGCAAGGCCTGTCTAAGCCACAGTTCTTCGCGTCATCGATGCTAGGTAGTTCCTAATCTAGGTCTATCTAGTAAAGAAAGTTGCGAGTACTTCCTACCAACCTCTACGTTTGTGTTTGCCTAACTGAACTATGTTCTTGGTAAATACTATACGTATGTTTGCTTATCTTTGATAAGAATTCCTCATCTTTGATGAGAGACATTGGACAAACTCCACCAAACACCTAGTGTATGGTCGATGTTTGAACTGCAACAAAGGTTAGGTTAGGTTAGTAATTTAGTTTTGGACAGTGGTATGAAGTTCTATTTTAGACTAATAGAGAAACATATTCACTTTTCCAATTAATTTATTGCTAATTTTTGTGGACAGTCTCTGTTAAGTCCTAAGGCGGATTTACTGAGATTTAAGCCAAGCCTTAATCAAGTCCTCTTGTGTTTTTCAAACATACAAACATTGATGGATCATAAAACCTATTAAATATACATTCTCTCTTCCTTGTGAAAATGAGATACTCTCAGAGATTCTGATTGAGTAAATGAATATGTTATATTTAGTTGTTTTATTTATCTCTCGACACTACTATGTCCTTTGATAAATCCATTCAGTTCCTAAGAGAGCCTGATATATTCAAATGTTTAACAACTTAATTACTGGTTCAATGTTTCAATTGAACAACCTATTCTGGTTAATGAATGCTGTTTCATTGAATGCTGTGAGTCATGCAAAGACAAACCTACACAATACACCTACTCTACACGTTGGTCTTATACCTTTAATTATTCTTATTTTCCTTATAGGACACTCGAAAGGTTGCGCTGTCGCCAGTCGCTAGTCGCCGACGACCCATCTCACAATGGTGGCGAGGCTTGACAATATAGCTGACTATAGACCCGTAACTCAGTAGGTCTTTCCTATGGGAAATTACACTACACAATCCAATTGTGGCAAAAGTAGTAGGTTTCGTGATCGAAATTCAAAGTAGTTGTGTGACCGAAGTTCCCGTATGGGCTAGTAAGCACACAATGAAAAGATCAGTAGACACGATCTCCTTTTGTTCACGTGGAACACATCTTAATACCATGTCTGATTACAGCTTGGTATTTACATCAACTCTAGTAATTCACTGGTTATGTCTATATGACGTCCCAAGGGATTACTCAAATACAGTCATTTCATGATTGTGCTGCAGCGATATGAAACAAGCATTTGTTAGACAGGATATATTTCCGTCTAACTTACTGTAGAAAATTGGGACCTCTCATTTCCTACCTGCTACCTTTCTTTTGATTTGATAGCACCAACGTTGTGCCTAATTTAATTTAGAGCTTTCAGCACGGTGTGGATCGGTTGGGGTCGGAGGGGCTTGGTGGAAGCGACCCCCCGGGTTCAGTTGAACCCGGCCTTTTAATTCCCTAATGCCTATAAACCCTATCCTAACAGATTAACACATACAAACAAACACTACACATTATTTTTCACAATTATCTGAGATAATTTATTAACTGAATAAATTATTTCAAGATAATTAATAACTATATAATATGTATTTAATCATTATTTCATTTACTTATCTATTTTTATTTATTTCAATTGTTTAGAGTTATTAGAACCTATCTATTATATCAGGTTTGAACTAAAAATACATGTAAAAGAAACTTAGACACTATTCAATTAATCAATGTCAATATAGGATATCCTGAGTATAAATATTTAACTTTATTTCTATTTTAGCTATTTAGATTCACTAAAATATTAACAATTATAATTTACACATTCTTAAGGAAACGTCAGAACTTTTAGTTAAACAGTAGGTGATAGTTATTTCTAAATAAACAAGTTTATTCCTATTTATTCTTAATGGTTCAAATTTACTAAATCTTAATTAATTTTAAATAAGTTACTTATAAGGTGTTATAAAGTTTAATATCTTCCTTTCCTTTTCATAATAATTTTCCTGAAGCTAGTTATCTATAGTGTTTATATCACTGGTAAGTGTAAATATCTTTATAATTAAATTTTAGGATACTAAATCTTATTAATTCTAAATAAGTTAATTATAAGGTGTTATATCTTTCTTTCCTTTTAACAGCATTCCAGAAGTTAGCTATCTTTAGTATTTATATCACTGGTAAGTGTAATTTACTAAGTCTTATTAATTCTAAATAAGTTAATTATAAGGTGTTATATCTTTCTTTCCTTTTAATAGTATTCCAGAAGTTGGTTATCTATAGTAATTATATCACTGGTAAGAGTAAATATCTTTCAATTAAATCTTAGGATAAATTAATTTCAGTAATTTAATGTCATTGTGCAGAGATGTTATTTTAAATTAATGACTAGATAGGATGTTAGTTAGAGTTTATATAGAAATCAAGGCTTCTAATAACATATACTATGTCTTTCCTTCGGCATACCATAGAAAGAACTGAAGTTACTCTGAAACAAAAATCAAACACAACGTAGAGTCCTTCATTATACTAGACGATCACAATTATAAGGCCAAAGATAATTGATATCCTCTTAAGCTTAATATTAGCTTGTAACGCCACTACCGTGATAGTGTTACAAAATGGTCTTCGTGACCAGGATGTTATAAATTTTATATATGTTGGGGTCTTTCTCATCACACCCCATAGAATAGGAGAGCGTTACAAAATGGTGACGTGACTAAGATTATCATAAATAGGGTGAATAGTTATCATTCCATAGGTATAGTTACAATTGCTGCCGTGATGATAAGGATATCTATGTATATCCATATAGAATATCATCCATAGCATATAGTAGTAGATCGTTACATACGTAGATTACGGATGCCCATGTCTAGGTCGAATGAGAGTAGTTCTGGGAGGAATGAAAATTACTTCATAAAATACATTAAAAGAAATTACTTCATCGTTAGCATTTTGTACAACAAATACCGCCAACAACAACAACTCCGTGGTTGAGGTAGGCAGTGGCAGCCTCCCAAACATCGAGAAAAAAATATTTTTTAGTCATTTCTTCCCATCTTAAAATTTGTCGGATTATAGTTTACCTACCTAATATTTTGAAGGAAAAATAACGTCAGCCAGCTGACGTATAAACCACCATGTTACAGTCAGCTAACATTATTTTTCCTTCAAGATATTACGTAAACTATAATCCGACAAATTTTAAGGTGGGAGGAAATGACTAAAAAATTTTTTTCTCCATGTTTGGAAGGCTGCCACTACCCACCCCACCCGCGGACTCGCAACTGACAAAGACGAATATTCATAAAAACAAAATCCCTTATTCATGTTACGAAGTTTCGATTAGGAGGAAATGATTGACCGATTTTTACCTGGCTCCCGGACCATTCCATCCTTCAGAACGGATAGTGGTATCGGATCGCAATGCTCTTTATACTGACTGCGATACGGGCGACGATCAGTTCTGCGATACATAGGTAAAACTGTCTATTCCAGTTAAAGATTGTATTCGAAACGGTCGCGCACACCCAACTTCAACATATAAAAAGAGTCGAGGAAATTCATATGAGTACAGATGACGGAAGTTCTGATGAAGAAAGAAAAGAAGAAGAAGTAATTTTACTAGCTTTATTGTTGAATCGAAAAAGAAAAATTTGGGTCCATAAAATTAATAAAAAAAGAAATGTATTTGGCGAACGCACGGCGTCAATGAATGTTTTTGTAAAATTATCCGCCATTTTTAACGTAACGCACCGCCGATCATGCGTTCTTTGCCTCTGGAGACATATCGCAACTGATCGGCGTGCGATCACTAGAACGCGTGCGATAGATCGCAGGCAGCGAGAAGGCGTACTTGAGCGGCCATAGGTTACAGAGAACGCATGCGTTCAGATCATAGAGCAAAAACAAAGGTTCAGATCGCATCCTTAGATCGTATCGTCGGAACGGATCTGGCGCTGTCAGTAGAGGCCTTTATACCACCATGTTCAGGTAAACAACGTCTGTAAAATGGTTGACCATCCTCACCTGTAACAGTATTTGTGGTAAAAGTTTTAGGAAATCTTTTACATAATAACTGAAATAAAAATGCAAAAACGAATAAAAAACTAAATAAACTAAATAACTTTTTTGTTAAATTCCACGCGGACGAAGTCGCGGGAACAGCTAGTATAATTATATACCTACTTCAAATTATTGTAGGTGGGAACAAACTAATAATCCAAATAAATTCAATTGATTCGATTGGTTCGATTAATAGTACTAAATCACTAAGTACTAATCAGTGCTTTGTAGAACTTTTTTGTCCCCCCATCAGTATTTCCTTGTTAGTAAATAACATTACGTTAAGCAAGTTAAGACTTTTACATTTTCTCGACCCTAAACGTGCATTAATTACGTACTAAGAACTGAGAAATATACAGTATTCGTCGTTCTATTATACTTGTACCAACTTAATTAACAGAAATTCTTATTCGCTGTAAAAAATAAACTCACAGCATTTTTTTATTGTATTTATGTGATACTCTGTTTTTAATTTACGGTTGTTATTTTAAATCGAGAAAGTTCCGGAGAAAAGTCGAAGAAAATTTCAGCCTTCATATTCAAAAGGCTTCTTAGTTAATAGTTTCCTGAAATAATAAAAAACAGCTTATTTCGTCAAGTGGTTCTCGCGTTATTATTGTCATCCGTACATCCAAAACGTTGACGTCCAACATAATATTTTTAACCGATTTTTTAGTAATTTTATTTTATATCTAGCTTGATGCGTATTCTGTGTAAAACTGTGTATTTTATAGTTATATTTATGCATATATCCGTATTTTTCATTTCGTGAGAGTAAAGCATAACCTTCTTTGGAGGCGTGCAAAACCTTTACTTTGTCAAACTAAAGGCTTCTGTTATTTTCAACGTAACATAAGCTTAATTTAAATTCAACATAACCGACTTTAATCTTAAATTAAATTCAACCTAACCGATTTTTCTTCTCCTACATGGAGAAGAGGCCTATGCCTAACAGTGGGATATTACAGGCTGAATCGTGATCGTGATCGTGAACCGATTTTGAGTAATTGTACTTTATCTATAATTAGAAAAAAATTGTCTGGATGGTAGCTAATAGCTATACCATTAAGGAAAATCTACTAAAATTATATATATACTGTTACTTCCTACATACTACCTGTATATATACAATAACCGACTAACTCAAATCTTCACTAACAGCAGATGCGATGAGTTTGGTCTCAATTTAGTATTTTAATAAAGTAGTTGTGGATGTGACACGTTGGCGCAACGGTCACAACACTGGTTTTTGGCTGGCGCTGGCGGTTGCGGATACGATCCCCGTACATGATAAACATTTATATTGGCCATTCAGATGTTTGCCGTGGTCTGGGTGTTTGTGCAGTCCATGTGGGTCTCCTCACCGTGCCTCGAAGAGCACGTGAAGCCGTCGATCCCGGTTGTTATCTTGTACACCTGATAGCAATCGTTACTCATAGTAGGAATATATTCGCCAACCTACATTGGTGCAGCGTGGTAGATTAGGCTCTGATTCTTCTCCTACATGGGGAAAGGGGCCTATTCTCGGGAACTCCTGAGCTCGCTTCAGCTTGCTCGCTTCAGCCTGTAATATCCCACTGGATATTACAGGATGAAGCGAGCGAGTGACGAGCGGTTGTGGATATACAGATAGATAGATAAAAAGTTAAGTTTAGTCATTACATTTACTTATAATTATTTTGATAAAAACATGGGTATCGAAGTGGTGGAATGTGAAGATCCAGATAACGTTAGGGCAGGAACAATAGGTTCAATCCTAGTGGGACTCTTCGTTTAAAAATATTTATTAATACTTTAAGATACTAGTAGTATTTTAAAAATCTTTATAAAATATCTAAAAAGTAAAAGTTTACACCGCTAATAAAAAAGATAAGAAAAGACAGATAGTTAAATAAATAAAAAGAAACTGTAAATTTTCATGCGAGCTCATGCACCAGAATTAAAGTAAAGTGTAAGTTGTAATTTTTAAAAACTATAAAATATTATGCCCTTTTACTAACGTACTGGCGTAAAGATATTAGGTAATAAAAAAATGCAATTTTTACCAACAAACAATTATTTTGAAATATTTTATTTCATCGTCCAAAAAATAAAGTAGAAATATACTCTAACCAATTCCGAACAAATCTGTGTATATAAATGTGCGTATGTGTTTGTTATAGCCTAGTAGTTTTTCGCAAAACTATTAAAGTATTTAGCCCTAAATTATACATTTTAAATTTATTTATTTTTAACAACAACAACCGAGAGTGGCACAATGAATTAATATACCTATGTATACTTGTATAATAATTAAACCCAAACGTTACATATTCTTTTTTTTATTAATACTTCTTTAAGCTACCCAAAAAAAACCATTTAATATAACATTCGATATAAAGAAAAGGATTTTATATACGAAAACATAAGCCGCGACAAGACGAATCCTGAGTGAATTATTAAACCGAATGCGATCCGGGCGGTAGTTTTATATAAAGCTCCCAGGACAGATTTCTAAATTGAAAGCTCAAAAGTGCTTATGAAAGCGTGTTGGAATAGTTTAAATTATTTTTATTTGCACCATATAGTGGTCCTATCAAATTCGAACAAATATTTTTGTCTCACATGTTGACAAGATATTAAAAACAGTTGAAGAATAAATAGATTTATTTTAAATTAGATGGCCCAGTGAACTTCGTATCACCTACATATATTTGTGAAAAATATACACAAAATACTTTCTGAACGCACCTTTAAATATTTGACAACCAATTGACAACGTTTTTGACAAGACATTAAATTTCCCGGCTAGGAACATCAAAATGTTTTTGTTTTTTATTGGAAAATTAAATTGTCGTTTTTAGTAGTTTTCGTTACTAATTATTTTCCTGAACTTCCACAAATATTTTAAGATGAAAATCAGCCAAATCGGTCAAGCCATTCTCGGGTTTTAGCGAGACTAACGAACAGCAATTGATTTTTATATATATAGATTAGTAATCTACATTTAACAAATTATTACTACACGGTAACGAAAAATTACATTAACGATTTACGAAAAAAAAATTTGATTGGCATAAGACATATCTGGAATAAAATTAGTTACGTGGATTAATTTCTCGGAGTAAAGTTATGTCTAAACCAGCTTTAATTTAAATAGTTATGGGATAAATCACGTTATTACACTCGCGTTTTGTTCGGAAAATTGTGCATAAAATGCTTTGATTCCGGGAAGTTTTAGATCTGCGGGCCGGGAATTTGATATCGGCGCAGTTACGCAACCGTCATATAACGATGCATTCGTAAAAACTAATTAATTAAAGAGCATCTTGATATATTCCTATCACCACGTACATACTGTATATACCTTTGCGTAAACTGGTACCTGATTTTGAAATAATATTTACAAATAATAAGACATTTAAAAATAATGTTTCTTAATATTTCATATTCGATGCCTGAAATTAAATTATTATGTGGTAAATATTATTAAATTAGATCATATAAATTCTTAAATTATTTAAATAATCCCAACTTACTTTATTATTTATGATTATCTTACCTTAACTTTTGCACCCTTAGATTACGACACGGACTGGAAACGCATTAAAATTCACAG
The DNA here is from genome assembly GCA_905220545.2 of Melitaea athalia. NCBI lineage: Eukaryota > Metazoa > Arthropoda > Insecta > Lepidoptera > Nymphalidae > Melitaea > Melitaea athalia. Next base: position 13,510,259 of record HG992180.1, on the reverse strand, counting down.
AAACTGTTTATCAGTCCATGTCCGTTTAAACGGCACGCACAGTTAACTGAAAGTTTATGTAGTCGACGCGGCGGTAGGAAGTTGCGGGCGGGCAGCGAGTGGTTGTGCCGCGCGCCACCCGAATAGTGGCGGTACGGCCACGGTAGGCGGGGGATGTATCGAACGCATGCGTTTTTCCTCCATGCCCGGTCCCGCTGACGTCACTCGGAATCAGACGAGGGCAAGTCAGACCTCGGCCTCGATATCCTCGCACCGCACGTCCTAACCCCAAATTAACAAAACTCGTCTATTCTCTACGTCTCTGTCTAGCTCAGCATTAAGCGTTCCTAATATACTTCATTAGGGTTTTTACAGTTTTGCACAGTGATATGAAATGTTTTTTTTTTTATTCCGTAATATTTTAAAACATTTCTTAAAATCTACTGATAACCTTTTAAGCGCTTCACACTCAGCGGCCTCCAGTAGACTTATGGCCTGTGTCGGGGTTCAGAAACATACACAATAATAATAATAATAATAAATAAATAATTATTTGATTTACTAGTGAAAACAAAATTATGTAGAGAAAAAAACATATCGTAACAGAATCTTAAATTAAAGTAATTATGTGTATAATTATATGTTTATATAGGTACATATGTATGTACACCTCCATGCCATCTAATTTTTGGCATGTCCTTTTCATGTTTGAGGTTATCTGGAAGAGATCGGTCTTTTAGCGATAAGACAGCCTACCTACCTGCACTTGTTTATGTTTTCCTTTTCTATTAAAGAAATTTCCTCTCTTAGCGTGCAATATTTGTATTTTTAATAACAAAGTATTCTTAACGTGCATAAACAGGAAGGTAAGGTTTCAATTTTTCAGGGCACTAGCAGACCATAACACACTACGAAATGGTGTCAAACCTTGTTGAAGTTGAGTGGTAAAATTATTTGGTGATTCTTAGAGCATGCGGAGTGTTTAAAATTCGTAGAACTAAGTAACTAATTTAACCACACACATTTCCCTTAACTATTTTTGATCGCCTGCACCAATGTCATTTTTAAATGCAAATAAAATAATATAGCTCAATATTAGTTTAAGTAAATTAGTTAAAGATTTTTGAAAAACGTTTTATAGTTACAGAGATTATTCTCTTCCAATCAATAAACAAATTCACAAACAAAATAAATATAATTATTTTCAAACAACCATTGTAAAATATTCCAATAGAATTACAAACGTACAATTTCTTGTAGACTGAATACTATTACTACTATATGAATACTATTACTATATATATAATTGTTGTATATTTTTAATGAATATGAAAATTACTTAAAAATAGCCCACTGCAGACAAAAAACAACGATTATAATTATTAATTATTTATACACACTTACATTTTTAAAGTCAGACTTTGCATAATATAAATATATTAATTGTATTTTATGTTTTAATTAGAATCAATTATCAAGTGTTATTCCTTAGTCACTTTTTATCAATTTATTATTTTTTTTGGTTTGATATTTTGTATTCTCAAATTAAAAAAGGACTGTGGAGAGTTATTTTGCAAATGCGTGTATAATATTGTGATTAACAATATAATACATTTTATATTCTTAATTTAGTGAAATGCATAAAATTTTAAATTTTATCGCTACTTAGAAGTCACTTTAATCTATACTAATATAATAAAGCTGAAGAGTTTGTTTGTTTGATTGTTTGTTTGTTTGTTTGTTTGTTTGTTTGTTTGTTTGAACGCGCTAATCTCAGGATCTACTGGTCCGATTTGAAAAATTCTTTCAGTGTTAGATAGCCAATTTATCGAGGAAGGCTATATATCATCACGCTATGACCAACAGGAGCGGAGTCCACGCCGACGAAGTCGCGCGCAGAAGCTAGTTGATTATAAAACGAATATATTGTGTGTTGTTTTAGTCAGTATTAAATACAAAAACATCAAATACAATATTATGTAACAGCGTTTTAAATGTACTTACTAATTCTCAATTTATTAGCAGTCTGATGCAGAATAACAACTGCATAAACATTTACTTATTTGCAATTAACCGTATTTAGTGATTAATAAAAGCATTATTAAATAAATCGTTACAAGTAATTTTAAAAAATACTGGACATAATTTTAGACGATTCAAAATAACAGCTTAAAACATTAACTGTAACTTATTTACAAAGAGGTGCTATAAAAGTCTAATTGACTTCCCCCTCTTATTAGTCGTATTTTAAAGTTAAACTTAGCAAACAATTTGTTTTCAATAAAGTCACAAGTAATTGCCGCAAATTGTTGTAATAAAATATGTAAATCGAACTATTTGACCGTTTTACTATCGAGATATCAACTAAAACGGATTAAAATAAATTCATCTGAATAATCCAATTGTATATTATGTACGTACTTCATAAATAATGCACTTGTCCACAATGTGATGTTAGCAATTCATCAAGTGACTGCTATTGATATAAATGGACGTTGGTTGCGTAACCAAATCTGTTCTCGTTAGTTGTCTACTTTTAATTCTCTTATTTTTACGCATTTTGATTGAAAACGCATTCAGTGTTGTAAATACAACGAGAGATAGACCATTTCCACGTAGATATTTGACTTGACCTTGCAATCTTAATTATAAAACAAAAGCATATCGTCTGCATAATGTACCTAAATGTATAATTTAAAGTTTAATTTATTCTTAATTCAATATTTATTCTCATATTCCTAGAAATTACTTATATTTTTTGAGCAATTAAATTATAAATTTTAATAAATAAATAAAAATTTAAATAATGATAAAAATGAATTTTCGTGTTCGAGTTTTTTCGTTCTTTTTTATTTTCTTTAGTTCAGACAAATTGTGTTTTGGAAAGTTTCGGGGTAGTTCTGATTTTTTCATTCTATATGTATTTTGGGATGCTGAATCCGAATCTGAGTCTGAATCATTAAGCAACATTTGATGCGCAACACACGACGCTCAACATGTTTGGCAACGTTGCACAGCAGCAAGAAACGTTGCTATAATCCATTTCACATAAGATGCGTACGGTGACATTCGATATTTTCCAATACACTCTCACTATTTTCAGCAAATCAGATAAATATAAATGTTTAAAAATCACCAATTAATTTCTAAGGCAAATAATAATGCTTGATTAAATTGAATTGTATATAATAATACGCAATATATTTTTTTTTTACATTTTAAACGTTTATTTCGTTTTTACATTTTAAACAAATTAAAAAAGGTACAGAAAAAATAATAACCTAAAATTAGAGGCATGAGACGAAACGTTTAATGTAGGTATAGGGCTTGACACGTAAACGTAGTAATCGGCAAAAACAAATAATCGTAACGGCCATCTTGTTAATCGAGTCAACTCGCTTATTGTTATAGTTGTATATGTAGCTGTTTTATTGTTGTTATACTTGTATTTGTTGCTGTTTTATTCTTGTTAAGTTCTGTTATTCTGTTGTTCTATTTTTTGTTAGTTATTCCATTTTTTGTGTGTTCTGTTTTATAAAATGCCGAAAAGAACAAAGAAGATCGTTTTAAACAGTCTAGCCCGGGAGTTGGTTGTCCGCTTTCGGGAATACGAAAATTAATTTTTAGTAGGCAGTTAAAAATATTTTTTTTTATAATCGATTAAAGGTTAACCACAATTGTACTCGATAATAATCGAATCACATAAATTTAAATATGCATGGTCACCTCACTATAGAGTTAATTTGACATGACTGTGTCACCGTACCAATCTTAGGTGAAATGCGGTATAGTTGATAACTAAAAAGGTCAAGATGGCGGCTACGTTTTCTCATTCTGTTATCAGATTCGTTTTCTGACACCAACCATGTCCCCAGATATCGATTTTGAAAGCAATCGGATGAATAATTACAAGTTATTGTATGGGGGCATGGGGACATCCTTTATTTTTTTACTTCATTTTTTTTTATACTTTAGATTGACTTCTGTACTATATCTGTGTATTGTGGCGCCACGCGCGCCAGCCGCCGCGCCGACACACTCCGTTGGCCGTTTGTTTAGCGCGTATTACAAGTTTTTTGTATGGGGACATAATTTATTTTTTACTTCATTTTATTTTTATACTTGTTTTATATAGAAAATGTAACAATACATATTTTGTGCAAGTTCCAAATATCCACCTTTAACGGTTCAGACGCTACAATTAAAAAACTTTTTTTTTTTGTATGGGGACCCCCTCTATTTTTTAACTTTCTTTTGTTTTCAGATTTTTTCCTGCGCTTACACGTCCTACCTAGTACAAACTAGCTAGATGCCAAATTTCGACTTCCTAGGTCATCTGGAAGTGGGTTAGGTTTTTGATCTGTCAGTCAGTCAGTCAGTGGAAAATTGGCGACTTTTGAACCTTCATATTTTTGTAACCGTTTCAACTACGTTAATGAAATTTAGTGTTCTAGTTGTGCTTATGAATATAAATAAATATACGTAATATTATCTGTTTTTGTTGATTAAGTTTTGATTTATGGAGGGGTCAAAAGTCGCTCGAAATGGTTCGTGTAAATACACACGGCGCTGAGTCGCCAGTTCTTTTGCTTGAACTTGGCTTGACACGCTGCCGCGTGTATAGATATTTATAATGCTTTTTAATATTAAATCAAAATAAGGAGGAAAATGAATTTTTGTAAACAAAAAAAAAATACAGTGTATTTAGGACATAAAAAATGAATTTTTATCCCAATTTCGTGAACAATTTTTCTTATTTGTGTAGTTGTTTGCACATAAAAATAAAAAAGGTCATTTTTTGATTTATCGCATATGAGGTCATCTGAAAAAAGGTGGAAACACAGAAAATATAGATCTTTTTATTACCTACACCTTTGCCATTTAACTTTTCTTGGTAGGATTCGTAGTTTTTCCAGAAATCGTGATAAACCGTTTTCTACCTTAAAATCTCCCCTTTTGAAGTTAGATTAGGTTAGGGTTTTTTTTTTGTTTTTTTCACAAAATCATGCCGTTAAACAGTATACGGGTCTTAATCTAAAGACTTACCAAATATCCTTAACCTATCTAACTTCAAAATTAGACCGACGCGGGTCTTAATCTAAAGACTAGCCATTAAAGTAGTTAATTGTAAAGGGTTAAAATATAAATCTTATATATTTATTGTAATATATTACAAAGAAAAGATTAACTGTTTTATTACAGAAAGCATTATTTTTATACATTTCCTAATACGATATTGGAATTGTATACAATTCCTTGGAATTGTGTACATTTCCTAGGAAATTTATGTATTAAATACCTAGTTTTTGAAACAATATTTTATACATTTCCTAAATAGCTTCGGAATTGTATAAATTTATACATTTCCGGTAACATATATAAAAGAGCTTTCTCTTCATCGTCTCTCTCTCTCTCATCTTCTCTCGTCAGTCATCACGAAATCTCAGAAACTAAAACACCTACAAACTTGAAATTTGGCAGGTCCGCTAAGAACAGGTTTTACGAAACTCCACCCCTAAGGGGATAAAAGGGGGTAAAAGTCCTATGTTTTTGAAGTAAGAGACTTGAAATTCAAAATGTATGCTCTACCACTACCACTACCACTACCACTACAGCCTATCACAGTCCACTGCTGGACATAGGCCTCCACAAGTTCGCGCCCGACATTATGACGCGAACTCATGTGTTTTGCCCATAGTCACCACGCTGGGCAGGCGGGTTGGTGACCGCAGGGCTGGCTTTGTCGCACCGAAGACGCTGCTGCCCGTCTTTGGCCTGTGTATTTCAAAGCCAGCATGGATGGTTATCCCGCCATCCGTCGGCTTTTTAAGTTCCAAGGTGGTAGTAGAACTGTGCTATCCCTTAGTCGCCTCTTACGACACCCACGGGAAGAGAGGGGGTGGCTACATTCTTTAGTGCCGTAACCACACAACAATGTATGCTCTATAGATGGTGTGATGATACGTTACGGATATTAATTTATCATTGCTATAATTTAATAAAAATTAGAACAGTTTCAATGAATTTCTTGTTATCTCTTCTATTGACGTAACGAGAAGAGTATCACGTGCACGCATGTTAGCTACTGTAGACATAGAGAGATAATACGAGTTAAGGGGTAGACAAAATTTTGTTTTGGCGCGCATGTTAGGACTACTGAGCAACGATACCATTTGCAGTTCTTTTTATCGTTGCTCCTACGCCATCTGCTGAGCTTTTGCCATGACCACTCTCTGTATAGTACCAGGCAACCACTCTTAGATCACGAAAGTGCCACTGAAGGTAAGAGATGATAGATATAAAACATTTTTTTATTTCGATATTGGCCAGTCGGAGAATCTGATATAAAATGGATGACATTTTCATGAGGAGCTTCATTTTCAATGAAATTTAAGACAGGTATGCAATGACCTTCTATAAGGTAATTGCACGTATGAGATGACTCCATACTGCAACTGCGCCATGTCTATGAGTGAAGGACTCAAAGTGCAAGACTCTGGAATCACAACCCAAAATGGTCGCATCTTGGTAAATGTCCAGTTGCTGATTTTATAAGAGTGAGTGAGTTTATCAGTGTGTGTGTGTGTGTGTGTGTGAGTAATTTTATAAGTATGTGGGATATTTTTTCCGGTTTTTTGGTGACATTTCGCAGATAGGTAGTATTTTTTTATCTCTTTTACTTTTATTCAGTCAGTCAGACGGTTCAGCCTATTGCAGTCCACTACTTGGTCATAGGCTTCCCCATGTTCGCACCAGACATCCTGAATTTCTGCAATCCTCATCTCCAGCCTACACCGGCAATCTTATTTAGATAGTCGGTCCAACGTGCCGGAGGACGTCCCACACTGCGTTTGGCAAGACGCGGTCTCCACTTCAGGACACGTTTGCTCCAACGGCCATCCGTCCCGCAACACAAGTGACAAGCCCACAGTCATTTCAACTTGCTGATTGTGTGGGATATGTCGATTACTTTCGGTCTCTCGCGGATAGTCTCATTTCTAATCTTATCTTTGAGAGAAACCTCAAGCATATCCCTTGGATGGAAATAACCACTTGTAAAATGTCCACATGAAATTGCAGTTTTGTTTTTCCAGGCGAGAAATTAGTCAACAATCTTATCACTATAACCTATTAACCTAAACGAACCTAATATATAGTTAAAAGTGTTTTATAAAAAGTGCAAACATTACGAAACTATGGCCTACTTTAACATAAGACTATTTTTGGATAAAATTTTTGTACTACTTTTTTACATTCTGATTTCTGATAACGTGATTGCATCATAGTACCTACAACTTGAGATAAGGTACGAATATTATTTTTTGCCTGATTTAGGCTTTCTACTGAAAATGCAGCCCTTAAAACATGGACTACATGCCATTTAAACATGCACACGCTCGGCTCCCTGGAAACAAGAGCAGTATAAACTGAGTTCTCTTACTTAAAAATTCTTCCTTTTGCTCGTATTTTATTTATACCAAATGTAAAAAACATAATATCTTCTAAATAGTTTTTCTCATCAATGCTGGCAAAAGCTGTTTTTTCATACACTCATAAACGTAAACATAGCATAGAGTAGGTATGTTTAATAAACTTATTTTAAAGCCTTCTTCGTTTTACAGGTTAATTATGTCAATTTTATTTAAATAGAAAAATCATTTATTTTTAAAAAATTTTATGATACTAACATTCGATTTTAAAAAACAACACATCGCATACACAACTCTAACAACATATCCCGAAATAAAAAGATTGTAAACTTAACGTTATAAGACTTGGGAAAGGCGACATCTAGCCAAATTTTTGTAAACAAATATGAATTGTCTGATATAAAAATAAGACTAACTTTGAATGTACCTTGGAGCTTGCCTAACATTGAAAGAGAATGAAACGTCATGTTGTTAGCTACCAAGCTTAGTAGCTTCCAACATGAAGTTTCATTCTCTATCGCTAGGTGGCGCTGAAACCCATTTAATTTTGCTTGTAACTAGAAAACAGCTACCTACTTGTTCTGACTTTTCGTGGCGTCAAATATTTCCCACGAAAATAAGACGTTCCTTCGGAAAACAATGCGTTAAGAATGTTTATTTTATAAAATATCTATATACTTTAGGTTGTGCATTGCCTTGCAGTCAATTTCATTTTTTTAGTTCTTTGTTTATTTTTGAAGTGAAACTTCTTTAGACGCATGAGAGGTAAAATTTAAGTGACAAGTAACGCGGCAGCTTCAGGGACGGTTCGTACTTGGATGGGTGACCGCCTGGGAACATCGCGTGACGTTGGCTTTTTGTTTTTATTTTTCAATTAGTTTTTTTTTTGTCTTTCAATCTCGTTTTTTTTATTGGTTTTTTTTCAATTAGTTTTCCAAAGAAGTTTCACTTCTGACATGTGCACTTTGTACACACGCAATTTTTTTTATGAAATAGCTTAATAGCTTTACTTCCGTAACGACCGTGTCGGGCGACCTGGAGGTGGCGTTGCCATCTACCTTCGCTCACACATTTCCTTCAACATCATCAGTCAATCTATTTCCCATGATGGGCATGTTGGGCACAAATTTTTTTCGCGGCTTGAGGCGCATTTTTGACTTTTTTAAATTAAAAATTTAAAATGTACTTACTGAATTTCTTAGTTAGATTCATCCATTTTGGCGGATAGATAGACAAATAAGAGTGTCAGAAAACTGTTTTTTTACTTTTTAATTTCATTTTTAAAATGTCACCTTTTTATGGTATCAAAACCAGCCAGTTACAAACAATAGAACCAAAAGATATAATTGCAACTTTTTACTACTACCACTAATACTAATCTCATTGCTTTATATCTATCAAATAGAATTCAACACGTATCAATAAACGGAACGAAATTTTCTGGATCTGTTCTAAAAATGGTCGTCCCACAGGGATCGATTCTAGGTCCTTTTCTTTTTATTTATTTATTTATTTATACTTTATTGTACATCACAACTGCAAATATCATTTACAGACTGTGAAGTACAATGGGCGGACTTATGGCTATTTAGCCATTTCTTCCAGACAACCCAAATATATTTAAATTTCCTACTATGAGTAACGATCGCTATCAGGTGTACATGATAACAACCGGGACCGACGGCTTAACGTGCTCTCCGAGGCACGGTGGGGAGACCCTCAAGGACTGCACAAACACCCAGACCACGGCAAACATCTGTATGGCCAATACAAATGTTGTCGTGTGCGGGGATCGAACCCGCAACCGCTCGCGCAACAGCCATTCGCAATCCATTGCTGTGACCGCTACGCCAACGCTTTTTTTAATATATATAAATTATCTGCCATTTTATATTAAGGGTATTTGTGTGTTAGTGCTATTTGTAGATGGCACATCGCTTATATTTAAAGTTGATAGGAAAAAACTAAGTTATGATGACGTGAACGGTTCTTTATCGCGAATTCAAGATTGGTAAAAGAAACAACTTTGTTTTTAACGCCAAAAAAACCAAGTGCGTTGTGTTTTCGTTGCCTAATGTTAAGCATCCAAATTATAATTTTGAAATAAATAACGAGAGGCTTATTGTCAATGATAAAACTCAATGGAATTCCTATTTGTCATCCTTGAATGTTAGATTCAGCTCCTGTGTCCTCGCAGTGTGAAAAGTACGACAACTGACCAACGTTACTAGGTACTCCACGTTTAGTATATTTTAGCTATTTCCATAGTGTTATGTATTACGGTATGTTACTTTGGGGTAATGCTACAGATATTGAGACTGTATTTACTTTGCATAAAAGGGCTATTCGCGGCATTTACGATCTTGGAGCTCGAGTCTCTTTACGGGTTGTTTTTCAAAAGGTTTTTGAAAAACAACCCGTACAATTTGGAACAATTTGGGAAATCACTCAACATAAATTTAAAGTTTTAATTTGAAAAAAATTAATAGATAAAGCGTATTATTTGGTGTAGGATTACATAGTTGATAAAGATGTGTGGACTTAGTGACGCTGTATTTCATGCAAGATATTATTACTGTACTAAAACACAGTTTATATATTATTTTCAAAATAGTACAGAGTCAAGTGGGTCAAGTGTGCGCACTTAAGCTTTGAAACCTCTTTGAAATAAAACTTATATCCTAAATGAAACTAAACAGTATTTATTAGTTAGACTATTTATTAACACTTTCACGCGAACATACCAATATTGTAGGTCTATGCGATATTGCACATCATTTTTTCATAGAAATTCAAGCGACGTCTAATGACGTTGTGCAAATAGCTGATGACATTAGTATTTAAATATATTGCTCTGACGTACTAAGACGTCGACGTTAAGATACGCTATGCTACAATGGTCACTTTTTTGGTCTAATTTACATATCTAAAACAAACAAAAAATACAAAATATGTATTTTGAATACATTAAGACTTATCTCAATAAAGTAAAATAAATTTATATAACATATATAATGTCAATATTCCACGTGAACACAGAATCGGCGCACGCACACCCCCGCGACGCGGCACAAGTCGATTAATGTATAAAACTTCTTAGGCGAAACGACGTATAGTGACGTTGTGCGCTACTAGTAGGTACTTAGTATCAGTACGGAATCCCATCAAAGAAGGCAAAATAAAATCGGTGTGGTGTAGCACTACAATTTTTAGAATTCGATATGTTGTGGCACAGCAACCGAACTTTTAAACATTAGTATGGCCAGACACCGTACCATTACGTTGTGCTCAATAAATCGAGTTTTTGTTGAACGTAATAGTACGTTGTGCCATATCATATCTACCAATATATGACGTACATATACGTTGTTCGCATGAAAGTGTTAATCAACAATTTAGGTATGACAATAATCAGCTATAATAGCATAAACTCTTTGAACTTAAAGAATACAAAAGTAATCAAAATGCGCACACTTACCCAAGTAGGGGGGTAACTGTGCGCAGTGGTAGGGGTAAGTGTACGCCGCATAAATCAACAACAATTATGTTGTTAACGTACTCTAAAGCTTATTATTATAACTTAACTATCAAATTATGTTTCAGTAACGGATAAATTGAAAACAAAATTTTTGTTTATTTCAGCACATTCGTAAATCAATTTCCGAAGGCTGATCATGGTAAGCCCATAGTAAAGATCGTCAGACTTTTTTATGTATTGGTATATTTCTTGTTCTTGAGCTTTTGTAAATGTTGAACAATGTCTTCCCATAATCTCCGTTGTCTTTCCAAGTTTGAGGCGTTTTCTCAAAGTACTCTCTTTTTAACCAACTTCTAAAGCAGCTTTGTGCTTAGTAGCACCTTTAGTAATTAACACTGGCAGCTTCTAGCTGTTCATCTGTCACCACACAGCTTTGGGTGCCTTCCGTTGGTAATTTTGAGGCATTTTAAATAGTTATTCCAGATTATAACACAAAATATTGCAGTATTGAAACAGTGCGAAAATCACACTTAGACGACAAACTTGTGCGTACACTTAACCCCACCTATCAAATTGAGACTCAATCAAAATTGTTAATTATTGCGTCATCCAAAACATTCAAACACTGTCATTTTTTAAACCTTAAAATATCCAAATATTGATAACAATTACGAGATTTTATAAAAGCATACACAACTACAAAAGTTTACACTGTGAAAATGATAAAATATCGTAAGAAATTAAGCAAAATAATTTACTCGCCTGCCAAAACAAAATAACCAGCGGTCGGTCGCTGAGGAACTAGCACTTCGTTGCACGTTGTGTGGGGTTCCGAAGAGGGGGGATGCCGTCTCTTAATTACAATTAGTTGCCGAGATACTTAGCGTTCGCACACTTACCCGCTGCGTACACTTGCCCCACATGACCATAACTGCGGAGTTTCTTGCCGATTTTTCTCTGCAGAATCTACATTCCGAACCGGTGGTAGCTGTACTTTGCAAAAATAATAATCACTTTAAAATTTTAATTTGTACAATGACGATTCTAAAGTGCTCTTGGGGCCTATTTGAATAAAGTTGTTTTTGATTGATTGATTGATGCTAGAAAATACGAAAAGACTTTTTCCCGACCTATTATATTATTTTACATAAATATATTATAAGAATTATTTATTTAGCAATCAGTCAATTACAAGGGTCATTGCCACCCAAATTTGTTATTTCTAATTAATTTGAGACTAATTTTCTTTTAGCTTACTTGTAAATACTCAACATTAATTGTATGTATTGTATTATAATATTAGACAGAAATGAATTGTTCATTTATTCTTTCTGTATAGATATATCAATTATATATCAAATGCAATACAAAAAAGTGAAAAATAACATTCTTACAAAATTAATACTCATAAATTAGTTAGCAAGATACAAGCGACATAGTATTTCGCTAGTAACCGGAGACTGGTTAACTTGAAAGTTGAAACCTGTCAAATATTATATCAAGGTCACAGAGTTCGAGATTATTTTATTATTTTATTGGCGTTTGTATTTTTTGTTGAATGTCGTTTTATATAAATCTATACATGCAATGTAGTGTTACGGAGCCGTTTCTGTCCATGAAATATTGTTGAAATATTGAATTAAATAATGACAATTCAAAAGGAATCAATTAAAAAACATTTTTCGCTTGTTTGTTTGTTTGTCCATCATTCAAACAAATGTAGGTAAGTAGGTATATATATGTGGGTCTCCCCACCGTGCCTCGGAGAGCACGTTAAGCTGTCGATCCCGGTTGTTATCATGTACACCTGATAGCGATCGTTACTCATAGTAGAGAATATATCAGCCAGGCGCCAACCCGCATTGGAGCAGCGTGGTGGATTAAGCTCTGATCCTTCTCCTACATGGGGAAAGAGGCCTATGGGCAACAGTGGGATATTACAGGCTGAAGCGATATATATGTACAGAACTACAGATAGGTAGGTATATGTCTGAGTAATGTATAGACATAGAGTACTATTATTTTTTATTTTTCTCACAAACTTACATGCTTTTTAACCGATTTCCAAATAAGGAGGAGGTACTCAATTCGTCTATATTTTTAACACACTTTTATTAGCTTGACCTGTATGTATGTATGTATGTATGTATGTAACGGAATCTTTGAACTTCATTTTCACCTACTTCTAGGAGTCTGATTAACTTGGAAATTTGCACAGGGGTCAAGGGCCGATGACAATACAATATAACACGCTTTTTTTTTAATTGTCGTCTTGACACTAAAAATTCAGAAAATAAATTATAGTTTAAAAAAACTAAAAAAACACGCTTTAATAGCAATCGAACTAAAAAGTAGAAAATAATTAAGTGAAAAAGCGTGGGGTGCGTAGTAACTAATAAAATGATCCTCGAATTCGTTACCAAGCCCCCCACGCTTTTTCACTTAATTATTTTCTACTTTTTAGTTCGATTGCTATTAAAGCGTGTTTTTTTAAACTATAATTTTTATTTTTAATGTGCGTTATCTCAGAACTTTTTACGGGGTAGAGCAGGGTTTCTTAACCTTTTTCTAGTGATTGACCCCTTTAAAAATTACCAAGAGTCCACGAACCCTTTCCAAAAAGAAAAAAAAACAACGATGATTTACTTCAATAACCTTTAATTATTTGCAATCAAACTTTGCATATACTCGTGAATAAATAAATACCTAATAAATAATAATTAGTGTGACGGTTGCTGTTGCTTATGCTGGATTAGAATATCAAATTGAGGAGCTGTTTTTGATAACGTACAAAGTGAAAATATTTACTCACAACATAAGTAGGCTTGTCATTGACCCCCAGCTTTCATAACACGGACCCCTTAGGGGTCCATGGACCACAGGTTAAGAAACCCTGGGGTAGAGGTAGAGTGATTTCGATGATTCTTTTTTTAATCAAAATGTGGTGCGTGTCATGTGGTCCCATTTAAATTTGATCGAGATCTGATAACTACTTTTGTAATCGAAGTCATTTTTTTTTCGTTTGCGAGCAAACACAATTATTATTTATTACATAAAACGCTCAATAGATACAATATAGGTAGTTGAAAAAATGTCAATTAAATAGGTACGCATTGTCAGGGATAACTTATGGTCTAAGATCCGAAATTAAATAATTAAATAAATGAATGAACATACTTTATAATAAATTTAGTCCTTAGTCCTCGTCTTTTTTTTTTTGAAGCCGATTAAATAAAAATCTTAAACAAACTAGATAACGTATCATCATTATTTGAATCTTAAAAGTATATATTAATCTATACTAATAAATGGACAGTTTTTTTGTTCGGTTATACTGCGTAAGCTACTGAACCGATCGGAATAATACCTATACCATAAGATGCATCGTGTTATGGAGAAGGTTTTAGTATGTTGCTAATTACTTATTGTATAAAAAAATATGGACGAACAGAGGACGCTAGTATTGAATTTTAGGATCAGTTAAAGCTATTGTATCAAGAAACCCCAGTCAATTGTTTTCTAACATAATTCTTATGAAATCTGTTACCAGTGAAGGTAATTATAATGACCTACCAATATTATGTTACGACAAAATACGACCGAAGTCGTGTGCTCAGTCTCATATTTCAATAATATCTCGAACATGCGTGATTGTCAGGTCAAGTGCATCTAGTTTAATTAAGATTATTCGAAAGGGAGGTTTGCCCCTAAATAAATTAATACTATTTTTGATTAAGTATTTCAAATAATTAAGTAAAAACTTTAATACTTAAATAAGATTGTAACATTGTATGTATAATTAATAAATAAATATTTTTATGATTTTTTTTGTCTGGATTTCTATAAAATTTTATTTCCATACTGGCATTTATTTATTTTGAACTTTATGTCAACTGATTAAAGTGCATTATCAAGTATTCCTAACTGCACTCTCATTGTATCACTCAACTTCCATATAAGTATGCTTTTATCCAAACTCATTTTCGGACTTTCAAGCAAACCTGAAACGATAAATATATAATATTAAACTCGATGCAAAGACAAAGTTAGTATATAAAAAATGTAAATTTATGAAATGTGGGTAAAAAATAATATTAAAGCCAGGTTGCTTGACAAGCCACGCATTGTAAGGAGATTCTTCAGTCTGGAGCCCTAACTATCGGTGGACTGAAATGAACAAAAATGTGACAAATGTACATTTATCACATTTTTGTTCATTTCACCATTAAAAGTGATTAATAGTGGGTCTCTTCGTGTCCTCACACGACACCCAATAAGATGAAAGCTTATTTCGGGAGACAAAAAACACTCATACAAACCCGTACATCTACGTGGAATGCGCTAACGCCTAACATACTTACTTTTATTTTGCCGTTAGCGTGGATTGAACTAACTCGCGATCGCTGCAGGCAGTTCCTGTCCGCTCGTGTAAAAGGTCTTTAATATTCAATAAATTATCACATAAATCTGGCATTTTCTTTAAACCGTATTGGACAACAGAGTGGAGACCGCGTCTTGGTAAACACAGTGTGGGCTGTCCTTCGGCCCGTTGGACCGACGATCTACGTAAGATTGCCGGTGTAGGCAGGATAAGGATTGCGGAACCGAGCTTTGGGAGGCCTATGTCCAGCAATGGACTGCAATAGGCTGAAGTATGGGTGTGTGTGGAGATCACAGTTAAATAACAGTGAAAGCAGAGACACTTGGGTCGCCTAAAATTGGAAATTGTAAAATGACAGTCACCGTAAATCCCATAAATGTAAAGTGTTGATAATGACCATGAAAGCTAAAAACCGTTATCGAAAAACCTACTGGATAAACTGTTGTATACCGTTGTGCCTAAGATATGTTTATCAACAGCCGATAAAACTGACTATATATGTATAATCACGCCTCTTTCCCGTAGGGGTAGGCAGAGACCACTTCTTTCCACTTGCTGCGATCCTCATACTTTAAAACTGACTATTAATATTTTATATTCAATACGTGTGGTTTCAAATGTTTTCTCTCATTCGATTTTGTTTGAAATTGAAAACCGATTGGGGACGAATAGTAGAAAATTATCAATAAAAAAAATCTTAATACATAAATCTATGCGTTTTACGTACTACATAGTAATACATACATTTTTATCTGCAGGCCACTTTTTATAATGATACTGGAGTTTTGTAAACGTATTTATATAATGAAAAAAGGATGTTGCAAAAGCATACCTACTAGCGTAACATTTATTTTCCTTACATGTAAAGTAATACTCGCCTAAAATTTCAATGAACCGTGACCGACGTTTTATGTAGGAATAATATAATTTTATCCCACAGAAATATTGTTCATCGTTTATATTTTTGTCGTTAATGCAACGAAAGGAGAGATCACTATTTTTTTCTTTTGCGAACGTTAAGGTAGAGCCGTTGCCGATGCGCGGGCGCTGCAAACGAGGTCTCAAGCGAACCACCTAGAGCAGCAAGATTAGTAAGTAAAAGTAACTTTTAACAATACCTTGGCAGCGCCTGCGCGCTGGGTAGTCAGTTTCGCTTACTCCTACCGTGCGGCAATACGTGTTGCTCGAGCGTTTCCAATCGACTTACGAAAACGTCGCTTGTGCTATATTTTTGTCTACTATACGATACCTTCATACTATTTCCCCATGGATTGGTTCAAACTTCAAAGTGAATGAAAACTATTTGGGTGTATAATTTGTATGTCCACGACCGTTAATGATAAATTAAAGTTACCGCCAGTTTTGGATGTTACATTCTGTCAAACGTAAGTTATTTTATTTTATTTACAGTGCTGAGATATGTTATAAGTTATGACCACATAATATATGTCTTTAGTGCAATGGTTCGAAGTAGAATATGTTTGAAAGTATTTTTATTATTAATCGTTTGTGTTTGCGTTAAACGAATTACGAATGAAATGTCGAAAGTGGATGTCCATTTCCCGCTAGTGAGTGGTCAGC
This sequence comes from Melitaea athalia, assembly GCA_905220545.2. Lineage (NCBI taxonomy): Eukaryota > Metazoa > Arthropoda > Insecta > Lepidoptera > Nymphalidae > Melitaea > Melitaea athalia. Next base: position 13,493,410 of record HG992180.1, on the reverse strand, counting down.
AGGCTAGTCAGTAAGCGAGTAATTATGACCAACTTGCAATCGAATCATTAAAACTGGTTCCATTTATTGTAGACACGTGTTGTCTTGTAACAGACAGAAACCAGTATATCACAAATGTCGCACAGTGCATAAACCTGATATCTATTATGCATTCGTGAGCTGAAAACGAACACGCAACGAAACTCGTCTACTTGTTCTAGTAGTTCTTAAATAATAACAATAGAGAACGTCTTCAGTGACTGTTGTAAATATGAGTACTCGTTGATATTTTAATTGCATTATGTAATTGCAATTGTATACGTAATTGTATCGTCCTTACAAAGATTATGGCCAAAATATGTAATTAAGAATGGATTCTTGAAAGTTAATATTTATTTACATGTATAAATTGCACAAATAAGTCTGGTTTTCAATGACAGAAGATTGAAAGTAAAGCCTTATTAAACACCTGGCGTCTATTTTGCTCACGATACACCTAAACGTGACAATTTGCTTTCCCCTATCTGATTTGCCATGCAGAAGACGAACTTCCACTATATTACTGATACAACTTTTGAATGTACAAAACTTTTTTGCATAATGCATATATAAAGAATACACATTTTAAAAGTATTCATCTATTCGATAAATTGGTCTTGATAAATCTCATGTTTTCATTCATACTTTCATAATTGTACTAATTTATTAAGCTAATTAATTTACGTGAAGATAATAAGGAAACTCATTTCGCTTTTCTCCGTGTGATCTTTTCCTGCTGTTATAGTTTTAATAGTCCATTCTTAACATACCTATTAATATTAATATTATAACATCTTCAAACACTCGCACAGCTTTAAAATGAGATGAACATAAATCTGTTCAAGTAACTAAATTATACACAATGTATTTACAAAGTTAAAATTATGATTATAAAAAGTATGTCTAAAGTTTTGTAGAAACTGTATGAATATTGAGTCTTATCTATCTAAATCGCCAAATACTAAGCGATCTATTTACTTTTAACGTCTGAGCAGAGTTTCGAGTTAGTGAGTCCAGTCACGACGCAAGTTGCCTGATTGTAGTCACAACACAACATTCTTCTCAGTTTGCATTTATGATCATCTTTATTAGTAAAATACTTCGTTATATATGTATTGGGCTTAAAATATAACCATAATTTAAATGGGATTGATGTCATACACGAACTCTATGACATTATTTTATGAATAAATTAATAAATAAAGTCAATCATTAAATTATATAATATTTTTGATTCGATACAAATCTTCTCATAACATAATTATGTAAGGCGTATTCTAGAGTGATGGCTAATAGAGCAAGTACTAATTATTTACATCAATTTATACGAAATTTTTTATTTTTGGGGCAATAAATATCGATTTTATTAATCGATTCGTGTTCGACCTTTAAATGTGGCGCAACTATTAACGTGCTCGCGACTCGCTCCAACAAATACTTTCGAACCACCGTATACACGAAACAACTCGCTCCTTAAAGTTTATAATATTTATAATTTTAAGTGCTATGTAGTTATGGCAGTAAAGAATATAGCTAAGAAAATCCCCCTTTCTTCCCGTGGGTGTCGTAAAAGGCGACTAAGGGATAACGCTGTTCCACTACCACCTTGGAACTAAAAAGCCGACCAATGGCAAGATAACCAACCAAATGCTGGCTTTGAAATACTCAGGCCAAAGACGGGCTGCAGCGTCTTCGGTGCGACAAAGCCAGCCCTGCGGTAACCAACCCACCTGCCCAGCGTGGTCACTACGGGCAAAACACATGAGTTCACGCCAAAAATGGCGTTCTCGCCATTTTTGGCGTGAACTTGGGGAGGCCTACGTCCAACAGCATGTACTGCGATAGGCTAAAGTGATAATGATGTGATGATAATTTTAAGGGTTCTTCAAGTTAATAAATACTCATTTCAATATAATTATAATCTATACTAATATTATAAAATTGAAAAGTTTATAACACAACACGTACGTATGTATTAAATTCGTTACAACTTTCGAAAATAAAAAATATATACAAATGTTTTCTATTTTTTTTATACATTTTTTTTGTTTATGAATATAATTGCAATTATAAATTAAATTTATTTTCTTTGTTTAACTTGATCTGTTACATTTGATGTATTTATCTAGATTTTTTTATAATAAAAACCAATCTCAAAACATTACGTTTATTTATGGATGACTTTTTACTTAATAATATAATTAATAAACAATATTATACTTTGGCAATTGAACAAAACAAAAAAATATATAACATCATGTTTGTATATTCTATCAACTCTAATCTTAAGTATACTTTAAGCCGGTTAGCTAACTTAGTTTTCCGCAGGTAGAGTCAATTTTAAATGTAAATATTAATTATTAAATCTTTTATTCTGCAAATTTTAGTAATAAATATATCCTTGAAAATAAAAGCCTCCTTTTGTATCATTGGTCAATAAAAATAACAAAGACATTTGTTAGTTATAGCCTAAAATTATTGTACATATAATTATAATAAAAGTATAAAAGTAGTAGTATAGAAGTAGAAGTAAAGTATAAAGTATAGTTTCGGGTCAAGAATTTTTTTTTTCGTTTATATTATTTATATAATATAATCCTAAATATTCCAGTTTATACAACAGACTATAATTAATTTATAATTATCGTAATTAGCCGTGACTATAAATGATATTAGATGATCACATAAAACTCATTAATGGTAGCATTTTGCTATGTTAATTTTGAATATTTTTTTTAATAAGGTTTTTTTAAATCGTAAATCATATTCAAATTTAGCTTAGCGAAAATAACATGAAGTAAAACAAAAATAACACGTTTGAATAGAGCCGCTCCTATTTACATGATAACATACCTATTAGATACTTTTTATTTATTAAACGAATTTTTAAAGTTTTGGATTTGTTGAAATTTGTACTTAAAACTCTACTTCTACTGATTTCGTCTTATCGTCGCGTTATATGGCCTAAGACCTTACTTTAATTTACATTATGATGCAAAAATAATTACAAAAGCAGATCAATGCCATCTATGTATACCTAATCGCTGCGTTAACTTGAGTAAAATGGTGATTTTCATAAACTTAAAATAAATCGATAATATTTACATTCTATTTTTCAGAAAATAGTACAATACGAGCATGAAACCTACTTTAAAATTTTAAACTGTTAAAATGTTTTCGTAAAAGTGGAGATTTTAAAAATATCTGTAAAACTAGATTTATATGTGGATTGTAAAAAATATTGATAATTATAATTATGTAGGTTCAAAAATAAATATCATGAAATATACCATAGAATCCTGTAAAAAAATTTTCGGTGAACAAGCGCTCGCATGTAGGTACCTATAAAATTTTATTTTATTTTTGGCAAGCGTTGCATTATCAATTGCATCTTTGGCAATTGTTAATAACAATAAGCTACTCGTATTTTCTGTACTTGTTTCTAGAGCAAAAACGTGATAACATAGAAAAAAAAATTTAGTACTTCGTAAAGTTGTGGCTACTAAATAACACACAAGGTTATTAAGGCAAACTTTACATAACATCTATTATATAATTAAGGACCAGTAGATCCCAAACTTTAATAATCCACCCATTAATGTATAAATCATAAATTTTAACATAATTATATACAGTTATAAAAAAAGAAAACGTTCTTTCTTGAAAAAACTACGCGATATGATTCTTAAAATCAATTTTATTGTTGTCGTATTTCCACACCAGAATGAGGAAAACAATATATTGCTGTAGTTTTTATTGTGTATAGCTATATTCAATACGTATTTGACTAGTGCAATATGTGTTTCCCAGCCAATTGGATAATGAGGTCTTTCGACAGATGCTTAACATTCGACCGGCCTCTGACATACGCTTTGCCCGACAGGTTTGACACATACCGACCTTCACATTTGTAATAACCAGCATCATAACGCATCATAGACGTAGCATCAAAGCGATTCGGCAAACTACAAAATACTATAATTAAATTCATCACATCATTGTAATACAACAATTAACCAATCTTTTACTACATGTTAGTTAGTATTAATGTGGCGAAGATCGTCAATTCTAAGATGCACCTCTCATCAATTTTTAATGTTTTTTGAAGTGAAACTTCTTTAGAATCGTTGTGATTTCAAACCGGATGCAACGGCAAAACGACAGGGAAGGACGAGCCGCGCTGCAAGCCGCTAATTTTAAATTAGTTTTTTTTAAATTAGTTTTCCAAAGAATTTTCACTTCTATCGTGTGTGAATCGCACACACACCTTTTTTTTTCTAAAGTGCATGATCATATCTACGATTTCGGGTATTTTTCGTTATAAAAAACGTATTGATTGCTAAACAATAGGTAAATTGTGTAAGAATAATTTTCCCGGAACAATATGTCTATTATCGTAGTGTTACATCTGAAAGTTTCTATTTATTCTAAACAACGGCGCACTTTGCTACGGCTCGCCAAAATTGTAACCAATGGTATGTTTTATGTAATCAGTCGCCCGCCTTTGGGATAGGTGTACCTATATTGTATGTATAACACATAGCGTCTTTTGTTGTCCGATTAACATTCTGTATTACGATAAAATCTCTAAACAAGATGGTAATTATACAAACGTATTTTATGTTGTTGCTAAAAACAAAACATTAAATCATGAACGCATAACAAGTTATAAAATCTGAATGTCAGATCCTTTTAGATACTCGTAGATATTTTAATTAAACAAGAATAACTTTAATTTTAAGGTAACATGCATTAACATTATATGTACCTTTAAAAATGACACTGAGTTTTAAGATAGAAACTTAAAATAACAACAATATTATTTAACATTTTTATACACGTGGGTACTATATGTGAAAAACGGTGCTGATATCATAACATTACGTAATATGCATTGTAAAAATAAATAAATTTGTTACATATAGGTATTTACATATATATTTACTTTAAAACCAATTTTGTGATAGTCAGTTAAGAAACGCGTTTGATATAAAAGCGTTGAAAACAGACCTATACGACTACAACTAAGTACACAGATATATTCGTAATATTTTTGTTTATCTGTAATTGTGTAGTTTGTGTGTATTTTTGTAAGTCATTGTGTCAAAATTAGAGTTTTAGTTATTTGTTTATCCTTCATTATATACCATACAAACATATACAGTAAAAAAATACAGAGAAAAAAACCTGTGTGGTTTTATGAAACCTAAAACCGTACCGTAAACCGTAAAATTGAAACTTTTTTTCACATTATAGACATTTAACTAAAAATTTTTGGAATAATATTCCATTAATGGTATAAAAATCACTTTATCAATCTGACCACCCGGCCGACCGTCACGCGACATGCAACACACAGACGAAAAAGTTTGAGACGATGCACGAAGTAATAAAAGTTTCACTTAAAAAGTATTCAAAGGCGATCTAATAGTTAAAAGAGTGATTTCTTCCAAATTAATAAACCTTGGGCGTAGTAGAACAAGATACAGTAGTGGACATAACTAATAAGTTTTAATACCTGTTTTGTCTCAAAAAATCATAAGGGTCGTTGAATTGTCTTTGGCAGTCGCGATGCGCGGGCGCAGTTCATCGCGTGCGAGTTGACGCAAGCAGTGAGGCAACGGCGCAAGTTACGTGACCGCGGATCACTGCTATTATGTAGGTATTTTTTTTTACCTATGAAATTAAAAATTATTTTCCACGATAACGTAAACAAATAAACAATATATTATAATAAAATAAAATAAGAGGCGTAAACTTATTACTTTTAAGTCATAAAAAAATATTAATCATAAATAACATATCGGAAAAGCGACTAATTACAAACATTTAATTTGTAACATGACTGTGTTAAAAGTACTACACATGTGCATGTCTACTTTTGTATATAAAAATAAATAAATACGATACCATAAATCGGATTTAATGTTTTGTAAGTTAAAAAGATATTGCAATACAAAATTACCTGCACTTATTATCATTTGTATTATCATTGTTAGTGCCTATTAATAACAAGCGATAAATAATCGTGGCGTCTCTCACGCGACATGAATGCCCTGGTCGTTGACCTGTCTTGTATCTGCACAGTGTGATCCCAGTACTTACTTTAAAATTGAGCGCGAAAGAAAATTTATTATTTCAACTCATGCATTAAATTTGCATGTTTTAATATATCTTAAATATCTATCGAGATATTTACTTAAGACTTGAGAGACGACGTTTTTTTTCTCCTAAGTAACCTATTAATAAGTGCTTAAAATAAACCGGTTCTATCATTTTTAAATGACACAATTAATCTTTTTTTAAGCATTTATATATCACATCATTTATATTCAAGCATGAAAAAGTCATTGCTATAACAAGCTAATTTTAAAACTAGATCCTACATCCTTGGTGTCGCTAAATTTTATTTGAATATTGGAAACAGAGTCTGAGAAGTTGGTCAGAGAGAGAACATCTGAATGTTAACTATGATCCCATAATTATTATCAGTATAGTGGCAATGAAAGTTAGCATGTCTTACAAAATTATTAAAATATCACTAATAATTATAAAACAAATCTCGTCGTGAATGTAAATATTCTAGCTTAAGTTAATAAATTGAAACAGTTCATATAATATATAAACAACAATAACAATTTTAATATTTTATTTATTTAATACAACAGTATCTATCTAATATGTCCTTTTTAAAGTCGTTTTTAGACATAGATTAGAAACTCTTATATTTTCATGCAAATAATAAGTAATCTTAAGTAATAAAGTCCGTAACACCCACGTACTATTTGAGAAATGTACAAATATTGAATAACAAAAATTATTCACGCACATACAGAAAAATATTACTTAGTTCTTTTGAAAGTTGACCGTGATTATATTTAAATGCTTAAACTAATTTAGAAGTTTTTATATTTTTATAATGAAGTAATTAAATATATTACCCAAGCAATATGAAAAACAAAATACATCATACCGACTTGAATCACGTAACAATAACGAATAAATTGATCATGATGAAAACTGTTCCACGCCGTCGCATGCAATGCCGCGATACTATTTGAACGAAGTTAAGTTACAAAAGACTTCACTATTACCAAAACCTATTTAAAGCTAGAAAAGAAAACAAACTTACTTTAAGACTCTAAGAATAAGTTTGCTTCATTTTGAGGTTTTTCTTATCCTCTTTGAAATAATTCACTTCAAGCTTAAATCGTAAAATGTTTGTAACTTAAAAATAGAGGTAGCATAAAAATAAGGTCGTGATTCACAAGTTCGAAGCATATGTTCAACTTTATCGACATTTCAAAATATGCGTGTCAAATTCTTTATTGAGTTATTTTGCTGAAACATCTTTAAAATTGATGTCTTTATCGTGTTCAAAATCTCGATGCTTCGCGAATCATAACAGAACAAGTACATTGCGGTTTCTTCCGACTGTATTCAACAGTTCGCATTACAATCCGTTGATTGTGACTATTGCGAAGGCGGTCGATTGAGCGTTGTGCCTTTGACAATGTGATAAGTTATCTACATCTTCGCTGGTCACGATTCACATTGGTCACTTGTTTGATCTAAGATTTCTACATGAATCGAAACATTATAAAATCGACAACGATTTGTTACGTCGTCGTCTCAAAATGTCACTTAATTGTGACATTTTGCAAACGGTTTAGTTTCGATACTTTTTATTAATTTTGAGGACATAATTGTTGGAGAAATAGCCTAAAGACAGATTCTTAATTATTGCTCTGAGTCACACAAACGTATTTACGTAAAATATAGTTTAATCTATTAATCTGTGAAGCAATTTTGAACGGTCAAAACGCTTTTTTTGTCTATAGTTAAGCTAATCAATATAATAATTAAGCAATTCGCAAGCTTTTTATAATATGATTTTAAAGAGAAGTCTCAACAAAAAACTAAAAAAGAACCTGCTAACTTAACAAATACATATATTGCAACCTTAAACGTTCTGTTAATAATTAAATGTATGTTAATACAAGCCTATACATAAAATTAACTTAATTTTTTTTACTATAGTGTTTTTGAAAGTTAAATATTAGTTTTTAATTTGTTCGATGCAACTATCTGCGAAGTATTTTATAAAAACGCATACCTTCCTCCAGAAAGTAGAAATTAAATTCAAATTCTAAAGCTCGAATAGCTGGATCGACCGTACTGCTGAGCTAAATCTTACCACAAGGTATGGCAAATGAGTTTTCTATCAGATCTTGGAGTCCAATTTCATTCCAAAGTATATAGAAGTATTAGGTAATGTAAGCAATTTTATTGTCTAATAACTTGATATTTTAATAATGTTATAACTTATTTATAAATAAACATTTTCATTTATTATTTTATTATTAAAATAGCGTTACAAGTTAAAGAAAGCGTTTTAAGAATTTTGATTTACTGAGTAATTTACTCAAAATGTTATATTTCACGGTCAAATCATATTTTTGTACCGATCGATAATTAGAACGATTGGTACCACATTTTTTAATATTTTCCTGTCATGTTTTGTTAATTGTATAAAAAAATATTTGTAAATACCAGAGTACCAACAACATCAAGGTTGTTTAGACGCTAGACTATAATTTTGCTGTTTGACATTAAGCGAATCCATATTTCGTTTCACACAGTCTAGATAGGGTAATTTAATAAAATAAACAGGTAAATTATCCCTTTGTTTGACACAGGAGCAACACCTTATTACCTGTAGACAGCTGCCAGTACAATATGGTTTGACGGAATGGATGCATTAGAACGGATATCTTGTCATAACTGTCAGACTGCTCATTACACCTTTGACCTTGCACGTTCCACTTTCAAAATGCCGCATTCCTCGCTGTAACGCGGCATATTCACGATCTACCACAATGCTATTGTTCCCCACTAAACTTAAACACTGCTATTCTTTAACCTGCCTCTAGTAACTCACGTCTTGTACATGCAGAAACGATTATCGGTTACAATGTAAGTATTCGATAGCGACCTTTGATAATTTTGAAATTAAAAACCGCTCTAAGTAATATTTATCATACACATAAAAACCACTTGCTTAATAGGTGATGTATTTGTCAAGTTTTTTGTCACTTATAATATAAACGGATAAGATATTATGGTTCCGTACCCAAAGGGTAAAAACGGAACCCTATTACTAAGACTTCGCTGTCCGTCCGTCCGTCCGTCCGTCCGTCCGTCCGTCTGTCACCAGGCTGTATCTCGACAACGGCTATAGCTAGACAGTTGAAATTTTCACAAGTTATGTATTTCTGTTGCCGCTATAACAACAAATACTAAAAATAAAATAAAATAAATATTTAAGGGGGGCTTCCATACAAAAAACACAATTTTTTACCTATTTTTGCTCGATATTTATATAATACATATATTTAAATGTCTATTACCTAGTCAATGGTACGGAACCCTTCGTGCGCGAGTCTGACTCGCACTTGGCCGGTTTTTTTAATAACTGTGCCAATATGTTTTGTAAGGTTCAATGCGGAAATATAGTCATTGAAATAATTGGTGTCTATTTCTTAGTTATTTTGAAGAGAATATTTAATGTATGTACATAGATGTGTATGTACATAATTTATTCAAGTAATTTAATTTATTCAAGTAAATTACATTACATAGATCAGTTTATTTTTTATTTGTATAATAACACACACAATTTAAATTATTGTATCTATATTGAATTGAAATATTTTAAATAATTTTTTTTGTAAGAAATAATGTTTAAATATCGTAATAATGTCATCATCATCATCATCACTTCAGCCTATCACAGTCCACTGCTAGACATAGGCCTCCACAAGTTCGTGTCAAAAAAAGCGTGAACTCATGTTGTTGCCCATAGTCGCCACGCTGGGCAAGCGGGTAGGTGACCGCAGGGCTGGCGTTGTCGCACCGAAGACGCTGCTGCCTGTCTTCGGCCTGTGTATTTCAAAGCCAGCAGTTGGATGGCTATCCTGGCATCGGTTGGCTTTTTAAGTTCCAAGGTGGTAGAGGAACTGTGTTATCCATTAGTCTCCTCTTACGACACCCATGGGAAGAGAGAGGGTGACTATATTCTTTACTGCCGTAACCACACAGCATGAGTAGTTTTGACTAATTTTTGCTTGATTATTTGGCTTGAGTAAACTTTGAAACTATTAAATTCGTTTTAATAATTATTTCTTTATTAAAAATCTTTACAATTTGTCTTCTTATACTTGATAATTTAAGCTATTTTCCTAGTATTAACATTACGGAAATAGCTTAGCTAAATGAAATGCTGCTTACTATTTTTCATTATAATATGGAATGTAGTTTGAAACCGGTCTCAACATAATTTTTACTCATATTTTTCTCCACAAAATTTATATAAAACACGTAATTTTTCCCAGATTTATTAAAACTAATTAATATAAATTTATTGAAAATATTTTTTTAAGTCTAATGTTTCCGAAAGTTTTCGGTGATATAACTCAAATATTGTTTTTATTAACAACAGTAGTTCTTATATGAAAATTAAATAAAAAGAAAGATTAACTTAAAAAATAATTTGAAAAATAAGTTATTTTACATATAAAAATTAATAACTAAGAATCTCGTTTCTACGAAATTAATAATTTTACTTAAATCACAAAATAAATATTAACACTCATTAACTCTTATAAATGGACAAAAAAAAACTACGAATTCGTGCTGTTTACAAATAAAACCTCGATGTTTCAGGCTACTGGGCTTAATAGCCGTATCGTAACGTGACGCTTGTGTTCCGCCAGGTGCTATAAAAAAAATTAAAACTATTCACTCTTGATCAATTTTATTCTAAGAGTTCCGTGTTGAATTATAAATATATTGCTTAAATGATTAATTTTAGTTCAACAGGAAAAATGCCTAATATGCACTAATACTGTGTTAAATAATAAAATACCAATATTTTTGATAGAATTTTTTAGGGTTCCGTACCTCAAAAGGAAAAGAAGGAACCCTTATAGGATCACTTTGTTGTCCATCTGTCTTTTGCGCAACGGTCACACTGGTTTGTGACTGATGCGATGACAGTTGCGGGTTCCGCCCATGGCAAGCATTTGTATTGGCCATACAGATGTTTGCCGTGGTCTGTATTATGTGTGTTTCCGGACTCCCGACACAGGATTAAATTATATGTCCATTGAGTGTGAGGCGTTTATTATTTTAATAAAAAAGATTTCGCAAACTGCCTGTTTCGTGTCCACCTGTTTTACTCCTATGCATTGTGGCATACCCAGATACCGGTAAGATTCAGCTTCGGAAAGGGTCTTATGGGGTGTTAGCTTGAGACCAAGCTGCGCCAATTGAGTCACCTGACCCCTGTCTACATGCACGACCGCATACTTATCCACTCCAACCTGTATCCTGATGGAACCGCTTAAAACCGTGGTGGTTTGAAGCAGTTCCTGCAGGCATTCCGCATTAGAAGCCAGCAATTTGAAGTCGTCCATGTAGAGAAGTTGGTAGACTTTATATCTCCTCTCTGAAACTGAAAGCCTGTCCCTGAACGCTCCAAGAAAGTGCTTAGAGGGCTCACAGACTAGCAGAACTATAGTGAGCTCAGACAATCACCCTAGAAAATAGCCCTTCGTATCCTGATTTGGTCATCCGCGCCCGTCAGTTGCTTGCCCTGGAAAAAGAGGATCGTACTCCATTTTCTCATCATTTCACATTTTTCAGTCGTGGTGGCCCGCGACAGAGTCAATGAGAAGAAGTTACTTTGTACCATGACCACCTCCACGACATCAGTTTTGAGCTGCAGACAAAATATTAAACTCACCGATATATATTGAGATCTTACAGCTCACAATCAGACACGTTATGGGGCGGTGGTTGGTAGAGTCAGTAATATTATTATTATTATTTAGCTGTGATCTTCTGTAAGTTCGAGGTACTTCCCCAGTCGGGCTGCTAGAGATTTTAAGCAGGATATATCCTACTGTGTCCTACCTCAGTTAAAATAAATGTATTAAAATTACTCAAAACGTGTTTAAATAACCTAGTGGCAATTTAGCTTAGCTTACTTCTATGTAACACGAATCTCTTTTCGACAGAAAACAGACCAAAATGCAACGTAATGTCCTCCTAACTCTTGCAAGTATTCGTCTGATATTCTGTCTCGTTTCGATATCAAGATATAGATTGGATATAAAACAAAAGCAGCTGTAACTCGAGTTGGCATTCTAATCAAAGTAAGGCAGTCCTTCACACTCAAACGACTTGTCACATTGTGTCTATGTTTGTGAATAAAGCACTGCTGACACATTTGGGATAGCTCTGTTATATTGAGAATAACTCAACCATATTTTAGCTGGATGGATTATACTTAATTCATCCACATTGTTTGAGTTGAAAGGACTATAAAATACTTATGTGATAATGTGTTTAATTTAAAATTCAAAAACACGGATGTAAGATTGTCGTTGGCTAACGATTTTTACGAACTTCTACTGTAAAATAAATTTTCTAAGTTTAATAAAAAGTGAGAAGACCTTAACAATGTGATGTTTAACATCACATGTACAACAGCAACACAATACAATTATATTCACACAAATACATACACCATTACCTTTTTTATTTTCCTCAATATGCAGATTAAATTCAAATTCATTTTTTATTCATTTTTTTTTTCGAATATTAAGTACTAATTTGCCGTTTGTCAGTGACTCGGCGCAATGAAATCATGACCACTTATGTTGAACCCTAAAACTGGAGTAGCAGAAAAGTCGTGACTGTAACTGATGCCTGGTGAAATTTGTAGCAAGTGAAACGTTGCCTATTATTATATTATTTTATATGTCGACACAGTAGTTTAATTAAATTGAATTTTATGACACGCTTAATTCATATTCCGTGTTTTCTCGGTTTTGGTTGATGAAATATGAAAATTGATATGTTTTTAATTTTATACTCAACTTAAATGATATAATTAAAATTTTTGGTTTATGGATGTTTGACTTGATCGATTTCAGTTCTATTTTAGCGTTAACGAAATACAAATATTAAAAAAAAGGATTTTTTAAAAACTTTAACAAAATGTTTTTTTTTTTCGTCATTATAGAAAAACACAAACACACACACTGTAGGTACACACGTACGTTTTGGAAAATTCAAGTACAAAATTAAACATATTTGACGTTTTGAAAATAGTTTCATTAAATATCAAGGCACATAAAAGCGAAGTGTGAGATCAAACCACGGATTGAGTTGAATATTTATAATAAATATTACTTATATAATTATTTACCTATCCTTTTCAAACGGAAGCTAACGCACGGCTATCGCCATTAAATTTTGACATTAAAATCTGTATTACTTAGATATTAACACAGACTATAAAACTTTACGCTAAAACTCATAGGAACGAAGCAAAATCCATAAATATGAACCTATCGTATGTTTTATCATAACTAAACTAATGAAAAATTGCGAAGGACAGTCAATACCTTAAATATATAAAAAAAAAATTTATCAAAGCAGGAAATATATAAGAGAAGCCGGATTTGTTTTTTTGTCTTGTAATATTAAAAGTCGTGTTGTCGTTACTTGTTAGTTATTTTCAAAAGGTAAATTCGTCCTGTTTCGCATTTACCAGTATTTCCTTAGCGTCATATAAAAAATAATCGCACAAAAAATAAATGTACGTCCCCTTCAAAACCTCCTTGTAAAAACGAGTGTGCTTTAGACCACACGACTGAAGTAAAACTTCTTTAGCAATAGGCCTGTAAAATAGGCCTGCACTAAGGCGTAGATATACGAAACTGGCTAAGAGAGAAAGAGAGAAAGAAAATGTGTGCTCGCACCTATCTCTCTTGCTCTGTTCGCCTCGACCGATCACACTTTTCGTAATGCTCTCGTCAGGCTTTCACCAGCTTACTCCCCGAGTCAAGCAGGCGTAAAGAAGTTTTCCTTAAAAAACATAATAGCAAAGACTAAGAAGAATGCAAATAATGCAAAATAAATAAGCAAATAATAATGCAAAAAATGCAAATATCGAAGTAAAATTCTATTATTTTCTCACTGCAAAAAATAATTAATTAAAAATATAAAAGTTAAATAATTTGTATCTTACATTTAATAAAATTTTGTTTTGATATCTTTACATATTTTTAACACAAACACAGCTGTTTCTTATGTCACTGTCACTTAATGCTAGTATTTTAGACAAGAACCGACTATATTTTCTCTATATAATAAAAATGAATGTTGCTAAGCGCATAACTGCAGAATGGCTCGACCAATTTGGCTCATTTTTTTTTATGTTCCTTAAATTCCGCGGACGGTATTTATACTAAAAAAAAAACATAACAGACTAAACGAAGTCTGTTCGAGCAGCTAAATAATTATATTCTCAAATCTACCGAACAATCTCCTTCGTGTATTCTCCATCCCACGTGACATTGGCGAAATGAAATGTGTCAACCATTTTTTTACGTGGGGAAAATCCATCATGGATACCCTCCGGTGCGGGAGCACCAGAGGGTTATGTTAGACTCCTACTGACTAAAAACCATCCACGTGTGAGCAGACCTCCGCCTGAGTGGGGCGAGATGGGGTCGCGTTAGCAGTCTCCACCCCGCCCCGGCGGTTGGCCCGAATGTAAACATCCGGGCCCCGGCACCTAGAGGGGCGGCACCCACGAGACCACCCCTCCCGACGACGCGTGGGGTCTCAAGCCAGCCGATGATCCCCCGACCCCCAGCCGGCCACCCCACTTAAGGGACGCTCAACCGGACCAGTCTACCGTCTGCAGAATGGGGACACATGTCCAGGAGCGTCCCCCCACAAGTCAGGCAGGCCTGACCTCCAACACCTGGCATCACGGCGTTGGGGGTCAGGCCCGCCCGACCTCCAACGCCGGATCGCACTGAGCAACCGAGCAAAGCTTCAGGTAGCCCAGCATGACCCGGCAACTACCCCACGGGTCCGCCGGACTGCACCAACAACCGAGCTAAAAGCTCCAGGGAGCCGACACAACTAAAAGCCATTAAGCAAAGAACTGAACTGACTACTTACTATAATATAAATAAATACATATTACACCCAGACTTTGGGCAGGAACTTATTCCACAAGTCTGTAGCGTAGATAACTGGCTTATTCCCCGACGGGACAGTCAAAATGATTCCTAAAAGTCAAAATATATTTTTCTTATAGGGGATATATCGAGGCCAAGAACCCATTTGAATGTAATTCAAAAATAAGTTACGCACAAAAACATTGTGTCGTAATAACATTAACCAGCCTATAATAATTATATGACGCTCATATTGCGTGAGCTTAACACGGGATTTATATTATTATTAAAAGGTAATGAAAGACACCACACGAATGTTACGAGATGAACCAGTTTGAGAAGCAAGATACAACAAGTTTATTAACTTAGTGACCCACTGGTTTACTAAGTTATTAATGCTAAATCTATAACTCTATACTGCTTAAGCAGCTATAAATATCCCACCGCTGGGCATAGGCCTCTTTTCCCATTTAGGAGAAGGATCAGATCTTAATCCACCACGCTGCTCCAATGTGGGTTGGCGGATATATTCCCTACTATGAGTAACTATCGCTATAAGGTGTACACAAACAGCTTAACGTGCTCTCCAAGACACGATGGGGAGACCCACAAGAACTAAAACCAGAACGGAAATAAATATTTGTATAAACGCAAATATCCACTAAGAGCAGGAATCAAACCCGCGTCCGTCGATGTTTAGGCGCTGCCGACACGGCAAACATACCATTACACCAAAGCGGTCGTCAAAGTCTTTCAGTAAGCTTATAAAAATGTTAAAGTTAAAAATCGGTCATTTAACTGCTTTAGTAGCTTTAGTCTTAACTCAGTAAAATTATATCTATTGAAGTTTACAGAGTTTTAAAGTCAGATTTTACTTGTATGAACTTTTCTATAGATATAATGTTCATTATGATATTAAAAAAGGAACAGTAATCAACATTTTAGTAATAACGGTGACGTTTAAACTTTACTATTAAGTAATTTAATAATAACGTAAGATATTACGTCATAACTCATAAGAGTAAAAATGAGAGTAATTAAAGTTAATTTTTTATTAGATTCAAAACAACAATTTCATGTAAATTAAGAAATATTTCGTTGCAAGTAAACGTGTTAATTTATAGAAACGCTTTACCTTAAAAATAGAGTTAAAATAAAAACGGCTTAGATCAGCCCACTTGAATAAACTAAGTAGGTATATATTTAATGATTGCTAATAATATGTTGAACAGATACCACTAATGTGTTTTCTATATATTTTCCAAAGACTATAAAGTAGGTACTTACCTAAGTATGTAATATATATGTACTTCCCTATATTTATATATACAACTTCCCTATTTTCATACATATATAGTGTTTTAAATTGGCGTATTAATCGATTTGTAAAACGGAATAGCCTAATTTACACATACGTTCTAATAAAACCGTATTATAATTACACAATCAGTATATATTTTCATTATTAAGTAGACACAAAAAGAAACTGAAATTGCTTATGTTGGTGTCAATGCCACTTGGCCATAATTTGATTTAATTTACCGCTATGTTAACCGCATTCGTTATACACTTGTAGTGTATAAAATTATTTCGAACCATAAATAGATTATATAAATAATATATAATAACCGCACTACGAAGCACAAAATGTCGAAGTGTATAAGTTTTTCTTTTAAGGGCAAAATTGGATTTGTTTTATTAGTGGGCCAAAGAATATATAGATGTAATTTACAAATGTTTTTGGTTCTTTTATTCCTGTACCTTACAACAGAATATCCGAAAATATCCAAAAATTTACATAGTTAACGATACGATTATATAAAAGTATTGATAGGCAAATGTAAAAAAAAATATTTACTTAACATTGTAATTATTTTTATGTAAAAAATTACTACACGTAACTGCTGCTGCTTTAACCTGTAATATCCCACTGTTGGGCATAGGCCTCTTTTCCCATGTAGGAGAAGGATCAGATCTTAATCCACTACGCTGCTCCAATGCGGGTTGGCGGCTACACGTAAATGTTACTGGAATTCTAAGGAATAAGATATTATAATAGTTCACTAGACGCGAATAGATTTGTTGTACAAAGTAGATATTTTGTTGGTTCTAGCTTCTATTGCTATCTATTAGAATTCAAAAATTATATAATTGTCTATTGGACATTATTTTACATTAAGTAGTGAAACGGTTATGGTATTATTTGTCCTTGCAAGGCATTATTAATTATTAAGTGGTAATTACAAAACCAATCATATAGGCTCGACTGCAAAAACTAAAAAAAAAAAAAAAAAATTTGCCTTGACCACTTTTCGATAGGCAAGTTATCATAGGCATATTTGTTTATAAATTATATTTGATAAAAAAATATGTCTCATCGAGTTATCAGATCGGTGAAGGGCGATGTTCTACGTCTCCCCTACTATCCCCTACTACCTACTCCCCTATATAAAGGAAAAAAAATCTCACCGTTCAATAATAACTAAAGGGTTGTACCTTTAATTCGTTTTTTTTTTTTTCTTGTGTTTCCCACACATGAGGAAATTATAAATTAGGGTAGTACCTTATAAAGATCATAGACAGAAAAAAAACACCACAAACTTTCTATTTTAGACAAAAGAAATTATTAGTTTATAATATAATTCCTTCTGCATTCACAGTCAACCGACTTGTCACTAACTTGTCTAATATTAGAAATTTCTAGCATGGATTTCTACTTACATTAACAGTTGAAAACAATTTTTTTTTGGAAATTAATACTAAGCATTTCCTAATGTCAATTATGTTGCTACAAGTAAATATCTTATAATATTGTTTAGCAATAGGTTTCTCTCTCATCGTACAACTCAAAACATATAAGTTTAAAAAACAACATTGATTGATCAATTCCTATAAAATTCATCGTGTTGTTATTAATTAGCCATTGCCTTGTATAATTTTTTTCGCTTTTACATACAAGCACAAACAATTCACACAAAAGGTCACCCATAGTAATTATAGTTCCTTAACTACAAAAAAAAATTTCAACTACAATTTATAGAAAATATTGCGTCAAAGTGTAATTATGGTGTAAATGATTAGTTAATTGGTCGTATAAATTTTCGTAAGCCACCAAACACCGTAACTGACATTTTGTTTGGTAAAATGTCAGATGTCAGATTTAATGTGACTTGCTTTTTGTTTGGTTAGAAAATACTATGGGACTTTACGTCCCACTTGGTCTCATCCGGATTGACAAACTTTTAAGATAAATTATCATTTTATATTAATTACTACTTGTTCCTTTTTCAATTTTTTATTACCAGTGTGGTAGCAAAAAAGCGCACAATCTGCCTAATGGCTAGCGACATCATTTTGGCACGTCAGCTGCTGCTCCGTGGGTGGTACTGGCAGTGGCAGCCTTCCACGCATAGAGAAAAAAAAGCTTTTTTAGTCATTTCCTCCCGCTTTAAAATTTGTCGGATTATAGTTTACCTAATATCTTAAAGGAAAAAAAAAGTGAGCTGACCATATCATGGTGGATTATACGTCACTGGCTGCTTGAACATGAAAAAAATATGATATTTTCAGTGATTTCCTCTCAACGAAAAATTTACCTGGTGATAGTTTATATGCTACTATGAACGAAAATTAATGTCGAATGGCTGTATCTCGGTGGAAAGTTCATCACCTGGTACCTTGAAATATGTAATACATAACAACGCTGATAAAGTGACTAGTATCAGCTTGAAATTACCTAAAAATATGGTAATTAGTAGATGTATATTTCAATAATAGATATAATTATATTACAAAATCAATTTATAGATCTGACGCTAGAGACTTTTAAATACGTACGCATTTATTTAGCAAGTTGTTTTAGAACAAAAAATACAAAATGTCGTGGATAAGTTAGCCGCTATGAAAAAAATTCTTATTTTATGTATAACGGATACCTAACTATGAGTAACCACTTTTCTCCTACTTTCCTCCAACTTTCCTCCTGCCAAATTTCATCTTAATAATTATGTAAAGCTGTTTTTGAGATTTCGTAATGAGTCAACGACCTAATGACTTAATATATTTAGATCTATCAATTTAATATTCTGCTATGATATTTAAAATACTGGTTTACACAGCAGCACCAGCCGTCTTACGTACGAATTTGGTAATGAAGATGCGACCAAAGCTTGTCGCGTAAATGCCATCGCTTTTCCCACGAGTCGACGACTATCATTGTACGCAGAACGCAGACTATGTCTAGTTCAGAAATAATTAAGCCTAATATTTATGTCTCTGCGTGCTCTGTGTATGTGCTTTTGCGGTATTTCAACTTAGAATGCGTTTATAATATAAAGTACTAATAATGTAAGTGAAATATATTTGTAGACCCACAACGCAGTACATACCGCTTAATATAATACCTAAGTAATAGCACTTACGTATTTTGTAATAAAATATATTTTAAATAAAATCTTTTTAAGCTTATTGTTGCATAGAAATTATGTTTAGTCTTTCTTTATAAATATTACTTTCCGTATTTTAACAATCCGGAAAAGTCAATTTTAATGAACGTGAAATATCTTATGTTAAAAATTTATTTAATGAAATTTATTTTCCACTAACAATTGCATTCGTTCTATAGCTTACGTGATTATATTTACTTCTTCAAAACATAGCGTAATTCCCGCTAAAATAAACTGAAGGAAAGATAATACAGCATTAAAAGCAACTATAGGATTTATAAGGCATTGTTAGTTCGTGCGACGCGGAAGCTATATAAAAATTTCTAACCAAACTGCATACAAGCAATCATTTTACTCAAGGCTCCTGATGAAATAATAATCATAGTTTCGAAATTTTTACGATTCGCTCCACTAATGGATATTACTGATAATTGTATTTTAAAACTAAATATGTTCACTTAGTATTCGTCATATACGCGATTAACCTTGGCCATAACAAGATAATCGAGAAACGGAGATAACAATATGAAATAATGTACTTTAAAAACCATTAGCACTCACTGCACGAAATGCTTACTGTCTGTTCATGTAGACACCTTGCATTTAAGTTTTGTCGGAAGCGTTTTACAAATGCATGTTATAAATTCATTATGTTTTTCTATTTTAATACTTATCGTAAAAAAGCAATGCAATAATTAATACTACATGTAGTATATTCATCACAACACAAGAAACATTAATAAATTTGGATAAACGTAAATTTTATCATCTATATACAAATAAATAAAATTGTAGTGTCTATTTGTAATATTAAAATAACCGCTTTTTTACTAAATGCATATATTTATACAGGGTACATATACCAAACTAAAATTATTATTTTTTTAATTTTTGTGTCTGTCTGTCTGTCTGTTTGTTCCGACTAATCTCTGAAACGGCTGGACCGATTTTGACGGGACTTTCACTGGCAAGATAGCTGATACTATAAGGAATAAATTAGGCTGCTTTTATTTTAGAAATTTATTTATTTTGTAACTGCGAACTGAACCATATTTTTTTTAATTCCACGCGGACGAAGTCGTGGGCACAGCCAGTATTAAATATATAAACACAATAAATAAAAGAATTATGAAGTTAATAACTAGAGAATTTTACAATTTTAATAAGATGTTACATAATGGCGTTATATAGAATCATTTTTATGTATTCGCTAGTAGAACACATTATAGTAAGCAATTATATAATTCGTTTTGTTTTAGTTTTTGAATGTAAGCAAATGAAAGCGAAAAAGATGATGTCGAATTAATGTTAATATGATAAATGTTTGTTTGATATTAAAATGACTTGATATGTAAACCTAAAAAATATGTTTTAATTATTTTATATGTTTGTCAGTTTTATTATAAATCATGATTGATTCTACAATATACAGCATTAACACCTCCTTAATGACAATTCACCTATCTAAGTATGAAAAATGTATAAAATTATGTTATACAACCATTCCATTCCAAAACCAGATTTGTTCTTCTCAAAGATCCACAAGTAGGATCCGCAACATAAAAGAAACCAATTTTTAACTCTGCAAGCTTTATCATTTTATGACGTCAGTAGAAGGTGATGTTAGAAGAATAGGTCACAATATCGAAAGAGGTGAGATAAATTCTTAACGAACGCACTTAGTAAGCAATTATTGTATTGTTATTGGTTAATACTCTATCAAGCGAGGTCACGGTACGGTAAGCGTGCGGTGTGCGACCCCGATGAATGCCTTGGAACAAATTTTTTTGCGCCTGGGGACAATAGCCTACTTATTACCCAAAAACCAAGACACGCTTTCATTTCGCCTATCTACAGCAGCAGCTTAATTAAAAACGTACGAGAGCTTGTTAAAAACGAAGTCATGTACAATTCGTTGTCGATAAAATCTGTCTCGTGTCGATTTAAAAGAAACAGTAAAATTCCACTTACTATCCTTTAAAATAAATTGTGGAGGAAGAAAATGGCGGACTTTAAGTGAATTCTCATTCTCGTAGCGTTTGAATGTCATCGATATTAAAACCTTGTAGATAGTTACTATACTGGTACGACATTTCGCATTGTCGCCAAGCACTCGATTTGTCAATAAAGCGAATATCTCACCAATTATATCATCTCGCATGCCTTTAAAGAGGCGCAGTCGATATTAAACCGAACCGGTCGGATGACATTTGGCTTATCAACTCTAACATTCACATGACCATATTAAAATGGTCTAAAGAATGATCTGAGTTTTATTGATTGATTAGGTCTCGTTTAGTAAATGACATACTTAGTAAAATTGTTGCGTTTTGTAATCTCATCGAAAAGCTTGGCAAATGTTTATCGTTTTTATACTTTTAGAATATATTAAAATATTTATTTTTATAGTTAGAATTTTTGTGTAAAGACTCTTCTACAAGTACGCTTGATTTCCCTTGCACTCGAGCAGCCGCAATTTTAAGTATAATCGGTTAAAATTGATATATACTTTTCTTTTCAATTAAATGAAATTCTTATTGTTACTGGCTTTCAATTATGCCTAACGTACGAACGTAGAACACGCACCATTACACCAGAACGGTCGTCACTATTAGGCGCGTATTTCTCCATTCGCGTCTTTCTATTATTATAGGTAATACTAGCTGTGCTGTGACTTCCTTCGTCCACATGGAATTTTTATGGTTATAAAATAAATAAATATCGAAAATAAAAATAACCTAAGTTACTTCTTATTACATCAGCTATCTGCCAGTGAAAGACCCGACGAAATCGGTCCAGCCGTTTCAGAGATTAGCAGACAGACAGACAAAAATTCTAAAAAATGTTATTTTGGTATAATTATGTACCGTGTATACATCCATATGCATTTAGTATAAAGCGGTTATTTTAATATGTATTACAAACAGACACTCAAATTTTATTTATTTGTATAGATTCTTTGTATCGAACTCAAGTGCTAAGAAACTGTCAATAAGTTCATAGGTATTTTTATTATTTTTCCACGTTATGTCCAGAGGAAAGCCGTATGGTCTTAATATTAATACTATACGAAGCATATTTTTGAAAATGTAGCCGTAATTGCGAACACTATGAAGAAAAAATAATATATTTTAGTACCTGCCTATTTTTTAATGATAAATAATTTAATAATAAAACAAATGATACTTTTTATCGTGAAGGCTATATTACAATAACAGGAAATGGCCAAAACGCAACATGTTCCTGAAGTTTTCGTGCAAGTAAACAAAGTCGTATGAGCGTCTTAAAAATCGACATTAACTGAAGAAACCAGGATTTAAATTTTCAATTGTTAAAGCAATTCATAATTTGAAATAATACATTTCACTTTTTAACCGACTTCCAAAAAAGGAGGAGGTTCTCAATTCGACACGTATGTTTTTTTTTTTTTTTTTATGTATGTTAGCTCAGAACTTTTGACTGGGTGGACCGATTTCGATCAATTTTGTTTTAATCGAAAGATGTTGCGTGTCATGTGGTTCCATTTTAATTTAATTGAGATCTGACAAGTACTTTTAGAGTTATATCTAATAATGCGTATTTACGTGACTACTTTTTCGTCGACCTACGTTATATTATACCGCATAACTTTTTACTCGGTGTACCGATTTCGATGATTCTTACTTTAATAGAAAGCTAATACTTGTCTTGTAGTCTTGTTTAAATTAGATAGAAAACTGATTACAACTTTTTGAGTAATCTTTAATAGCGCGTATTTACTTGACTATTTTTTCGTCTTATTACGTTGTATTACTTGTCGATGTAATATTGAAGTCGGTTTTTTTTCGTTTGCGAGCAAACACAATTATAAACTAGATAACAGCATCATAAAAAAACAAATCAGATAGCAAACAATTTGATGTCTTACATTTTCTTCTATGATATCAGATTAAGGCCTCATTTACGGAGACGCGAGGCGTTGCGCGTAGCGTGTGGCGTAGCGTCGCGTGTATCAAAATGTATGAAAATGAACGCGTATAAAATCGCTTCTCCGTAAACGCACTCATCCAACGCCCTACATTTGAATTTAGTGCGTTCCGCCACGCCAAACGCTACGCACGACGCCCCGCGTCTCCGTAAATGAGGCCTAATATTTTAGTAACAGTTTGAATTTTTAAAATAAAAAGCTATTGAATCATCGTCGAATTACCCGATATTACCCGTTTGCTAAAATATATGTTAAGCTCTCTGAGTAGCGCCGCGGGTTTAGCTCTACATCGTTTATCTTTTTTACACTTCGTAAGTGTAATTATTACACATGAAATTATTATTATTATTTTTAGTTATTTATTCCTTTATTTTACTTTTCAGAATATGAGCAGCTGAATCTGCCTGAGCAAGGATATTTAAGATATGAGGTAAAACACGCCGGCAGCAACATGCGGGCTTCACGACACTCAACCGACTAGCTGACATTCGCTGCGGGTTACTGTCACACTGAGGTAAAATTATAAAAAAAATATATCTATTTTATCTAATATTTATTATTTATAAACTTTAGCTTAAAAGTTAAAACATAAATGAATAATCATAATTTTTTATATCATGAAATCAGGATTTGGTTATAAATACCTTAGAATAGGTATTTCTTGGCAAATTATAGTAAAAACATTTAGTAAGAATAAGTAATAACTTAATATAATAAATAGCTCGAGCCCTACTTTTGGCTAAGAGAAACTAAACACGCTTGTGTGCCAAGGCCGACGGACAAATTGATATTACATCGGGTGAGAGTCTGTCGCACCGACTTGCGCTTGCAAATTTGCCGTTTGTCACGTTTTTATGCGACTGCAACACTCTAAAATTATAATCTCCTCTGTCAAAAGACGACTCATTAAACATTCAGAAACAGGCTCCGAAATGAAGAAATTCTTTATCTAAAATGTCACTTAAAATTGTTGATACAAATTGCAAATCGATAGGTCAACGAGCCGACACGGTGCTGCGCTAAAATTAGACGAGGCCACTAATGTACAGATAAAGTGCTCCTCTGTAATCGCTTGAAATATGACTCTTCCAGCCAGACTCGATTAACGTGGAGCCATGTCTCCAGAGCAATTTATTTGGAGTGAAAATAACAGATAAAATCCTAAAAAAAAAGTATGTTTTTTTAATGATTGTAAAAAACGGTACTATATTACAAAATAATTATTTTAAAAATAAATTGCAATTAGTCTGAAATCTACACTCAACAACTTTTCAAAAAATATTAATACAATATCAAATACAAAATATGTACCCGAAATAAAATATGTCGTTGTTT
Organism: Melitaea athalia; assembly: GCA_905220545.2. Lineage (NCBI taxonomy): Eukaryota > Metazoa > Arthropoda > Insecta > Lepidoptera > Nymphalidae > Melitaea > Melitaea athalia. The sequence continues at coordinate 13,468,601 of HG992180.1, read as the reverse complement.
TTTTTTTTTAAGAAAAACCATCTAGATAAGTAACAATACAAATTTTACCAACTAAAACTTTTAATCATATTCAAAAAGCAATCGACGACAAACTAACTCAATTTTGTTTTGTTAATTATTGTTATTGGAGGCTTATCCTAACCATCTAGAGCCTTTGATAATTTCAGTTAATTTAGACAAGCGTTACATCTTTAAAATTAATAAAAGTATCTATAGACGAGTTACAATTGAATATCATAGTCGGCATATTTTGCTTTGTGCACTTGAACCGAATGAACATTCATATGACCGTGCAAAATGCTAATTCCGTGTTGTATTGCAAGTGGTTACAATATAATCGATCCTCATCAATCACGGAACGTAGTGGAACGAATGCTCATTAATGACGTGGTAATGATGATATTCAAATCGGGCATTCGAAATCATATTGCACTTCAGTGCGTCTGTATAGGCTTAAAATAACGCAATACATGAATAATACAATACACACTACCTTTAACTATTGTATGCATTTCTGTAAGGCCACTCTGATTGAGTACCTATTACTTTTCTTTAAAAATCAATTTACGCTAAACTTATTTGGAGACTAGTCGATATTTAATTTAAATATCAGAATACTTGATATGAATAGTGAATAAACGAATTTAAGAATTATGTATAAAAATGATATCTACATTTTGTTATATATTTTACCTTTACGTAACTAACTAACGTAGTGGCACCAATGACCGACAAGAACCAATAACCGACACTTTATTTTTTGATTCAATAAAATAAGAGTAGGAAACCGATTTCTTATTATAACAACACTGTACCATACATAGCACACTTTTAATTGGCTCCCATTGATATTTGAGCTAAATCTGCCATTTTTTTTGAAAATGGTGGTATCACAACTGATTTCGGCTGGAGTAACAGTGAAAATTAGAACATTTCTTAGTGAAATCCTTAAGGAAGTGAGTACATTTTTTTGTTAATTATACAAATGTATTGTAACTTATTTGAATTTTATGTTTTTCACGGGTTATTATATGAACTATAGGATCGATTTTTGTTATAACGAAAGTTTAAGGTTATTTTGATTTTAGTAAAATGATGGTGTCGATCACTGGTTTTTCACAAACTGACTTTTCCAATAATCGACATGTGTCGATAATAATTTTTTGCAACATTTTTCATTTGACAAGCGAATATAGTTCTTCTTACTTTGCGTATTTGGTAGATATTTGAAGTTAACTAATCAAAGTTGAGCAACCAGTAATCGACAAGTGACGATTATTGGGGAATAATATGTGTCGATGATTGGTTCTTACAGATGGCTCCGAGAAAAAATTATACTCTCGATCACTCTCGATCAGTTAGAAAAAACCGTAGAAGCTGTAAAAAATGGCGAAAAGATTGCAGTTGCTGCGAAACGTTTCGGAGTACCTAGGATTTCGCTCCATGATAAAATTTCGGGAAAAACACCAATGGGTTGCGCTATGCGGCCGAGCACAGTTTTAACTAAAGGGGAAGAGGATATTTTGGAAAAGTGGATATTAGCGTTATCTGAAAGACATATTCCACTGACAAAAGATTCGTCGTTTCGAGTAGTAGTGATAAAGGAACCTATATGTTTAAAAGTGATATGTTAAACAAGAGAGGGTTTTATAGAATTCCAGAAATAGATAAATATTTGCCAAATATGTATGACTTTTAAAACAGATCTCATATTATAATAGGTAATAAAATAATATTGTACTTAGGTAGTTAATCTTTATAAAAGGATCTCTTATAATTAATAAATAACTAACTAAAAATATTTACTACAAAAAGATCTCGTAGGTATATGCGCTAAAGCTACTTAGAAATTTAAAAACGATCTCATTTACGTCTGTTATGTATGTCTGTTATGTTTTTGATTGAATTTACTACAAGTTATGGTATGGCTGATTATTATGTAGCTATAATAATTCATAATAATTACGAAGCTGGTAAGAAAACATTGTTTCCAAATAGATACTTGATTACAAACTGAAAAAGTGATATGATTACTAATAAATATCTAATAAATAATTAGTTAAGTAAGAATAACTTTAGGTACAGTAAATATTGTTGATTTTTGCAATTGAAACTTTTTGACAATTTTGTTTGTTACTTATATTGACCTTTTTTATTATAGTTACAAAAGTGTGTATCTGTGTATTTGTGATTAATACACTTCAGAAAGAAAAATTTGGACATCTTACTGTGGACAATAAATGAATACTTATTAAACAGTTAATTTTATTTTAATCATCCACTAAGGGGGCAGGGATTTGGCAGATACACATTATAGGTAATAGTCGATAACTGGGTGTCGGTAACTGGTAACTGTCGATGACTGGGTGTTGATTACTGGAGATTCGGTGTCGATGATTGGAGATTTATGCACTTTTTCCGTTTTTGGGATTTTTTTTTAATCCGTGTATAGTTAATAAAAATAATACATCCTATTCTTATATCAAGAATATACCTTACCATACTCAATTGATACTTTTGGTTTAAAGATGACTAAATGACCTTTAATTTTATAAAGAAGCCCACTATCTCCTTAAAGTGTCGATCATTGGTGCCACTACGTTACGAGTATATATATTTAATGTCATTGTAATTGTGATTTCCATTTAAATCTCAATTTTTAATACTGTTTTCTTAGAAGTACGTATAATGAAGGTCTAATCTTTATTTTTATATGGACTAACTGGTTTGAAATTTAAAATTTCGATATGCAGAAGGAAAAAAAACAAAAATAAGTATACTTTTGCTGACCGTTTAGTTGAGACATTCACTTGTTTGGTTTGTATTGGTCACACGAACAGTAAAGTAGAGTCTTACTTACCTACTGACATAAAAAGCTTCGCAGTCGGAATGCTATCAATTCTGCGTCCACTTCATATTCGAGTCTAAAGTAGCGTATTTAATATGACTTTGTCGAAAGGTAAGAACATGAAATAAAATAATAAATTAAGATTCGTTATGTTTTTGTTTAACATTTCTTATAAATTAATAAATTACGTTCATCAGTCAAAATGTGATGTAAATATTCATGATTAGCTGCCCGGACAGACTTCGTTCTGTTTGTTATGTTTTTTTTTGGTTTTTCCTTCCTTAAAAACCTTCCGTGGGATTTAAGGATCATACAAAAAAAAATAGCCGAATTGGTCGTGCCATTCTCCAGTAATGCGCTTAGCAACATTCATTTTTATTATAGAGATTACACATTTTAGAATACCTACTTTAAACAATATGCTTCTTTTCATATAATACACGTTCACGAATAATAATGTGTACGTATAACTTTAAAGCTTATTACAGTCTACAAGTAATCTAAAGCGATAAGCTATTAGCAGATCGTTATAGTTCGATTACGAAAATTAGGAGTTGAATCGTGCTTACTGAAAATTCAATATAATTACCAATTGATTTGAATATGCTATCGATACTTTATTATTTGTAATAATACGTTAAGGTAGTTCTAAAACTAATTATACGTCAACCTTGAATGCCACTCGGCTACTGTACCGGAACCGAGCCTTGCAAATAGGTTAAGAAATAACATTCTTGTGTGCATATTAGCGTTACTATCTGGAATAAGAACTTTGGAAGTACGAGTACCTAGTTACTACTACCATTGAGTAAAACCTTTCTGTATTACGTAGTCAGTTTAGTTTTTTATTGTAAATTGAATACTAGAATGCTCTCTATTCGACTGTATTTTTTACGTGTATAGCACACATAACTCTTTAATGGATGTGCCGATTTTGATGGATCTTTTTTTTTATTAAAATTTTTAATATCATCAAGATCTAAAGAGTACTTTTTGAATTATCGCTATTAATGCGTATTTAATTGATTATATTTCAACTACCTACCTTATATTACTGGTTGATGTAAATTTAAATTGGTTTCTTTTTGTTTACGAACAAACACAGTTTTTTCTTCTTAGCGTCGAGGTTCACTGAACAGGCATATTTTGACAATCGTTACGTTCAAAAATCATAGCTGCGTCACCTCCATATTACTAACTTGTGTCGTAAAATCTAAGCGCAATATTTAAAGGTCTTCAAAGGCGCGATCGAGACTGGAGAAGTGCGAAATGTCAAGGGCGAAACGACGTCAAACGAGTAATAATGTATTAATGTTAGTTCTCTTTTTCTTTTATAAAAAATTATAGTAAAATTTCCGATTTCCTCTATTCAATCCGAATATTAAATATGTTAAAAATTATTTTAAAATAAGTGAAAACGTCTAAAAATATATGTTCTACCACTTTTATTTTTATTTGTACTATTTTATTTTACCTTTGAAGGTATAATACGACTTAATAAGGAAAACTAAAATTGGATAATTACCTCGAAAAAGTAGTAATAATTATATAATAATGAGGTGACTTACATTATTAATTGCGTAATTGCTTAGATAAAGTATAAGAAAACGTTTTCCACCTTTTATATTTTTAATTTAATCAGCATTATTACTCAGGTAGGTCAGTACTCAGGGACTTTAATATTTATTTTGTCTACAGGCTTTTTAAACATATATAATTTATACAAAAAAAAATTATGAAATAAAGAGTTGCCAACTTTCTAACTCACTTTAAACTGTTTGTATGGAGACTGTCCATGATTTAAACGAATGTCAATTGTCGTAATCATAATCACACACCAAGGGAATAGGAATTATGTAGAATGATTGGCTTTGACATTATTGTCCTTGCACTACTTCACATGAATCAAGTCATTTTAGCTAAAATTTATTTGTCATTAAGATCAACTACCCCAATTTAGTTCAAACAAAGATTTGCGTTACTTTTTAAGGTTCCATACACAAAGCGTACCAATAAAATTTATATTAATATTATTAAGACTATATGTAATAAGTAATAACTTTGTACCCTTGTGGAGCTATGGAAGATGTAAATAAATTTCCACAAAATGTGTATTGCCATTTACTATAGCCGCTTTATTAAGCCTTGAACAAGAAACATTTTATCAGCGTTTTTAAATTGATTTTAAAATAACGAAATATATAGTACTCGTATTCAAATAAAGTCATCTTAAATATAAAAAAGATGCCATAAAAGAGACGTTTAATATTTAAAAAAAATCTAAATTTAACATTAATTTGTGTCTCTTTTTCTCCTTTTAAGAATATTACTTAGCTTAAAAACGTTTATGAAAAATAATACAAAAATAAAACAGTTTTTACACTCGCTTCTAAGATATCGAAGAAAGTAAAAGTTGCGTTACCTTGCATAAGTAGGCTCCGGTTTTAGGCGTAAAAAATTTATTGTGTACGCAAGCAACATTAAACGACTTTGATGTTAAATATTTTGCATTCGTTTTAGCTTGTGTGCCTGAGTCAGGCGTGTTGTCCATCGATAAACAACTATCGATAGTGGAGACCAATTTCATAATACTGATACTATCATAAAGATCAATGATGTATCGATAACTGCGTTAACACAACACTAACGTTATACAGCCATAAGATAGTATCAAAAAATTTTTTTCATTCATTATTAAATAACATAAGTGTGTAAGTATTATTAGTTCTGTAGGTTTTGATCTATCTTGTAGGTAGCCTTAACAGTAATGTTAGTGGAAACATACATCAATTTTATCATCATCATCATCAATATGATTAATATAGACAAAGCTTTTGCAATATTATACAATCTGAATATGAAATATAATATCATATCGATATTATAAATAATTTTCGAGGAAAATGATCTATAACAGAACTATCGCTAGTAAGGCATCACTTTGTCAATCACGACACGAATAGGTATATTTTAATGTGCATTAGCAGTAAGGCTTTAGACCTTCCAAAGTATATACATAAATCGATCTCATACTGAGGCTACTTTGTAAGATATGTGACTCAGGAATGTTACAACAACAGGCGTTTCTATCTGAATACAAATTTTGATACAGTTTTACGTAATAAAAGCGTTCCATGTAAACCGACTGGTGGTAAAAGCGGGTTGAGTGCGTTCCGATGTTGCGCAACATTGCGCAGCACCATCACGCGTTGGACGCAAGTGCTTGCAATGCAACTCTGTATTAATCTCCAGATACCCTTATCGGAATATACAGGCGACCCGATGCCAACAGCTATATATTTATACTAGCTGTGCCCGCGACTTCGTCCGCGTGGAATTGAACAAAATATTTATTGTTTAGTTCGCAGAGTTATAAAGTTAAAAAAAAGTAAAATAAAAGTAGCCTAAGTTACTCCTTATTACATTAGCTATCTGCCAGTGGAAGTCCCGTCAAAATCGGTTTAGCCGTTTCAGAGATTACCTGGAACAAACAGACAAAAATTATAAAAAAATATTTTGGTATATGTACCTTGTATACATACATATGAATTTAGTAAAAAGCGATTATTTTAATTTTTTTTTTTTTTTTAATGTAACTAGGTCGGCAAACAAGCGTACGGCTCACCTGATGGTAAGACCGTAGCCTATAGACGCCTGCAACACCAGAAGCATCGCAAGCGCATTGCCGACCCTATCCCCAATCCCCCCAGAAGCTCTGGTCACCTTACTCACCAGGAACACAATACTGATTGAAAACAGTATTATTTAGCTGTGGTCTTCTGTAAGGTCGAGGTACTACCCCAGTCGGGCTTATTTTGATATTACAAACAGACACTCCAATTTATTTGTATGGATAAACGACAACATAATTAAGACAATGCCCTTGCAAAACAATCTCTGCCTATATGATTTGATTCTTAAAAAGTATTTTTTAACAAGCTTTTATTTAACTTGCAATGTATGTATGTATGTAAATTTAATTTAAGTTCGGGTGAAATCTTGCAACTCAATTTTGAAGCTGATATCTTCAACCAATTGAGCTGAAATTTTGTATACAGGTTCAATTTGGATGACAATGCATGGTTTGTATGTATGTATGTATGTTTGTTTGGGTGAAATCTTGCAACTTAATTTTGAAGCAGATATCTTCAACCAATTGAGCTGAAATTTTGTATACAGGTTCAATTTGGATGACAATGCATGGCTTGTATGTATGTATGTTTGTTCGGGTGAAATCTTGCAACTCAATTTTGAAGCAGAAATCTTCAACCAATTGAGCTGAAATTTTGTAGTACCTAAAACTAGGAAATCACTTAAGGTAAACGTATTAAATACATAGTATCGTACGCATCTTGAATTCTTAATAAAAACAATATCATTTGGTTAATTCGAACCAAATTTGTCTTAACAAATATTGTTAGTAAACATACAATCAGCGAAAGAGTACCTACTACAAAAATATAACTAGCAACCATTTCCTGTATATAAAGAAATATCATATATCTAAGTACATAACGACCTACGTGAATATTAATTAATCTTTAGATCAGCGCGTCTAAGGAATTATAGCCTTGGTTAGAATAAGGTATAGAAAACGTTACTGCCCTTGGTTCACAGCAACGATTTGCGGCGATGCAAACCAAACGCCTGTGCATACCACCTACAAAATTGTATAATTCTTATTCAAGTGATGAATCATTTTATTCTTATGAGCGTGTAATCAGACAATCTAATATCTGATGATTTGATGAGACATTCTATACATGATTGTTATCTCACTCAGGTGAGCGAATGTAGTACATTCTCATCGATAAAATGTTTTTATCTTTTGTCCGAGATTAGGATCTAGGAATACTGACTTGAAGTTATTATTTTTTGTTTTTGTTTTGGGGTAATTTTAAGTGGCATTTTTGGCACAATTAAAGTAAAGTCATGCAACAATATTGCCGCTCAAGTTAAAAGATATGTCCCAGTGATCGTCCAGCTACAGTACAACACAAATGCAAAACTAACCATTTAGTTTGAAAGCTCCCTTATTGCGTTGATGTAGTGCAGTAATTGTCCTATTCGTAATACATTCGATACCGCAAAAGCAGCAATAATTAAATTATTAAAAATATTTGAGACTAACAAAATAATAAACCGAAATAATTTGACTAGCTTTTTATGCGGTCAATGACATACAAATTACTATTCGATATTAAAAGTGAAGACATCGTGTTTCAAAGAAATGCACCTATGACACTTTCTCCATTGTTGCGATTAAAACACCGTAGCAGATTTTGCTATGCTCCGCTTCTTGTCCCTATCATATGTTGACATGATGTCTACTTTTACGGGTGTGCATATGTATATGTTCACTGTCATCGATAAAGCGTTCCAATTCTTACCTATCTACTAGATGACCCGACGAACTTCGTACTTCCTCAGGATTAAATGAAAGGGACACATTGTCAGAATTCAAAAACAAAAAATTTGCAGAAAAACAAAATAAAAAGAAATAAATCTATATTATCTTTTAAATCGGACCAAATTAAAGACAGTTATAAAATCTAATCAATTTCTTCAAAGGTTGAATTAAGTAGTATCGGAGTTTATCAACTTACATCGAGACACCAAATTTTTATATATTCTATCTATTAGGTAGGGATCCCTAGTCCATATTTTTCACCTGATTACTATCAAGCTAATTTTCCGGGAGTAGCTTCATTTTGATGAGACGAACAAAAAGTTCCTCTTCGAAAACTCTCGATTGTGGTAGATAATAGAGTTAGCAGGAGATAGAGCAGCAGTGAGCGTAGGACCGGGATAACGTACCACGCAATTTGTAGGACAATATTACCATCAAATTATATAAATATTAACTAACTAAAAGAATCATTCTTCATTTCATTCATTTCAATAACTAAAAGAAGAAAAAATCAGCTGGTTAGTAATAATTTTTGATGACCTTATGAGGTCATCAAAAATTGATATTTTTTTTCTGATTTTTCCGGTCCGCGCTGCACGCCGCTAATTTTAATATTTTTTTTAATAGTTTTTTTTTATTTTTTTTTAATTAGTTTGCCAAAGAAGTTTCACTTCTATAGTGTGTGAATCGCTAAAGAAATAATAGACTAAAATAATTAAGTTAACGACGAAATAAATGAAAAATGAAGGTGATTTTATAGATATATTTTACATTAATAGATAATACAATTCACTGTTCACTGTGTTTAGGTACAATGTTTAATTGTTAATGAGTATAAGTAATTTTATTTAAAAGTTTTTCAAAGTAATATAGTTTACCAAAGCTTACTAACATAATTTAAATGTCATTAAAATCTCATTCAGTTAAAAGTAATTTCAAGATAAGTATATTTTATTTAATAGTGTTTCCTCAAACAATTAAACGCGAATGTATATGTATATAAATATATAACAAATAGAAACTGACCTGGTTAAAAATACCAAAACCGTCAAAACGAACCATTTTAAAGCCACATTCTTTATCAAGCTTTACATTTTTGCTACGCGAATGGATAGTAACACATAATACCAATTTGGGGACAATTTGATTACACTTTTTTGTTTTATAATAACGTATTCATTGTAAATTTTTCATACCTATTTTCTTTTTCTGTAAAGTATTTTTTCTCTGTGTAGTGAATGTTCATATGATTATGGACTGAGGATTACGCTATTAAAACTTTTATTTACTTATGTATAATAAATATGTTTAAACTAGATTTCAAAATATCAATTCATCTAATGAGGCTAAAATGTACAAATATTATGCAATAATACAAATCGTTATCCCCTCATAGCTTAAGTGAAGTATTGAGAATTGAGATAATGTTACTTAATTATAACTTGTAGATCAAGTAGGCGATTACAGCATCTTGAAAGTGAAATAAACGTAGAATAATTTCTTCAGTCACGTTTTCATTGAGACTCTGAACAACAAACATTTTTTATTCAATAGTAAAAAAGTAACTTTGATTTTTCATAGAAAATAGTTTTAATAAATTGCCTTATTTACATAATAAAAATAATTAATTTAAAAAGTTAAATTTTATAAAAAAAATTGACCTAGAAACTTTAATAGACTTATAAAAATACAACGAAAAGTAGTACTACAAATTTATCTTATGTTAATATTTTCGTAATTTCACGAGTAATTTTAAATATCTATCTGTCACAGAAGATACTCGTAGGAGTAGATTTATTTCATCAAAAGTAATTAATACACAAATCAAACGTAATAAAACGTTTACCAATTTTGATATTAACAATTATATTGATTTATTTTTAATAAACAAACTCAACACAAGCAATGATTCGAAAGAACTACGTATGTCGGAAGAAAAAAAAAAACAAAATGAAAACGATTTGTTTACGAATGGCCACCAAACAAAAGGTCATGGGAATTGATTTGGCGTTGAAACTGTATAAATCAGTAAGGAATGACAATACAAATTTTAATTACACCGCGTAATGTAAGAACGTAATTATTACCTGTGTAGAGGCCGACTCACGCCGAAACGTGATGAACGCAACACGAAAGCAAGGAAACTCTCTAGACAAACAGGTACAAGTCTAAACAATTCTGAGATACGTTTTTGTTATTTATCACGGATTTTTACAACTTTCTATCGCTACTTTGCGAGATTTAAATAAAAATCATTTTTATAATCGTTTCATGACAACTATAGATGTATCGCTGTTTGTAGAAAAATGTAGTTGAAGAAACAATCCAAGCGCAACGATTTGGGATATATGTGCTAATTTAATACTATGATGCCTTCGAAGTTATCATAAAGGCTTTTATAAATACTTTAAACAACATCAAAATTTAACCTCAAAACTAGAAGTTGAGTTGTTAGGTTGCAAGGAAAGAATAAAGAGGGAGGTTTATAGATTGCAAATAAATGATGAATGTAACAATTACGCTTTAATCAAAGATAACGGAAATTAAAGTTCACTATCGTCGAATACTGACACTGCACTGAAATTTCAATATCAATCAAAACCTATGCCGCAGAAGTAGGTACATACCACTTCGATGCTCTAACACAAATCTAATAGAAAGCCTTCAGTTTGGCTAAGGCATAAATTGACTTTATTATGCGTTAATTGACAAGTATCGAATGTACACTAAAGATATAGAATGCATCTCAAAATTTAATTACTATTAGACCACTCAACGCGACTGATCCCACTTCGTCTAGTTCGTCTAATAGACACGCTACTTCATACAAATTGTAATTGAGTAATATTCGCATAATATCATTATTAATGATTGATTCTGTTGTAATAATGTTAAATAACTGAACGTCAGTTATAAAACACACTTAATAACAGTTTTAATTAATGAGTTTCCAATAATCGTTAATTTAATCAAGATGAAGATATTACGTTGATGATAATAATACGTTGTTATTGTTATAATATTATTATGATATAAACATTCAGATGTTATTCGTGGTCTAAATCCCTGACACAGGTTTTACATGATACTGGGAGCTTCAACTATCGAGGAAAACTAAAGATTACATAACAAAACCGACTGTCAAGAATCATCGCAACTCTATATGTAGGTCGGACTCTATATTGAACTTGAATTGAGAAGGTACTTGTACTATGAGAGGCTATTAAAAATTGGACCATACAACGTTAATAATTGCGCAAGGTATTACAAGTGCGTATATTTACGTAAAATGGATTAAGTAATTATGGAATTAAACTTGTTATTATAAGCAAAATAGATGTATATACGGTATTATTCAGTCACATAATATAAATTACCTTTGGAAATGATGTATTCATACTGAGGTCAAAATGACACACAAATTCAATAGACATGAGGATCGTCGGTTGATATATTACATAACGAATAGACCATGAGAACTTTTCTTTCGAAATTGCAGATAAATTATAAATGTCAATAGTTACATTGATTGCTATATTTGGATATAATATAAACTATTTACCAAGTACGAGACACGAGTGCAGTAATCGTGTATGAAGTAATAATAAACGCACCAATTTCAGATTAATACTCTATAAACACACTTATGATCCATTATGTATGGCAACCTGCAATAAGACGTGGTAAATTTATCATTTATATTACACTTCCTTTGAGAATTGATGAATGATATGTGTTTAATTTAAATTGACATTTTATTATAGTAAATTATACACAAATTGATAGAAGTATGTCTCGCGGTACATGATAGATAGTCTATCAATATAACTTTTCTATAGTGAACAATATAAGACAAAAATATGCTTATCCGTTAAATTCACTATTGAAACAAAATACAATTGATATTACTATTAGTATAACGTTTAATAAATTTTAGATCTGTAATCTAAAAGCATCCAACATTGCTGCTATGCTACTTACGTACCTATTTACTTTAGCAGTTTTAAAATTCGTTTTATTTTTTATTTTTGTGTTACCCACACATAAGTAAATTATAAACATTTTTAAAATCATGCCAAGGTTTGCTTAAAAACCAAAATCATCATATCAAGAATTTCGACCCAGCTTGATGTGGATCTATAGCTCAGTTGGCAGAGCGCTGACACGGCACGTCAGAAGGCGCGGGTTCAAATCCCGCTGGATCGAAAAATTTTGATATTATGATTTTAAAAAAAGTTTTAAAATTATCTTATCTCGCGTTTCTTTGTTTTTTACAATAGTGATATAAAAAAAAATAAGTATATTCTAGGAAATGTACCACGGCCAATTGCAATTTTATTGTGTGCCTAGATAGTACTAGGTACTTAACTAACTATTAGGTAGTAAGTTTTAGGTAGGAATGCTTAGTAATTATATCGTCTATTTCATATTTGTGTGCGGAATAGATTCTTGAGTGCAAGAATGAAGTGTAGTAAAAAACGTGTAAAATCACTTTTCAATCATGCAAAAAGTGATATTTAGAACCGGTTTTACATATTGTGTTACAGTTTATCCTCCAAATAAGTTATGAATAGACTTTACCAGTAGAAGGTAGATCCATTTCATTAGGCCATTATTCCATTCCATTCCAATCCATCAGGACCTGTTTCTCCTCAATTAATAAACTACAACTTTTACACTCATATTTGCGAATAGAACTCATAAAGTTAGTGAGTGGGATTCGATGATAAAAAAATAGTATATATCAAAAACTTTTATCTCTTGGATACCGTCATCCATCAAATAGCGTAATCCACAACCGGTGAAACAAGCCCTTACTAACTGACTTACACTGAAACTACGTAAATACTACGACTACACAAGGCTAACGGATATTTACCAAAATACCAAAAAAAATCCATTATAATTGCGTGCACGTGATATACTTCAAGCTGTCTCTCTATCTAAACCGATTAAATCAAATTGCAGATGAAAAACACAATACCTGCAAATTCTGCTATTTTAAAGTTTGTTCAATTATGTAGGTACTGTGTATGTGTGTATCATATGCCTACTTGTATTTTGTTCACTTCACGAGACGCTTAAGAAAAACAAACACTCTTGATGTTATGTGCACAGATTTAAGTCTCGACATAATTCCAAACCTTACATTATTTTTAACCGACATCCAAAAAGAAGGAGGTTCTCAATTTGATTCTACTTTCTTTTGGTATGTATATTACCTCAAAACTTTTGTCTGGGTGACTTCTTTTTTTTTACCTAATGCATATTTATTTCAGTACCTAATTGAATAAATGACGGATACGGCAATCAAAGTAATTATTTCAACGTTGATGTGTGAGTAAACAATAAAAACTTCTCAGAACGACACAGGAAATGTCGAGGAATTCAACGGAGGCGGTAGACGGACAGTTGTTTAGGTGGAGGGCTTTTTGCGCTAATAATGTTATATTATTAGACGATCACGATACCGTCTTGCATGTATGAACCCGTTAGGTTTCTTTTGATAAAATATATTTAGATATTGTGCTACTTACAACATTTTTACAAAAATATAGAAAAGACGATGCATTTTCATTTCTCGCCTGATTTCTGATTTCGACGAGGCACAAAATGAGAAAATACTTTTAGCGCTTAACAAATATTTTTTTATTATTATTATACGAATATAACAAATTAATTGACACCCCTTAGATTTTTTTTGTGAGTCTCAATCAGAATATATTTTAATAACAATTTTAAATTGCATTTAAAATATTTAAAATTTATAATTTATAATTGTATAAAATTTGAATAATTCTTATTTTAATGAATTTAAAATAACAATAAAAAGAACTTAAGTCTTTAGTAATCTGACCTTCAGTTGCATTCCTCAGCTTGTCATCCAGGATATGAACTATTTTATTCGGCCAATAACCTCGACAAACTCGGCTAGACAGACAATCAAAACTAATTACAATTTTCACGAAATATGTCTGTAAAAGTTGACACTTATCATTGTAAATAGACTCGATCATAGAATAAATTATTTAATCTTCAGTTAGTAATTTATTAATTAGTAAATAACAATATTTTAAAATTTTATTAAATCCTACACGTAAATATAATCTACCCGTTTCACTAACAGGTAAACGTACATAATATGTATGTAGATAACACAGTGTAAAGCTGTTCTGAAAACTATTATCTTGAATCAAATAGGAAATCAGTTTTATATTCAAATTGAGTTCCTAGAAATTTACATTATGTCTACGTACTTTTGGCTGTCTTTAAAGTATGTGGATAAAAAGTAATAAGTAATTGTATCCTGTTTATTTAGTAACGGGTGACGTGTGGAACTGACTCACTGTCAATCACATTCATCTGAATGTAGTGTACACATTGTCATGACATTCATTCTACGCACTCACTATAGACCAGACTATGAGACCTGAACACAGTTTTTACTTCTATTAGGAATAAAATACGTAAGTTTCTTTTTTATTTTATTTGCATGTTGTAACACCGCTAATGACTGTTATCGATTACAACCATATCTAGAGCTCAACGTTTAACTTTAGTCGTAAGACCTTACTTTGAAATTGAAAGGATGTTGAAATAAAAACAAATGTTGTAATTTTTCATATAAAATGAACCATAAATAAAATAACAATTGAAAGCGCTAAGCGTAGGTGGCGACGGCGTAATTGATAAGCATAATCAGTGAATCAGGTCTGGAATTGGCTAGGTACATAAACGGTAGTTAAATAATCCCTATATGGCTTCGATATCATTTGGCACGCGCGCCGTAGGTCACTATTATTATATAGCGTACCTAATTGTTCAGAGCGTAGGCGACCCATTGTTCAAGATGTTACGTGAACGAGCTTAGAAATATGTATGTCCGTTTTGGTTTTTATTTCACTGTAATTTATTTAGCAACCCAATAGGTACTATCATGTGAATATAACATACTAGCTGTGCACGCGGTTTCACACGCGCTAATTTGAAAAAAATAGCCTATAGTCTTCCTCGATAAAAGGGCTATCTAACACTAAAAGAATTTTTCAAATCGGACTAGTAGTTTCTGAAATTAGCGCGTTCAAACAAACAAACTCTTCAGCTTTATAATATTAGTATAGATTTTTGTGAAATTTTATTAATATCGAAATAATAGCTTGAAATATTTTATTGATACGATAATATATTTTAATAAGAATGATTTCCAACAAATTAATATGTTAATTATTCTGTTTAACGCCTTAAGAAGTATAAATATTTTACGTTCAGTAAAAATTCAATCAAAGATCGATTACCAGTTATGTAAAGCTACGTTTCGTATGTTATGTTCTTAATAGAAGTAATCACATGTTATCATAATGAAAGTATCGCTATTATAATTGGATCAATTTCGTGACCGACCGTATTACTAACACCAACCAGTTAGGAGTTACTGCGTTCATATAATTATGAAATTCGACAAGGTTTAAATGTTCTCAGAGTCAAAAATATTTACACGGAAACGGACACAATCTAAATTATGTGAAGATAAATGCGAATGTATTATTTTTTTTTAACTGCGAGTATTTTCGAGATGATCGCATACTTACTTCGTACTTTCATTTTATTTTCTTTTAACTTTGTGTTAAAAACGTGTAAATCAACGTGCAAATATAAACAGCTTTTACTATAGAAAAGCTAAGCAGTGGAAATTTTGTCGAGAACAAAAAGAGAACCAATATATAAATTTACCTAGATCCAAGCATACGTTTTTTAATAAGTAAACATAATTACTAACATATTATACACTACCTACGATTGTTACTAAACCGCGCAAATAACTAATAGGCCAGTAAATAAAGCCGTTTTTTTTGGTCAACCTCGCACTAAATTTCCGATCCTTACTGACCATAAAAACACAAAATGCTGACAGATCCAGGTGGAGCTTCGATCGCAATCTTAAAGAAAAGTTTTTGGCCGATATCTCGGAAACTATCCACTTTAGGGCAAAAGTTTTTCGAACTTTTTTTGTAGAAAATAAATTTCGCATCTTTTATTTCCTATAAACTTTTTTGTAAAACTTACCGTTTACGATTTATGGCCCATTTAATGAACCTATTTTTCATTTTTGGCCAATAACTCTTAAAATATTGGAATAATCAATAAAATGCATCTATCAATTTTTTAAGATCACTTTATTCTCTACAACTTTTGTTTAAAACTTTTTTTTCTAATGTCCATACTTTTTGAGTTATAAAATGTTTTAATTGTAAATATTTGTATTTAAAATAAACATGTGGACTGGAAAAATACTGAAAAAATAAAAAATACTGAAGAATATTTCTTAGCAATAAATACTTTATTAATAAAGAAAATTGTTAATATGGTTTAAATAAGTTATATCTTTCTGAATAACATCGATAACATTATTAGTTTTGTAATACAATACTCCTTATGTACCTTTACACAAAGTACGAGTACATCACGCAATGCCTGTAACATACTGACCGCTATATGCCCGCGCCGCTCAGTACCTCCTACTCGTCGAGTTTCTGACATAACGGACCCGCTCAATTGCTCCGTTAGTCTATACCTCAATACGTACTATATTAAACGCATATATTTTTGCATAAGGATTGCAAGTAACAAAAACTCGCATTGAGCTAGTTCAATAAGTATTGAGAGAGTTTTTACCGTTGAATATATTATTAAAGTTTGTATAATCTTACAACTGGATTTACCCAGTTCAATTCGAAGTTTTCACCTTTGTAATTCAATGCCTGTAAATCTTTTATCGTATTCTTACTGCTTCACTCTATCACAACGTGATGCTTTATAGTCAGCGGCCTTATTCTTTTTACTACAAAGTTTATCTAACAAAAAAATTAAATAATAACGTTTGATTCTAAAATGAGTACGTGCAATTAGCAAATTATTGGTGTATTTTGTAACATATCAAAGGTATTTAATTGCGTAGACCACGGGATTCTATTAAGTAAACTTGAGAATTACGGTATAAATGGTAAAGCTCTTAATTTCATTGCTTCATAATATCTAACTGATAGAATTCAACATGTATCAATAAATGTAACGAAGTCTTCTGGATCTGTGCTAAAAATGGGCGTTCTACGGGATCGATTCTAGGCCCTTTTCTTTTTTTAATATAATTATGTAAATTATCTGCCATTTTATGTTAAAAGTATTTGTGAAATTGTGCTATTTGCTGATACATCGCTTATTTTTAAAATTGTTAGGAAAAAAGATTATGACGACGTGAACAGTTCTTTATTGCGAATTCAAGGTTGGTTTAAAACAAACAACTTGGTTTTGAATTTGTGTGCGTTGTGTTTGCGTTGCAAAATGTTAAGCATGCAAATTATAATTTAGAAATAAATAATGAGAGGCTTATTGTTAGTGATACTACAGTTTTCTTAGAGATAAATTTGGACTCAACCAAACTTCAGCGGAAGTCCCATTTGTCATCTTTGAATGGTAGACTCAGCTTCGCAGCATTCGCAGTTAGAAAAGTACTCTGAGCTCTGATAACCTTACCGTAGGAACAACACTGCTTGAAAGCAGTATATTTAGTTTGTTATCTTCTGTAAGTACCTACTTCCCCAATCGGGTTGCTCCAGATTTTGAACAGGATATTTCCCGCTATACCCTATCTCAGTCAAAACTTACAAACGTATGAGTACTCTATTTTACTGCATCAGCAGTCACCGAAACTACTAAATTGTGGTAACTATTAAATTGTGGCTTGATTAAAATGTCAAGAAATTCTTGAGCAAGTCACAATATTGTTGTGGTCCTTTGCTTTTAAAACTTAATTGTAAATCGTGACAGCAAATTATTTACATCATCACAGTTATATTTTTACGTGTCGACTTTAAAAATAATTTTTATACTAGCAGACCCGGCAGACGTTGTCCTGCCCGGAAAACAGGTACCAAATTTGATTGCTTACATATCGATAGCAGCGCCACCTACCGGGTCCAATTGGGATAAAAAGTACCCTATCTCCACAAATTACTGATGCTTACAAAATTTGATAAAAATTGGTTCAGGAGTTCGGAGTTTATTGGGAACATACATCGTGCACAAGATTTTTATAGGTATATACGAGTATAAGATTATCACCAAACAGTATTTATTACATCACAAATATTTTTGACAAAAAATGGCAGGCCTTTTATATACTGTTGTTATTATTATTATTATTATTATTATTTATATTGATTCGAGGTTCTCTTGGTCCTAAAAGGCTGGATTAGAAATTGAAACTAGGCCCTACATTACCCAAAGTTCTTAATGTATATTATTTAGCGATTTCTTTATAGTATTAACTAGCTGACCCGGCAAACTTTGTCTTGCCGCTGAACGCTATTAAAAAATAAGGGATTGGTGGTAGAAGGGTGAAAATTTAGGGTTGTATGTAGTTTTTAATGCCAAAAAAAAATGAATCGCTGAATGTGTTGCTAAGCGTAAATCTCGAGAGTACCTGAACCGATTTCGCTAATTCTTTTTTTATAATATTCCCTGAAGTACGAGGATGGTTGTTACGAAGAGTAAAATTTACAAAATTGGCTGAAAAAGTCTTAAAACAACACTTTTCTATATTCCCATACAAAAGTTAAGACAGGACAACGTCTGTCGGGTCAGCTAGTAATTAAATAAAAATAAATTAAAAGTAAAAAACTTTTTAAAAAACAAGCTTTTATTTGAATGCGCTAGTTAACCATGCATTGTTATCCAAATTGAACTTGTATACAAAATTTCAGCTCAATTTGATGAAGATATCTGCTGCAAAATTGAGTAGCAATATTTAACTTACATACATACATACATTGCAAGTTAAATAAAATCTTGTAATAAAAAAATTGCCAAAAAAAATAAAAAAATATATTTAGAGGTGGGTCTCATCCTTATCATTTAAGGGTATGAAAAATAGATGTTGGCTATATAGCGCACAAATTTTCATAAAAATCGGTCCAACCGTTTTGGAGGAGTTTGGTAACAAACACAAACGCGACACGAGAATTTTATATAGGTAAGTATTAAAAAAATTATCATAAAACACACATTATATAAACAAAAACTAGGTAGGTACCGAGTCAATAAAAAAAGTGTCAATATGTTTTATTTCAAAACAAACTTCACTTTCTGCTTAAAATTTCGATTTCTAAGTCAATGTTAATGAATGATTTTATAATAGTGTAATTTTATACTGTTTGAGGAACATAACTACTTTCTATACATTTATTTTCAATGTTTATTCCTATTTTGATGTCCGGGAAACCGCATAGAGCGTGCGGTGTGCGAGTCGGTAAAAATTTGGTTTCCAGTAAAAACTTTGCTGTCAATAATCCATTGCCTTTTATGTCAAATTAGTAGATACCGTAGATACAATCAATTACCAAAAACAGATTCTATGTTATGCTTATTAATATAATAATAAATAATTATGTACTTCATTATGATGAAGGTAAAGATACCCAATTAATATTTACACAGTAGGTAATTTATAGTATTTAAATACGCTAGTAAATTAGAAATTGTTCTCTAACTATGATAAATGAGTATTTCTATTGGTTTATTCACTTATTTTTAAAATTGTAAACGAAATTCTATTCCAAAATCTAAAAACAAACATATTTACCAAATTAAATACTAAGGAAGTAAATCAATCCTTTGCTAAAAAATGAAGTGTATACGAGTATATTATCTTATTTAATGTTTTCTAATAAAATTGGCCAAACAATTTAAGAGTGCGCATAATGCAAAATTACCATCTTCTATTTGTTTTGACATGAAAAGTTCCAGACCAAATCTTAAAATAAAAATATATGACAAACTACGTGATATTTGCAAGGGTTGACCCATATCAAAAACATAAAATAAGGAAATTTCCTCGATAAAATATAATCACGAAGTAACCTCTAATTTTTATATTTTTTCTATTTATACTCGATATGGTTATGACCATTAAGACAAAAATTTGATAATTAATTACATTTAAATATGAGTAAAGGCTATGCAAAGGCATTTAATGTAATTACTTTTAGTTTCGGAATTATATACAAAATAACATATTTGTCGTTTTTTACATTCGTAATGCGCTCAAAACTATATCGTCTATCGCACTCTGACACGAGGCTTTGTGTATATTTTGTTTCATCGGGCGCGCGGGTGAAATCTGATTTTTTGCTCGCCTTATGCACGCTCTTAATAAATAAGACGTTACTGATGACGAGAAATCTACTCTTTGAAACAGTTCCAGTCAAGTCATGAGATAAGTTAATTTTACCTTTCGGGCTTTCGTGTACCTGAACAGAGCGTTTTCTCGTAGTAAGCACTTGTAAAGTTTGTCGCCGTGCACCAATTTCGCGCC
This sequence comes from Melitaea athalia, assembly GCA_905220545.2. Classification (NCBI taxonomy): domain Eukaryota; kingdom Metazoa; phylum Arthropoda; class Insecta; order Lepidoptera; family Nymphalidae; genus Melitaea; species Melitaea athalia. Next base: position 13,447,973 of record HG992180.1, on the reverse strand, counting down.
GGTCTATTGCTTCGGCCTTACGAGGAAACCACGCCCTAGGACAATGTGACACAACCGTCAATAAAGCATTAGCTTTCACAAGAATAAATAATTACCCTCAATTTATCTTATATTTTACCTTTTCATAAATTATATTTTCCACATAGATATACCCTATATTATAGTTTTGTAACAAAAACACAATTTAAGTAAATACCTTTACTGTATATTTACGTAAAGCAAAAAAATAAATATAAGAGTTAGCGGAAGCGGACGATGTGATTTTTTTTTTGAATTATTAACTAATCTGTCTACTAGCTTTATTATGAAAATTATATGCAAGTTTACGTTAAATACAGAAGGAAATATATATTTAAGATTATAATTATGATAAGTATTTTAATTTTGAAATGCAATAAAAATGAATCTTCAAAAATTAAAAAATCAAATTTTTGTTTATTTGTAACTCATTTCAGCGAATGTTCATCATGTAGGTAACATTATATTTGACTCATTTATTACTTTATTATGAAATAAATCCGTTCACTTTTTGTTACAACTTAGTTTAGTTGAACTAATAAATGCAACTAGTGGTCGCCCAGTGGTCGAAATTCAACCATATTTAAAAATTTAAATTAAAAAAAAAATACTGAAAATAAAGAACATTTTTTTTAAATTTCAATTTGACTACAGACTTTGGCAATCAACAAAAGAGTATATATATGCGTGTGTGTCAAATACATGGTCGTGTGTGTCAAATACATGGTCGTGTGTGTCAAATACATGGTAGTGTGTGTAATGCTTTTTTTAATTATTATTACTGATTTAATATATTTTTATGCATAATTTTAAAAAAATATTAGCATTCTGCACTCCTTCTCTATATAAAGTATAAACTATAAGTGTGCGTTATTTAATACTCCTCGTCCGTGTGTACGTATAATGTCGTACTTTAATCATTCGATTGTTTATTAAATACCCATCTAATCTTATGAGTTAGATGTCTATTAGTCTAGAGAATTAACCTTAAATTTGATAAAAACAAAACTAAATTTTATATTCCTTATCAAACAAAACAGTTTATTTATTTGTTTTATTTTATTTATATTTATTAAGAAAACAAAAATTATTCAACGTCATTATAATGAAACAAGTTTTTCGGTTTCGCGGACGTTTCGGATACTTTACAGCAACCATGGTCACGGGAGGACTAAACTAGGGTGGAAGGGAGGGGAGGAGGAAATTCGAGTAAATATTATAAAAAACAATAATTCAACCTCTTTTTAAAAAAACTCTAATGTTCCACTGTTCTTATGTCCAGCGCCCAAGTATTGATATGAATTCGGCTATTAAAGTGACCTGAAAGTTACTGCTTCCTGATTTAGACCGTGAAAGTATTTCCTCTTTTTATTTATAAATACTGACATAGAAAATAATTAAAACGTCAATAAGATGATAACATAGTTAACTATTTAATGGCAAATAGAAAGTTGACGAGTCCGAACTTTAGATGAATGCCGAATTCAAATTAAATATTAGTTTGACGCGTTGGCGCAACGATCACAGCACTGGTTTGTGGCTGTTGCGCTGGCGGGTTCGATCCCCATACATGACAAAACATTTGGCCATACAAATATTTGCCGTGACAGTAAGATACTGAATAAATATATATCTGTCAATTTCTTATTTTATACATACTTTAGTGGATCGGTACATAATATATAGTGGTTTTAAACGTGAGGAGCGCACTGGGAGACGAACTTGAGAAACAGAAGACAACATGAGTGATAATGAAGGGTCAACTAAATTATTTAAAAAAAATTCAAGAAATATTGTCAAATGTTTCACGCCTGTCACATAGAAATAATAAATATAACTTTTAACGAATTAATCTAAATGTATACAACGTGTCAAGATAGTACAATAATATTAGTAATTTTACCGTTACATAGGTCAAATCTCCAAATGAAATTTAGAAAACTGCGGTGTTTGACTGTTTGCAAAAATTTATTACAAATATTTTATTAATCACATGCACTTAAAAATTTATGAATTATCATTTATAGTTTAACTAGTTTAACTAGCCGACCCGTGCCCACTTCGTTGCGCATTATTTATTTTTAATAATTACTTCTAACGACGATATCTCAAAAACTATTCATCTGATTGATATAGTGTAAAGGGCAATTTTAATCTGCATTAAATGCCTAAGCTAAATAACATATTCATTTGGATAAGGATTAATACTGAACTAAAGTAAATAGCTTTGAAAATAGCGTAATTTTTTTAATAAAAAAATTGAACATAAAAGTGGTTATTGCAAGTCAACCGTTAGAGATAGAGATATACTATCGCGGACTTTTTTGTAGCATTTTTATAGATTTTGAATTCGCTAGTACATTACTTAACTATATCTTTGCTAGTTTACGCGTCGTTCGCGTGGAAAGCTCCCAGTTGGCGAGATTTTTTTAATTTACATAAAAGCATAATAAATTATATACCAAACCTTCCTCAAGAATCACTTTTTCTATTGTTGAAAACCGTATAAAAATACGTTTGGTAGTTTTCGAGTTTATCGCGTTCAGACAGACAGGAGGACAGAAAGACGCGGCCGGGGGACTTATTTTTATAATATGTATACTAGATCGTTCAATAAGTCCCGAGACTAACCTGGAAATGGCACATATATTAAAAACTCTTTTGATTTTTAAAAAGTACTGGCTATCAATACAAGAATATGTGTCAAATTTTTAAAAATGGAACAATAAAATTATTGATTTTGAAACATTTAAGTGACGCTACGGTTGTAATTTCGATACAATGGAAAAAAACGAGTTTCGCGTGTTGATAAAACATTGTTTTTTAATGGGAAAAAATACCGTTGAAGCACAGCAATGGCTTATAAAAGGTTATGCAGGATCAGATCCCTCTAAAGCAACCATTTGTCGGTGGTATGCCGACTTCAAACGCGGTCGCATGGACACCAATGATGGGGAACGCTCAGGTCGTCCAAATGAAGCAGTGACTCAACAAAATATTAACCAAGTCCTCAAAATCGTATTGGAAGATCGGAAGGTAAAAGTGCGAGAGATAGCCGAGATAGTGAAGATTTCAGCTGGTAGTGTTTTCACTATTTTACATAAAAACTTGGCCATGAAAAAGCTTTTTTCTAAGTGGGTGCCGCGTTTGCTTACAACTGATCAAAAGGAACAACGTATCAATGATTCTGAGCGATGTTTGGCGCTGATGAATCATAATAAAAAGGATCTTTTACGTCGGTATGTAACAATGGATGACATTTGGATATACCATTTCACTCCGGAATCCAATCGGCAGGCAGCGGAGTGGAGAGCGGCTGGTGAAAGCCGCCCGAAGCGTCCAAAGACTCAGAAATCGGCCGGTAAGGTTATGGCGTCTATATTTTGGGATGCGCATGGAATACTTTTCATCGACTACCTTGAAAAGGGGCAAAATATAAATAGTGACTATTACATGTGCTTATTGGAGCGATTGAAGTACGAAATTGCGGATAAACGGCCTCACATGAACAAAAATAAAGTGGTGTTTCACCAGGACAACGCGCCTTGTCACAAGTCCGTGAGAACGATGGCCAAAATTAACGAATTGGGCTTCGAATTGCTTCCTCATCCCCCTTATTCGCCAGACTTGGCCCCCAGCGATTACTGGCTGTTTGCAGACCTCAAAAAAATGCTTCAGGGTAAGAAATTTGACTCAAATAGTGAAGTTATCGCAGCAACGGAGGCTTATTTTGAAGCCAAAGACAAATCGTTCTACACACATGGGATAGAAAAGTTAGAAAAGCGTTGGAGGGACTGTATCGCTCTTGGAGCTTGTATAGCTCTATGTTGATGAATAAAAATTAATTTTATAAAAAAGACCTTTTTTTAGTACTTAGTCTCGGGACTTATTGAACCACGTGTTAGATAGATAAATTTTAATGAGAAATATAGATATATATTGCGACCTACTTTCTTAACTATTCATTTTGTAAAAGTAGAACATTTTTACATCAAAATGTTTAATTGTTTTCTTATGCAATTTGAATGAAGCATATCGGAACAATTCATTGTGGATGGCTAATTGTAAATGTCGAAACCCTATTGTTATTTTGTGATGCGCGTGCGAAAATTCCGAAGCAGCTATTGTTGAATGGGATATTATCACTACATTATATTAAGCCCTATTATTAGAATGAAGTAGGAATAAACATTGATTATAGACCGAATCTTTTAAGCGACTTACATATGTGACCTCAATGTAATAGGCTAGTAAATATAGACGTTTTATTTTTTTTGGTCAACCTCGCACTAAATTTCCGATCCAATTTTAGTTTTTTGTTAGGTTAAGGGTCACTTACTGACCATAAAAACATAAAATGCTGACGGATCCAGGTGGAGCTTCGATCGCAATCTTAAAGAAAAGTTTTTGTCTGATATCTCGAAAACTATCAACTTTAGGGCAAAAATTATTCAAACCATTTTAGTAGACAATAAAATTTCGCATCTTTTATTTCCTGTAAACTTTTTTGTAAAACTTACCGTTTAAGATTTATGGCCCATTTAATGAACCCATTTTTCATTTTTGGCCAATAACTCTTAAAATATTGGATTAATCTATAGAATGCATATATCTTTTTTTAGATCACTTTATTTTCTACAACTTTTGTTTAAATTTTTTTTTTCTAATGTCCGTATTTTTCGAGTTATAAAACGTTTAATGTTTGACTACCGGGCGTAAAGTCAAAAATTTCAAGGTACGCATAGAATATAATGGCACAAATTCAACAAACTAATTTAAAAAAATATCCCGATTATTTATGTACTTAAAGATTGATAGTTCATTCCCTTACCTGCAATAGTGATTAACTTTTTATATTTTATTTTATTATATTTCTTACAACTAAACTTCTTCGTTACACTCTTCGGAGGAATACAAGGAAAGCTTCAATAATCTCTTTATCTTCATGATCAAACACATCAATGTCAACCGACTCTTCTTTGGAGGCGAGGTTTACTGTCGGTTGATTTGTACATGATTCTGCCGTGTAATTCTCGCAAATCACAGTGCTCAGACCTCCATGGAGTAGACTAAAAAGCTACAATTTTATGATTATAATTTCGTAATATAATAATAGATATTATCGCATCCTATCGATCTAATCGATATTATCGTAACAAAAGGATTTAATATATTGATACAATTTTTGAAGTGAAACTTCTTTAGAATCGTGATTTCAAACCGGATGCAACGGCTAAACAACAGGGAAGGACGAGCCGGCCGGGCCGCGCTGCAAGCCGCTAATTTTAAATTAGTTTTTTTTTTACATTCGTTTTTTTTTAAAATTAGTTTGCCATAGAAGTTTCACTTCCATCGTGTGTGAATCGCACACACACCTTTTTTTATAATCTATTCAACTCTCGGTAATAAAATAACCCCCTTGGAATGTAAAGTGTTAAAACCAAAAACCATGTTAAAACTAAAACCATGTTAAAACCAAAAGAAAAAGAAAATTATTTCATTACCTACTTAATTCCTTATTACAGATGCGACGGCAGGCTCGGATCTCAGCCGGCGGCACGCTTGTTGCGCGTTCCGCCTCTGCTTTACAAGGTATACCATTAATTTAAATTTTTCATTATGGTTTATATAATTATGTTTTAATATATAAAAATTTTCTTTTTCCAAAAGTATTTAGATTGTTTAAATGTTCGATTACTTTTCTTAAATAAATACCAATGATTCGGTGATAATGTTGTATATTTAAAATTTTCAAAAGAGGCAATAATAAAAAGCAAGAAAAAATCTATACTAATATTATAAAGAGGTAAAGTTTATAACTTTGTTTGTATATACGGGGTAATCTTCGCAAATACTGATCCGATCATGAAAATTCTTTCGCTAACAGAAAGCTACACTATTCAGGAGTGACAAGATAAAAGGAAAAAGATCAAAATATATAAAGATTTTAAATCAGCAGGATTTGAACCTGCGCCCTCTGACGTGCCGTGTCAACAATTCAATCTAATCAAGCATTATTATTTGCCTTAGAAATTTTATGGTGATTTTAAAACATTTATATTTATCTGATTTGCTGAAAATAGTGAGAGTGTATTGGAACATATCCACCGTACCCTTCTTATGTGAAATGGATTATAACGCCCAACGAAGTGGGCACGGGTCGGCTAGTATATATATTTAAAACTAATGTAACTAATTTATCTGTAATCTAATTTCAGTTTGGTTGTGGCTGCTGCTTTTTGTATTTCAAAATGAATTTCGGATATCAAGGTCCATTCAACCTGGGGTAAGTTTAAACGAATTGTCTTCACGCTAAGCACTTTACTTAAACAATTTTTCACGTTATATAATTCTTCGTGAATTTTTTTTTCGATTCCAGTATTTGGACTTCGATAACCTTCCCGAAACTAACTTCACGTGTGCGGGGAAGGTGATCGGCGGTTATTATGCGGACCTTGAGACCTCCTGCCAGATGTTCCACGTATGCACGGTAGGACAACAGGACGAACCCATGGACATCAAATTCCTCTGTCTTAATGGGACCGTTTTTGACCAGGTAGGTATATACTGGGAATAACAACGTTTTGCAATATATTACTCGTGTTATCTTCGTCATCTACGTAAATATTTTTAGCACATATGAGTTTATATAAAATTTATTTAAAAATTACTTTTGTGGAAATTTTACATTTACTACTAACCTTTTTACTTCTAAAATTAAACTAAAGTTAGCTATCTGCTTTTCATATTTAAACATTTTTAATAATTATTAATTATTTTTTTTAGGAAACACGAGTATGCGAAAGAGTAGACGAAGTAGATTGCACTAAGTCTGAAAAATTTTATAGCTTAAATTTAGAATTATATGGAAGTACAGCGCCACCAATTATACAACCAGATCAAACCAAACCTCAAGTAAAACCAACAGATCAATCACAACCACAAAATAAACCCAGTACTACAACAGATCTCTTTGCCAATGACTCATCTACAACTCCTGAAAAAGTTTTAAATCTATCGTTAGATATTGTCGATTCTACTGAAGATCCCATTCAAGAAATAAAAAGAGATGAAACTACAAATTCTTCAGTAAAATTTGTCCCATCTAAGCAACAAGAAGTGATCAATGAAGGTATTTAGTTTGATTTGAATTAAAAATATACAATTTAGATGATAAGATTCAGTATGATAATCAGCTTATGTTTTTTTTTATTTAATATATAATTTTTTTAAGCAGAATACGACGAAGATGAAGACGCAATTGATGAAGAAAATTCTGATTACGAAGATGAATATTCTCACCCTGTAACAACAACAATAGTTCAGAGTGTTACGACAACATCCACAACAACAAGGAAACCCTTCTCGAGTACCGTAATGTCGCCCCCAACAACGCGACAAACAGCGGTGCCACATATAATACCATCTCCAACTCCGTCAATATCATCACTGCCACCTATTCATTCTTCTTATGCACCATCTGGGGCTACATCGTCCACCTTGGATCCTTCTTTATTGTCACCACAAGAGTTTATATATCGACATCGAAGTCCAGGATCTGAAGCTATTTCTTTTCAACGCCAAAGTTTCCGGCCTGCTGATGGAGTTTATATAACTCATGCGCCACCCCAACAATACGATCACTTCCAGTATGAATCTTCAAGAACTGCGCCAAGACCTGCTCATCGTCCAGTACCATTCGTTCAACGTCCTCAACCCGCTCCGTTCCGTACGACTACTAATGATCCACGAGATCAACTTCTTCGTCCAGGACTTAGTACACAGTCATCAGAAAAATTAGAAACATCTATCAAACATCGACCACAGTCTTTTCCACAACATTTACCACCTCAGCAACCTTTACCTTTTAATCCATTCTATTACGATCGAAAACGTAGTGATGACATAAGTCCAGAGAATGAATCATCGTTGTCAGCAAGATCTGTAGCACCACCAAACGTTACAGAACGTCCCTTACCGAAACCAAAAAATCCACCACGTGTCATAGTTACAGCTAGCGCATCTGTAAGTGATAGCAATGGTAAAAGGTTAAATTATACTGTTGGACATGTGGTTAACGCTGTTAAGCCGATAGTTCCAATAAACTATGATGACTACAAGGAATCAGATCTTATATTTGATCCATTCTTTCTCGATGTGCCAAAACTTCAAACGCGACGAAAGACTAGATCTAGTAAGTATAAAAAGATTGTGATTGTTCCTATATCCGTCACTGTGTCAGAAAATACTTTGTCTACAAAAACTTTTACCACTTTTTCACCAGTAGTATCACAACCAACTACCACAAAAGTTTCATCTACTACACATACGTCAACAACTACTGCAGCTTGGAATCCTGAAGACTATGTTGACGATAATTATGAACCACATTCATATATACCACCTGTACCTCCGTTAGCAGTTTTGATGAGTCGTGATCAGATAAAATTTATAAAACAAGACAGATCATCACTGAACGGTTTAACTAAAAATAAAATCAAAGAGGTTAATTCAGAAGACAATCATAAGGAACAGTCCATATTGACGTCTGTAGCGCATAAAATCTCTAGTCAAGGTGTAGGTACTGAGGCTACAGTTCCGGTCACCTCACCGACTCCTATCGAGGCGCCCGCCTGCATCACTTCGCGTTCTACTGACTGTCGGATTCGTCCCTAATATTTAGCTGACTTAATTAATAGATAAATAATTGAATATTTAAGTGAATAGTTAAATTAATAAGTACAGATGAAATTATGTCACACTGATCATAATTATAGTAATGTCGCTATTAAATATATAGCGAACAAAATGAATAATATTTTAACTGAATTACGAATATAGATGTAAAATATGAAACCCGTTATTTTTTGATTTTTAAAATATTTGATAATAAATATTTCTAAATGTACCTACGAATAATACAAACTTTGTTTGAACTATTGCAAAATTTACATATAATATACATATATCTGAAGTCTTGTAAATATGTATTTTAAAATAAACAATAAGTTTTTAATAAATACAGTTTTTTTTTTGTTTTTTATTTTTTTATATAATGACATCGAACTAATAAAGTAAACTATAATTGTGTTTTCTCGCAAACGAAAAAAAAACCGACTTCAATTACATCGACCAGTAATACAACGTAAGTAGACGAAAAAACAGTCGAGTAAATACGCGTTATAATTGTTTGGATCACGGGATAAGTATTAGCTTTTGATTAAACTAAGAATTATCAAAATCGATATACCCAGTGAAAAGTTATGCGGTATACCGTATAATACAACGTAGATCAACGAAAAAGTAATCAAGTAAATACCCATTATTAGATATAACTCGAAAAGTACTTGTTAGATCTCAATTTAAATTAAATGGGACCACATGACACGCAACACCTTTCAATTAAAAATAAATCATCGAAATCGGTCCACCCAGACTAATACATTTTTTTATAAATTCTTGCCTTCCTTGTATTAGATAATTCGCAACTATATATTCCTATCTCACTAAAAGCTACGGTAAGAGCTGTGTAATAATTCCATTGTCACCCTATAATTACCCTGAAATTAACCCAGTAGACAGCTCTTGAAAATTAGAAATTGTTTATAGAAATATTAATACTCCCACAGAATATGCATGTTTATATAAAAAATAAAGACAACATCATTCAAATCTTCCAATTTTATTATCGATTAGTGATATTAATGAGTATCTACTTACCTATAATTATAAATATTTGAAAAACCAATTTCGGTCGGAATCTAATATAAATATTTATCTTTTGATTATTTCTATAATATATAATAGGTCTGCTGACTATGACCAGATGTTATAAATTTTATTTAATTCAACTCTGCTATTTGCTGTAAATAGATTAAAATATTTTTCATTGCGACTTTGTCAAATTATTTCTTAAGACGAAACTCAGGCAACATATAAATATTGTCAATTCTATTTTAAAGTCAGTCCTTGTCAAAAATAAGCCAACTGACCAACTTGAATACGAAACTATTGAAGACTAGATTACACAACCAAAAAAAAAAATCATAACTGATTTACAATTCGTCGGGTTTTTTAAACCACAACATGTCGACTTCCACTATTATGACATTAAGGGAAATGATAGACTCGGCTTTTGGCGAACCAGATGTTAGTAAAGTATTAAATTACAATATTCATCAATATTCCTGTTCTTAAGAACTCAAATATTCGAATAAATTTTTGTTATATATATTTCTACAAAACCATTATTGTCCCTTACAGGAAAATATTGTTAATTTAAAACTCGTACAAACTATATTGATTATATTAGCAAGGCAATTACGCATATTAGAACGTAAAGTCGGTGTTGAAATTGGCCCTAGTCTTATTCGTTCAACTTCAAGTCTTTTTATAAGAGAAGTAAAGTTACTAGCTAACGTTGAGAAAAAAAAGAAAAAAGCTATAAAAGATACAGGTTTCGCTACTGATAACAACAGAGGAGTAGCGACAGTTAAAGTTCCTTTAGTCGAAACACCCACGTACAAAACTGAGCCTACTTCTTCTTCAAGTGACAAATCTTCTGAAAAAACGAAGTCTAAATCCACAACCGATAGAACAACTTCTACTTCTGGACCATCTTCGTCTTTAAAAACATCGACCGATTTAACATCTTCTGATAAAACACCGTCGCGAGAAGTAACCACTGATGAATATAGGAAAAAGGTAATTTAGCAATAAATTTAGGTATGTATGATTGCATAGTAAATAATTATTATTGTAGCAGTTTAGATAATATAATTACTAATGAAAGGTCGATTTAGTTTACCTCACAGGAATATCATCATCTTTTGGAAGTTATTGAGCAGCAAAGAGAACGTGAACTACGAATAGTTGATCAGGTGCAACGAGCAAGATATTAAACTAATTTTTTTGTTTATTTTTCTTTTGTTTTGTTTTAGATTTTGTCGAGGTCACAGGTGAAGTATTTTTTATATTTATTATTTTGATATTTTGGGTAAGTTATACTAATTAAATTATTATAATATCCTTTTTTTCTTATTTTTCCTAAAAATATTATTATTAAAATGAAAATATTTTATTCTAAAGAGAGCTGATTCCCGAGAAGAAGCAGAAAAAGCACCCACGCCCATGAAATCATTAGACTCTATAGGTAAGCTGTTCTTAAAATACATTAAGATATTAAATTGAAATAATTGCTATTGATAAATTTAAACAAAAATTAAGATATAGTAGGTAAAAGCTTTAACAATATTATTTATTGAACTAAACATATTTCTAAAAATAAATATATTTAATATATTTCGTTTGTTTTAACAGAAATGCAAGTCGAGAAGCTGCTTATTGGTAAAATTAATTTTACCCATTTGATTACGTTATTCGTAAATGTTACCAATAATTTATTTTTATTGTATTAACAGTAGAACGTGTTTCTACTGAAGAGGTTGAAGCAGAGGCCGGTAATAATGATAAAATATTACTATTAATATTAACATAATGGTTCTAATTACGTATAAGCTACAAACATTTAAGGACGTTCTCGCGACAGGGAGAAGGGACTACAATTGTCTGTTGTAACTAAAGAACAATTTGATAACCTAGCGCAAATAGTTAATGAGCTGCAAGAAAAATTTTGCTCAACTGGTAAACCAGAATTTCCCGATAATATACAACTAATGCAAGACCTTCGCAAAGGAGCTTCACTTACTGACGCTATGGCAGCTTTGCAATTGTCTGCTAGACTTGATGCTGCAGAAACGACATTGCAACAAATGATGACACTTGTCACTGATCTTGCATCAAGTAAAGGAATAGATATTACCGAAGCGGAAGAGGTATTTTGAAAATAATATTTAAATATTATTTATTTCTTTACTATTGAAGGTCAAAAAATTACAGATGAAAATTTTTGATGTAATTAGTCATCAAATATTCAAACAGGTACCACAAAAAACTACAACTCCAAAAAGTCGTAAAAAAGTTACTAAATCGGAAAAGAAAACAATTCAAGAAATATCAGCTGACACAATAAAGAATCAATCAACGGATGCATTAGACACTGAAATTGACAACATGATCGAAGAACCAAGCTCAGAAATTATTAATGTATCTAAAATTAGACCCGATATGATTAATTTTAGAGATATGGAGTAAGAAAGGGACAGTAACTAACTCCTTACATCTAATATGAATTTTAATATTTTTTAATAGTAAAATTTCTTATTTTCAGCCAAGCTATTCAAGAAGTTCGTGATAGCCTTACAAAGTCTGTAAAAAGTATCACTAGTAAAATAGCATCTAATGCAGAAAATGCGTTAAAACTAGCTCAAAAGTTAGGTTAGATTTAAACACTACATACTTATATCAATTAATAACTTGCCGTCACGGCGTAGCCCGCGTGGACTACAAGGTTTTGGGTTTTTTTTTTTTTTTTGCTCCCATTAAACTATAGCCTACTTCACTCAATTATATAGTAGTATTATACTGGCGAAAGAATTTTTGAAATCGGTCCAGTGTTTTTGAGTTTGTCAGTTACATAAAAACACTAAATCCAATCATTCCTCTGTTCAATATTAGTATAGATTAATTACCTTTGTAACACAAAATTCACAGAAGAAAAACTATATGATACGTCGAGCTTAAACAAACGCATGAACGATTTAGAAGCACTAGTTTCTGAATATACAGAGCAAATCAATATTTTAGATACTGGCTTATCTTCACAGGTAAAGTTTGCTTTCTTTTGAAAATATTCACTATTACTTCTTAAATAAAAATAAGAGCACAAGCGATATTGATTGATTTCTTACATTTAAGAAATTATTTAAATATCTATGCATTTCCTTAATAATAAAAATATTTTAGACCAAAGTTTCGTCGACCTTACCAATGATATATTTGTTATTTATTTGAATGATATGTAATTATAATATAAACATCTGTTACATTTTTCGTGATTACTGTTTTTGCAGATGACAAACTACCAAGAACAACTAACTCAAATGCAACATGATTTGGAAATAGGCTTAGAATCCATGACTGAAGCTTTAGCCAATACAGGTGGAGATACCGCAGGTACAACATTTTGTTATTATCGACTGTCAAACACAAGTCTATCGACACTTAAAAGTTCGTAGAGTTTAACCAACATGACATGGCTTAACTACTCTACTCCTTGCTACCGTGCTTGGTTTTAGAGCCCGAAATACTAAGCCTATATAGGTACCTATATAGGTAGGTATACTAAGTTCAACTCATCTTTGCGCGTGGCGCTATGTGTGGATAAACCTTATATATATACAGTCATTTTGTTGCGTGACAAGGGGTACAGTGAATTAAAAAATATAAATACAGTTATTTAAAATAAAAAATTATATCTCGGTGACGAATAGTATACATACATACATACATACATAAACTTACGCCTGTATCCCAGAGATAAGAAAATGACACTTTCCACGATCCTGACAAACCTAAGCGAAAACGCTTCATAGTTCATCAACATCCATTAGTCGTTGCATACACGCACGCCGGTTTTGGGTACTTTTTATCTTGTCCTTCTTTAATACTTGGAACAGTAACTATATGGATTAAATAAAAAATAATAATTTGTTAAATGCATGTTTATTGAACATATTAATCTGTATCGCTACTAGAAGATTAAAATGATGAATTTTCGGATTCGCTGCTTTCAACAAGGTTATTTATTATTTCAGATTCCATATCAAAAATTCTTCTTCTTTTTTTACGTGTTGACAAGTATTACGCCACATCTCTTCATCAATTTGACTTAAACGTTCATTTATTAATTTTGTTATTGCAGTCACATTTTGTTCGATACTATACGAAGCAATATAATTTTTTTTTAATTCCCCATACATTTTCTATCGGGTTTAGTTCAGGATGACACGGTGGTAGTCGAAGAACTTTTATGTCATATGGCTGAAGTATGTCATCAATCTTGTGACAAATATGGTCTTCTTTATTTTTTTTATCAAGTCATACAGTTTATTTTTTTTATATGTGCATCATAAGTAATGTTTTTTTCTTTCAACCATCTATGCATTTCTGTTTTGCGGTCTTTATACGGAGATTTAAATTTGGAGTCAGTTTTTTTTCCTTCAGCCAATATGTAACTGTTCTAATAATATAATTGTTCTCTCTGATACCCCCACTGCCATTGCTGTTCTCTTTCGCACACTGTTTAAATATTCATTCAATTTTGATATTAATTTGAACCTGCACTGCAAATTGGATCACTTATACTAGCTGCAATATAACTGTGTTTTTCCTTTTTAGAAATTCGAACACTGGCAATAGTTTCACGAGTCTAAAACAAATAATAATACGTTCACGGTAAAAAATAATATAACTTTTAAAGTAAGTTAGTAATGTAGGTATACATTATTTAATCATAATAAATATTAATAATATCGAAATTAGCACATTGAAAATATTTACCTGAGTCCTTAAACATTTTTTCCGTGAAGAACTAGACATTTTCTTTAACGACTGTGCCGGTAGAAAAATAACCAATAAGAAGACGTGTTGTTCGAAATTTCGAATGACGGCGGTCGCGTCACTGCTACACAAATTAAAGTTGTCTATTTACAAGCGCATGCACACATAGAGCCGCGCGCAAAGATGACTTGAACTACTCGTAACTATACAATATGAATGTTTACATTCTATATTTACTTTAACCTACGTACCATTTCAGCTGTTACTGAATTAAACTTAAATTTCACCAATCTACAAGTAGATTTAGATGCTATGAATGTGAAACAAAAAGAATTAAAGGAAAATCAAGAAGTATTGTCTTCTAATCTTCAAGTAAATTTTTATTATAAGCTCCACATTATTATTTGTATCTGTTTCATGTATCTTTTCACAAAGATTTTTTTTTAGGATTTGTGGAATCAAATTGAACTTTTACGTGGAACAAAATCTGATCGTGATGAAGTAGCAGATGCTTTACGTGATAAGGCTGGATTAGGTGCTCTAAATGGTTTAGTCACACAAGCACAATTTGATGCAGTTAGAGGTGACTTTGAAAAGCGTATTGGAGCTTCATACGATAAGTTTAATAATCAAGAAATTATTTGGCAAGTGAGAAACAAAAACAAACTGGTTTATTTAATTTTATAATCATTATATTTGTACACTAGCTTCTGCGCGCGACTTCGTCGGCGTGGACTCCGCTCCTGTTGGTCTTAGCGTGATAATACATAGCCTTATAGCCTTCCTCGATAAATGGGCTATCTAACAGTGAAAGAATTTTTCAAATCGGCTCAGTAGTTCCAGAGATTACCGCGTTCAAACAAACAACCAAACAAACAAACTCTTCAGCTTTATATATTAGTATAGATAATACGTATATATTTGCAAAATCTTAAGCAATATGAATGTATAAAATGATAAAATGACTATAGAAGCTAGAAAAAAGGTTTGAACTATCAAATACCCAAAAAATATTTTAAAATCATAAATTATTTTTTATAATCTACTATA
Organism: Melitaea athalia; assembly: GCA_905220545.2. Classification (NCBI taxonomy): domain Eukaryota; kingdom Metazoa; phylum Arthropoda; class Insecta; order Lepidoptera; family Nymphalidae; genus Melitaea; species Melitaea athalia. The sequence goes on along the minus strand of HG992180.1, from coordinate 13,432,445 downwards.
TACTATATACTACTAAATGTTATTGCAGAAAGCTATAGATGATCTACTTAGGGAACTTAACGAAAAGGCCGATTTGGTGCAAGTAGCTTCTTTGCGTGATGATATAAATAATAATCTCGAAAAATTAAGTAATCGAATAAATGCTATGATGGATATTGTTGGTGAACCAAAGTCGGCTGCTGTTGCAAAAAAACTATTTCGTAATACAGCTTGCCTTTCGTGCTCATCTCCTGCGCATATGGATATTGAAGAAACAAATACGATACCATCTTTGCCAGTTTTACCTAATTCCTTCCTTCCATCTTCAATTAAAGCTGACAATACATCAGAGCCAAAAGAAGACGGTGATCATGGTTTATGCTATCCTGGCAAACCAATACCTCACCAAAAAGATCCAAGGTTAACTAATTTTTGCAATATTTACAACAATTTAAATTATTTAGGTACATTATAAAATATTTCTTTGTTAAGCGAAAAAATGCCTTAATCTTATTTCAGATCTCAATATTGTCGAAGATATTGTGGTGGATCGCATACAGCTGTACCTACTACAAAAAAAAGAGCTCCAGCTGAAATGATAATTAGCTCACCTTTGCGAAACACAACTATAGGATTTGGTTCGAATGAAAAAGTAATAATATGATTACATATATGTATATAATATCTTTATTTTTTTTTTAACTAGGTATTTTCATTAAACTTTTTTAACCCTAAAATATAGATAAATGAGTCAAACCTGGACACAAAACCTTGCATTCCTTGTAATTTACAAAAGTCAACGACACAGTCTTCAGAAGGTAAATCAAGTATATCTCTCATTTATTTCCGTCATATAATACTTATGTAACTGGTATAATTATATATATCGTAATTAGTATATTTTTTACAAGGACATCCTTGTGACGAGCTGAAATCGGAAGATAAAGAATTAGATTTTTTTGCTAAAACAACATCTTTAGCTGATTCTCCTGGGGACAGCATCTCGAGAACTCCACCGCCTCCTTCTGATGATGACTAAAACCTTTATCGTTTTGCTAATAGTTTCTTTTGCAAATTGTTCAGTATACTTAAATTGATTATTTAAAAAAGATTTCATTTAAATATTTTATATTTTTCTTTGTATGTTACCTACCAACTTCAGAAATTGAAAAATATACAAGAGAATGTAAAGAAATATTTACCTACTTTTTTTTATTCAACCTTAGCCTTACCTCTTTTTAATTAAGCTTACTAAAAATAAAACTCAGCGTAGCTTAGCTGACGAATTTTCCAAATTTTCTTTCTGATGAAACTATGTTTTGGATGTTATATAGAATTTTGTTCAATAGACCATATAAATCCTAAATAAATAAAAAACCGGTCAAGTGCGAGTCAGACTCGCGCACCGAGGGTTCCGTACAAACCTGCAGGTATATAAGTAAAAGTTATGGTATTTTGCTGCTAAATGAAATCCATAACATTACAAAATTGGAGGAGCATAAATTTAAGACAAAGGTATCTTTATCTTTTCATTAATCTTTTAATTTATATAAAATAAAATAAATAAATAAAATAAAAATCGCCTTTATTTCTATTACTATTAAATTTTCAATTAATACTAGCGTAAGTATTCTTAGTTTAAACATATGTATGTATATTAACCTATGTATATACTTATTCTATACTCGTATAATTAACTCGTCTACATGTTTATAACATCACTTAATTAATATTGGTAATAGTAATAGTCGCCTCTGCGGCGTAGGCCTCTCCTAAACATTTCCATGTATCCCTTTCTCGTGCTTTCTGTATACACAGCGGTCCACATAATTATCTGGTTGAAGATATCTCTCCACCTTTTAATTGGTCTCTCTTTTTTCCTTGACCTGTCTCTTGGTAGGAAAGTTCTTTTATCGAAGTTATTTATTTACAAATTTTTTAGTCACTATTTAGAAATCTGGTTCAAAAATACTTTATTACTATTAAATATTAAATTTGAACCATATTATATATAGTAGATATTTATTTATTATTTATTTATTTATTTAAATAGTCCCACAGATGATTTAACATTTATTTTGTAATTTAATTCGAGCCTTTTTGACCTTTGTACCTGTTTTCAAGTTTTTATAAAGCATGTTTTCCTAAATTTATTTTTATTATTGTCTGCTATTGTTTAAACATATATATTTTTTAATGTCTAGAATTCTCATTACAGTGTTAATATTACTTGATTTCATTAATCATTTCAATACTGTTGATTTTGACTTACTACTAGCTATACTTGATTCTCTTAACATATCTCCTAAGGTGTCTGACTGGTTTCATAGTTACTTGCATGGTCGCCGGCTACGAATACATATTGAAGAACTTTCTTCATGCTGGTCTAGAATCAACGCTGGCGTTAAAGATAAATATATAATATGTACCTCTTCGCTTAAATGATAGCCTAACTTTGAAGATACCTTCACATTCGTCTTCCTTTTATTCTAAATCTTTCACTATTGAAGCTCGTCTTTGGAATCGTCTTTGGAACTTATTGCCACTGTCTAACGCACTCAATCCATGCTCAATCTTTAATGACATTTGAAAAACTTGTTAAGGAAATGTACTTATTGGTCTAAGATCCGGAATATAACAAAATCTTCCCTCATCTGTTAATTAGATGAAACAATTTTTTATAGACTGATTTCAATATTGTGAATTTATAAAAACAACCTCTGCCACCATAGGCCTGCTGCAAATAATAATACTTAAAAAAAAATTTTTTTTCTTCTAAAAAATCTCTTCCCTCTCATGTTAATTACATGTAGTAAACTAAAACCGTTAATATTTTACATTATATACCTGACTATAGTAGGCACCCATCTCTATGACTGCTATACTTCCCAGCAGCCAGGTTACTCTGACTGAGGTTACTGACCTGGCTGCAGGTAAGTGTAGCAATCATGGCGATGGCTGCCTACTACAGTCAGGTATATAATGTAAAATATTAACGGTTTTAGCTTACTACATGTAATTAACATGAGAGGGAAAAGATAAAAAAAAAAAAAAAAAATTGCAGCAGGCTTATGGTGGCAGAGGTTGTTTTTATAAATTCACAATATTGAAATAAGCCTATAAAAAATTGTTTCATCTAATTAACAGATGAGGGAAGATTTACCTTCTCGGATCTTAGACCATATCATCTATACTAATATTATAAAGAGGTAAAGTTTATAACTTTGTTTGTATATACGGGGTAATCTTCGCAAATACTGATCCGATCATGAAAATTCTTTCGCTAACAGAAAGCTACACTATTCAGGAGTGACAAGATAAAAGGAAAAAGATAAAAATATATAAAATTTTTAAATCAGCATGATTTTAACCTGCGCCCTCTGACGTGCCGTGTCAACAATTCAATCTAATCAAGCATTATTATTTGCCTTAGAAATTAATTGGTGATTTTAAAACATTTATATTTATCTGATTTGCTGAAAATAGTGAGAGTGTATTGGAACATATCAAATTTCACCGTACCCTTCTTATGTGAAATGGATTATAACGCCCCCAAAGAAGTGGGCACGGGTCGGCTAGTATTAGATAAGTTCGCCCTTGCCAACATTTATTACAAACTAGCTTCTGCGCGCGACTTCGTCGGCGTGGACTCCGCTCCTATTGGTCTTAGCGTGATGACACATAGCCTATAGCCTTCCTCGATAAATGGGCTATCTAACACTGAAAGAATTTTTCAAATCGGCCCAGTAGTTCCAGAGATTACCGCGTTCAAACAAACAAACAAACAAACAAACAAACTCTTCAGCTTTATATATTAGTATAGATATGATGTATTTTATCTGTATTTTTAAAGTGCAATAAAGAATATATATATTAAATTATGTTTTAAGCAACTTTATTTTATTATTTATTATTTTTCATGAAGTTACGTTATGTTGTTATGTCATTCGTCTTAATCTATCAACTTGCTTATAGTGTATATACGTATGTATGTATGTATTTATATATTTGTGTATACATATGAGTAAACTTATATGTACATATGTGTCATTAAATATAGCATCTATTGTTATATAGTTATTTATTTATATCTGATTTTTATTTTATATTGTTCCTTTTTTACAAAATTTTGCGCCCTTCCCCTAGTTTATATGCAAGTCCTCTGCCCAAAGGTTGCCTGGAAGAGATCGCTGTGTTAGCGATAAGGCCGCCTGTTGCAATTGATGCAAGTTTATTGTTATAAATTCTATGTTTTGTTCTTTTGTGTATTGGTGTGCAAAAAGAGTTAGTAAATAAATATTACTTTGCAAAGTTTTATAATTTAAAAACAAAGCAGAAATAAACAACATTACACATACTATTTCTGTGGTTGCGATATAACTATACATTTAAGGTTTTCGTAATTTTTCCTGTATCTGTGCTATATAAGACGTTGCTTCATACCTGAAGATTTTAGGTGGACGGGAAGTATTCTTTAGATTTTTATTCCCTTGTCAGTTGTTTGCTAGTTTCAATATATGCGGTTTAAATTGCTGTTTCTTTTGATATCGTGGACATAGAAGTTTGATTTTGTTACAGCTTAAAGTTATTATAGACGTGAGTATTTGATATGAATTTCAATTTAATACTTTTACGCGTTCAAGAGAAAAGTGGTATTAAGTGTAAAATTATTAAAATATTTTTTTTTGTATGTAGTAAATAAAAATTTACACTTTTCGCAATTTTTCCTGTATCTGTGCTATAAAACGTTGCTTTGTACCAAATTTCAAGATTCTGACTTCACGGGAAGTACCCTGTAGGTTTTGATTCCTTTGCGACTATTTTCGATGAAAATATGCGGCTTAAATTGGTTTTTCTTTTGATATCGTTGACATAGAAGTTTGATTTTGTTACAGCTTAAAGGTATTATAGACCTGAGTATTTGATATGAATTTTAATTTAATACTTTTACGCGTTCATGAGAAAAGTGGTATTAAGTGTAAAATTATTAAAATATTTTTTTTTTATATGTAGTAACTAAAAATTTACACTTTTCGAAATTTTTCCTGTATTTGTGCTATAAGAAGTTGCTTCATACCAAATTTCAAGATTCTGACTTCACGGGAAGTACCCTGTAGGTTTTGATTCCTTTGGGACTATTTTCGATGAAAATATGCGGCTTAACTTGGTTTTTCTTTTGATACCGTTGACATAGAAGTTTGATTTTGTTACAGCTTAAAGGTATTATAGACTTGAGTATTTGATATAAATTTCAATTTAATACTTTTACGCGTTTATGAGAAAAGTGGTATTAAGTGTAAAATTATGAAAATATTTTTTTTTATATGTAGTAACTAAAAATTTACACTTTTCGCAATTTTTCCTGTATCTGTGCTATAAGACGTTGCTTCGTACCAAATTTCAAGATTCTTAGTTCACGGGAAGTACCCTGTAGGTTTTGATTCCCTTGAGAGTGTCGAAAATTTGCAGCATAAACGGCTGTATCTTTTGATTGCCTTGGCTTAGAAGTTTCATTTTTTCACAGCTTTAAGAGGCAGCAGATCTGAGTATTTAATATAAATTTAAGCTTGATGCCTCCACGCGTTTCTGAGAAAAAGGGTCTTGACAGACAGACGGACAACAAAGTGATCCTATAAGGGTTCCGTTTTTACCTTTTGAGGTACGGAACCCTAAAAATATTACATTTATTAAGCTTAGGTAACCAAAATGTATTTTTATAAACCATCGATTTATTAAATCAATTTAAAACAATTATTAAATTAATAATAAGATAATAAACGAATGGACGGAGTATAAAATTTGTTTTGTGTATTCATAAAGTAACTTTTTTTAAATGTACCCAAGCGTGCCTACTCGTACTTATAACAATATCGAAAGTCTCGCAGATGAATTGGTCTATATTTATATTCTTCTACAATCCACGCGACACTACAACCATCCTAGGAGTCCGTAGGTATGTTTACAGTCACGCAATAACCCTAGACCACGGTCTTATACACAGGTCGTGCAACTACAGTAGTGGGAGTACGTTGGCCTCATGGTTTTGGTTGCGCTTTTCTTTTCAATTTACGGCCGACAAAGGCATGACGATCGATGGGTATGCTGTGCAACGAAGACAGAATATCATTCTGTCTCTTTTTCTATAACAAGTAACGCATTTATGTTTTAAAATATAACAAACTAGCTGAGCCCGCAAACGTTGTTTTGCCATCTATATATTAATACGTGAAGCAAAAACTTTGTACCTTGATTGTCAGTCTGTTTTAAGTTCTGTTTCAAGTTCAAGTTGTAATTTTTTTTAATTTCAAGTCTCTACGCCTTATGGTTCCAGAGATACTGTGATGACGATGAGTCAATATATACATGGAAATCTCTTTTATACCGGGTGTATTTGGAACGCTTTGAAAGATTTCAACCAAGTAATATACTATTTATATACTACTAGCTGACCCGGCAAACTTCATACCGCCTAACAGTCGATTCTTTAAAATACTTATACTTCCCAGAACCCCTCCTCTAACACTTAAACTTTATGGTATGGTATTAAAGTTCAAATTGACTTAAGTATTATTACGAACCTTTTGTATGGGAATAGAAAAGTGTTGTTTTTAGACTTTTCCAGGTAATTTTTTAAATTTTTGTCTTCGTAACAACCATTCTCGTACTTCAAGGAATATTATAAAAAAGAATTAGCGAAATCGGTTCAGCTGCTCTCGAGATTGGCGCTTAGCATCACATTTAGCGATTCATTTTTATATATATAGAGATATAATGCATATAACCATTTATCTCAGAAACGTTTTTTTAAGAACATTTTAGGACTTATATATTTTGCGAACTCTCGTTGACCGCGAGACGCACGACTTTGTGTGCGGGAGTACGTTGACCTCGTGCCGGTCAGCTGATGGCGCGCATTAAGTAGTAGTATTCAATGACATTGCTGATTTTTTCAAAACACGATTATTTTGAAGCATTATCTTCAAATGTCTGTTTCATTATTTTTCTCGAACCGGATTATACCAAAAAAAATTATGAAACGTGGCAAGAAAAAAATTATTTTCGCGTTTTTTTACTTGTATCATGTCAGGTCATGCCAACACTATCATACCTCTTCGTTTTTCAAAGCGTTCCAAATACACCCATTAATTGCTTATATTAATCTTGACTTCCTTTTTACTTTCTTTTAATATGTATTTCAATAGATACATAGGTAATAGATATCTAAATATTAGTTTCAGACTAAGTAATACACTCCGAAATAAAAAAACAACCAACGAAACAATACAAGAAGTATAACAAAGAGGCTATAAATATATCATTTCAAGGCTATAAAACCACAAGTATTTCATGCAATGTAATCAATAACAAACCTTCTATTTATAAATCTGTCTAACATCGGTATAGTCTCGGTATATGAACAAGTGAGATTGTTAGACTGTATTACCTACCGTAGGTATCTACTAAACTTCCTTTTAAATTTTTGCCAACTCTAGACATTTTTCCCTATTTTGCTTCATTGTAATTCACCTCAGTTTAAGTATAAATGTGAACAACTATATTTGTTTAAAACTATTTGTACAAGAATATATTTTATCATTTTTTATCATAGTAGTAAAATATAAGCAGGCGGAAAAAGAAAATAGGTACTCTATCTATTATTGCTTATATTTTCAACGACAATATAGAAAAACTGTCGTGCGAGCTTCGAAATTGTGCCATTTAACCCCTTTTTACTGTATCGGAAAAATTTAACGCTATTTACCGGTTTTACCGGTATTTTATAATAGTAATTGTTAACGTCACCAAGCCTTGCCTGCCTGACAGACAGCAGTGTTGCCAACCGTACGATTTAAATCGTATTTATACGATCTTTTTGGCTCTTGTACGATGTACGATCGAGTAATCGAAATCGTACGCAAAATATACGATCTTTTCACATCTTACACACATCATCATTACGAAAGAAAAATATATGAGAATTCAAATTAACTCGATCTATTAATCGATTGAAATTATCACTTTTGCAAGTATTTATGTACGATTTGACAATTTCAATTACTAGCCACGAATTATAAATCTATTTTGTATTCCTCATCTCTCTTTGAGAAGTTGAGAAACGACATCACCTCTCAATTTCCAGAACAAGAATTTTACCGGGACCCATCATTACTACCAAAGAACCTCAGCCGTGACTTTCTCAAAGGCAACGGCTCATAAATTTTTTGCAACGAATTATAGATACTATTCGCATCATGTAAAAAGAACGCTGAAAGAAACTGGAGGGAGTATGTTTGTGCATAGGTAGCCTCGCGCACGAAAGTACTAGGTCTATTGTTTTATTTTTGAATTAGCCTTTTGCTCACGGCTTCGTATATGGTTATTGGTAGGTATATTAAAAATATTGATAGAATATCATTAAATAGAATTAAAAACATGTTGATTCAGTGCAGAATGTTTAATCTAATTACAAAAAATACAAAGTAATGTTGTGAAACTCCTTCCATTAAGTCGTCGTGGGTGTCGTTCATACGTTATTTTAAATTTTTAACTGTATAATTATCAGCCTCTCTCTTCATAAAATAATATACGTTATAAATAATTTTTCTCATTTCCCTATGTAAAACTATTTTGTAATTAACTTTTGTGCGCGAGCGATTTTGAGTCGACGTCACACTGTCCAACCAATGGCACACCAGCAAGCATGCGGCGAGTGATACACCCGCCCTTCCCCTACCTCATACCATCGGTTAGACCGATAAATCGTTTCTGCACAGGTTGAAGATGAAGACTAGCGTTCTTTTTACATGATGCGAACTATACATTACTATAGAAATGGATTATTGTTAGTGCTGGAAGCAACTTAAAGTACTGAAACTGTCAAATTGTACTGTGTACATACATAATCGGAAAAGATACGATTTCAATATAAACTAAACTCGATAATTGATCAAATTGTTGGCATTAAAGGAGAGGACAACTTTTATCCGTATACAAATTTGAGATATTAAATAGTCCAGTCAAATTGCGAAATTTGACTGGACTTGACTCCAAAAATATTGGTGTTAGAAAAAAAGTTTTAGGAAAAAGTTGTTTATATCATCATCGTCTCCCTGCCCTTATCCTATTTATATAGGGTCGGCACAACATGTTCTCGTCTTCCTCAGACTCATGTTGTAAGTGATTTGGCATGTTATTTTTTACGACCGGCCGCCTGCCTGGCATCAACCCTCCTTGGGAATTTATCTGTTGTTTAGGAAAAAGTTGTTTATAATTAAAGGAAATTAAATTTCATAAAATTGAACGGTTGGGGAGAAAATGGCGAAAAATGAAAAAGGGGGAGGAAAAAAAGTAAAATTTTTGCCTTTCGGAAGTAATAAATTGAAAAGCATTGAGATAAAAAAAAGTTTCAGATAAAAAATTTAGTAAATTTAATTTATAAGAGAAAAGGTCTCTATAATTTTTTGCTTAACACTAACCGTCCTCGAGATATCGAATTAAAGGCGTTTTCATCGAAATTACCTTGAGCTGACCTTCAGAGAACCCCTCGAATTTGAATTTATGCTCAGAATACACCCCCCTATCAATCCTTCATTTTAATCCCCAAACTGCGGTATTTTATGTTTTTTTAACCCATTTTCAGCCGTAATTTGACTGGACTAATCTATATCTAGGGAAATGGACACCTAATCACGGTTTCATCTAAGTTTGGAAATATACCTTGTAACTTTTCTCATATCTAAAAACTAGCTTCTGCGCGTGACTTCGTCGGCGTGGACTCCGCTCCGCTCTCCTATTGGTCTTAGCGTGATGATACATAGCCTATAGCCTTCCTCGATAAATGGGCTATCTAACACTGAAAGAATTTTACAAATCGGCCCAGTAGTTCCAGAGATTACCGCGTTCAAACAAACAAACAAACAAACAACCAAACAAACAAACTCTTCAGCTTTATATATTATATAGATATAAAAATTCTTAATATTAAATGTTGATTCATGTTCCTTAAATGATAAATATTTAATCAAAATTATAATAGCATTCAGTTTTAAAATTATTTATGTTGTTATATTGAAATTTCATTACGTACGATTTTTTTCCTTGAAATATAGGCAAAATACGATCTTTTCTAGGATATGGTACGATCTTCTGAAAAATAAAGTTGGCAACACTGTATGACAGCCTGACACTAGTGAAACAAGAAACATGATATTTATTTGATATTCTTCACCTTTGTTCTTCACTTATTCAGTAAACACATTTTAACTAATAATATATTTAGTGTAGCATGCAAAAAATTATAATAGACACAAAAATTTAATTTTAGTGTTATATTAAACAAATTCATAACTTTTTCAGTTTATAATCTAACCTGTAAAATATACACAAATGCATAAGATTCTAGAGTTTCAAGCCGTTATACTGGCTGCGGGAAGAGGATCTCGCTTGCCTGATGTAGGAGGAACAGTGTCAAAATGTCTACTGCCTGTTGGACCCTATCCAGTCCTTTGGTACTCACTGAATATGCTAGAAAAATATGGATTTCAAGGTATCAAAATGCTTGCAATTTTTTATTAAAATTAGATTGTCAGTGTTAATAAATTAATAAAAAAGTAGGCTTTCAAGAATCCTCTGATATGGAATTCTTTAAAGTAATATTTATTATTTAAGTGAAGTAGTAATTAATTTTATGCTATTACCAATTCTTAAAATAATTTCTGTTGTAAAATCGTCAATACATTATTCAATCGTAAATTTATTTGTAGAGAAAAATGGATTCAATAAAGCTAGTGCTAATAAATCCACAATCTAAATATGTAATTATGTTCATTCCAGAAACCTTAGTAGTGGTTCTTGACGAGGACAAGTCAAACATATTAAATGCCCTAGAAAAGTGTCCTTTAAAAATTAAATATGAACTAATTGTCATACCTTCTGAAGAAGACTGGGGCACTGCAAACTCTCTTAAACATATAAGCAGTAGAGTAACAACTGATTTAATAGTTGTATCTGGAGATCTTATCACTAATGTTAATTTAAATGAAGTTCTGAATCTTTATAGAAAACATGATGCTGCCCTTGCTTCTTTATTCTTTAATAATGGTCCAGAAGAATGGATCGAACTGCCAGGACTAAAAAGTAAAGCTAAACCAGACAGAGATCTCGTCTGCATTGATAAAGAAACAGAAAGGCTTGTATTCTTAGCTAGTGCAAGTGATTTTGAAGAGACTGTAAAAATACCCCGAGTGTTGCTTAAAAAGTTCAGTTCCATTAGCATGTATAGTAAATTATTAGATGCTCATTTATATGTGATGAAAAATTGGCTTGTTAATTACCTTATTGAATCTGACAAGTTTACTTCAATAAAAGGAGAGCTCGTACCTCATATTGTGAAAAAGCAGCTTTCAAAACCGAAAGCACCGTTAGATAGAAAAGGAACCTCGGAGAGAAATGTGGATATTGGAAAAGATATTTTTGATTTTGCTGTTGACTATGGATACGAAAGTAAAATAAGAGAAATGTCAGCATACAACGATCATAAACTTGGCAGCAAAGGAGTTTATTATAATGATATATTGAGATGCTATGCTCTAATTCCAAATAAAAATACATTTGGAGTCAGAGTGAACACACTTTCATCATTTTATTTATGTAACAATAAGGTAATAATTGATTGGAGTTTTCAAATTTTATTATTATAATAGTGCATTCAATTAAATGATTTTAGCACAAGATTTCTATTTTTTTCAAAGTTATGAACATTAAATTGGTTTCACTGATCTTAAATATTTAAAAAAAAATTACTCTAATCTAATTTTAATTAATGCATTATAATATTTCACAAATACATACTCAGCAATCAAACAAATACAATATTAAAAAAAACGAATCTGCTTTAGACCACACGACTGACGTAAAACTTCTTTAGCAATAGGCCTGCACTTTGTCTTAGATAAACGAAACATAACTGGCTATGAGAAAAAGAAAATATGTGAGAAAGCTCAACTTTCTCTCTTGCTCTGTTCGCCTCGTCAAATTACACTTTTCGTAACTCTCTCGTCACGCTTTCACCAGCTTACTCGCCGAGTCACGCTTGTGAAAAGTTTTACATCAATAATTAATAAAACGACGCCGCGTTGGCGCAGCGGTTACAGCAATGGATTGCGATTGCATGTTGCGCGAGCGGTTGCGGGTTCGATCCCCGGACACGACAACATTTGTATTGGCCATACAGATGTTTGCCGTGGTCTGGGTATTTGTGTAGTCCTTGTGGGTCTCCCCACCGTGCCTCGGAGAGCACGTTAAGCCGTCGGTCCCGGTTGCTATCATGTACACCTAATAGCGATCGTTACTCATAGTAGGGAATATATATTTGGGTTGTCTGGAAGAAATGGCTAAATAGCCATAAGTCCGCCCATTGTACTTCACAGTCTGTAAATGATATTTGTAGTTGTGATGTACAATAAAGTATAAATAATAAATAAAAATAAATAAATATTATATTTTCAGATACTGTCAAAATGGGAAGAAGTGACTGGTTCGACTCTCACAGACAGAATACATCCTAACAGTGATGTAAAAACTAAACAAATTGATGAGACATGCACTGTAGGAGAGAAAAGTATAATTGCTGAAAAAACTTCCATAAAATCAACATTTGTGGGGGCAAACTGTGTCATTGAAAATAAAGTTCGATTAACTAATTGTATACTAATGAACAATGTTACTATAAAAGAAGGGTAAATATATATTTAAAGATTCCTATTATAGTATTCGTAAACAAATCTGACCTAATATTTAAAAACTATTTACTTGTTTGGCGCTTCAGCCTGTAATATTCCACTGTTGGGCATAGGCCTCTTTCCCCATGTAGGAGAAGGATCACTTGTTTACTAATTTGTAATTGATAAGTTATAGTTATCAGTATGAATATTGGGTGGTGACCTTCAAGTTACTTCATTATTTTATGGATATAGATATTTTAAAAGTACCAAATACTTTAAAATAAGCTTTAAAACATTATGCTGTAGAATCTACAATCTACAGTGTAGATCAATGAACAGAAAACTATCTATGAAACTATGTATGAAATTATTAAATATATTTAGTAAATAAACAATAGTAAATATTGTCTATAACTACATAATTGTTACATCAATGTACGTTAGTATTACTTGTTAACAGCTTCTACTTTTTAATAGTGACTGTTTTACTAACATATTTAAAAATATCACATATTCCTTACAACATTTTTAAACTAAACTAAGTACCAGAAATTGTCCACACTCTTTATTTTATGTTATACCAGTACCATATTCAATAAATTTCTTAGTAATCATTTCTTTTGACATATCAATAATTGTAATTTTTATATACGATTTGTGTAGGTAATTGGTGTAATATTATTTCAGATGTATACTTCAAGATTGTGTTATTTACACCGGAGCAACTGTAGAGTCAGGCTGTAACCTTCAATACTGTCTTATTGGTCCTCATCATGTTGTTTCTGCTTCTTCGTCTGGCAATCATCAATTATTTGCTGAAACCACTGACAATATGATTACACTAGGATGATTGTAATTGAATACAAATATTTTTATTAATTTGTTTTTTTTTTACACGAGAAAATTATTTTATTACCTTTTTACTATTAAAACGGGTTAAAATTGTCTGTTTCATCTATAAATATAAGATAGTAAATTTCTAATAAAGTAGAAATATGTATTACACATACGTATAATATATTACTTAAATATTTAAAGTAAAAAATTTATTTGTACCTCGTTATGAATATAATCTAGGCATTATTTTTTTACTATAAGCCCAGCAGTTCGACCGTTAAAAAGACTGAATCATAGCGTTTATAATAGTATAGTGCTTAATTTTGTAATTTTAAGATTATATATGATAGTGATGAGATTACTCTTTTCTTCCTGTCTATAGCGTATATGTTGTGGATAAAACGTATTACATAAATAATATTTTTTTTATTTCGCATATCCGATACTTTCTGTTACGATTAGTTTCACAAAATCCCTACAATTTACGACAGGAACAGTAACTGTAGTGTCTTATTTTGTAATTAATTGCGTTAATAGTAAAATGTGTCACTTAAAATACGAATTAAACAGATCTAAATATAGTAACTAATTCTGAAAATATTAATACTTGTTTTATTAGTCAATACGATTGTGCATTTTTTATTTTCCATTATTACCTCGCACACACACAGCCTGTAATATCCCACTGCCGCTTTCCCCAATTAGGAGAAGGATCACCCTTGTGAAAATAATTTTCTGGAATACTCCTAAAAAGTCTTCAAAACTCTTCATAAGACTTTTCATAGAAAAGACTTTAGAAGAATAAGTCGGAATAAGTCTTTGAAACTGTAAAACTGAAAAAGTCAACTATTCTCAATAATTTGAAAGTCCGAAATTTCAAAGATTTTTTCCACCAGGGCAGAGCTTAATCCACTACGCTGCTCCAATGCGAGGCACAGGGAGGAGACCCAAAAGTACTGCACTAACACCCAGACCACGGCAAACATCTGTATGGCCAATGCAAATGTTTGCCATGTGCGGGGTTCGAACCCCCAACCGCCAGAAACCAGTGCTGTGACCGTTGCGCCGACGCGGCGTCATTTTTTTATGTATCTAAGAACGTTTTACTGCGTGTACCGATTTCGATGATTCTTTTGTTTAATCGAAAGTTGGTGCGTGTCATGTGGTCCCATTTAAATTTAATTGATATCTAACAATTATTATCTTATGCGTATTTGCTTGACTCATTTTTCGTCGATCTACATTTGTATTATACCGCATAACTTTTCACTGGGTACCTATACCGATTTTGATGATGATGTTGAAATCTGATGCTTGTCTTGTGGTCCCATTTAAATTTGATCGAGAACTGATGACTACTTTTGTAATTGAAGTCTGTTTTTTTTTCGTTTGCGAGCAAACACAATTATTATGTGTGTTGGCTCAGAACGCTTTACCGGGTGTACCAATTACGATGATCCTTTTTTAATCGAATGGTGCATGCGACCCTATTTAATTTTTATCGAGATCTAACAAATACTTTTTCAGTTATCTATAGTGTAAAGTATCCGAAACGTCGGGAATGAAATAAGCGCGATAAAATCCGAAAAAGTTGTTTCATTGTAATGAAATCCATATTTTAAAATAATCTTGAGAGATACCGAATCAACTGAGATATCAAAAATTTGAGAATACAGTCGTATCACGATCACGATTCAGCCTGTAATATCCCAGTGTTGGGCATAGGCCTCTTCCCCGTGTAGGAGAAGGATCGGAGCTTAATCCACCACGCTGCTCCAATGCGGGTTGGCGGATAAATATGCTTTATCAAGATGTTACGTAGGTATTTCTGCTTTATTGGTGTCAGTTGATTGCCGAATATTGCCAACGTTGTTACTTGTTATTTGCAGACACTGATTTCAATCGAATTAGTACTTGGTACCAAACTGCATTCACTATCGACGTATTGCCTATGAGTTTTTTCCACAACTATTTTCGATCTCAAAAGTTCAATAAGTGAAGTATTAGAATTTATTCTAAAATTAACCCATGCCTCTATGTCGTTTACGTACGTTTAGTGACATAATATAGGAAATAGACAGCCAACACGTAAAGAGCTAATTGGATATTAATGAGAAAACATTTAACATATTTTAGTCAATAATGGTACAGATTGAAAACCTTTCATAGTATTAACATGCACTTTGCGTCAATTAGTGAAGTAACAATGAGGAATTACCAACAATCACGATATACCTAATTAAAAGTACCCAGGTAGGTACACCGTGATAGATAGTAGGTAGTAACATAATGTATTTACATATAAACGTTTCCATTTTGGCAACTTCAAAAATCTATGTATTTAGTTAGGCAAGCAATTCATTAAATCGTTTTATCTTTAATTTAAAATGTGTAGTAGCTTAATTTAAAGTATATAGTTGTGAGTTATATGAATATATATAACGCTTTATTGTACGTAAATACACAGTTTTCTCTATCACCACCAAACCCAATCAACTTCCCGTTGGTGTGGTAAATGGCCCTTGGTCTCCAGGTGGTAGTACCTAAGGGAGTTTGGTCGCGGTTGGTGAAAGTGGGTGGTGGTGGATGGTGAAAATGTTAAAACATATATTTCTGTCCTTTTCTAACGCATTAGGACATCTGAAAAGATCTCAAAATTTCTGTAATGGTCTAGAAAGTTTCTGCGATGTATTTTAACCCGAGCAACGCCGGGATCCGCTGCTAGTTATTATAAGTATTGTTAGAAACCAGAAGTGAGATTTATTAAAATAAAACACAAATCACGAAATAATCCATTGACCAAGCAAAATAAACCACCAATTTATATCTAATTCAATATCACACCATTATGCTCAAAACCAAATTCGAAAGAGAGCCAGATGTCACATCCATTTTTAATTTTTATAAGAATTATAAAAGGAGGTTTTATTATAAAAAGTCCATATATGCTAACACGGCCTCTCCTGACTGGAGGACGTTCTCGTCCTCCTCTGCCTGGATTTGCAGAGGATTCGCAGCTCTGGAGGTGCTAGGCGTTGAGTCAGTCATGATCTCGTCTGTAGCCCGCGCATCGTCGTAGGAGTCTGCTTGCTCAGGCGTAGACTCCGTATCGTCATTGTTGCTATCTGCGTCTGAGAACATAAATAATACTCCAGTTGTAAAACACTAAAGACAAATAGTCATCGTTTTACCCCATAAAATAACACACAATGAAACATATGCACTACGTTAACATAGTGCAAACAAACACCAGAGAGGAAGCGCCACGTTAGCTATCTCCGAAACATACAAACACCAGAGAGGAAGCACCACGTTAGCTATCTCCGAAACATACAAACACTAGAGAGGAAGCACCACGTTAGCTATCTCCGAAACATACAAACACCAGAGAGGAAGCACCACGTTAGCTATCTCCGAAACATCAACTCACCACCATGGTATAAGCACGTCGTTGGCGTACCATGAAGCTCGTAACTTACCAGCAGGGTAACCAGCACAGGAAGATACAGGTCGGTGCGTTTGCAGATCAAAAATGGTCAACCGCCGCGGCACCTACTAATTGGCCCCACTGGTAGGCCAGGTAGCCCACAAACAGAAGGCAGTCAGCAGCTGCATAGTATGGTCCAGCGGCGCCCGAGGCCCGTGACCGGCAGGCAGAGCAGCCCGCAGACAGAAGGCAATCAACAGCTGCATCGTATGGTCCAGCGGCGCCCGAGGCCCGCGACCGACAGGCATAGCAGCCCGCAGACAGAAGGCAATTAGCAGCTGCGTTGCCTGATCCAGCGGCACCCGAAGCCCGCGACCGGTTCACTACTGGTTCGCTCGGCTGCACCCAAACCAAAAAAACATTTCTTTAATTTAAAAGAAAAACCAGAATCAGTCAAAATTTGAAGAATCTTGCGAAGAGTTAACTGACATCGAGATATAAATTGGTGATTACTTAAACACTCTTAGTGGACGCGAGAATGATATCCCACTTCTGATGTTAGAAACCAGAAGTGAGATTTATTAAAATAAAACACAAATCACGAAATAATCCATTGACCAAGCAAAATAAACCACCAATTTATATCTAATTCAATATCACACCATTATGCTCAAAACCAAATTCGAAAGAGAGCCAGATGTCACATCCATTTTTAATTTTTATAAGAATTATAAAAGGAGGTTTTATTATAAAAAGTCCATATATGCTAACAGTATATTATACATATTATTATCTGCACTGTTTATCACATAAATTGTATTTTTCTTTCTATTAATAAAAAATAATAAATTAATTATACCCCGTCCGGCGACTAATGATCTTTTTGACAGCCCACGCCTATAAATTACAGTTGTTTTTTTTTTTTTTCGGAATAACGTACTAAAATTCTACTGTAATGTCATACTTTATTGACGATTTGATTGATTGAGTGAAGTACCCTGTGCATAACAAACAACCACAGACTATGAAACAGTTCTTGAAATAATAAATCGATAATAAATCGATCATATGATAAAAATAATTTTACGTCATGTGATTATTGTTTCTATAAATTTAATACAAAAAAGGAAATAAAAATAGTATCTATGACCCCAAGATTGATTACTTGCAAGGAATTAAGTCGAAATCTTGAAATTTAATTGCAAACCAAGAATAAAGAGCAATAACTCTGTTAATTCATTTATTTATTATTTATATATTTCATTTATAATTTAAAAAACTAATAAACGCATAAATAAATAATATTTTTAAACTAAATGTATTTAATTAAATCGATTGAAAGTTCTTCTTAAATAAAATCGATTATTATTTCGAATCGAATAAATAACGTGTGAGGCAGTCACTAATGTCAAAATTTCTTGAAGTTTCAAAAAGATCATTAGTCGCCGGACGGGGTATAATTAGCATTTATGTATTATTTTTATATTGTAGTATGTTTAACTTAATATTAGAATATTAAGTAAACACAAAAGGTCTGTTTTTAGTAACAGGTGGCTCTATAGGGACAATTTTTTACATAAATGTACATAGTTATATGCATGTATCTATATTATACCTACCTACCCACACTCGGGGCGGTAATCGAAGTCACAAACCCCAAAGTGGAAAGCAGATTCACCAAAAACTGCGCCAACGATCAATTTATCGTAGTATAGACTATGATAAATTGATCGTTGGCGCAGTTTTAGGGTTCCGTACACAAAGGGTAAAAACGGGACCCTATTACTAAGACTTCGCTGTCTGTCCGTCCGTCCGTCCGTCCGTCTGTCACCAGGCTGTATCTCAAAAACGGCGATAGCAGTTGAAAGTTGAAATTTACCCAAATTATGTATTTCTGTTGCCGCTATAACAACAAATACTAAAAACAAAATAAAATAAATTTTTAAGGGCTCCCATAGAACAAACGCTTACTGTTGTTTACCTAGTCAATGGTACGGAACCCTTCGTGCGCGAGTCCGACTCGCACTTGGCCGATTTTATTTATGATTAAATACGTAAAAAATCATGTGGATAAATATTAGGTATAACAGAGATATATTTCAGATTGTGTTTGTGAATCCAGGTTTTAAAAATAGTTAAGACTGTTTCTAAGTTTTCAAAATGCAATTTGACAAAATAAAAAATAATTAGCCTTGCTAAGACGTAGTTTTTTATACCTACATTTTAGCATTTACATTGATTAAACATTTTTACAAATTCCACACATTTGACCATCACGCTGATTTTATCTCCTTAAAATGTTAATATAAGTATGTATATACAATTAGGTACAAACTTTAAAATCCTGAAGGCGGTTGGTTGAAGGATAGCACAGGCTATAATTAGTATAATTACAGAAAGTATACGCTGTGGTTGGATGTGCATTATTTGCCATTAAAGAAAAAAACCCGGCTTCTAATCCGCCATTTTTTATTGTAAAATTAGCATTTTTATTATCTTCTAATTAGACATTTTTTATTCCGAAATTCTTGTAAAATCGGTAAAAGTCAAAATTATTTATTAACAAAAGGTAACAAATACCTAATTATAAAATTCACAAATCTGAGAGATGATGCCGCAAGCTATGTGTGGTATGTAATATTAGAGTAAGACAATCACAGAGAGCGTGGTCATATAACGACACAGCTCATCGGATTAGGTCACAGTTATGCAGGCTACTTACTAATGTTGCTATATTTCCTAAATATTTATGTGCCATCAAAATGTAATCTCACAATCTGTTGTATTCAAAATGTTGTAATTCTTGTGCAACAAAAAGACACTAAAGCTTAATACTCCTATTGCAAAAATCATGACATTTGTTGGAAATTAGGTGATTACCTAATCTAATAATACATTTGTTGTACCTATAATAAATTAAATTAAATAAAATCCAATGACATATCCATTGGTTTAGTTCACACTGATTTGGTTTTTTTTTAACATTAAGAATTACAATAGTGTATTTTATATTGTATGGTCAAAACTTACTAATCTCTAAAAATTTTGCTCGATGTAGTCTATATCATATAGAGGCAACCATCCCCCCCAACCCCCTCTTGTAGGTGGAATTTCGTAAAATCCGTTCTTAGCTGACCTCTACTCGGCGAAAGGAGCATTCCTACCAAATTTCCCTTGCCTTATGGTTCCAGAGATATCGTGATGAGTCAATATATGGGTGGCAATCTCTTTTATATATATTAACGTTAAAGCAGATTAAACTGCGTGGTTTGTTGTGTAATATCGTATTGTTGTTAACGTTAAAAATGAAAGGTCAAAATTAAGAAATCAATCAAAATGAAGTTAAACTAAGATTTACCAATCAAAAATAAATCAAAAATAACTTTATTCAAATAGGAGCTCTTGGAGAGCACTTTCGAATCGTCTTTTAACACCAATACATTAATACCAACCAATTTACCAATTTCCGCTAAACAAACCAACTTTAATACTAACGTTATATTTAACGCAGGTTATTATGGGTGTGTCATAATCTGTTGTCTACTTCGTAACAATCAAAAATATTACACGCTCGTTGTGCCATAGTTTATCGTTTTGTAGTTATATATCGATTTTGTTTTATAATTGACCATTACATTTCATATAAAATAACGACGTAAATTGGAGGCAAACTTGGATTATTATGAAAATAGTTATAAATTTTTTACTCAAGTTATAATGTTTAAATGGATATACAATATTTTATCGTATTGATTTCAAATATAAACAAACCTATATTGCAAACACGAACGCATACATAACTTATCACAGAGCGTGTTACATGATTTCAAATGTCAAAACTTTTAACTTCCGTAAATACAAATAACACGGTTATTTCTTCCATATAGTCCATTGAAATGTTACATGAGCTTTACTACAAATAAGTATGTGCATGTCAAACAATAATTTGGTAAGTTCTATAGTAAAAAAAACAGTTAGGAGTACCTAAATAGAGTTGTACGGATTTAAAGAAAGAATTTATTTACAATTTAAAAAAAGATCATAAAACTAAGTTAAACATTTCGTTTTGACCAGATTCTAATGACGTAATGACCATTGACGAACCCGGTCAACTTTGGAGCGCTGTAACAGCGTTTTAAATTAATGTAATTAAAAAAATTGAAGTCAAGAATTTTCATCAAAAGACCATCTACAAGATTGGTCTGCGGTAATTTTTTTGTAAAATGTATAAAAAAAAGTTATAGAGCAAATAAATTTTTGTAGAAATTTTCTCACTTTTTTGCTTATAACTTCTTTAATTTTAAATTTACGGAAAAAATTACTTGAACATATTTGTAGGCAAAGTCATTTGCTACAAATTGTATCTTTACGATATTTTTGTAGGACGCATAGTTTCCGTGATATCGCGAAAAAGGTGTTTGCACCCCTTTTTCCAAGATGGCGGCCGGGGGACAAGGGCGGCAACCCCACAAACTTGGGGTTAAGCTTCTATTGACCCCCCACACATGTCCCAAAAATAAAATTGTTTCCTCTAACAAATGCAATATTAGGTCCTTAAATTGTAACATTTCAGTGGACTATAAAATGTACATAATTATGTACTTATTTTAATACAATAATTCGGTCCTATTTTACTACCAATCTATACTAATATAATAAAGCTGAAGAGTTTGTTTGATTGTTTGTTTGTTTGTTTGTTTGAACGCGCTAATCTCAGGATCTACTGGTCCGATTTGAAAAATTCTTTCAGTGTTAGATAGCCCATTTATCGAGGAAGGCTATAGGCTATATATCATCACGCTAAGACCAATAGGAGCGGAGTTCACGCCGACGAAGTCGCGCGCAGAAGCTAGTTTGTAAATATAATTCATTTCTATACGAGCGAACGACTAACGAGTAACGATCGCTATCCAAGTATACATAATAACAACCGGGACCGATGGCTTCGTGCTCTCCGAGGCACGGTTGGAAGACCTACAAGGACTGCACAAACATCCAGACCACGGCAATCATCTGTATAGCCAATACAAGACGTGTTTGTCATGTGCGGGGATCGAACTCGCAACCGCCAACGCAACAGCCACAAACCAGTGCTGTGACCGTCCCGCCAACGCGTCGTCGATTTTATACATATAGGTACTTACGTTTATTTAATTTAGCTCACTTAAAATTAAATACTTTGATTTTATTGTTGACTTTAAAAAAAAAGAAAAAAGTTTTTTTGAGTTAATTATTACTTTCGTTTAATTTTTAACATAAAAACCGAATGTTTCAAAATAGGATATAAATCAATAACAAACCTATTACATATTTACAGGTATTTCTCTACAAGGTTGAAACTTTAGTAACCCGTAGTGCTTGACCTTATGGCTTGGGTCAAGGTTTTTATACCTGATTAGAATCCCATAGCGCTTTCTAATTTATGAACCTTCGACATTTAACACTTATGTGTCAATTTTACATTAATTTAAATCAGAGTTCAGACCTTTTGGAACGTAGGTACTTCATAATAAATAGGTGCGCGTGAAAACAATTAAGTTCTAATTTCATCTCAGCGCCTTATTTTTGTTTACTATAATTTTACTTACGACTACAGTTTTCTCGTTATATCAAAAGATAAAGCTTACGATTAGTGCAAAATGACACTCAAAACGATTTCTTTTAATATTTTAATAACTATATAATTGACTAGCATACCGCCCGGCTTCGCACGGGTATTAAAAAAAATTTCAAAATAATGTTCCCTATTTTTTATGAAAATATAATAAATCCTATGTCACCCGCGGATAGTGTAGATTCCCAACAGTGAAAGAATTTTTCAAATCGGTTCAGTGGTTTCGGAGTCTATTCAATGCAAACAAACAAACAATCAAATCTTTACTCTTTATGATATTATACTAACCGACCTGTGCCCACTTCGTTGGGCCTTAATTATTATTTTTGTGGTGCAATTTATGTATATAAAAGTTTTCATCTCACTCGCATTTCTATGACTTGATTTACATATACTATTATTTTTCACAAATTTTTTTGTCCAATAATAATAAAATATAGCCTATATCACTCCTAAGTAAGCTACACTAGCTTTCTGTTAGTGTAAGAATTTTTATGATCGGATCAGTATTTGCGAAGATTACCCCCTACAAACAAACAAAGTTAGGAACTTTACCTTTTTATAATATTAGTATAGATTAGTATAGATAGATAGATAGTAAAAAGTTTTATAGTAACTTGTAGAATATTCACTCCAAACTTCAGCTTTACATTATACAAGAAATATTGCCTATATACGTAATAGCTTCAACCAGATAAGGTCAAACTAGACTTAACATGTATTTATATCCAAAAGTATTATTTAAATGATAATCCTAGGCCTACAGGCCTGTAATGGCCCATCGCTGGACATAGGACTCTTTCATCATGTAGGAGAAGAGTCAGAGCTTAATCCACCAGTCCACCACGCTGCTCTTATACGAATCATTTGATATTGCGTATTAAATATAATTAACACGTGGTTCAATAAGTCCCGAGACTAACTACTAAAAAAAGGTCTTTTTTATAAAATTAATTTTTATTCATCAACATAGTCTCCTCCAAGAGCGATACAGTCCCTCCAACGCTTTTCTAAC
The DNA here is from genome assembly GCA_905220545.2 of Melitaea athalia. Taxonomy (NCBI): domain Eukaryota; kingdom Metazoa; phylum Arthropoda; class Insecta; order Lepidoptera; family Nymphalidae; genus Melitaea; species Melitaea athalia. Next base: position 13,408,851 of record HG992180.1, on the reverse strand, counting down.
TTTTCTATCCCATGTGTGTAGAACGATTTGTCTTTGGCTTCAAAATAAGCCTCCGTTGCTGCGATAACTTCACTATTTGAGTCAAATTTCTTACCCTGAAGCATTTTTTTGAGGTCTGCAAACAGCCAGTAATCGCTGGGGGCCAAGTCTGGCGAATAAGGGGGATGAGGAAGCAATTCGAAGCCCAATTCGTTAATTTTGGCCATCGTTCTCACGGACTTGTGACAAGGCGCGTTGTCCTGGTGAAACACCACTTTCTTTTTGTTCATGTGAGGCCGTTTATCCGCAATTTCGTACTTCAATCGCTCCAATAAGCACATGTAATAGTCACTATTTATATTTTTCCCCTTTTCAAGGTAGTCGATGAAAAGTATTCCATGCGCATCCCAAAATATAGACGCCATAACCTTACCGGCCGATTTCTGAGTCTTTGGACGCTTCGGGCGGCTTTCACCAGCCGCTCTCCACTCCACTGCCTGCCGATTGGATTCCGGAGTGAAATGGTATATCCAGGTTTCATCCATTGTTACATACCGACGTAAAAAATCCTTTTTATTATGATTCATCAGTGCCAAACATCGCTCTGAATCATTGATACGTTGTTCCTTTTGATCAGTTGTAAGCAAACGCGGCACCCACTTAGAAAAAAGCTTTTTCATGGCCAAATTTTTATGTAAAATAGTGAAAACACTACCAGCTGAAATCTTCACTATCTCGGCTATCTCTCGCACTTTTACCTTCCGATATTCCAATACGATTTTGAGGACTTGGTTAATATTTTGTTGAGTCACTGCTTCATTTGGACGACCTGAGCGTTCCCCATCATTGGTGTCCATGCGACCGCGTTTGAAGTCGGCATACCACCGACAAATGGTTGCTTTAGAGGGAGCTGATCCTGCATAACATTTTATAAGCCATTGCTGTGCTTCAACTGTATTTTTTCCCGTTAAAAAACAATGTTTTATCAACACGCGAAACTCGTTTTTTTCCATTGTATCGAAATTACAACCGTAGCGTCACTTAAATGTTTCAAAATCAATAATTTTATTGTTCCATTTTTAAAAATTTGACACATATTCTTGTATTGATAGCCAGTACTTTTTAAAAATCAAAAGAGTTTTTAATATATGCGCCATTTCCAGGTTAGCCTCGGGACTTATTGAACGATCTAGTATGTATCTCTATCTCTATATATATATAAATGAATCGCTGAATGTGTTGCTAAGCGCAAATCTCGAGATTACCTGAATCGATCTCGCTAATTCTTTTTTTATAATATTCCTTGAAGTATGAGGATGGTTGTTACGGAGAGAATTTTTTTTAAAAAATGCTTGAAAAAGTCTTAAAACAACACTTTTCTATATTCCCATACAAAAGTTAAGACAGGACAACGTCTGTCGGGTCAGCTGGTCTCTATATATATTATAAAAATGAATCGCGAAATGTGTTGCTAAGCACAAATATCGAGAGCAGCTGAACCGATTTCGCTAATTCTTCTTTTATAATATTTCTTGAAGTACGAGGATGGTTCTTACGGAGAGAAATTTTTTTAAAAAATGCTTGAAAAAGTCTAAAAACAACACTTCTATATCCCCATACAAAAGATTCGTAATAATACTTAAAAGTCAATTTGAACTTTTATACCATACCATAAAGTTTGTGTTAGTGGAGGGGTTCCGGGAAGGACAAGTATTTAAAAAAAATTAAAGAATCGACTGTTAGGCGGTACGTAGTTCGCCGGGTCAGCTAGTTAAATATAATTATATGTCTCAGTTGGCAGAGCGCTGACACGGCACGTCAGAGGGCGCAGGTTCAAATCCCGTTGGGTCGAAAAATTTTGATATGATTTAAAATCTTTATAATTTCCTCATGTGTGGGTAACACAAAAATAAAAATAAAAACGAATTTAAAATAGCATGGTATCGTCTCTTGTCGAATAATTCATTGTAATATGAAATCTTTGAATAGTCGGGATCTGTATAGAACTCGCTATAGACGACGCCAAGGTTTGCTTAAAAACCTAAAATCATCATATCAAGAATTTCGACGCGGCTAGATGAGGACCCATAGCTCAGTTGGCAGAGCGCTGACACGGCACGTCAGAGGACGCAGGTTCAAATCCCGCTGGGTCTAAAAATTTTGATATGATTTAAAATCTTTGTAATTATGTACTCGTAATTTAAATAACAATCGCTATCAGGTGTCTATGATAACAACCAGCACCGACAGCTTAACGTGCTCTCCGAGGCCCAGTAGGAAGATCCACAAGGACAGACAACCAAACCCGAAACAAATATTTGTAGAACGGGAATCGAACCTGCAATCGCCGGTGCGTAGGCGTATACACAACAATCATTTAGTAATCATTTCTTTGATTTAACAACGTACCTACACATATAGCCTTATAACATTGATATTAGCAAAAGTGGAAATCTTCTATCATTATCATGATATTAAGCAATACAAAATTGATATCATTAGTAAAATGAAATCCTCGCCAAACTTAATACCATCTCTACCTACCTTTTACTTCTGATTACAAATAGTAGTAGTAGTATGATTTCGCCAATATCATGGTAGAATGGAGAAGACACGAAGAAGACTAATGGGTAAACACTTACCTTATGAATATGACATCACTATAAAGATTAGCGTACGCGTACCTATCTACGTCACCAGATCAGTGTCTACGTTTTAAGAAAAATCTTATTACTTTAGAATAACAATGTCTTATTTAAATAGCTTTTAATTTAATGAATATAATTCTATGAATTATTAGGCGTATAGAGTAAGCAATCGGTTTCATTTACTTTTACATTGTAGGTACATTAGTTATTTTGTTAATGCGACTTCTTTGTAAAAGTCTTGTTTAGTAATGTGTACAAAAATATATTATTGAAATTTCAAGATAAAGCCCACAGCATCACCAACCGGTAGTCCCTGTTGCATTCGCTCTTTGAAATTGAGTTGCCGACGACGGCAATACAAGAAAACAGTTGAGGTAGAACTTTCCCGTACTGTGCACGCGCACCGCCTTCACGCTTACAAAACTCGGAAACATTACAAAATTACGTGATTCCGTTTAAAGACCATTTCGATTCAGTGTGTAGCTACACTTCAATCTCTCCAATAAATATTTAGATATTATAAAATCAGTTTGGTAAGACATTTCATTATAGCCCGTGTTTGTTTTTGTGATACCTATTAGGCAGACGGCTTTTCTGACCAGGAAGACTCGCAGTAGACGCAAAAATCAGCGAATATTGCGGTCAGGTATGTAAATAAAACCAAGAACTGTATTATACTTTACTATTACAACATATATGAACAGCAAGTTTTATTGGGAAAGAATACTACAAAATAATGAAATGATTATTCCAAATAGTAAAAAAATCACCCCGCGTTCTTATAGTCTTAAATTAATTTATATTTTTAAACATAAATTAAAAACGATTACAAATACAAGTAGGAATAAAAAAGTTATTTACTATTCTTCTAATTATGTATTTATTGTATAAATAAACAATGTTTAAAATACCCAAAGTAAAACTTTCGTAGGAAGTTCTGTAATCTGTAATGTAACGTAAATACATATTTCGGATAATTATAATATATTAAAAAGTACAGCTAGTGAAAATAGAATGCATAATAAATAAACGTACAAGTTTTTATTATTAATATTCTACACTTTATCATCGAGCAACACGCACACCGCAAATAATTTATTATAAATTAAATAAAGTTGTCATGTGTTACATCACGATGTAATAAAAATTCAAAACACGGAAAAATCATTTGCTGTGAAAAAACAGCGCGTGTTCATCCGGTTAAAGTATTTCTAGAAGTAAAGTTTACCCGCTGTTTGTATAATTTAAGGAAATACTTCCTAGTTTGTAACAAAGTGTTAGCGTACGTTAACGTAACCATATCCACGCCTGATTGCGGCCTGCCATTACTCTACGTAACAACAAAACCAGAGCATAACATTAACTATAATTTTTGATTTTATTTAGCGGGTAATTTTTACTGAAATCGATACCTATGACCAATAGCTCCACTCATACAAATATTAGACAAATTTATATCTTCAAATTTAGTTACTTCGTGGAAAAAAAAGTGTAAGCCGTTGTTAATAGAGGTCTACGATATTTTAAAAAATGTTGAGGTCAATAAAAATAACTCTTTGGATTTCTTCTCGCTTCACACGTGGTCGAGCAATATTCAAATAGCAAATTTAATTAAAATAGATATAATGAATATTAATAAACCTAAAAGAAACTATAGTACATCAGATTTAAATAATCACTTTCTCACTCACACAGAACTTTATTACCGAACAGTGTAACGGATTTTACAAAAAATTTACTGACGGTTCTAAGGATGGCCTACACATAGGAGCAGCATTTTTTGATGCCGAATCTTTAACTTCAATTTACTTTAAAATTAGTAATAATATTTCTATCATGCACGCTGAGTTGTTGGCTGTTTCTGAAGCTTTATCAAACGTATCCTCCATTGACTACGACAAATTTGTTATTTTCTCAGACTCTAAGTGCGCTCTTCAACATGTAGCTCGTTCATCTAACGCTAAAAGTACTCCCATAGCATGTAGTTTGAGAGAACAGTCTAAAACAGTTGTTTTGCAGTGGATTCCATCTCATATTGATCTATTAGGTAATGATATGGTGGAGACTCTAGCTAAGTATGGAGCTTGCGATGGTATAGAAATGATTATTAAGCCTATTTTTTCCGAGTGTCTGCATATAGTTAAAAATAAATGTATTTACTTGTGGAGGGAATATTTTGATAAAAGGTCGAAAGACAAAGGCATCCGGTATCGGTCCATACAACCTCACCCGCCCAATGTACCTTGGATAGACACAGTGTTATTGAACAGAAAAGACGTTGTCACTGCTTTACGGTTACGGTCTGGACATATTCCATTCAATAAATTTGTATATTTGACGGGTAGGACTCCACACCCTAATTGTTCAGTTTGTGGAGTAGTAGAGGAAGCCTATCATATTTTAATGGAATGTGTTAAGAACGAAACCAAAAGACGCCAATTTTTTCCTAATAAATTATTTTATACCAATGTTGGAGAATGTAATAGTATTTTGACAAAACCAGAATCTATTTCGGCAAAGAAATTGTATAAATTAGTTGATGAAGTTGTATCAGTAGTGTCTTAAAGTTCTTATCATGTAAGGGCGCATTCCCACTATGTCGTGACGACAGATAATCGTGTAGTTTAAAGTGTCGTGGCTCATATGTTTAAATGGAGGTATTCACGTATAGAACGACACGACTAACTGTCGTCTACGACACTTTTTGCAGTGATGACAGATTGTCATGAAACTGGGAACGGCTAGCACGACAGTCGTAAAACGATAAAAAATCGTTACGACTAAAACGTGACGGCAAATCTATCGTAGCCACGTAGAATGTAGAGGCGACTGTAGATTTGTAGCTTGCTAATGATGTGTAAACGACAAAGCGACTGCCGTGAAACGATAAAATGTCGTCGTGATCCGATGGGAACAGCTAGATACGATAGTCGCTAAACGACAAAAAAATTTGACGACAAACAATCGTTATAATGAGAACAGCTAGAAACGACAGTCGTAAAACGATAATTAATCGTTACGACATGGTGGGAACGCGCCCTAACTGTATTAACATAAGTGTATAATAACAGAGCGACATAGTCGCAGTAGCGGCAAAGCTCTTTAATAAAGAAAGAAAAAAAACTGTATTTTTGATGCTACCGACCGACCTATACGGTAAGATGAATGAAAAAAAAGAAAAAAATATGAACAAAAAAAGAAAACATAGTTAAACAATATGAACATGAAATATTTAAATTGTATATTTGCTATTTTTGATCAAGCTGTATCAATACAACAGAACATAAGCCGGTTGCCAATAACACGAGTTCTTTGTGTATTAAAATGTTCTTGGCATACCTACTACAAGATTCAGTTTTATTCATACACATAATAATCTTGTTAACTATGTTAAGCAACCTTATATCTAGTATACTGGTAATAATTATATTTTAACAAAAAAAAATCAGTTGAAAAAGTCAGAGCGAAATTGATTGGTACTCTACTTTTCCATTGATTTTTATCTGTAAAAACTAGAGCTATTAATATAAGTTCAAATATTATTAAGGTTCTGTTGTCAAAGACTATACTTCTCCTAGGCGACCTGGCAAGCTTTGTACCGCATTATTTTCTTTTTGAATATAATAATTATATATATCGAAATAAAATATAGCTTATCTTTAAAGTTGGATCAAAATGCACACGGTATACAAATTTGATTAAAATCGGCTAAGTAGTTTAGGAGTCCATCGCGGACAAACAACGTGACGCGTAATCTAAGATCTAATATTACAAGAGATTTCCACCAAAGACTTACCAGATTTTATTACAAAAAAAGTTTACTACATAAATTGTAGGAAATTTTCTCTAGAATAAATTATCTATACTAATATATAAAGCTGAAGAGTTTGTTTGTTTGTTTCTTTGAACGCGGTAATCTCTGGAACTACTGGGCCGATTTGAAAAATTATTTCAGTGTTAGATAGCCCATTTATCGAGAAAGGCTATAGGCTATGTGTCATCACGCTAAGACCAATAGGAGCGGAGTCCACGCCGACGAAGTCGCGCGCAGAAGCTAGTCTTCTATAATATAATTGACTCATCGCGATATCTCTGGAACCACAAGGCGTAGAGAATTGTTTAGTAGGAATATTCGTTTCGCCGAGTAAAGGTTAGCTGAGAACGGGTTTTACGAAATTCCACCCACAAGAGGGGGTTGCGGGGGTAAATAACATATATGGCAAAACAACGTTTGCAAGGGCCGCGCTGCGCTCTGCGCAGAGGACCATCGCGGTGAGGGTGATTCGGGGGTACCGTACGGTATCGTGGGCTGCAGCTACTGCTCTAGCCGGCGACCCCCCGTGGGAACTCGTGGCGGAGGTTCTTGCCGAGACCTACTCATACGTCTCGGGTAGGAGGGCTCTTGGTGAGAACCCTACGTTGGACGGGATCCTAGGGGTGCGCCGGATAGGGCAGGAAGCGTTAATGTGGAGGTGGGGGGAGGACCTGGCGGAGGAGCCATATAGCACACGCGTAATGGCTGCCCTGCTGCCCTGCTGCCCGGTCCTTGAGCGGTGAATGCGTCGAAAACGCAAGCCTCTCACCTTCCGTCTGACGCAGGTTCTCACCGGGCACGGTTACTTTGGTGACTACCCGTTTCGGACGGCCCAAAGGGAGCTGACGACTGAATGTCATGATTGTGGCGCGGCGGTGGATTCTGCCCAGCACACCCTCGAGGTGTGCCCGAGATGGGCGGTGCTGCGTCGTGATCTGACGACAGTCCTCGGAGGTGACTTGACACTCCCGAACGTCACACGTCACGTCACACTTCTGCGAGACAGTAATGTCCCAGAAGGAGGCCGAAGAGCGGGTGAGAGAGGAGGCCGCCGACGTGGCTTCCACCCGCGGGCGACGAATGGAGGGGCGTAGTAGGCGCTACTTAATGCGCTTCCAGTAACGCCCCTGTGCCCGTGTCGGGCCGGGATGGGAACCCGGTCCTGCTAGACACGACGTCGTCGGGACTGTTCAGAGGTGAGCCGGACAGTCCCCATGGAGGAGAAGTCTGGCCTTTTCGCCGAGGCCAGCTTGTCGCTGGAGGGATCCTGTTGCCTGCAGATCCGGAACCCTCCAATCAAAGCGGCTTAAGGCTCCCGCAGGGGTTTAGTGCGGTAGTGGCACCCCAAATGCTGAGTCCGACATACGGTCTAGGACTGCCTACCCGGGCTTCCTGGATATCGCCCGTAAATGGGTTACCCTGCGATATAAAAAAAAAACAACGTTTGCGGGGTCAGCTAGTTTATATATATTAAGATACATACATACTACTTCGTCTGCACAATTTTCGTAAAAAGGGGTACAAAGTTTTTGCTTCAAGTATTAATATATAAATAAATAAATACCGTGGCCTGTTATTTCTTGAAATTAATTAAATAGACAAAAACGTGTCAAACAATAGTACTCGTAGCTTGTGATACCAACGCCTTGAATTTTTTCGAAAAATTAATATGGTGTAATTGTTACCAATTAAATACAGAGACAAAAATATTCAAATCCCAAGTTTCTATACACATGCATAACAATTAAAATAAATTTAATTCAAACCCATACGCAAAAGGGTACATGACCTCATCAATATTGTTAGTGTAGCAATTTTCTCTGACCTTACTCTGGAGGTTATGTTTACAAAAGAACTTCGTATCGGTATTATCAATTAGAAAATTTTATATATGTATTTATTTGCAAACAAATTGTAACTCACTCACAGCTACTCAAGCGAAACGTATTAAGATTTAAAATCATTTCTCACCTATATTTTACCTCGTTCCAAGTAAAACGTTATATTTTTAAAAGTAGTCAGTAAACTAGTACGTTTAAAATTTTAATTAGGCCCAGAGACCCATTAGTTTTATATATAATCAAGTAAAACTAGTTATACCAATGAACTCAAGTGTTATCTAATATTATTGAATAGTTATAATATTTTCCAAGTAGGAACTACTCGCCAAGTTTAAACTCGGTTCACTTGCTAAATAGATTTGCGTTTGAATATGAAAGTTCACTCTGATTTTGCTTATATTGTTAGTATTATAGACAAATCACGTGGTTTCAATCTGGTATATGTAATATTTTGTACCATATTCGACATTTTTTTTAAATTAAATCGAACCGTTATTTTTTGTAAATCTACACATCTTAGGAACTAAGATGCTCTCACTGGTTCGTAAAAGACCAGGATTGTTTGATAATATTATGTGGTTATGTAAAAAAAACTATAATTATAATACCAATAAAATCCCACTTTAGTTATTAAAACTTTTGCAATACACATAGAAGTCTTAAATGCTGGCACTGATCATTAGTTTTTATTTCAGTTACAAAATAAACAGCAAACTGGTATGGTTGCACCATAAAACTTGATCCACTCTGATTCACTCTCTCGTATATAAAGGTGTTTTGTAGCTCTTATTTTGGTGGTTTGATGATGATGTAGAGCATAAAAAAGCACTATATTTATCATGTTGATGTCCATTGTGTCCTCAACTACTGATCTACCATTATGACGATATATTACGAGACCCGAGTCGATGGTCGCGCCACATACGCTATAATTGTTGTGCCTCTGTTATGTACCGCCATCTCGAAGGATTGTCACTATAGCAAAACACGTAACCGCAGCGATGTCAAATGCTGCTAGTTCCTGAGATTGGCTCATAAATAACTCTTTCGCTATGTAAAATTAGCATAGTCGTTAAATATTGTTAATTTATTTATTATCTTTTTTGTCACACTATTCAATAAGATCACAACAATTATATTATAACATCAAAAAAATGTAACGATTAATGCAAATAAATTCATTTGGATTATATACCTTATTTTTAATACTTACGCGTGATAAGACAGTATATATGTACATAAAAACAACTTATATTCTTTTTTTAACAAATAATCGTGATAATATAGTAATAATAAATAAAATTCTTTAATAAAATGTATCACAAATGTTCTTGTCATCGTAGATTCTAATGTTTTGATTGTAATAGATGGTTACGCAATCACTTGGAGCCTTGGGTGTCCACTACGAAAGCCGGGCACTTGCGCGTGTTCAGCATTAAGCAAGTGAGTCCATATGACCGGCCACTTACAACACGCATCGCTTTCTAATCATTCAAACCTTCGAAAAATGCGAAAAATTCGGGAAACGCTAATATAAGAAATTAATTATAAGAAATTAATTTTATCAGTGGTAAATAATTAATTATGTAGTTAAATGTAAGTGATGTACGGTACTAAAATGATTGTTAATACTGGTATTAAACCAGTTACAATGTGCAACTAAAAAAGCAATATTTTTTTCAATCAAAATGATTCTCAATATAAATGAATGAGATAGAGTTACATACGTTGATCAATTAACTATTGAAATTAATAATAATGAGGTAATAGCCCAGTCGAGATAGTATTTTAGATTTACAAAAATTGGAAGCAGCAATTTTCCTTCGGAATTCGTTGGGGGAGGTCACTGGTAGTCTAAATTCAAAAAGTAGGGGTACCAGACTTGTTACTTCATCCGCCATCTTGATTTAAAGGGTTATTTTTTGTCTCTTGAATAATTCGTTTATTTTCAAAATTTTACACGAAAAATAGTTATCTATTACAAAAGTTGTTTAAAATTAAATTTGCTACAATTTATTAATCAGCCCGTTTTTGAGCTAATTCGACTTTTAATCTTAACTTAAAATAACAAACATCTTAAATACAACAATTTCAAACGTCAATAAGTTTTACAATTATCAATTATTATTTACGGCAGTAGTTTTTTTTTTTTTTTTTTTAATTAAAACAAAAGTTGACGGAAATGAACAACGGTAAATTTTTCTTATAATAAATTATATTTTTGAAATATTAGTATGCGCATCACGCAAACGGTTGAACGTATTTGTCTACTCCAAGGGTCATCAGCAGAACCTATTGTCGCTTTTGCAATACTGTTGATACTCGTAAACACATTAACACTCAGTGTGCGAACTAATTTAATCATCTTCAGTGTAATTTTTTATCTACTTTATTATTCTCGTTTATAGAAAGAGAAATCATTCTAAATAATACATTACAATTGTATTCAAAACACAGAAAATATTATCAGCCTAGCGATTGACCGCACATCTTACGTACGTGATAATAGTTGGGTAAGAAAACAGGTATCAAAACAAAGCACAATTAAATAAATTATTGCCTCATTTCCACCAACATTCTGATTATCAGATACCGGTACATCTCCAGGAAGAGTCGACGGAGTGCAAAAGCTCAACATTACACAAGAGTTATTCGATACGGCAGCAACGCGTGTGCAAATATGCAAAGTATTGCACAAGTTGTATGGATTAACATCTCAGTAACAGTGTTTCATTTTAGAATGTCTTAATTTCCCTTGCAATTTAGACTAGTTATTTTATTTGATATTACGTAACAATAAATATGGTATTACTTAAATAATATTAAGTACTTGGTACATTGGTAAAATTTGAATATGAATTATTTATTTATAAAACTTAGTTTTCTAATAATGCTATGCCTACGGGTTCACAGACGAATACATTTAAAATCATTTTATGTATCTACTAATGATGTATTCCAATTTATTAAATACGAATAAAAAATTAAGTGCTGTTACTATAACAGGAGCTATAACAGCATTAAATTTGAAAAGTATTGTAACAAAAATGTAAATGCATACCGATTTAATTTGAATTTACAACCATTACTTGAAAAGTAGCAGACTGTTTTAATTAGTTACTTGCACAAAGCATTTTAAAGAGGAACTATTAGGTGTCCTTTATTACTGACTTGATTTTTATGCCATTTATTTACTTATCTTTAGTAGTAGCATCACTAATTGCCAACAATGACCGGCGATAGTATAACTATTTTACAAAACAACAAAATATTTTATAAATAAAATCAGACACATTGTAAAGAAATCTAGACATAGACATGAAAACCCAAAATAAAGTACAATATTTATACACAATTTACACATCCCGCTTGATGCTTTTTATGACAAGACGGAATTCGTTACGCTAAAAGGTTTTACGTGCTTTAAAGACCGTTAACCTAAATGTTTACCCTATAAAGCCAGCGACCTTGGCGTTGTTCTTACCACGTAGCTCGTCAAAATCGCAATAATTATTTACATACTATCGACGAACAATATCTCATTGTCTTTACTACCGCTATTCTATTATTAACAATTACTTTTATTATTGCATGGCCTCACGTGACGACTAAAATACAATAATGCAATAAACGTTCATGATTTCCCTTTGATAACGAATCTAAAAGGAGCTTTTACTCCAAAGGTGATTCCACCACATTTGAGACTATTGAGAAGTATTTTGACTTAAAAAAACATTTTACAAAATTGCTCGCAATTAACAAAAATATCGACTAACTATACAAAAGAATATATACACACGAGTGTTAAAGCTCTTTCATTTTCGAAGTTAGTTTTAAGATACGACGAACAAAAATATGTCAATTGCTAATGAATTAATTGAAATAACGTAGATAAATTGGTTTTAATAGTATTTAAGGGTTCTCTCATAATATCATTGTTTCAATCACAATAAAATATATCTAAATAAAAAAACTTTGGAGTGTGTAATGTGTTACAAATAGGTATATAGCGTAATCTCGTAATTACTACTAAAACAAACGAACGCGAATATAAATAAGCATATATGCATTTGAAGCATGGTAATTTGTTCCTATGAAGAAAAGAATTCAAAATCGTGGCCCAATGACCGCCACAGTTCCGACTGACCTCAATTGATTTCGTGATTTTGTGATATAAGAGTTACGTTAAGTTTCAAATTGCAGAACACAAATCAATGTTTCTCATACAGTGTTTTGTGACAAAGAATTGCTGTTATTGTTTCCGATACGGTGCATACAAATCATATGTGTATCGCAACATAATTAGACACGTTTTAAAAATACGACTTACATTCTTGCCATGTTTACACAATCTCATTCGTCATTTAAAATACAACTTCACTATAACATTTAGTGGTCTGTACTTGAAAAGCGGAAGATTAACTAAGTGACCTCAATGAGTATTTGTCTGTGACAGATGTTTTTCTTAGTGAATTCACATAAATTATTTATCAACTTACTTTTAATATTATATAGTTATGAATTTTGCCAGTAAAATCCCATTCAAAGTTAGACTGATATGATTAAACTTGATGCTTACGATACGTCTTTGTTGATTATCGTGTGAGGTGTCAACTCAAACACGTTAGAGAATTGGGTAATACTGGCGATACTTTTGTCACTATTCCACTTGGACATAATTTTATTTTTTAATAATTAGGGGTGAAAATTGAATATTTAAGTTTTTATTGTTGATTTATTAAATATTATTCCTCTTCCTTCAATGACTTTTAGCTGTGGTAAATATTTAATAGCTTATAGTATTGGCTATGCTCCCTGAAACGTATCGACTTGTTCTCGTCTTATAGTATATTGGTCTTCTTTCTAAATAGGCTTTCCAATGTAAAAATAATCATTAAAATTACGTAGATCATTCAGCGCGTTAAAAATAAACATAGCTTCAGCTGAATTACGCTTGTCTATAAATTATTATTAATTGAGTTTCTTCATCTTGATTGCCCCGAATTTTTTTTAATTTATCCCGAAAAGAAAAGGTTTTATTTTAATAACTAGGTCGGCAAACAAGTGCACAGCTCAACTGATGGTAAGCGATTACCGTAGCTTAAAGACATCTGCAACACCAGAAGCATCGCAAGGGCGTTGCCGAGTCCATCCCCGATTCTCCCCAGGAGGAGGATTATATCAAATGACTGTCTATGACCGATGACTGACCACAAGCTTGAGTGTACGGATATGTTTCGATATTTATTAAAAGGAACAATTAGTACATATAAAATTGATTTAATAAGTCTGAAGATCATTCTAGGCTTACGGGTGATTGCCTTGGTCAATAGAGCACATCGGACATAGCAATGATAATGACGCCGCGTTGGCGCAGCGGTCACAGCAATGGATTGCGATTGGCTGTTGCGCGAGCGGTTGCGGGTTCGATCCCCGCACACGACAACATTTGTATTGGCCTTACAGATGTTTGTCGTGGTCTGGGTGCTTGTGCAGTCCTTGTGGGTCTCCCCACCGTGCCTCGGAGAGCACGTTAAGCCGTCGGTCCCGGTTGTTATCATGTACACCTGATAGCGATCGTTACTCATAGTAGGAAATATATATTTGGGTTGTCTGGAAGAAATGGCTAAATAGCCATAAGTCCGCCCATTGTACTTCACAGTCTGTAAATGATATTTGTAGTTGTGATGTACAAAAAAGTATAAATAAAAAAATAAAAAATAAAAAAATGATCGCAGTTTCAGCTCGGACGCCTCTTGCCTTGCATCAACCCACTGCGGTAGCGATTATTTTACGCAATGCACGTAATTATAAGTACAATACATGTGTGTTGGGTCATTCTTTATTAAATGTCAAAATAAGATTTCAGTTATGGTTTCTATATTCAAAAACGATTCTTTCAGTTTTGATGTCATTTAACGTCGCAATACGAATAAAAACGCAACATGTTCGCGTCAAAAAATTGAAAGTTTGCTCAAGATTGAATGTTTTTTTTTTAAAGAATCAGGCTTTAACGAACAATCAAGGTTAAAATTAACAAGTTTAAATTTGCCGTCAACAACAGTTATTCGTATTCGTTATTGAGTGTATGTAAAAGAAAGCAACTTAATAAATGATAAAATTTAATGGGCCCTTATATGTATAAGATTTCCTCAAAAATATTAATAAGCACTTTGAAGGCTTATAACATTTTTTTATAAAATATTTAATTGAAGCTATCTCTGTACAGTCCACTACTGTTTTACTTGAATCCGATACGTCATAGTTTCAATCCGATCTTTCTGTAAAACCACACTTTCAATCCAGTATATCTGCTTTTACACCAAAGTGGCATTATAAAATCACCGCATATTATCTTTATTAAGAAATATTTGTTGATTTTTATGTAACAAAACGATGATATTACGTTTATACACTACAGCTAGACTATCACGTGTATTTGTGCTTGTACTTTTTACCAGACTCTACTGTAGAAGCACTGTAACAGCCCGTACACATTTCACAGTTCATAGGACAAAAGTTTTCTCAACGAAGGAAGGAATTAGAGCAATTTTTATGACAAATTTATCGCTTTTAAATTTAATAGTATAAATAATAAAAACCTAAACTTTATAATTAATCGCAAAGCTCAACTATAATTTATTATTTTGTTATATTTCGAATACCTAAATATGTAGTATCTATAAACGACATGTATGCATATATATCATAACTAGGTTGTTGTTTGGAAAATAGATAAAGAAAATTTCAACTGAGGTAGGGCACAGCAGGAAATTTCCTGCTCAAAATATGGAGCAGCCCGACTGGGGTAGTACAGAAGACCACAGCTAAATAATACTGTTTTCAAGCAGTATTGTGTTCCTGTTGGTGAGTAAGATGACCAGAGCTCCTGGGGGGGATTGGGGATAGGGTCGGCAACGCACTTGCGATGCTTTTAGTATTACAGGCGTCTATAAGCTAAGGTAATCGATTAATATCAGGTGAGCCATACGCTTGTTTGCCGACCTCGTTATATAAAAAAATAAAAAAAATTATTAGGGAAAATCCACTTCGGTCGTTAAATTATCTTTCTATAAACATATTCTGTTAGCAATTCTGTTACTCATATACAATTATAATTTAACGTTGCTTTAAACTAATAAATACATTTTAATAATATTCCAAATAAATATCAAATCATATTTATGTACTCTTATATAAAGAAATTTCATAGAAAATAATTGGTAGAATATTTAGGTCGACCTGTTGAATTCGACACCATGGACACTATATTCTGACAAATAAAGAATTATTTATTTGTTTTATTTATTTACATGTATAAAAAATCAGTCAGTCAGTCAGTTCAGCCTATTGTAGTTCACTGCTGGACATAGGCCTCCCCAAGTTCGCGCCAGTCATCCCGGTTTTCCGTAATACTCATCCAGCCTACACCGACAATCTTACGTAGATCGTCGGTCCAACGAGCCGGGGGCGTCCCACACTGCGTTTGCCAAGTTTGTAAGAAAAATCAAGGTTAAAAAATTAATACACAAATAATGACTACATATACTGCTGACAAGAATTATATGTTTTGCAACATTTCTCCAATGAATTGATATTGTAATCATGTGCCCATTATTTTATTTTATTGTCATGTCACCTTATACTAAAGAAACTAATCAATTTTCTAATAACTTTCATCTGATCCGTGAACTCGATAATTCAATACGTTTTGCGAGAAGTGAGCCTGTCTCGAGAGAAAACAAATACTTTCGCTAACTGACCCACTGCTGCACATAATTATCTGGAGTAAATTTCTTTAATCGATGCTCGATCGATTCTTTTTACTCATCTACATATATGTTCAGTAAAAGTTTTTACTTTTGCACGCCTCCAAGGAGGCTGCTTTACTCTCAAAAAAATTAAAAATATGGGAAGCGCTTGTATTTTTACAACAATGCATAAATATGGTATAAAATGCATACTTTTATACAGAACACATATCAAACTACAAATAAATATTATTTAAAGTATTTTTAAATACTATTATAGTAAAAATAATTGTTTAAAATGTTATGTTTTACGTCAACGTTTTAGGGCCTATGCAAACCAAGAACTAACTAACTAAGAAGCCTATTGAATATGAAGGCTAAGAAATTCTTCAATTTTTTGCAATTAATATTTTTAGTTATTTTTTGAGTGTATTTTTAGTATATTGTGATATGAATGTACTCAAAACGTTACGTTGTATCTCAAGAGTAAAATTCAAACATACGATATCCAAAAATTCACTAATGTCCAGTTATAACGTGTAAACGTGTTATGTTAAGGTGTTTATCTTCTTTTTAATCGTCTTCAAAAAAGGATGAGGTTCTCAATTCGATTGTATTTTTATGTGTGTTACCTCATTACTTTTTACTGGGTGGACCGACTTCGATAAATTCTTTATTTAATCACAAGCTCGAAAGGTGGTGCTTGTCATGTAGACAACTACTTTTTAGTTATCTCTAATAAGTACTTGACTATTTTTTCATCTACCTACGTTGTATTACTCGTCGATAATTATATCGAATGGATAAAGTCACATTTTTTTCGTTAACGAGCAAACACAATTATTACAACATTTACAACGCAAGAGACATTTGCTCAACTCCGACCGATACCCGCACATAATAAACTAAGCTTATCTCCACAGCTTACACAGACAGTAAGTTTAGGTTTAGTCGGTAACTAGACTATTACTCCAACGCTATATACTTTGGATAATATTTTCTCACAGTAGCATCAAATAATACAGTAGTTTGGTTATAAATACTTTTCTAAATAACATTAATACTAGCTGACAAAAGCAGTTTTACCCGCTTACTTTCGGATCCTGTGAAATTGTCTGTATATTATATCTGTGTAGGTTCCAGCATTAGCATGTTATATTAGCGTAAAGGAGTAATTATGGGCGTTCTATATATTGCTCCGATTAGTATATATACTAAGCCACATAAACTTTCGTATTTTAATATTATTAATAGGATAGGAAACTTTTTGAATCTGCGCTTAAAAGCTAGACATTGCGAACTTTGATTTCATTATTTATAAGAAGAGAAACCATTCATCACACCGATCTATGTATAAGTACCTTATCTCATAATGTCAAAGCACGCTCGATATTTTTCAGTTTATTTTATGAAGATATACCTACACAACACATTAAAAAAAATAAGTTTTTATCATACATATCACATAAAAATCGTCTTAAGCTCAACGACCTCTAGTCAGATGGAATCCTTGTATGACAAAATCCTGCGCTAACAGTCCGGAAATATGTATATTTCAACATAAAAGGACATTACATAACAGGACATTACAACATAACAGGACATTACAACATAACAGGACAAATATTATCTGTTTGACATATTCAAACATTTGTCACGAATGGGGTCGTCGAAAAAGGTTACCTATATATTAAGGCCTAAAACATTGCTCAACGCCTTATAATAACGTAGAAGTCATATTAAATGTCAATTAATCTGTCAGATATCAAAATACTTGTGTTGTCTAATGTAATGTAATGTAATGTGCCGGTGCTTCTCTCATCACTTATGTAACTGTGCTAGTGTGCAATGGAGAGCCGAGGTCAATGCAATGTATGTTTAAATGTAAAGTCATTCACTGACCAACTCTCCTCCTTTCGTGTAACACTTATATGATGTATCTCGTGATCTTGTTACTTGCGTAAATATTAAAAGTAGATATAAATAAAATCTGTTATTGTTCTCAGTAAATTTTAATTTAAGCTCCGTAACTTTGCTTATGTCGTTCTAATAACAAATATAAATAAGAAACTTAGTAATTTTTTCGGTTTGTTTGGTAAGCCGTAACAGCTTGGAAAGTTATCCTTCTTGTTGTTATCAAAAATTGTGTGTGTTTATCTATCTGTGTGTGTGTGTATGAGAGAGAGAGAGAGTGTGTGTATGTGTGTGTGTGAGTGTAAGTGCTAGAAAACAATAACAAAATAGAATTAAAATCATTTAGCTTTGTTGTAACAAGCTGCTCACAAAGAAAAAAAAATTATAAATTGGTTTAGACAAAAATCGGCCAAGTGCGAGTCGGTCTCGCGCACGAAGGGTTCCGTACCATTGACTAAACTAAATATGAGTACATTTTCTGTAAAATATTTAATGGTTCAACAAAACTCAATATTTTGTGAATATTTCAAGCGTTTAACTGGTGCTGATTTTAATATCGGGCAAAAAGCGGCAAAAAACTCACTTTTGTCGTATGAGTACCCCCCCCCCCCCCTAAATATTTTTTTAGAATTTGTTGTTGTAGCGGCAACAGAAATAGATAATTTGTGAAAATTTCAACTGTCTAGCTATCGCGGTTCTTGAGATACAGCCTGGTGACAGACAGACGGACAGACACCGAAGTCTTAGTAATAGGGTCCCGTTTTTACCATTTGGGTACGGAACCCTAAAAGGTAACAAACTGTTCATAGTATAGGATAAATAAGTCATCAAAGGATACATATTTTTAAATTATTTAATCTAAAATTATTTTGTCAGCTATCGTCATTATCAAGTCAAAGTCGACGCAATTGTTGAAAATTTTCATAGTTGTAAATGAATTCTAGCTACAATACACTGATTTAAAAATTTACCCACACGCACACTCTGGATAACAATAATTTCTCTGGAAGGTAACAACAAATTAGAAAAACTGCTCTCGAACTCTTTTATAGGAACTATTTTAGTAGGTACCTTATTAAAACAAAATTGGATCGTGACTTACAAGTTTGTACAATTATGTGCCTTTCACTACGAACCCACGCGATTATATTAATATATATATTTTTGTAATTAAGTAGACTTGGATTAAATGTGTCTTATATCCATAACGTTCTCTGGCCTTCTACAGGTATTCGACTATACTAATGATTAACCTAGCATTATTATATATGGTATATATATTTTACACAATTTATAATAATGATGATATATATTCTTCATTATAAACCAAGCATAAAAACAACCTCTCTAATAACGGCTCTAGTTTGGATCCCCTACTAATTGACAACATGATTATTGTCTGAAATTTCTTAAAAAAAATTAAAAACATTTCTTTAAAAGTAATATGATGAACTGATATAATATTTTGATAGACAAAGTGAAATAATTTGATATGTCACAATTATTTTAAATAAAAGTCACTAAAATATGTATAAATGTTTAGATATCTTTTTCTTTATTAACTTGTATAATATGTAATTGACATTATTACTACATAGAAAGGGTTTTGTATTTATAAATTTTTATCAAACTTTTTCATTTAATTCTTTTCCAACTAAAAGATCATTTTTATAATGAGAATATTAAAAACAAAAGACAATTAATGATGAAAACAAAATCGTTCTACATTTATAGATACTTCCTAAAATAACATAAAAAGTTTCTCTACACGTTAGGTCTTATCTCTTCCGTGGGTATGCATTTCTAAAGAACCAGATATACATATATTATATTTATTCAAATTTCTCTTCACACCGACCACTTAATGGCTATATTTATGAGCATCTTCACTTTTACGACGTGAACCAACTTTTCTATGTACCTATTCTTTGTAGACAATAGTACAATAAAATACGCTGGGACGCAGTCTCGGTTAAATACATATATGCCTCAGTGCCTAAATAGTCGTACAGCCTTCTCCAATTTAACTTTATTTAATTAAAATTGTGTAATACGTTAAATATGAGTTAAGAAGTAAAAATTAATTTTATTTTATTTTTTTTCAGCTAGGAAATTTAATGTCTTACGTTAATGTAATTAATGTCCAAAACGTATTGCATCTAAGATTCACAGCTGTAAATCAAAGGAACGATGTCTAAAAGTATTACGGTTACCTTATACCTATACAGCAAAATGTGGGAAATGTTTTTGGGGATATATATATATCTAAAATATTCCTCGTCATCAAATGACGTTTTCATATATATATACATATAATATATAGATTAATATCCATGTACATTAAACGGCTCAATAAAACACTTAAAATTATTTTAGAACAAATCCGGCTCTATCTTTACCATGTAATCTGTTATAATTCTAAACTCTTGTAAACTCGGAGGCGTAAAGGCGAAATTAAGATCTGAATTTTTCTACTCTAAGGGAATATTTTAAAAGTTGCTGAAAAATTTATAATAGACTAGCTGACCTGGCGAACTTCGTACCGCCTTTTTTTTCTTAAATATAATAATTACATATACCAAAATAAAATATAGCCTATCTTTCAAGTTGGATCAAACTGCACACGGTGTGCAAATTTGATTAAAATCGGTTAAGTGGTTTAGGAGTCCATTGAGGACAAACATTGTGACACGAGATTTATATATATTAGGATGTCCGACGTTTAACAGTATCCAACATACAAAAGTTAGTGACATGTTTTTTAGTGTTTCACAATCAAATTTCACTTTATCAATCAGATATTTAAATTCGAAACCTACACAACTAAAAGTAGTAATTTGAAAAAGACTGGCCTTATTCTACATCCTCTTGATAGATTTTCCAATACCACGTTAGTGACTTATATGTGACTAGCTTGTGCGCGCGACTTCGTCCCCGTGGAATAGGACCACCCGTTTTTGAAACATTCTTCATTAGTGCTACGCTCCTATTGGTCTTAGCGTGATGATATATAGCCTATAGCCTTCCTCGATTAATGGGCTATCTAACGCTGAAAGAATTTTTCAAATCGGTCCAGTAGATCCTGAGATTAGCGCGTTCAAACAAACAAACAAACAAACAAACAAACAAACTCTTCAGCTTTATTATATTAGTATAGATATAAACTTTATCAGTAGCTAATCAATGATATTCTCTCTCTCTCTTACTTCTCTCTATTAATTACTAAAGCCCGTTACCTAAAAAAGCACAGTCTTACTCACTGTCTTTAAAGTGAGAGTATGTCTAGGAAGCACTCAACTATTTCAGACATATCGCTCCTCGAGGCATCTTAAGATTGATGCATCTACCACTAGCGTGCTTTGTATTCGTTTACATTTTACACATATTTAATGTTTATTGGATCTATAATCTGTATGTGTCTGTGTTTATTGGGCCTATCACTCAACGGTCCCACTATAAAACACACAATACACAAACACCCAGATCACGGCAAATATGTGTATGGCCAATACAAATGTATGCCATCTGCGGGACACGTACCTGCGACAGCGCAACAGCTGTAAGCCAGTGCTGTAACAAGTGTTCTAACGCGTCATTAAATCGTAATTTTAATTCCAAAAGTAGCAGTTGTAACTAATTATTTACTTACTTAAGAAATAATTATTTCTTTTATACAGATTTTAACCGGTTAACGTTTATTGTCATATTGGTTTCGACGATCAATAGTTATGTGTGTCAAGGCAAAATTAGCTTTTATCTTTAACAAATATGGCTGTATGTATATATAATGCAATATTATTATACTAGCATAGATTATTTTCGTTTATTTTTGAATACGTTTTTATTTTGTACCTTTTTTTATCAAGAAAAAGTACTCTCAATTTTGACTTACTCTATATTTTTGTCTGTAATTTAAAATGAAATTAATTTTATTATTTTAAGTATTTCTGCAACACCTTTTTTTAATAATCATTTTAAAGTAATATGATATAGCTTAACACAATCCGGTATCTATCAAGTTGTCTGTATCTATAAATTGTTATAGTTAGACGCTTAACATGACGTTTAACATTTTCATAAAATATAAACTACTAGCTGTGCCAACGACTTCGTCCTCGTGGAATTCAAAAAAAAAGTTATTTTTCAGTTCGCAAAGTTAAAAAATAAATAATTTTATAATATGGAGCAGCCCTCTCCTTCTTCTACATGGAGAAGAGGCCTATGCCCAACAGTGGGATATTACAGGCTGTATCGTCGTATCGTATCGTATGGAGCAGCCCGACTGGGGCAGTACCTCGACCTTACAGAAGACCACAGCTAAATAATACTGTTTTCAAGCAGTATTGTGTTCCTGTTGGTGAGTAAGGTGACCAGAGCTCCTGGGGGGATTGAGGATAGGGTCGGCAACGCGCTTGCGACGCTTCTGGTGTTGCAGGCGTCTATAGGCTACGGTAGTCACTTACCATCAGGTGAGCCGTACGCTTGTTTTCGACTTAGTAACATAAAAAAGTAGCCTAAGTTACTCTTTATTACATCAGCTATCTACCAGTGAAAGTCCCATCAAAATTGGTCCAGCCGTTTCAGAGATTAGCCGGAATAAAAAGACAGACGGACAAAAATTGTAAAAAATGTTATTTTGGTATATGTATCGTGTATACATCGTGTATAAAGTGGTTTTTTCATATATTATTATACCTACAAGGTACAATAATTAAAAATTAGCAGGGGTACTCACTATACATACAAGAATCGTGTTTTGTCAACGTTTTTTGGTCTAAATTAAAGAAGAAGGTATATATTTTTCTTTACTACATTTTTTTAATACGAGTTTAGTTCAGTACCACTTTGTGAAGTCGTCAGTCAGACGCAGTATATCATTTTTTTATACATTAGAGAGACTAGATTGGCAATTAGACTACCATTTGGCAGAAAAATTATTTGTTAATTGGTTATAAGTGAATTACTAAAGCACGTGCGACTGCTTTTACGAAACAATTTTATATTACATGTTTCATTATATGATATTATCTAATATATTCAAGTTATAAATTTTTTGTCCTGTCTTGTTAGAAAACCTACCGGTTCGTGAGCTTTCAGTGTCAAAGACATAAAAGAGACAGTGACAAGTACACGGAGAAAGTATACAGTTCGTTAGCCTGAACATATAATATTATAAATGATTAAAATCTATACTAATATATAAAGCTGAAGAGTTTGTTTGTTTGATTGTTTGTTTGTTTGTTTGAACGCGCTAATCTCAGGATCTACTGGTCCGATTTGAAAAATTCTTTCAGTGTTAGATAGCCCATTTATCGAGGAAGGCTATAGGCTATATATCATCACGCTAAGACCAATAGGAGTGGAGTCCACGCCGACGAAGTCGCGCGCAGAAGCTAGTACTTAATAATATAATATTATTATTAAAATACTATGCTCGAGTAAAATAAATTTGATATGTTAATCTATTAAATAAAACTTTATCTATTGAAAAAGTTGTAGATGAAATTTTATTTCAAGTAGATATTTGTTTCGTCTTTGATCTAAAAAAAAAACTAGGGTGTTCTCAATTCGATTGTCTTTTTAATACAATAACAAAAAAAATTAAAAATGCTCAGGGTAATGCTACCCCTTTTTATTTCTATGCTTTAAACAATTTTTCATATTACATACACTTTAACAACGTTTTTGTTAAAAACTGGAAACTGAAAGTTGTTAAAAAGTGGCAACTGATAGTAGCAACGTTTATAAGTGAGCATAGTATTATTAAAAAATATCGAACATTGTAGATATTCATTTTTTAAAGTATCACAAACTATAGTTGCGTTAAAGTAAATCCTATTCTACGATATTGAAAGACGAAATAATAAGATCTTGAAATCGTATTTCATAAAAGTAATACAGTAACTATTATTATTAATAATATACTTTATGTTAATCACCAAAGCTGGTAAATCATTCGAAGCCTATCTAATCGTTTCAATAAGGTAAACTGATAAAGTAAAATCCAATACATTATATGCAACAAACACACTACTGAAACGTAGATCTTATAAAGTAATTATCAACAGTTAATATTAAATGATTTGCTAAGTTCTATTTTTTACTAACAGTGTTATTACAAGGGACGTAAAAACAGTAATAATTAATTTTAAAAATGGTATATTTAAATTGTTCATTTAAGTAAGAAGCAGGTTGCAGTTATAGAACGATACGAACGCCTTTCACGAACTTGTCTTACCACTTTCGCTTTATCAACTTTTAATCGGGTCACGCGTCTACTCCGGTTTCGGGATTAATATAAAGTAATTGTATTTGCTTACAAACGAAAAAAAACTTCAATTAGATCGATAAGTAATTCTACGTAGATATTCTGTAAAACAATCAATGCGCATTAGCAGGGATTTAAAATAGAATTCACAAAATCGATACACCCAGCAATAAGTTATGAGGTAACAAACAAGAAAAATACAGTCAAATTAAGAACCTCTCTCTGAGTGGTGACGTACGAATCTACGCAAAAATGTCACAAATGAAAACAAATTTTATCATAATTTCGTTCCACCATAAACCACGAAAACAAAAAATCATTGCGTATACTGTGCAAACAATTATTACTTAATGATTATTTAATCCTTAGACATTATTAATTCGGCCCTAGTCACGAGTACCATTCTTAAAGAACCTCTACTAATTATGAACTATCTCTGTGCCATTTTCATGTTTGTAGCATAAAAATAAAGGACTTTCATACAAACTTGTAAGAGCCCGTAAACCCTTTTAAACCGGCGGAAAAATCCTTAGCAGACGTCAACTAAATAATCCCTGCGAAATTTTTTCTTCTTTCTTTATCGTCTTATCTTTATGCGTCCAATAGTTTTTGAGATTTCTTGATGAGTCAATGGCGTAACGATTTTAATATAATTATATACATAAACATAATTAGTATTAGTATATAGTGGATATTCTTAAAATTTTAAATTAATAAAAAATTTTATTAATTTATTTTACATCGCAAGAGTATTTTACTAGTGCATATACGTAAAATATTAGTATACTTTATGTACTAAGAACAAACGAGTCGTAGTAGCGTAGCGTACAACGTAGCGTATACGCGCGTTGATATCTTTCACTTGAATTACCTAACAATTTGATAGTAGAACATTCTGCATATTTCAACTAAAAACGTTTGTTAATCTCGACAATTAATAAACAAATATCATTATATACATTGGCGTATAATTAACTGCTTTTTTATAATTTCTATTTTATGTTACTTTATACATCTACTTAACATCCTACACATCTTAAGGTACGTTTATTGGTTTAAAAAAAAATCTTTCAATATGTAAACATGTATATCAATGCGTATTTATAACAAAACCCTATTGTTAAGAAAGTTTTTAATATATCGCCCTTTTTTATCACAACTCAAGCTTCAATTCTCACACAATTTCTATTTATATAAATAGAAATTACTAGTTAATACATGTGTATATACAATTGTACATATGTCCACATGAAAATGTTAGTATTACGGTGGAATAATTAATTTACGAGAATAATCCATAAAATATGCCTAAAAAATTTGGCTTTAATACGACAAAAAAAATTATATGTTGATGGTGTCTTACTTCTATTTTCCTCCGGCGTGGGGTAAGACAGGGAGATGTAATATCACCGAAACTGTTTACCACTGCGCTGGAGGATGTCTTTAAGACCTTGGATTGGGGGGAACGAGGCATCAACGTCAACGGCGAATACATCTCTCACCTTCGTTTTGCTGACGATATCGTCATCTTTGCGGAGACGTTGGATGAGCTAGGTCAAATGCTGGCCGACCTAAACGAGTCCTCCCGACGAGTCGGTCTCGGTATGAACTTGGACAAAACGAAAGTTATGTTTAACAACCAAGTCATACCGAGACCGGTATCGGTTGACGGTATCCTTCTTGAAGTTGTTCAGGATTATGTCTACCTTGGCCACACCATTCAGCTGGGCCGAAACAACTTCGAGAAGGAAGCTGATAGGAGGATTCGGTTGGGCTGGGCGGCATTTGGCAGGCTTCGTCGAGTCTTCACTTCGAAAATTCCGCAATGCTTGAAGACAAAAGTCTTCGAGCAATGCGTCCTGCCTGTGTTGACATATGGAGCCGAGACGTGGACACTGACGAAGGGACTGGTCCACAAGTTTAAAGTCGCTCAACGTGCTATGGAACGGGCTATGCTTGGGGTTTCTCTCAAGGACAGAATAAGAAATGAGACTATCCGTGAGAGAACTAAAGTAACCGACATAGCCCACAGAATCAGGAAGTTGAAGTGGCAGTGGGCTGGTCATCTGTGTCGCAGGACCGATGGCCGTTGGAGCAGACGTGTCCTGGAGTGGAGACCGCGTATTGGCAAACGCAGTGTAGGACGCCCTCTGGCCCGCTGGACCGACGATCTACGTAAGATTGCTGGTGTAGGCTGGATGGGGATTGCGGAAAACCGGGATGTCTGGCGCGAGCTTAGGGAGGCCTATGTCCAGCAGTGGACTGCAACAGGCTGATATGATGATGATGATGATGATGGTGTCTTACTTAGCTCAAACAATTTAAGCAAGTCAAAAATAAATCGAAGTGTGTTTTTAATAATATATATAATATAGATATACCGATAATAATTTGGGTTATTAATAATTTGGGTTGGTTTGATTGGGTTGTCCGGAAGAAATGGCTAAATAGCCATAAGTCCGCCCATTGTACTTCACAGTCTGTAAATGTCTTTAATTGTTTTAACGTTTAAAATGTAGTTGTGGTGTACAATAAAGTAGAAATAAATAAATAATAAATAATAGAAATTGAGCATGATGACCCATGTTATTGTAAAAAGAAAAAACCTTATACAATAAATAATTAATTAACGTAAAACGTATTTTTAGTAAAAGTAGATTAAATCTGTTGCGAGTACTCATTTATTGGCGAGTCAAAACTAAGTTAAATTGTAAGATATTTACTATGTTTTAAACAAATTATTACCGTACCGTACCGTAAGTTTTCTTAACGATTCCTGTATTATGTTCTAGCCGTGTAGAAATCTCAACGATTTGTACAATCTTGATAATCTATACTGATGGTAGCGAGTACTACATACATACTCGTATTAAAGGTAATTTACATGCTTTGAGTTCAACTACAAATCTTCTGTGTGAGCCAAACAATTTACAATGTCTAGTTCTAGTAGGTATGTACAAGAAAGACGGAGATTTAATTACTACGCCTAAATCGTGTATGCTAATATGCTAAATTAATGCTAGCAATGTATTTCACGATTTTTTTTATTTAGACCATTCATTTAATTTGTTGTATATTTTAATCTTAAAACTTTTGATCGGGGGCACGGTAGTGCCCCCGCCAAGTCGTTACTTATACACGATTCATTACTTACATTTTAGTAAAAACATTTATTATATTTATAAAACAGTTAACAGTTTAACAATTATTACAATAATTATACAAAAAAGCACGTTCCATTTAATTTTATGGTTAAAGTGTAGAAAATTACGCAATTTAAAATATTACACAACAAACGTTCGATATTTGCATAAACTTAAATAAATTTGACATTAAAAAATCTTATTCAAATTATTAAAGATATCGTTCATTTTGTTGCAGAAATTAACGACATGAAACAAAAGATTTTAAATGGACTTTATTAACAACATCTTGTTTGCCAATAAATTTCATTTTAATATGTTTTCACGTAAAATTAAAATTAAGAAAGACAGCCTGTCCAACTATTGAGCAAAGGCCTCTTCTCCAAACAAAGTTCGGAGCCTATGTGTGACGCTTCTTAACTACCCATTTGTAGATCATTATATACTCAGAAACAATCGTTAAAAGATTTTTACCATAACGACCATTTTCGACAGTAAATCGAACTGATTAAAATAAAGCCTTTTCTTTGTACCATCAATAATACGATAATACATACCCGTTAATTGGTTAAATTTAGATTTTTTTAAGACTTTAAATCACTGTTTTTGTATAAATAATTACAGAAATACATGTAATAATTATATTATTTTTTCTCAAATTAAAAGTCAAATATTTTCATTACTATGTTGTATACGACACCTAACAGACACAGTGTCCAAAACGGTCCTGTAAAGACAATTGAAAACAACACAAATATTAAAAACTGTTGGCCGTATTTTATATGAACTGTTACGAATGTACCTATGTATGTCTCATATCAGGCTTATGTATTTATCCCGGACTTTCCCTAAACGGCAAGTTGGATTTAAACCGGTCCTTAAAGTGGAGTAGGTTCGTTACCTTTTAAGAGCAACAGCATCCAAATTCCTATAACTTACTTGTGATTCTGTTCGTTGAATCTTAAATATGGTATACTATCCTAGATTTTAAGAACGCATGTGCTAAAATAATTTTAAAAAAATCTCACAGATCTTAAGTGGAGCTTGAAAGTAACACCTAGAAAAAACCTACTTTAGTCTAAATTCGAACACAAAATTTCTAGCATTGAATATAGAATGTGTTTTTATGAACAAGGTCAGCGACTGCGTAATAATTATTTCATTCTAATAAAAATATAAAGCAGTCAGTTTCCTGCCATTCCCAAGATAAAAAATCTCGACTTAGTTCGTATTATATCATTCGTCTAATGTGAAAACAGTTTTAAGTCACTGTTACATAAAGGCCGTTCAAACAATTACTTGACACAAAAACACCCTAATTAAAGATATAGATATGAAAATTGTTAAACCTGTATGTAAGAGGTTAAATCGTTACATTCGAAAACGAAGATTAGGATGAGCTTAAAGACTGTGATATGTAACAAAACTTAATTACGTGGCTATTATAGTGTATACTCTTACAAACAGCTGCTTATAAATCGTACCGACTGCATAATTACGATTGACCTAACTGTAAACCATAAATTACTTACTATATCGTTAAGTTATATCAGACCTCGATATTGCGTCACTTAGGAAACACTTCCGTACTTTGTAATTGAGTTAATTTTTATTTTATTATTTTATTTAAAGATGATTTGTATGTACTTCTTAAAATACCACACTTTGCATTCACTTGTCTAGGTCTCGGCAGAATAGGCCAGTTTAATTGTAAATAGTGAAAGTTATCTCGATAACCAGTATTGCCAACAGATAATGATTACTTTCGATACAATAACATTTAGTAACGCTTTTAATTTGTAAATTGTAAATCACGTTACAGTTCTATGCGAACAAGAAATCAATAAACACCTCGTTACTCGTTACCTTTTTCTTTGTACAAATTACTTAAATTTTATTATGTAGCTATACAATTCACATTTTTAAGAAGTAGTTATTTCTAAGTGCTAACTGTTTTTAAATATAGTAACTGAAATGTATTCACGACATCTTTTGGCATTGTGTAAAAATATCTAACACGCATTGTGTTGAGTTTTTACAGTTTGTTTCTATTATCTATTTTGTTTTCTAGTGAAAGTGCAATGTAGTGTCATAATTACTATTACAGTAATGACGTGTTACAAAGTCGACATCGCGACCGTGAGAATTTGCTTACAATTTGTCGCAGAAATATGTGTGAAATGTAGGAAACAAAAACTCCATTGAACTCGTTTTGTGTATTATTATCTAAGTTGTTACATTTGAAACAGCTAATTAATATTTCTCTTCAGTCTATTTGAAGTTAAAATTTTAACGGTATGAAAGACGAATTATTAAGCGTATAATAATTTTAATTATTATAGTTTATAATTGTTTTCATCTTCTAAGGTAAATATATGACGTGTTAATACCAATGCAATTTTTTTAGAATTATGTTTCAAATTCGTAGATAAGAACAGGAGTGATATTCTTATTATATTCAGCTATAAAACCATGGAATTGACATATACAGTGTTATGCTGTGTGGAAGATTTAACTTAAAACCACTTTTTCCATTCTTTTATAGTCATAATTATACCTTTTTTTTAATATAACTACACCAGGTCTCTTAAAGCGATCTCCTGTATCGGAAGCTAGAAAATACACAAAACGTAAACGCTTAGAGAGTTACAAACACTCATCTCTGATAGACATAACATATTAAATAATTAGCTGCCCGCGACCTCGTCTACGTGGAATTTAACAAAAAAGTTATTGTTCAGTTCGCAGCAGTTTCTCAGTTACTCCTTATTACATTAGCTATCTGCCAGTGAAAGTCCCGTCTAAATCGGTCCAGCCGTTTCAGAGATTGACAAAGAGAGAAGAAAGAGAGAGACAAACAAAAATTTTAAAAAATGTTATTTTGGTATATGTACCGTGTATATAACCATATGCATTTAGTAAAAAGCGGTTATTTTAATATTTCAAACAGACACTTCGATTTTATTTATTTGTATAGATATGTGGAAATACTATGTATCAGTTTCGGCGGTCTGTTGAAGGTGTTTGCTAAGACTAATGAGATTTCCATAAAATTAAACTCGTAAATACATTGTATCACCTTGACAAATTAAGCAACTTAACACTCCTTTTTCTCCTTCATTTAATATTTTGTATTGCTTGCTGAAACGCAGTTATCGCTTTTACGAATAATAAAATCAATTTGACGCATCAGTAGAGTAACTTTGTTTCAGAATGGGCTACGTTGTTCACTCGTTTCGTCTGAATTTTTGGGTATGTCCTACTCGTAGTTCTAATTTATCTCTTAATATTTTGGAAGCTTTTATTCGCAAGTTAAATAAGAGTCTCACAATTTTAAGTGTTAATAAAACATAATTAATATTTACTTTAAAACAATTTCATTTCTAAATATAATTATGGTGAAATGAAATAGATTATAGCCAACTATTAACTAAGTACGTATCAAATCTAGGTTAGAATATTAAAGAATAATTTATAAAATTCTGAAAAACGCTAGGTAGTTAAGACTATAAGTACAAATATACAATATGTAATATAGAGCCTTGACCAAATGCTGTCTCGTGAAACTGCATAAC
Source organism: Melitaea athalia (assembly GCA_905220545.2). Classification (NCBI taxonomy): domain Eukaryota; kingdom Metazoa; phylum Arthropoda; class Insecta; order Lepidoptera; family Nymphalidae; genus Melitaea; species Melitaea athalia. The sequence goes on along the minus strand of HG992180.1, from coordinate 13,377,918 downwards.
TTATAAAATAAGCAAAAATATTTTTCTATAACGGTGTGAAGGTCGAGCACTTTTGAGAATTCCTCGTACCTGTACCTATATTTGTTAACAGAAAAGTACACACAAGTAAAGTTCACATGTCAAAGCTCTAAGTGTCAAAGTAATTTAGAAAAAAGTACGTAGGTATGTTACATAATAAAATTTAGTATAAATGCTTCAAAACCTCTGGGAGCACTTAGAGGGCCTATTTTGGAACAAAAACACGAAAATGAACATGCCAATTTTAATAAACGTTTCTTTTTGTTTCTAAATTCAATATAATATAAAGTCTGCGTAACAATATATCTAGTTTTTAATTGACCGTACTAAATTATAATAACACACGTCACATGTGTGTTACACTCACTAGACTGCCTTCCCTACTATTACAATGTACTCTGTGACTGCCGCATCACTGCAACGAATTTGCTAATTACATAAACATACACAACTTGGATATACGATATAGGTACGATATACGAGTACGAGATACGAGTCTGACGTACTATTATTTCACTTTTCTGTACACAATGAAATAAATTAATTTATTTTTTCATTTTCATTGTACTTTTTAGGTATATTAAAATAGCAGAAAGTGCTATTTCCTACATTGAACAAGCTTTTTCTAAAGTATACATATGTATATGAAATTTATTGCTTATTTATTATTACTCAATTATAAATGAATAATTATTACCTTAAGTAACAATTAATAAATCACAACAATCCGAGAGTTACGTAATAAATTAAACAATCGACGTCTTCCGCGTACAACAGAATAGTTACAATAAAAACGTAGAAATTACAAAAACTGGAAACTATTCCTACGCAAAATATTGTATAAGTAATTTTTTTTAATTATATTTTAAAAAATATGGGGTTGCGGGGTTTAATAACATAGGTATATGGCAAAACATAACATATATTTGCGGGGTCAGCTAGTTTTACAATAAAACAACATAATATTATGATGAGATTCATATGCTCAATCTGCAAAATGTATATTGTATTGGTTATTTGAATTGGGATGATCCAAATTATATGTATATGTAAGAAATATATACACACATAAATGTAATATGTCATCCCTGTTAGACAAAAACCTCATATACTAATTTTTCAATGGGCAAGACATTGATAAATACTTAAGCTATGTTGCTCGACTGCGGATATGCGGGTAATTTCCCTACCATAGTAAACAATATTATATAATACTACTATAGTAAAAATCGTTATCAGGGGCTTATGATAATAAGAGGAATCAATGTTTTTTTCCGCGCGAAATTGAAAATTGAAATTTGCTGCGAAGCTAGATGGGAGACCGACAACGAGTAATAATTAATAACCAAAAAAAATTTTTTTTTTTACCAAAACAAATATTCGCTGCGCTAGGTAACTTTAGTTTTAAATGTAAGTTATACTTTCATCACTACCACGTGATAATCGTGTAGACAGCAATTAAGTTAATATAATTTCATAAAACAATTACTGGATTTTATGTTTCAAATAAAATTTTACCTCGCATTCAATTATTTCAGATATAGTGTGAGTGTTATGCGAAGGCTATACTTAACGGACAGACACTTAAGAGTAATGTTATGGTGCATTTTACTGGGGCTGCAGCCAGCTTTCGCTGGCATACTCGATCCTTTCAACTGGGCTCGTTCCGATCGCATTGAAGTCAACATACCGTGGCTACCTTGTAAGAAAAATTATCTTTATGAAGCTAAGAATATTTATTAATTTTCTATATCAAGATAAATATAGTCTCATTAAAATTATTTTTACTCGTTTTAGTTGAAAACGAAACAAGATGTTACGACGAATTGGGTTGCCTCAACATAACCCGTAGTTGGTATCACCTTATTCATCGACCATTCAATGTCTTCCCATTGCCTCGAGTTGTCATTAATACGAGGTAAAGTATTATATTAATAAAATAATATTATGTATATACCAACAAAAATATATTTTGTATTTCAATAAACGTGTTACCTACAGGCGACATTAAATAAGAATATAAAATAAAGCTTATGTTACAAATAAAGTCACCGCATTTTATTTACAGATTCATCTTGTACACGAAAAAGAATCCAACTGATGGTCAAATATTGAACGTTAATGTAAACAAAACTATCGTGAAATCGAATTTTAGTCCTCAGCGGCTAACTAAAATGATTATCCACGGGTTCATTGACACGCCGCTCTCTAATTGGGTGAGTCTTCATTGCATCTTGTCTAGCATTACATCAACACCGTATATTCTGTAATTTTAAGCCCGACATGATAGCTACTTGCGACTATAATTGTCTTCAGTTTGTTATCGTGACTTAAACTTTGACTTTTAAATTCGAAGGGAATTATTGTTTACGTAATAAATATTTAACTGAAATAACTCTGCTTACACGCAATGCAATAATTTACCAATTACAAATGAAAAGATTAAATATATTAATGTAATATTCTTGTTGTTTGAGTAGGTACATTGTAGTATTGGAATCAGTATTGGTACAAATATTAATCAAAATAGATGAGGATATTATCGACATATTATATTTAAGTTATTTAAAAAATAATTCCTACAGGTAAGCGAGATGAAAGATGAATTAGTGAAAGCAGACGATTTTAATGTGGTCATCGTAGACTGGGCCGGAGGAAGTCTGCCACTTTACACACAGGCCACTGCGAATACAAGGCTAGTAGGTCTCGAAGTTGCACACTTTGTCAACACGTTACAGGTAAGTGTTCACAGCATTCTAATGTTACATGTCAAAAAACTTTGAGACCCAAAAACTGTAAAACAGATTCTAATCGTCTTAAATTCGAATGAACATCCAGAAATTTTCAAATCTATCTGTATTTTATCAAATTAATACGTAATGTAAAGTGTTTTATTAAAATGTTAAGCTCATAATGGAGTTTATTGTATTTTTGTTCTATCTCAGTCTGTTATTTACTTTAAAGATTCATTTTTATAGAAAGAACATGGTCTAAATCCGCTAGATGTGCATATCATCGGTCATTCGCTAGGTGCTCACACAGCGGGCTATGCCGGAGAGAGAATAAAGGTAGGTGGAAATATAACTGAACGTACTCACGTACATAATTGCAATTTACATTCTAATGACTCTATCTTCATATTGTCTTTGATTTAGCTTTTTATATTTTAGGACTTAGGAAGAATTACTGGGCTAGATCCAGCTGAACCCTATTTTCAAGGAATGCCAACACACGTTAGGTTGGATCCTACAGATGCTCAGCTCGTAGATGTTATCCATACAGACGGAAAAAGCATTTTTCTTTTAGGTAAACGCCTGAACGTAAACAAATCTTAATTTATCACAACTATGCTTTTTAATCCGCACTATAACTTATGTATTATTGTACCACATCATTAACGTTAAAGACAATTTCTGTTATGAATATTGTTTGCTTATTGCTTTTCTTTAATTAATGTGACTAATACTCCCTATTTATGTACATACTATGCTATACAGCTGGTTCGTTGTCATTTTTATTGTATATATTTTAAATATGTATTATATATTATTATATTTATCGCTATTTACTAATTTACCGACGTGTTTATTCCACGCCTGCGACAGATTTTGTATTTATGGCAGGATACGGAATGTCCCAACCTGTGGGTCACTTGGACTTCTACCCGAATAATGGAAAGGAACAACCCGGTTGTGACTTGACGGAAGGACCGCTAATACCACTTACGTTGGTCAAACAAGGGTTAGAAGAAGCTTCTAGGGTTCTGGTGGCCTGCAATCATGTTCGAGCAATCAAACTTTTTACAGAGTCAATAAACGGAAAGTGCACCTATATAGGTAAGGTATAGACCTCATGTTAATTGTGCTGCAGCCGCGCCTTCGCCAAAACACACTTATTAAAAAAACCACGCACAGAGTACACAGTTGTACAGGAGCTATATCGGTAGAAGATTTCATAGAGGTGGTGTAGGTGAACGTTATACAGTATTTGTATGTGCTTTGTTCAGCGATTGTCCTTTGCAAAATGTGAGTTAACAGGTGTGTTTTTCTCGTACTTTTGTTATAAAAGGTATTATTTGTATATTCGGTAGAGGGTGGGTAGCGTAGATTATTAAATGTAATATACAATACAATACAAATATACTTTATTATACAGTAAAAAAAGGTACATTTTACGGCGAAAAGGAAAACATAAACATGTAAGAAAGGTGGTCGTAGTGCTAAAAGAGCGATTCCAGGCAGCCTCAAGCAAGTCTCAATGTCAAAGGACATGACAAAAAATTAGACGGCATGGAGGTGTACATACATAATATGTATATAGATATATAATCATACTTACACATAAATACATATACATATAAATATAATATATTGTCGATGACTTTGCCCGTTTCTTCCGCCCTTCTGTCGTATATAAAATAAATAACTTTTTTATGTAAATCTTTCCTGAGTGCATTGCAATAAAGTATATTCTATCTATCTATATAAATACATACATACGACAGAAGCGAGAAAGAAACGGATAAATTGATGAATTTATCCCTTATTGTCGATGGACAATAATAAACATTTGCAGTGAATGAATTTATTATTTCAAAGCGTGACTCATGACTTTAAATATATACCTAGTGTTTCTTTAAGCAACTTTTAAGTGTCAAGTGATTGTGCACGAAATGCCTTGTGTTTCCAATCTTTCTCTATGGAGCCGAAACATGGTATCTGATACTGCAGGATCGCCGTAAACTCGATGCATTAGAGATGTAGTGCTGGACACGCCTTCTAAAGATCCCGTAGACGGCAATTCGCACCAACATATCTATCCTCAAAGAGCTTCGTATTAAAGACAGACTATCGTCTACTGTGCAACTACTAATACTGAAGTTCTTTAGCCACATCTCTAGAAATGAAAACTCTATGGAGAGACTGGTAGTTCAGGGTCAGGTGGAAGGCAAGAGAGCACGCGTTCTATCGCTAACCCGCTGGATAGACGTCATCACAAAGGCTACTGAGTCCGCCATGGTCCGGTGTTTTCACGAGGCCTCTAACCGACAACAATGGAAACACGTCGCAGGAGAGTAACCCTCAGAAATGTTATCGACCCACCGAATTCCCCACCGTTTACCTCATCAGCACAACCACTCTGACAAGAGTGTCTGACTAAGAAGTATAAGATTGTGCACGCCTTATATTTAAGGGTAAAGATTTCCACAACCGAACAGCTTGGACAGAAAAAGACTTGATATAAAAAGAAGAAGCATAAGAAGGAGTTTTAAGAATAAGATTACTATCTAATCGTAGAGACTGGTTGTGAGAATCTGAGAGTAATACAAAGCGCTCTTTTAAATAGCAAGGCGTCTTTGGATTGTACAGTAAACAGTAGAAAAGTAATTGGTAGTAAACAGTAGATGCTAGTATTCCGGCAAAGTCGAATTGGGTGCCACCCGAACTCTATGCGAAATTCAGGAATGTGATCAAATTTTCTAAGCCCAAATATAAAGTGAATAGAAAGGTTTTGAATACGCTAGAGTTTATTTAATTGATCTTCTTTGAGGTCGAGGAAACAGGTGTCGGCATAATCGAGAATAGGAGAATAGGTGAAGGATGGATTATGCTAACGCAATCTTGGTGGGAATAGGCAAAAGATTTCATAACCTATGAATGTATCTAATAGCAGAAAACATTTTACGACTAACTTCCGTAAGCTGTGAATTCCAAGTCATATTTTATTAAAAAATAATACCTAATTTTTTTACTTATAAAGTACGATGTTGTTAAATATAACTGACGGCAGAAGTATAAATTTTTACAAATTTATCTTGATTCATAAATAATAATAATAACAGCCATCACGTAGACTGTACATTAGACACTGTATAGCGAACATACATACATAAACTGTACATAAAAATCTTACTCTACGCATTTTTGTTACGGATGTTTTTTGGCTAGGGTACCCCTCCGCATAGTCCCATAAGGAACTTCGTTCCAAAAAAAATATTGCTATTTTACACACATCTAAGTTTTATGTCGGAATGACGACCACTCTGGTGTAATGGTGTGTGTGTGCAGTGTCGGCGGAGCCTAAACACCGACGGTCGCTGGTTCGATTCCCGCTCGGAGTGGATATTTGTGTTTATACAAATATTTATTTCCGGTCTGGCTGTTAGTCTTTGGGAGTCTCCCACCGTGCCTCGGAGAGCACGTCAAGCTGTCGGTCCCGGTTGTTATCATGTACACCTGATAGCGATCGTTACTCATAGTAGGGAATATATCCTTATTATCCGCCAACCCGCATTGTAACAGCGTGGTGAATTATGCTCTGATCCTTCTCCTACACGGGAAAAGAGGCCTATGTCCAGCAGTGGGATATTACAGGCTGAAGCATAAGTCGAATTTCTGTTAGTCCAAGAAAATGAACAAAAACAAAAGATGCAAATAAAAATTATAACTGTAAGTTAAGAAAACAAAAATAAACAAATGTAAATCTATACTAATATATAAAGCTGAAGAGTTTGTTTGTTTGGTTGTTTGTTTGTTTGTTTGTTTGTTTATTTGTTTGTTTGTTTGTTTGAACGCGGTAATCTCTGGAACTACTGGGCCGATTTGAAAAATTCTTTCAGTGTTAGATAGATCATTTATCGAGGAAGGCTATAGGCTACGTGTCATCACGCTAAGACCAATAGGAGCGGAGTCCACGCCGACGAAGACGCGCGCAGAAGCTAGTACACAATAAAAATTTGATCTATGGATGTGACAAATGTACAATGTATGTATGTAATGTGTGAGGGAGACATAACGTAGATATTCGACAAATACACTGTATAATATGACACAAAAGAGGGTAAGCATTTAAAAAATAATGATAAAAACTGTTATTTAAGAGTCACGTCGAAATCGTTCGAGCTCGGCGGCGTCGAATACGCCCTTTCGTTGGATGTACCGAGCTCGATCTGCCAGGTTCTGTTGCGTGACAGTTAAAGTTGGCTCCAGCAGCAGGAACTCGCGGTGCATTACTGCCCGGTAGCCAGTCCACCCGATCTCCCGTCCCACAGCCCTATAGTACGCACGCATGACACTCTCCAACAAGTCCCTTGGGACTCTGTCAGCGCCAAGCCATCTGGTGGGGATGGTGGATTAGCCGACCGGTCAGGTGGTGGTGCATGGTGCATGCTGCCACGTCCCTCGCCAGCTCCAGACGCGCCCTGGCGTCCCCCAGGCAGCGGCCCTATGCGCCTTCCAAAATTATCCTCCATCCATTAAGTATTATTTTTGAGTGCTAATGCACTCACTCGGAGAGAGATTTTTTTTTTGTAACGAAATTATGTCGATAAACGGTCTAATTTTGAAGTTACTTAGGTTAGGATTTTTTTTGTAATACTTTAACGATGGTTATCTCCATAACCATGAGGTTGCTGGGGGTGGGAGTGGTACCAGAGGGTCTTAAAGGATCTTGAACAATTCTCTTATTTTGACTAGAGTATCCTTCAAGGAATTCATAGCGATGTCGATGTGGTAAAAATTTTAAAATATAAAATAAGCGATTAAAATAACGGAGAATAATTGTAGTTGTAGGGGTTTACATATAAATAAATGGCTATTTTATATAATTACATATATATAAAATAGGCATTTAATACAATAAGTACACATTTAAACTATGAGAACACTTAAAAAACGTATGTTCAATTATTCTCGCCTACCGCTGACACTAATATATATCAATCTATATATATACAAAAGAGATATCCACCCATTGACTCATCACGATATCTCTGGAACCATAAGGCGTAGAGACTTGAATTTTGGTAGGAATATTCCTTTCGCCGAGTAGAGGTCAGCTAAGAACGGATTTTACGAAATTCCACCCACAAGAAGGGGTTGCGGGGGTTAATAACATATATGGCAAAACAACGTTTGCGGGGTCAGCTAGTCTATATACATAAAAGAGATTTCCACCCATTGACTCATCACGATATCTCTGGAACCATAAGGCGTAGAGACTTGAAATTTGGTAGGAATATTCCTTTCGTCGAGTAAAGGTCAGCTAAGAACGGGTTTTACGAAATTCCACCCACAAGAGCGGGTTGCGGGGGTTAATAATATATATGGCAAAACAACGTTTGCGGGGTCAGCTAGTAATATTATAACGTAACGTACGTAACGCTTATAGTAAAATTGTGCAGTGCAAGTTTCTTTTTATTCTGATTAAAGTTCTGGCAAGGGTAAAGCTGTTGCAGGTGAGACAAACTGAAGCGATTTTAATAGGAATTCATAATACTTCGATGCGGTTAAGGTGCGGCTGCTATCACAAGGCGAATCATTTCAAAAAAAAAATTTTACTTTTTTTATTCTACTTTTAGGACATCAGTGCCCGTCGTATCAACATTTCCTATCAGGAAAGTGTTTCCATTGCAGTCATGGTTGTGCTATTATGGGGTAATTCAATAAGCACTTTTTATTTGAACCAAAAGTTTTATTTATTTGCTTAAAGCGAATAGTGAAATATTACACATTTAAAAGAAATATTAACTCATTAATTTTATTGTGCTTTTTTAGATTCCATGCGGATAGTTCGCCAGGATTAATTACAAATAAAAACAATCAATCAGAAAACGAAGTTTATCCTTCCGAGGAGCAAGACACGATTGGGGCAAAATACTATCTCAGTACTGGGAAAGAACTACCTTATTGTCGTAAGTATAATAAAAATTCAGCGATAACTCAATCAATTAAAGAGAAGGTTGTTGTATAAAATAATTTACTACAAGGATGTACACGCCTCACCTTCTATATATATAAAAGAGATTTCCACCCATTGACTCATCACGATATCTCTGGAACCATAAGGCCTAGAGACTTGAAATTTGGTAGGAATATTCCTTTCGCGGAGTAGAGGTCAGCTAAGATGACGGATTTTACAAAATTCCACCCACAAGATTGGGTTGCGGGGGTTAATAACATAAATGGCAAAACAACGTTTGCTGGGTCAGCTAGTTAATTACATATTTTTGTAGGAAAACAAATGTAAGATCGGTATTTAAAAATCCGTTTCTTTTTACGTCAAAATTTAAATGTACTTTTGTTACATTTACCTAAAGTTGTTTTTGTTTCAAACATTCTAGAACGACACTACAAGGTAGTCGTCCATTTGGCAAATCCCAAAGGTGCAGAATCGTGGGTACAGGTAATTTTAAATTTAAATAAATATTTCTTACGCCTTGCTTATTAATTATTCGGGTTATTAAACAGCTAACTTTTACAGGGATTTTTGAAAGTAACACTTTTATCAGACAAAGGTGTTATAAGAGGAATGGATCTTACTCCAAACAACTACATGAAGTACGAGCCTTTTCCTATTATTCTAAAGTTTCTATGATTAGTTTTCAGTGAATAATATCTTTTTTTATCTCAGGTTAGAGCATGGAACATCGTACACTTTTGTGGTAACGCATCCAATGGATTTGGGTGGCAAAGTTAGAAAAGTATGTTTAATACAAAAATATCACAAAGAATTTGTTTCTTATTTATATGTTAAAACTTTGTATTTATGTAAACCGTAAATTGTCTCACAGGTGGAGTTGTCGTGGGAGTACGATATGAATGTACTGGAGCCGCGATCTCTTTGCATTTTATGGTGTAACGACCGCCTTTATGTCAAATCTGTTATTGTCGATCAGATGGAACTACCGAGCAGGGGGTAATTTTTTAGCTTTTACTATAATAAACGTTGTTCAATTCACTCAACATAATTTACACTCGAATTTCACTTATATTAATATAGTAATAGAAATTCACGTAGATACAGTATTGTTTTTAGATAGATAAATATTTTTCTACGCTAATAGATAGAGGAAATAACTTATTTTTCTTTGTTTGTAGTAGATAAAACTAATGGCATGACTTTATACATTTTTTCACCAGTAGACTGCTATGACTGACACAGACTTTATTTTAAAGGAAGAAAACGGAAAATTCAAAACGTGTAGCCCACGCGACTGAAACTGCGGTGTAAATCTAGTATATTATAAAGTTGTTTGCTTTCAGAAAACGAAACGTCGACTTCACCAGTAAATTATGTACCCCGAAGCGGGAATTTGCTGAAATACCCAACAGAGGCTCGGCAAGTTTCTACGACAACTGTAGCAGATAGTCGTTACGTTCAGTCGTCATTCGTGTGATAATTCATTTACGTTACGGAAAAAGACACAGTGTGTGAAAACTGTAGGAATTTAATACGTATTAATGTCGTCAGAGCCTGTGAAAGGTTGAAAGCCTAGTGATAACATTGTTACAGGCTGAATACTTGTATTAAAAATAAAAAATAAATGCAAGTGTACATATACCTAGACTTTTTGGTAATAATTTAGATACTTGTAAGACTAACTCTGTATTGTTATTTAAATGTTCGTAAATGAGTAAGTTTATTTAATGTATTAAGTATTATTCAATCACAATATGACATACCTATTTATTTACTTTATTTATACATTACTTGAAAAATTGATGAAAAAAGAAACCACAATTTAGTGTTTCAATAATAATAATAAGATTCAACTACCTTCTGTTCTATAACTTGATCATTACGATATGGGTAATTTTTTAATTGCTGTAAGCATTTACTGCGTAATCATGTACTTACTTTGATAATGTTAATATTTATAACCAACATTTTATATTTCATAAACGTGTAAATAGTTCTGTAAATATATTTTAGGTACATTTGACGATGTTATTCTAAGTAAAAGACAGTGTTTAAAAGAAATTAAATATAATAAAATCAAATTTATATTGTATTATTATGATTTTCTATAGTTATAAAAAATTTACTACTAATCCTATTAAAGTGAAAACTATTCAAAGTAGAATGCACGTACTCTTACTACGTAAATCAAATAACAGTACACAACCTTGTTGCAACTGGTTGAACGCGTTATATTAGGTCATTGCAAGAAAATGTTTAATTTTTGAAAAAAATAGTAATCTTCTTCATCAAAATCTACGAAGACTCTTTAGTACCAGACATATTCGAATCTTAGCTTGTCTTGGTTGCAGTGTATAATCTCGCGATGTCCTAAAGCAATAGTGGGCAATACCGATTGACTAGTTTCGGTTATTTGATGGCTATTTGTTTTTTCATTGTCCTGCTGAAATCGTCTGCCAGATTTTAGAAAGCTTTAGTGTTCGATATTAAAACTAGTCGACCATAATCCACACAGTTAGTAGTACCTTTTTCTAAATAAAACTGGTACTTGAAGCAGGCTTAGCCTTGCTCTAGCAACTAAGTATTTTAATAATAGTTTCCGATTATTATCAAAGGGGTCAAATTTTTTTCTCCCCATAGATTCATTTAATTTAAAGAACTATAATATAATATGTAGATACTTACTTTTAAACTGCTATGCGATTTTTAACCGACTTCAAAAAAGGAGGAGGTTTCTCAATTCGACCGTATATATTTTTTTATGTATGTTCGGGTATAACTTCGTCGTTTATGAACCGATTTTGTTAATTATTTTTTTGTTGGAAAGGAGATATCCCAACTTAGGTACCATGATAAGGAAACCAGGATCTGATGATGGGATCCCAGAGAAATCGAGGGGAACCCTCGTAATTGTAGTGACGACTAGTGCGTTTTATTAATTTTTTCTTATATACTATAAAGCACTACTATTTAATGAAGGTCTGGAGTCGATCTGATGATGGAGTCGAAAGACAGTCGAGGGAAATCTTCAACTATTTACAGTAGGGAATGCAATCCCGCGGATCCGCAATACCGCAAATGCGGGATCCCGCATAAAATTAGCGGGATTACAAATGCGGGATTACACCTGCGGGATCCGCAAGATTTGCAAGATTTTATTTTTTCCAGCCTGAATTCGCATAACAATGTGTACGGCACGAAAAGTGTTGGATTTCGTAGTATAATTATGCTGTTTGTACCATTATTTTCATGACTTGTAGTATGTAGTTTCGTAAAGCAAGGATACTACGCGCGAAAATACCATAATTAATTAATTATACCTTCAGGTCGATTGACTTCATTTATTGGTCGAATCATTTTGTTTTTATTGTTTACCCTTCAATATAAAGAAATTATTTATCAGGCAAAAACCAAACAGTCGTCAAGAAGCTTCGGTGAATCTCTATGTAATGAATTTTACCAAGTAATTTGTATAGGTACTGGTGTACGTAGTATACAAATTCCTTGGTTTTTTACTATCTATCGGTCGTTTGACAAAGTAGGATGGATGTATTTTATGTATGAGTGTGAGTGAAACAATGATATGATAGGGCACAGCAGGAAATTGACTGCTCAAATATGGAGCAGCCCGACTGGTACCTCGACCTTACAGAAGATCACAGCTAAATAATAATGCTTTCAAACAGTGTTGTGTTCGTGTTGGTGAGTAAGGCGACCAGAGCTCCTGGAGGGAATTGGGTATAAGGTCGACGACGCGCTTGTGATGCTTCTGTTGTTGCAGACGTCTATAAGCTACGGTAATTGCTTACCATCAGGTGAGCAGTACGCTTGTTTGTCTACCTAGTTATATATTTAAAAAAAAGTAGCTACAAATCAATCAATTTTAGATTAGCGCAAGTCGGCAGTCGGTACTCGAAAGGACAGTTTTCGCTTTTTTTATCAAAAAATCGACGAAAAACGAAACGTAGTATAATTTTTTTTTCAGACTTTAATTCACATAAAATAATTTAGTTTTTGTCATTATTTCTGATCAAAATATAATTATACTATTTGTTTCTTCTAAGTAAATTATATTGATTCATTTAATGACTTCGAAAATAATTTTGTGGACTAATAATTCTAAAATATTGTACAATCCTGCAAATCTTGCGGATCCGCGGGATTAATGGTCTCAATCTTTGTTTTATTCTCAAATATCTTCTCAATTTTATTGTTTTATTCTTAACTTTAGTAATAATTTTATTTTAATTGATTTAATTAGTATTGTATTAATCTTAATTTTATTGGTTCGAATTTTTAATTTTCATTTTTATTATTAGTAGATGCAAACAGATGTTACGTGTTTTTGTAATGAAGTATGAAGTAAGCGGTATGTGCCTATAATTGAGGTAACACTCAATTCGTTTGTACCCTGGTGTTTATTATTGTGAACTTGTGAATGTATTAGTGTCTACCTTGTTGGCGCATTATTATAAATAAATAAATCTTGCGGATTTGCGGATTGTCTTTTGGGTGCTGGATTGCATTCCCTAATTTACAGCAATCACCTGCTGTTTGAGCTTCATTCATTTCTATTGATGAGAACTTTGCACCCATTTGAGTCCATAAATATTTTGAGCCCATAAATAGTCGAGGGAATTCCTCAATAATTTACAGCAGTTACTTTTTGTTGTTTGACGACCGCTTTGATATAATGGTGCATGAGCCGTGTCGGCGGCGCCTAAACACCGACGGTCGCGGGTTTGATTCCCGCTCGGAGTGGATATTTATGTTTATACAAATATATTATTTTCGGTCTGGAGCAGTGGCGTAGCGTATGGGGGCGGGGGGGGCGGCCCGCCCCGGGCGGCACTTTTTAGGGGGCGGCAAAATTTAACAATAAATAATAAAAATATTTTGAAAATATGTGAACCATTTTATATCATTTTTGTCGGAACTACACATTCGGACCGATTGAAAGGATCACAAAATTTTTCTTTACTTATTTTGTGGCGAAGTCGGTGAATCCCTTTTATTTTGTAGCGACTGGCAACGTCTATACTTGTGGGAATTTCCCGTTTGTGACTTACTTAGTCATAAACGGGAGTTAGTCTTACCTATGAATGAACAAGCTTAGCTCGGTTTATATCGTGTTTTTTGGAAATTTTATTAACATCCCAATTACATACTTAAGAAATATAAATAATATTTTTCGATCTTACCGACATAATAATTAAAAAAAATTGACTGGTTATTCAGATAAAAAAACAGGAGTGCAATTACAAAAAAAAAGGAAAAAGATAATCGATCTGGTGACATGTGGATTTGAAGTTTTGAACCGGGGTCATATAGTTTCGTGACCACCCGATTTCCCACCTGAGCTATTATAAGTTATAGATGGTGGCATAATTTTCTTTCATATTCTAATAATGTTGTATTTTTATTATCTGAAAACACGGGTATTACGACATTTTCTAAAAATTAATCCTAGGTAGATCATCATACAGATGTTTGCCGTGGTCTGGCTGTTTGTGCAGTCCTTGTGGGTCTCCCCACCGTGCCTCGGAGAGCATGTTAAGCCGTCGGTCGCGGTTGTTATCATGTACACCTGATAGCGATCGTTACTCATAGTAGGGAATATATCCGCCAACCCGCATTGGAGCAGCGTGGTGAATTAAGCTCTGATCCTTCTCCTACATGGGGAAGAGGCCTGTGACCAACAGTGGGATATTACAGGCTGAAGTGAATCCTAGCTAGATCCATTTGTCGCCCCCGAAACCCTCTGCATACTAAATTACATGTAATAGACATTTTTACAAATTTTTGAAGTGAAACTTCTTTAGGCGCATGAGTGGTAAAATTTGAACGACCGGTAACGCGACAGCGTCAGGGACAGTAAGTACTTGGATGGGTGACCGCCTGGGACCACCGCGTGACGTTGACTATTTGATTTTTTTTCAATTATTTTTTTTTTTTTTGTTATTTTAAATTTGTTTTTTGAATCATTTTTTTTAAATTAGTTTGCCAAAGAAGTTTCACTTCTGACATGTGTACTTTGTAGACACTCAATTTATTTGTTTTTCTTTTTAAATTAGTTTTTTTTTATTATTTTGTCAAAGAAAATTCACTTCTGACATGTTCTGTACGCTCGCAATTTTTTTTTCAAATATAACCTGTAACAGTACAAAATTCTCTACAATAATGTAATTTATGTATGTAATGTACTACTATGTCAAGAAAGTACCGGGGAAAGATCAAAATATCACATCAATATACGAACTGTTGGTTATTCATCCAAATTTATTTTATCACCTTCGAAGTATGCTCCTTCAGAAATTACTTACGCCAACGAATAATTCAATCATCAAAACATTTTTTAAATTCTGTTTCCAGAATTGAGTTCAGTTCTCGCCGCGAATTCTCCTTTATGTCTCCTACCGATTGAAAACGGGTACCACGAAGTGGTAGCTTGAGTTTAGGAAAAAGAAAAAAGTCGGCTGGGGCCATATCTGGTGAACATGGTGGTTGCTCGATGGTATTTGTTGAGTGTTTGGTCAAAAATTCGTTCACAGTGATGGCCTTGTGCGAAAGCGCACTATCGTGGTGCAAAATCCAAGAATTTTCTTTCCACAAATTGCCCTTTGTCGTCGAATTTGCTCTCTTAAACGCCGCATAACGCTGAAATCCGACGAATTCTGAGTGCACAAAACCGCGATAGTCAAAGAAAACACTCAACATGGTACATGACTTTGACTTTTGAACGAGTTTGGCGTGGATTGTTTGGTTTCGGTTCAGTTGGAAGGCGCCACTCCGAAGCTTGTTGACTAGTTTCATAGTTTGCATGTCATACTCGTAAGCCTACGTCTGGTCACCAGTAACGATGCGTTTGATAAATGTTGGGTCGGAATTGACTCGTTCTAGCATGTCCCCAGCGCCTCTTTTTGGAGAAAATTCAGGTCTTTTGGGACTAGCCGAGCGGCAACATGTTTCATACCCAAATGATTAGTTCAAATGGTACGGATCGACTCGTGAGATACAGAAAGTTCGGTGGCTATCTATCTTAAAGTTGAATGAGGATTTTCAGTCACTGTTTCTTTCACTTTTGCGATGTTAACTTCAGTTACAGACGTTTAAGGCTGGCCAGAGCGAGGCAAATCTTCCATCACATCTCGACCACTTTTGACATTTTTGTACCACGCTTGCACGAGCCTTCTGTAACATTTTCATTGACTCCGAACACGAAATTCCATTGGCGATGCAAAATTTAAGACAAACTCTTTGTTCGATGTGTTTGTCCATTATGAAATTCGCAATACACACTAGATAATTATGATATAACTAAAAACAGCACAGTATATTTTAATATAAATCAGATGCAACTCAAACTCCGCGCCAAAATGGAAAACAGGTGCGCCACACTAACAACAAAAAAAAAATTATTTTGAAATCATAAACAAATAATCCATTCCCGATACTTTTTTGACTGAATGTATAGTATACATTAAATTGAAATACCTAAATAAGAGGGCGGCAAAATTTTTTTCCGCCCCGGGCGGCCGACAACCACGCTACGCCACTGGTCTGGAGGTTTCGGTTCGGTCCCGGAGGACACGCTAGGCTGTCAGTCCCGGTTGTTATCACGTACACCTGATAGCGATCTTTACTCATAGTACTTATGACGACGCGTTAGCGCAGCGGTCACAGCACTGGCTGTTGCGCTGGCGGTCGCGGGTTCGATCCCCGCTCACGACGGACATTTGTATTGGCCATATAGATGTTTATCGTGGTCTGGGCGTTTGTGTTTGTGTTGTGTATGTTTCCGAACTCCCGACACAGGAGAAAATCCTACTGGGGGCCGTTGAGTGTGAAGCGTTTATTCATTGTTTATTTTAGTAAGGAATATATCCGCCAAACCACAGTAGAGCAGCGTGGTGGATTAAGCTCTGATCCTTCTCTACATGAAGAAAGAGGCCTATTTTGTTGGGCTTACTTAATACTGCCGAGAAGCATCCTAATTAGGTCTACATATCACTAAAAATTGTAAAATAAAATAATTTTCGTCGGTGCCTTCAGTACTATATCCACCACAGATATTCACCGAATTTGTGAACTTTATGCCGTGCGCGGTCTCCGAATACTATTACCTATAAGAAGATAATTACTACAGGATAGATATTCCGTAATAATTACCTGCCAATATTAGCTTGAGGGGTGACAAAAATTGATAATACCTATACCTAGTTATTGTTTTACTTGGCACCAACTTCAAAATTATAAAATATTTATTTTATAATTTCTGATTAACTAAATCAAAATAAGAATTACTTTGTGCTAAGTAAATTTGTTTGTTACCTTTTAGTTTCCTGTTTGAAGTCGGTTTTTTTTTTTGTTAAAAATTATGTTGTTTTAATTTTTCAGTAGATGCGACATACATTTGTATAAGCCATACCTACAGATGTTTGTTAACAACCACTCTGGTATAAAAACCGTAACCTAAAATACCGACGATTCCCGCTCGGGATGGATAGATATTTATTATCTCTCTTTTTTCTATTTGTATTTGTACAAATATATTTTTTCCGGTTTGGATGTCTGTCCTTGTAAGTCTCCCCACCGTGCCTCGGAGAGTACGTTAAGTTGTCGGTCCCGGTTGTTATCATAAATACCTGATAGCTATCGTTACTCATATTAGGGAATATATCCGCCAAGCCGCAGTATAGCAGCGTGGTGGATTAAGCTCAGTGCCGGTACTATCAGCGCCCTGGGTAAATTTCAAGGGCGCCCCCTGATTGCAATTCAATCCCATGTTTAAAAAAAAGCAATGGATGTAAGGGGGGCGTTCAAATATTACGTAACGCAAGTTTTTGAAGATTTTTGACCCCATCTCCCCCCTATGTAACGCGCCGTAACGTTTTCCTGTACCCCCCCCCACCCGATACGGTGTTACGTAACACCCAACTGACCATTTTTACCACTTTTTTACCCAAATGTCACAACTTTTTTGCGCAAACTAACCGGAAATAACCACCGGTTTTAATCGCGTTTGTAGTAGTAATAAATGAATAAAACGATAGATTTTAATACCCTATTTTTTTTAACTAAACAAAAACCAATGTTACGTAACGCATTGCTCGAAACCCCTCCCTCCCCTGTAACGCGTCGTAACTTTTAACAAGACCCCCCCCCTCCCCCTAATTAGCGTTACGTAATACTTGAACGCCCCCTAATTACGTAACTGTTCAGTAAAATATATGTACGCTACTGATTGAGCTCCAATCCTTCTCCTACATCAAAGAATATAGTACTCTCTACCGAGATGCTACATAGAGAAAGAGGCCTGTGCCCAGCAGTGGGATGTTACAGACTGAATATATGCATTACAGATGTTTGTCGTTGTTAGGGCGTTTTTTCTTGTGTATTGAGCTAGGCATTGAGTGTTTTTTCGGACCACAGACATAAAAGATGATCCTACTGAGGACCGTTGAGTGTAGTTGTCCGTATTTATGCAAAATGGAACCACACGACAAATTTCGTTTTTTACTTTTTTTAAAGAATACTCATTTAAACGTGGTCTAAATTATTATACAAAAAGAAACACATGATTTTTCCCTTGAAAACAAGGTATACTAAAAGCAGAAAGGAACCAACAGCAATAACAAACATTACATGAGAAGCAAAACCGAACCACGGCACCATGAGACTCTGTTGTTCAAACAAATAAACGATATTACTATCATGTTATTTTATACAAAAAAGATACACACATACTTGGTAGATACCATTATACATTATACATATTTTCTATTCATAACAATTATTTTTAATACACAAAATGGAACCATGTTTCTGTGGTATGGTTATGCGTAAATTAAATACGTAATTAAATTATCTTTTTTTTGGAACCACAAGCATTTGGTTCTATCATGTATAAATAAATATTGTAAAACAGCAGAACCACTTACTTGAGTGAGTGCTTTGATTGGATCGAAGAAATGGCTGGTAAAGGTGCCAGGCAGTCTGTTCTTGTCTTTTAAAATACTTAGCTGAGCATATTTCTGATGATATCGAGGAACTAATATTATGGAGCGATTTTTCAATTCGTATTACATCTCATTCCACAAGATGCACAGAGCTTTTATAATGGTCTCATAAGTGATGACTGATGATGCAATAAACGTAGATGGACTAGATACAGTGGATCTCGAAATCTAATTTGATGATAACGTCGAATAAACATCTATATGTATTGTTTTATAATTTTATTGGGTAATTAAAGCTATATTACGATATTATAAATAACTATTCTCATTTGTATCAGTAAATCCCTGGGGTCTGGTTCTTTTTTGTATATGCGAAAAGCTATCAACTAGTAAATGTTAAAAGGAACCACTTGCAGATTTTCTTAATTATCTAGAAAGTTTAAGATTATTTAGACGTAAGGGGGCGTTCAAGTAATACGTAACGCTAATTGGGGGGAGGGGGGTCTAGCTAAACGTTACGTTGCGTTACAGGGGAGGGAGGGGGGTTCGAACAACGCGTTACGTAACATTGTTTTTTGTTTAATTTAAAAAACTAGGGTATTAAAATCTACTGTTTTATTTATTTATTACTACCAAAAACGCGATTAAAACAATAACAAAAGTAATTTAGCGACTTTCCGGTTAGTTTGCGTAACAAAGTTGTGACATTTGGGTAAAAATGTGGTAAAAATGGTCAGTTGGGTGTTACGTAACGTTTATTATGGGGTGGGGGGTGTGTACAGGAAAACGTTACGGCGCGTTACATGGGGGGAGGGGGGGTCAAAAATCTTCAAAATTTGCGTTACGTAATACTTGAACGCCCCCTAATTTGTATTCACATACTTTAATTAGTAATTTATCAATAAATTTAAATAAAATAAATTTTATTTTTACTTCATCTAACAGAGCCGCAAATGTTTTTGCAAATCCTTTGATATCTCAAAAGTGCATGTTTGCTGGGTGGTTCCTTTTTGCATAAATACGGACAGTTTTTATTGTGATTTATTTTTAAGTTTTTAGAGAAAATGCTATATGCTCTATGCGTGGTAATATCAAAAACAACAACGATACTGTACATAAAACTTGCCCTGCGTTCCGAAATGCGATGAAATCGATTACAGCGATCACAGCACCGTTCCGATTTGTCGTGAGCGTGAGCACATATTATTTCAGTTGACGATGAGGGTACAGGGAGAATAATTCAATAATGTTTAAATGAACAAGATGTTGAACAAGCGCAAAGAGATAAAAATTAACTGATATCGGGATATTTGACACTGACAAACAAATTTTGCTCAAAGCGCTCAAAGTGCATTCCGATTTGATCAGTGATTTAATAATCACTAGACTAATGTCTCATAACACTAATCTCAATTCGGAACGGGCGATTTCGACGAAATCGCTGTAATCGATTTAATCGCATTTCGGAACGCATCCAAAACAACGTTCATTGGTTCACATCAAGTTGACAGTTGATGAGTTGACAACTTGACATTGAGTATTGACAGTTCGGTACTCAGTCACTTGTCAAAACAAAAGCCTCATTATTTTTGAAATATTCATAATAAAGAAATATTTCTGTTATTATTGTTAAGTAATTATATAAATAACCGAACAATCTCTTTCGTTTGTTCTCCACTCTACGTGACATTGGCGGAATCAACAGTGCTCCACTGGCACAACTGAAAGCCATTAAACCAATCAATCAATTATTATATAAATTCCTATGAATACTATATACATTTAACGTGAAAAAAAAATAATGTCCTCGTTAACTTCCAAAATAGTTTTGGGTCTATCTTGCGCTATAACTGTTGCGATAGTTAGTTATGTTCATATAAAGCAGCAGTCAGACAGGTACTTTGTTTCTTAAATAGTTTATTATTTTTGATAATTATATCTATTAATATTGTGTACTAGTATAATTAATATTATCTTTAAGGTTAAGCTATATTTGGATTTACATATATTTGTATAGATATTTTAATTATTAGAAAAACTAATTATATTATTTAAAAAAAATAGGTCTGTATGAAAAGGTAACCCTCTCGTTATGTAATTGTTGTGAAAAAGATTAATGTTTTAACCGAAAAACAAGTTAAGATAAAAATTTAACTTTTTTAACCGACTCAAAAAAGGATTTATATATTTTTTTTTGGTTTTTTTTAATGTATGTTCGGGGATAACTTCGTCATTTATGAACCGATTTTGATAATTCTTTTTTGTTGGAAAGGAGATATCCCAACTTAAGTACCATGATAAGGAAACCAGGATCTGATGATGGAATTCCAGAGAAATCGAGGAACCTTCAAAAATAGTAGTGACAACTAGGGCGTTTGTTAATTTTTTTCGTCGGCTTATGTATTATTTTTAAAAAATAATTTAGCATACAAGTGTACGGCTCACCTAATGGTAAGCGATTACCGTAACTTATAGACGCCTGCAACACCAGAAACATGACAAGCGCGTTGTCGACCCTACTTCCAATCCCTCCTTACCCCAGGAACACCACAATACTTAAGAACAGTTTTATTTAGCTGTGATCTAAATTAAATAAGATTATAGTTTAA
Source organism: Melitaea athalia (assembly GCA_905220545.2). NCBI lineage: Eukaryota > Metazoa > Arthropoda > Insecta > Lepidoptera > Nymphalidae > Melitaea > Melitaea athalia. The sequence goes on along the minus strand of HG992180.1, from coordinate 13,356,632 downwards.
AACATAAAATCTAAATAATATATAAAAATATACTATAATCAAAATTTTTAAATAATAGGTCTATAAGTATTAAAATAAAGCTGTTTTTAATAATAAAATTGGGTTAACTGGAATAGATTATTTTCTTTTAGAGATAAGTTCGCCCTTGCCAAACATTTTTTGTAATCAAAAGCTGTAAATATGGTTTTAAGCGCAATAGAAAATAAAATATTTTGATAATGTTGTTTGTGGCCGAAAATGTGAGTATATGAGATGGATAATGAGTTAAGCTAACTATTCAATTCCATTATACATAATCGTCTAGCTCATTGACACTGTGCAGTTAAGCTGTTTTGTGATCAAATGGTTTTATTTCTGACCAGAATCTGGATGATGTGACACATTTATATTTGTTTATGTACATTTATTACATAAAAAAAATGTCATCAGCTGGCTATTCTGGCTGGCTTCTGGAAAGTCTTGGTAGACAGGTATTAAGTAGCTTACTTTAGGAACAGATAATTATGTATGTATCTTATACATACTTATTTATTTGGGTTCTTTTCTTCAAATTGTTATTTTTGTGTTTTTTTTTTAATCTTATTGGGTTCTAGTCTTTGAATGAATTGTATAATATTATTAAACTAATCAAGGTTAATTTATTTACAGAGAAAAAATGCATGAAGGTGTTGTTCGTGATACTGAAAGGCAACAAAGAAGAAAGATTGAAAACCTTTATATGTTAGAGAAACAAAATGAGTTAACAAAACAACTCAAAAAGGGAATAGGTACATCATAAAAACTAGTATTCTTAACTATAACACTATTTAATATTAATTAAAATAATAAAGTTAACTACTATTAGAAACTATTTCTTTTCTTTAAGCCAAGCATCTAACATTACATCCTTTAGGTTTAAATTTACTCCAGTCGGTTCCTTTTTATCAGTTGTATCAATAAAACCGTCGAGACGTACTTTTTCTTGAGCAACAGCAGCAAGGCATTTGAATGTCTGCGGTTCCCACGCCGCTAAATCTGCTAAAGATTTACGATCTAACATTATATTTGCACGATCCAATCCCTCCCTTAAAGAAAAAGCTGTAATATTGTGTTGTTCACAAGCTGCTGTTATGCGAGTATCCCAAAGAGCTTTCATATCTTGTTTTTTTAATTTACGAGCTTTGGTTGCATATACTAATGCTCGATGGACATTACGAACTGCAACTGAATAACAATTCCTTCGTCGTCCTATGTAATGTGCAGCTAATCTAAATATTTTTCTTTTCCTCCAAAACTCATCGGGTCCGCGAGCTCGAACCCAATTCGCGACTGTTAAAAAGACCATTTTATATCTGAAAAGACAAATACATCTTTAACAGTCACATGTTACAAAATATAACATTTTTACTTTTAAATAACCTGAATTATAACTATTATAAGAGTACACAAAAATGTACAGTGCGGAAAATAGAATCTTACATTTTTTCCTCTTACAAAAACAAAATCATTTGACATTTGATAACATATGAACATAACCTTAATTCAGGGTTGCCATCACGAAATTTTAAGGTGCCGTGTTTTGGGTATCTGGATTACTGTGTTTTGGAATGAAAACTATTTGAAAATTGCTGTGTATTTAATAACACGTAAGATTAAAATGACATTAAATATAACATTATTTTTCACAGTCGTCAAACTTTCTTATCGTAACCAACATTTCTTCTTCGGCTTTGTTCAATTAATATTTATGTTTTTCCTTCATATTGTTTTAAACACAGTTTTAAACTATCTTTTGTTTAGTTGGTTTGAAATTATAGGCAGTAAAGTTCCATTTATTGTGGAAGTAATAATTTTATTTCTTGTTTTTGAATAACAACTATCGATAAAATTATTAGGAAAAATAAGTACACATTGGATTGTCGTCTTTTTTAACACAGCAATAAATGTAGTGCCATGCCGTGTTACCGTGTTTGTTCACCGCATTAGGTATTAAGTCCATGGTTCACCGAATATATCCAAATTGCCGTGTAATTGGCAACGCTGCCTTAATTTTATTATAGTCATTTATTTTTTCTGTATAGAGATGGTATAGAGTATATTTGACAAAAAGAAAAGGCACAAGGGTTAAATCTTACTCTCGGACTAAGAATCAAAGGATCTTACTACAGTTATTTTTTAAACATGTCAAACACGAAGTATAGATAGGAATTAGGAAGGACTCCGAACGGTATAATATAGGCTTTTCGATAGAATTCATGGTACACAAAATAATAATGTAACCTGTTGTTAGTTCTCTTTTCTGCCACTGGCTGCACCTGAATTTATAACGTACCGACACTCGACAGTGTTTCCACAATGAGGGGAAATTTCTCTTTTGAGGGGAAATCAGATTGTACAAAGGTTGTTCCTGTTATTTTCAATCCAGATTTTACGCACAGAATTGATCCAACTGTTTCATTATCGAGCTTATTACGTATGTATCTGTTTTAATAGGTATATTTTTTTAATCACGAAATAAAAAATTCCGGAGAAGGGGAAATCTCAACTGCGGCGTGGGAAAATGAAATTATTAAAGTACAGGGAAACGTTACGTCGCGTTACATGGGGGAGAGGGGGGGTGGTCAAAAATCTTCAAAATTTGCGTTACCTACGTAATACTTGAATGCCCCCTAAACATCCACGGGCTCAAAGTACCCATGCCTTTTGTTAAACATGCATTATAAATATAGTCTGACTAAGGAAAGAAGATATACTGAAAAAACGCGGCATATTAAAAAAAAACACACAGACACAACCACAAAATCGGGTATCTATACTTTCGTTAGCCAGACTATACCACAGACGGTTTTTTAAAGTTACATTAAGTAGAAAGTAACTATTCCACGCGGACGAAGTCGCGGGCAGCCTGTAATATCCCACTCTTGGGCATAGGCCTCTTTCTCCATATAGGAAAAGGATCAGAGCTTAATCCACCACGCTGCTCCAATGCGGGTTGACGGATATATTCCCTACTATGAGTAACGATCGCTATCAGGTGTACATGATATAAACAACCGGGACCGACGGTTTAACGTGCTCTCCGAGGCACGGTGGGGAGACCCACAAGGACTGCACAAACACCCAGGCCATGGCAAACTTCTGTATGGCCAATACAAATGTCGTGTGCGGGGATCGAACCCGCGACCGCCCGCGCAACAGCCACAAACTACTGCTGTGACCGCTGCGCCAACGCAGCGGGCAGAAGCTGGTAAATACAAGTATACTTCCGATACCTTTATTTTATTAATTTATCGTACTTTAAGAATTACTAAGTAAGCTTTGTTCACATTTAGTTTATTTAAAATATTAAAATAATTGCAAGTTAAAAAATCAATCTGATAGTTTATCCAATAAAAACAAAAAATTATTAGGTAAACATTTATTCATAATTCTTAAGTTATTTATTAAATAATCATCATTATCAGTGCCGCAACTTAGTTATAACTACCAGTTACAATCTGTAATATTGTATTAAGACATTCACTTTTCATCATAGTAAATATTAGACGGATCTATTTGATCTATTTCACTATCTTCTTCGTTCAAATTGTATGATCCACTAGACATCTCAAAATTGTCGTTAACGGACATTATGTGTCTTATGTTTAATTTGTTGTTACACTTTTTGGAGTCGAGTTCATTATTTTTAGTGATAATGCTCTTAAGAAAGAAAATCTACAAAAAAATCTTTGATTATAAAAGTACGGACCAATTTAATCTGTAGATAGTTATCTATTATTAGAATGTATAGTAAAACAGATACACACCTCTAATACTATGATTAAGAGGAACATGATAAGGTGAACGGTCATTGATACCATAATAAATCTATACAGCAAATATCCGCAACCATTTGTATTTATCGAGTAATTACCTAACTCTTTCAAGTAACTTGAGACACAAGATCCACTTTTGCAGCAACTAATAAACATAGAAACTTTTTTTCCAATTAATAATTATGTATAAATGTTGCATTAACCTATTCTTCTACAGTCGATACACCTAACAATTTGACATCTACAGATTTGAAAAAGGTGTGTGTGCGATTCACACACGATAGAAGTGAAACTTCTTTGTCAAACTAATTAAAAAAAAACTAATTTAAAATTTAGCGGCTTGCAGCGCGGCCCGGCCGCACTGCGGCCGCTTCGCGCCGCGAACTTCCCTGTTGTTGCCTTCCGGTTTGAAATCACAACGATTCTAAAGAAGTTTCACTTCAATAATAATAATAAAAAGAAAAAGTGAAGCTTAAAAGGTATAAATTATAAGTACAATTATTCATTAAAAATAATGAATAATAATATAAATCGATAATGTACAATAGAAAAACCTAGACACTGATTTCTATAGCTTATTTTTATCTTCAAAATTCGCCGTGTTCGTCAATAATACCAACGTCGAAAAAAAATACTAAAGTAGGTACCTATAGTCCTTTTCACGAAAGAAGTCCCCCAGACGCAGCGCTGTATTCGCGTGACATAATATTGCCAGGGTTAGTTAACTTAGTTACGGCAAAATATTGCGATAATAAGAAAGTGTTGTTATTCGATCCTATTCTTCTTAACCTTATTAAACATATACCACAACAAACGAACTTGATAACATCGACAAACGACGACATGGCCGATCTGTTAAATTTAGTTCCACAATCTTCCGTGGGACTTCTTTCATGAAAAGGACTATACCAACTTTTTTAATTATTAATACGATTTACCTAAACGGTACACTGTCTATTTCTATGACCTGTTTCATGGCGTTAACATCTCTTACATTTGAACTAGCCCATTCATAATCTCGAACTTTGTCATGCCAGTCTTGACTAAACCAATCTTTATACGATTTTAACTAAAATGATACGATAAGAGAAGATCGTTATAGACAAAAAGTTAATATGGATCTACTTATTAAAAATAACATAAACAACAAAGAGAATGACTTTTCTGTCGAAAGAATATAGTAAACCATACACCACAACATCCTAGAGACCACTGCAGTTTGTCAATAAATTGTCTGTGTTTAGGAGCTATCCTGTATTGTTTCATACTATTTGATATATATTTCCTCGTAACTTCTTGACATAAATACATTCTTTGGATACATAAAATAATACCAATTATATTTATGATTACTATCCATAAAATACAAGTCCATAATCGACAGCAGAGAACTTTTGCGTTGTATCTATAAAAAACAAAATAACTAACAGTCAAAATAAACTGTAAAATATTAATGAGAAAGATTTGTTTGTTATTGATAGGTATAACTACATTAATGACATTAAGCCTTTTTCACTTTTATAATAATTCATCTTTAGAAAATTAGCTAGAGGCTACAATATATGGGGCTTTAAAAGATCACCAACAACCGACGGTGTAGTGGTGCGTGTGCCATTTACCTACGCGCCTAACACACCAGCGGTTTTCGCGATTTCCGCTCGGGATGGATTTGTACAAATATTTCTTCCCAGTTTGGATGTCTGTCTTTGTGTCTCCCTATCGTACCTCGGAGAGCACGTTATAACGTTATATGCTATCGATCCCGGTAGTTATCATATATACCTGATAGTGATCAGTACTCATAGTAGGGAATATATCCGCCAACCCGCACTGAAGCAGCGTGGTCGATTAAGCTTCGATTCTTCTCCTACATGGAGAAAGAGGTCTATTCCCAGCAGTAGGATGTTACAGGCCAAATCGTGTTAAAAAATCATGAAACCATTAATAATCACGAACGGTTGCCAAAAATTTCAAGGTAGGTAAATAGTTCTTAAATAAATCCATCATATTTTACGAAAAAATACAGAACTCAATTTTTTTTCCATTAGCAATCGCATGTAGAGAATAAAAATTAGGAGGCAGCATTACAATTGCTGAAAGCAATACAACCGCGTTTACCAGATCTGTTCCTGTTGAGAATATCATATCACCAACACCTGTAAATATATTTGAACAAATACATCGTTACAATAATGAGCCTATTCCAAACAAATTGTAAAGGAATTGCTGAAAATTTACTGTATCCCATAAATAAATAAATAAATAAATAAATCATCATCATCATCATTTCAGCCTATCGCAGTCCACTGGACTTAGGCCTCTAAAAGTTCGCGCCAAAACCTCATGTGTTTCCCATAGTCACCACGCTGGGCAGGCGGGTTGGTGACCGCAGGGCTGGCGCCGTCGCACCGAAGACGCTGCTGCCCGTCTTCTGCCTGTGTATTTCAAAGCCAGCAGTTGGATGATTATTCCGCAATCGCTCGGCTTTCTAAGTTCCAAGGTGGTAGTGGAACTGTGTTATCCCTTAGTCGCCTCTTACGACACCAGCGGGTAGGGAGGGGGAGGTTATATTCTTATTAAAAAAAAAAAACAATAATAACACTTTATTTAACTAGTCAGCTTAAAACCATTTTTCAAAATCTCGGAAAGGAATAGTTGAATTATTTACTCACAGAAGAAAAGTATTAATGACCAAAAAATACCAAATATCGATATTAGCCAGAAAAAACACGTAGTCCAGATTACAAACGGACTATTGAGATTATTATTCATATTACGTTTTATAATAATTTTTTTAAAGTTATGCAACGTTTTAAAAGTGTTAGAACTTCAACTGAATATATAAAACTTGACATTTTATTGTTTGAATACTCAAAAATTAATGACAATAGATCTTTATGATAGTGGTGATGATTAATAAATTGATTCAACCAGTAACATTTTAATGGATACGTTCAAAACATGAAACAGTAGCGAAACTATTGTGGAACTTGTAAAACAAAGGAGATAACGAAGCTAACAATGCAAAATACCTAATTATAATACATATCGATTGGTTTTATATTGGAAAATTAATGGGATTGGAATTATTATAGTTGATGAAACTTCATTGTTAAAAATATTTTTATGAACATTTCAATTAACAATTAATATATTTATTGAGACTATGTGCGTAATAGTATCGTCGAAAACAACTTGTAACTATACCTACTCAATTAATTTATAAAATAGTATATAAAAACTCTTATAAGTACTATTAAGGTTGACATGAACACATAGTATAAGTACACAATTGTATAAAAATATACCTACAAAGTTATATTCTCGATTTCTTAATACATAAGATAACTTCTTTAAAAACGCTGATAACCTTTTAAAATTTATCAAATATTATTATAATTTATATCAGATTAATCCCTTTTTTTATTCATTCATAGCTTCTGTAATGTCACCCATTCTTTTAAGATTTGATGAGACATTAAATTCACAGCCTGTGCTTACAAGAATATCTTCTACTTTTACGCCTTCAGCCAATTCAATAAGAGTTAGACCTTTTTCCTTGTCTACTTCGAATACGCACTGAAAAAAAAATGTATCAATAAGTCCATATTGTTGACACGTACTAAAAGAGATAATGAGATACTTAGCAGTTAGCATTTTCTGATAATCTAGTATTTTTTTAGCAACAAGATAAGAACTGCTTAAATAAGATACATTACTATTTCAATGAAATCAATGCTACAAATGTGGAAATTTCTGTTTTATATTAGTTCTCGGTTGGTTTAAATTTCGGTTGGTGACGCACATAATATGGTAAATTTTTAAATCTATACTAATACAATAAAGCTGAAGAGTTTGTTTGTTTGATTGTTTGTTTGTTTGTTTGTTTGAACGCGGTAATCTCTGGAACTACTGGGCCGATTTGAAAAATTCTTTCAGTGTTAGATAGCCCATTTATCGAGGAAGGCTATAGGCTATGTATCATCACGCTAAGACCAATAGGAGCGGAGTCCACGCCGACGAAGTCGCGCGCAGAAGCTAGTTTAATATAAAGTTTCTTGAGGCCGTAAACATAATTATATTAGGAATAGAGTTGATTCCAATATACTTTTTTGAGAAACACCAAAATACAACATACAACAATCTATTATAATCTGGTGCCCATGCTATGTCTGCAGAAGAGTCAGTCAAAAAATTTAGTGACTCACAGACAGACACCATTACCAATATGCCGTTAGAATTATTTTACATATATTATCTACTACTTTACGCCTTTATAATAAAGCCATCGCTCTGGTGTCATGATGAAGGAATTGATAAAAAGTACCAGAGAATAAACTTAATTTCAAAATTTGGGTAAACAGATAAAAGAAGGTTAGGGGGCGTTCAAGTATTACGTATGTAACGCAAATTTTGAAGATTTTTGACGTCCCCATGTAAATATATGTATTAACTCGATATACAGTATACAAAAAGGGGTATAAACGAAAAGGGTTGGGTACTTGGAAGATTTTAATAAGCTAGTTTTTTTTTAATAAAAAACAATGTTACGTAACACGTTGTTCGAGCCCCCATCCTGCCCCCGTAACGCATCGAAACGTTTTACAATACCAACCCCCAAATTGCGTTACGTAATACTTGAACGGCCCCTTATGTAAGTTTTGCCGATCTGGCCACAAAAGTTGGGATGATATCCCAATTTGTCAGTACAAATTATTGAACCAACATGCATGATACAATATATTTTTACTCCATATACTAACCTTTTCTGTTATAATCATGTCCACGCAATTTTTCCCAGTGAGAGGTAGATTACATTTTGGTAATATTTTATGAGCGCCATTTTTTGCGGTGTGCTCCATTGTCACTACGACTTTCGTTCTTGGCGCTGATACTAAATCCATCGCGCCTCCCATGCCTTTTACCATTTTACCCTGGAAACATTTATTAGTAAAAATTTTAAATAATAACAAACAAAGTAAATACAGATGATAGATAATAGAAATATTTTAAAATTTGAATTTTTATATGGGTTTACTGAGCTTCTTGTATTATTATCTATCTTATTTGTAACTAATCAATGATATGTTTTTAGGGTTCCGTACCTCAAAAGGAAAAAACGGAACGATAATAAAAATATTTTTAATAATTTTTGTACGGAACCCTCGGTGCGCGAGTCCGACTCGCACTTGGACGATTTTATTATAAATATTACTTTTTTAAACAAAATAGAACTATTAATTATGTACTTATAAAACGATAACGTAAATAGTTACAGTTACTTAATCATTATAGAATAGTTCAAAATATGAATAAGTAATTAATTTACTAAAATAAAAAACACGTTTCGAGTATAGGCAAATATGTTTGCTTTTGAACTCAACATAACCAGTCTTATGTAGAATTTATTTATTTTTTTTTTTTATGATACTAGGTTGGCAAACAAGCGTACGGCTCACCTGATGGTAAGACCGTAGCCTATAGACGCCTGCAACGCCAGAAGCATCGCAAGCGCGTTGCCGACCCTATCCCCAATCCCCCCAGGAGCTCTGGTCACCTTACTCACCAACAGGAACACAATACTGCTTGAAAACAGTATTATTTAGCTGTGGTCTTCTGTAAGGTCGAGGTACTACCCCAGTCGGGCTGCTCCATATTTTGAGCAGGAAATTTCCTGCTGTGCCCTACCTCAGTTAACCTGATAAGAATGATAAAATATTTTGATGTGAATGAAATGATTATATTTTATTACTGTTTTTTCGACTTAGCGTTTTATATGATAAGTATAGGGACCCGCCCCGGCTTCGCACGAAATAAATATTTGAAATGTAAGCGCAAAAAAAAATGTGTTTATTTACGACATCACATGAGAAACCTCTTAAACTATCAGTTTCTCTACTATATTAAGCATGTATTATACATATAAACCTTCCTATGGAATCATTCTATTTACTAAACAAAACCGCATCAAAATCCGTTGCGTAGTTTTAAAGATCTCAGTATACAGACAGCGGGAAGCTACATATAAACCTTCCTCTGGAATCATTCTATGTACTAAAGAAAACCGCATCAAAATCCGTTGCGTAGTTTTAAAGATCTCAGCATACAGACAACGGGAAGCGACTTTGTTTTATACTGAGTAATGATGACACCTTTGAATATTCAACTCATATTATATGTCATCTAAAATTAAAACATTTTACAATATAGCCTAATATAATGTATTTACATTGTCAAAATTTACTATAGAATGTCAAACCAAAATCGAAATATCGCTACTTTTTTATCAAGACAGTATCTACCTATATAAGTAAAACATGCCGCCCTACCGCTTTCACTATGCCGTGTCCTATATGCCCAAAGGTTGTCTGGAAGAGATCGCTCTTCTAGCGATAAGACCGCCTTTGTACACTTTTCTTTATTTGTAATATGTTACAGTGTTGATTGTTGTTGTGTATAATAATAATAATATGTATCAAGTAAGAAAAATCTTACTGGGATCATCCAGTTTGCAAGATCGCCATACTGAGAAACTTGCATAGCCCCAAGAATTGTTAAATCAATATGGCCTCCTCGAATCATAGCAAAACTATCATCTGACGAGAAATACGAGGCACCTGTGGATAAACACATTTGAAATTCAAATAAGATAGTAACATTTTAACATCTAGAAAAACCGGTACTAAGTATATACCTACGCAATTAATAATGTTATTCAAAAATTTAAATAAACGCTTTTGAAACTAATTTCTGGTTCAATAATAGTACTAACAGTAACAATATATTTTGAACATTTTACTGCTTTGCTTTTATCTTTTATGTATTATGACTATGTAGGTACTGTATATTATATTATGTATTTTTAGCCCCTTATCTGTTTGCGACTGTAGAAATGACAGATGTTGATTTTTCTTAAATAAAAGTTTCTGCATTATTGAAGATTTATTATAAACTAGCTGTGCTCGGCGGTTTCACCCGCGTTAATTTGTTGAAAAAAGTTACTTAAAATATTATATAGCCTATATAGCATTCCTCGGTAAATGGACTATCCAACACAACAATTATTTTTCAATTCGAACCAGTATTCCTGACTTTCCTGAGATTTGCGTGTTTAAACAAACAAACTTTTCAGCTTTATAATATATTCACACAGGTCACAGGTGAAGTGACCCCGTATTGTGTGAGCGCAACCGCAATATGTTTATACGCGAGCGACAAAGACAAAAGATGAGGGGGTTGGTGTACGAATTTCTTTCTATTCCGCGACTGCAGTATACAAAAAAGTTATATTTGCTTATAAGGGGCCATCCATAAATTACGTCACACGTTAAGAGGGGGGTTGGGGGTCAACGAAGTGTGACATTGTGTGACAAGGGGTAGGGAGGGGTCCAACATTTTGTGAAGTCACATTTCCAAATATAATAATACTAGCTTCTGCGCGCGACTTCGTCGGCGTGGACTCAGCTCCTATTGGTCTTAGCGTGATGATACATAGCCTATAGCCTTCCTTGATAAATGGGCTATCTAACACTGAAAGAATTTTTCAAATCGGCCCAGTAGTTCCAGAGATTACCGCGTTCAAACAAACAAACAAACAAACAAACAAACAAACAAACAACCAAACAAACAAACTCTTCAGCTTTATACAGGGTTACTTGTAATTCGATACATTCCTTTAAGGGCATGATAGTACATACCATAAGCTATGAATTTAACCCTATATTGCCTTATACAAATGTTGACGGTTACTGAGAAATTTTGAAATTTTGTAATTTTCAAAAAAATCCAGAATTTCGACTTTAAAGTCAGTTTTGAAAAAAATTCGTGAAATTTTATTCTTTTTTTTGCTTTTGGTACTGAGGCCACATGCCAATTCATTTTTAAAACAAATAAAACGGTGAAATTTTGCAATGGTTTCGCCACAATATCTTAAAACTCGCGACACTTTGAATTATTACGTAGTTTTCTTGTTTTTTAGAAAGCCAATTAAAAAAAAAGTAATACATTAATAAGTGTACAAAATCTAACAAAAATTCCTCATCTATCTAGCTATCTAATGAGGTAAAAACGTCACAAAAAAATCTCAACACATGTGGAGAATAAGTCTTAGAAACGGGACAAGTCGCAATTTGTTAAAATAACATTTAAAATTATTTTTACACAAAACGTGCCTATGCACCGATAATGCGTATAATGAGAGGTCGGCAAGTTGCGGTAGGGCTCGGGAATGATCGTGACCAACTTCGCTGCTAAATTTCGGGTTCGCTGGCGCCTCACATCAGTTCGTTTACTGACTGCGCGTGCGTTAAAGTATTGTTATCCGAGCTACGCAAATTTTCGCGAGTATAAATTTACAAAATGGTGGCGGTTCCTCCAAGGGGACGCGGTAGTTCCCAGCAATCATTTACGAACGCTGAGTATACCGACATCTTGTTTGTGTATGGATTTTGTGACGGAGATTCTTCAAAAGCCCGTGCGAATACAAACATCGATTCCCGAATCGGCGACCACCAAACTTGAGAGTATTTAGTAATACGTACAGACGAATGCATGAGTGGGGTACCGTTCAGCGACGCCAACATGATGCTGGTCGACCTCGGCGTTACGCTCCAGAAGACGAGGAAGAAATTCTTTCACATTTTTTTGAAGATCCTACGATATCCACAAACACTAGCTAATCGGTTAGGTATCATTCAATGGAAAGTGTGGTTTACGGTGCACTCTAATGGAGGGTACCCCTACCATTTTACGCCTGTCCAAGTTTTGCACGAAGGATGGAAGGAATCTGTGGGACAGTGGCAAGACGAGTCTTTTCCAAACAGATGGATTGGTAGAGGTGATCCGATCCCGTTACCGGCAAGAAGCCCAGATATTATACCCGTGGACTTTTACGTCTTGGGGCACATAAAGGCCTTGGTATACGATAATCTGACAGGCCCTGTATCCTCGCAAGAAGATTTAAGGCAGCGAATAATCGATGCAACAAGCGTTATGAGGAATAATCTTACACCAAGAGTCACATAAACTGAAATCCGGCGTAGATGTAGAAAATGCATAAGAAATAGAGGGGCACAATTTGAACAACATGTGTATAAATAATAAATGTGTTTTTAAAAACAATTCCAATTTTTATTTTTAAGCTTATACGTGTTTTTGTAAAAAATAATTTTAAATGTTATTTTAACAAATTGCGACTTGTCCCGTTTCTAAGACTTATTCTCCACATGTGTTGAGATATTTTGTGACGTTTTTACCTCATTAGATAGCTAGATAGATGAGGATTTTTTGTTAGATTTTGTACACTTACTAATGTATTACTTTTTTTTTAATTGGCTTTCTAAAAAACAAGAAAATTAAGAAATAATTCAAAGTGTCGCGAGTTTTAAGATATTGTGGCGAAACCATTGCAAAATTTCACCGTTTTATTTGTTTTAAAAATGAATTAGCATGTGGCCTCAGTACCAAAAGCAAAAAAAAGAATAAAATTTCACGAATTTTTTTCAAAACTGACTTTAAAGTCGAAATTCTGGATTTTTTTGAAAATTACAAAATTTCAAAATTTCTCAGTAACCGTCAACATTTGTATAAGGCAATATAGGGTTAAATTCATAGCTTATGGTATGTACTATCATGCCCTTAAAGGAATGTATCGAATTACAAGTAACCCTGTATATTACTAGCTTCTGCGCGCGACTTCGTCGGCGTGACTTCGCTCCTATTGGTCTTAGCGTGATGATACATAGCCTATAGCCTTCCTCGATAAATGGGCTATCTAACACTGAAAGAATTTTTCAAATCGGCCCAGTAGTTCCAGAGATTACCGCGTTCAAACAAACAAACAAACAACCAAACAAACAAACTCTTCAGCTTTATATATTAAGTATAGATATCAAAACGTAAGTACATAAACATATGATGTTTCAACTACTTATCAATAACTAACTTAAAAAATTAAGGTTTTATTTGTTTTGTTGGCGAATTGACTTTTATTAAAATGAAAATAAAAATAATGTCGGAACTGTCATCAGTTTGCTCATGCAAACTTGCAAAATATGTGACGTCACACTAGGTAGGGACGGGGTCTCATAAACGTGACCATCTGTGACAAGGACGGGGGAGGGGTCGAAAGATCAAGAAATTCGTGTGACGTAATTTATGGATGGCCCCTAACCAGGGCTCGGATTAATATGTAAATACATACATATTTTTAATTTACACGATTTTCGGTTTCGAATGTCTTCTATACATTGATTATTAAGTACATATAGACTGGGAAAAACTAATTTTTACTATCCATATTTTTCCATATTTCATGAGTAAGACTATATTTTACAAAAAAATATCACAATCATCCATATTTTCGATTTTTATATCATAGAACATTTTTTTTTATGTAACTAGGTTGGCAAACAAGCGTACGGCTCACCTGATGGTAAGACCGTAGCCTACAGACGCCTGCAACACCAGAAGCATCGCAAGCGCGTTGCCGACCCTATCCCCAATCCCCCAGGAGCTTTGGTCACCTTACTCACCAACAGGAACACAATACTGCTTGAAAGCAGTATTATTTAGCTGTGGTCTTCTGTAAGGTCGAGGTACTACCCCAGTCGGGCTGCTCCATATTTTGAGCAGAAAATTTCCTGCTGTGCCCTACCTCAGTTAAAACATGAACTAGTTGAAGTTGAACATGAACTAGTTCACAAAAATTGATATAATTTTACGTATTTTCATTCTCGCCACCACACGGACGCGCGTGTTTCATTTCTCTCGCGTATTATTCGTCGTAATTTGATTTTTAATACTCTAACTGCATTTATTTTACATTATCTTCCCCCGCGCCGCCGATCAAATCAATCAAATGAAAATCTGAAGATATAAAAAAAGAAATAGAAAAAAAAAGTTTCTGAAGCAGAAGGCGGTGTTGCTGAAATAGCTAAACAAAAACTAATAGATTTTAGACAAAAACACAGCCAATATAAGGCTCTATTTAGACCTAATCGACAGTTTCAATTACGATAATTTAAAAAAGCGTGTGATTGTGTACCTACTGCAATCAATTTAATAAGACAGATTTAGTGGAAGATGAATAAACTTCTTTCTTTTTCTTCTTCTTTTTGCTTAAAAACCAAAAATCATCATATCAAGAATTTCGACACGGCTAGATGAGGATCCATAGCTCAGTTGGCAGAGCGCTGACACGGCACGTCAGAGGGCGCGGGTTCAAATCCCGCTGGGTCGAAAAATTTTGATATGATTTAAAAATGTTTATAATTTCCTCATGTGTGGGTAACACAAAAATAAAAATAAAAACGAATTAATAAACTTCTTTTTTTTTGAGTTACCTAAACATATCGCTATCTTTTTACAAATTTTAATGTAGCTGTTACTGCAGTAATTTTTTACAATAAACAATGTTTAATATGAAAGATATTTTTATTTTATGCTCCAAATTTTTTATGCATATTTTAAATTTTTTTTCCATATTATATGTACCTACATATTTTGAATTTTTTAATACATATTTATCCGTGCCCTATTAGTTATAACGTTCTATAAAATGGGTTTCTGGTTTTTTGATAGTTGAAGTATTTGAAGCCAATTCAAATACTTCAACTAACAAAAAATATTGCATAATAATGCATAATTAATTTCTTTTAAATTTTACCAAAACAGGACTGCTGATTTTATGTTTTAAAATTAGCATCATACAATTATTTAAATAAAGTGTCAACTTGAGTTATCTAATCTATGAAAGATAAGACATTAGATTATTATTACACTAAATATACATACATATTTAGTTTTGTATTTATAATATTAAGAATAATCTAGTTAACTAATTACTATATTAATAAAATACCTACCAGGGAGAACTGTTACAGTTTCCTTTCCAGCATTGATAAGGTCAGGGTCAACTTGCTCTTCAGTGGGAAACGGTCCTAGTCCAAGAATACCATTCTCTGATTGTAATAAAACTTGAATATTCTTAGGAATATAGTTACTTGCTAACATTGGCATTCCTAAAAAAATTTAAAATAAAAGTTATTTCATAAGTTGATAAGTAGATTGTAACATTACCATTTACCTATATTTATAACTTCTTAGGGTGATGCCACACGAGCGTAATTTTGTGAGTTGTGAGTCGCGTAATTTCGGTCGCAGAAATTTTGCCTAGCAGAAATTCTGTTGGGCTGCCAGAAGAGCGTAATTTTGTGAGTTGTGAATTTGGTAGCAAAATACTTTACCCGACTGACCGCTGAGTCAGCGAGTTGCGCTGCGCTGCGAGCGATTCGGTCGGATTATGCATGTGAGTCGGCGCACAACTCAATTTGCGTACCATGTGACACGAACTGGCATTTTGTATGAAACCGAATGCATCCGAATTTACGCGACTCACAACGCACAAAATTACGCTCGTTTAGCCTCACCCTTATTGTTATGTAAGAAAAAAAGTACTTATTATTTATTATTATTTATATAAAAATATTTAAATTTTTACTAGGTACCAATTTACTTACCAATTCCTAAATTAGCATGCATTCCATCCTTAAATTCTAACGCAGCTCTCCTGATTATTCTTTCTCTCATATTATCTGAAGACTTTGTCTCCTTTTTGACCGGCTTAGTAACACTTCTTCTTTCGATTCGTTTTTCAAATTTTTCTCCTACAATAATCCTGTGTACATAAATTGATGGCACATGCACAAAGTCTGGGTCAATTTCATCGACTATCTCTTCTACTTCAGCTATTGTAATTCTTGCAGCCTTACACATAGCTGGATTAAAATTTCGTGCACTTTTTCTGAATATCAAGTTACCATGTTTGTCAGCTTTCCAAGCTTTAACTAGTGCAAAATCACCTGTGATTGCCTCCTCCATTACATAGTTGCTACCATTAAACTGTTGTACATTACGAGCAGCACTTGCGATATCTATCTATACAAAACAATGTTTTGTTTTACATTAAAGTTACTTTTTTTATTATATTTAGTTATCTTATTTGTACAACCGTTGTAAAAAATTACATTTTATAAAATTACATATAAAATACTAAGCTAACTCATAAAAGTGAACTTTACAATAGAGGCTTATAATAGGGAAAAACGTGATACCTTTTATATTAATTAAAAAACTAATAGTATCTTTAATAGTTAATTTATTCATTGCAATTTCACTTTTTTTAGTATAACATATAAAAACACATTTTATCAAGTTCGCTTAAAAAAACCAACTTATCTAGTTGGCATAGTATAAATTATTGGTGTTGTTAGTATACCTACCTTCAAAATACAAAAAAACTAAATTTCTTTACACATTAGTAGATTTTTAAATAATATTTTTTTTTATACCTTTCCATCCTTGGTATACTTGATCGGTGCTCCACCTTCATGAATCAATGTTCCATATCCCGTTGGTGTAAAGAATGCCGGTACCCCAGCACCACCAGCTCTTATTCTTTCAGCCAATGTTCCTTGTGGTGTAAGTTCTACCTAGTTCAAAATCAAGGTACATCTTATTTACGAAAAAAAAATTCCAGCTGTTTTAAACAAGTCATTTGTATAACAATTAATATTTATTTACGGATGGTACTACAGTAGGCGCTCGGTAATCCGGCACCCATATTTTTTCGCCGATGCCGGATTATCGGAAATGCCGGATTATCGGATTTATATGGCAAGTAAAAGCTTTAATATATAAAATGTAAAATAAATTTTACACATCATAGATCCACAATAAAAGACTATATATATATAGTTATACTTAAATATATATACTATACTTAAAGTTAGGTATTTTATTTAAAAGTGGCGAAATTGTTTAGTTAATCAATAATGACAATACGTTGTCTCATTATTATTTATGTTCAATTACACCAACATATCAACCGCTCTGTAATCTGGCGTTTGGATATGTAAAATGCCGGATTAGCGCCGGATTAATGAGCGCCTACTGTATATTAATATTATTATAATAGTAATACAGCATGGGTTTAATTTAAAGTTGTATAATTGGTAATTGGATATGGCTAGTTGTTACTTTTTTGTAATTTTAGATTAAGTATTAAATACTTACTTCTAATTCACCAGTCAAAAATTGTCTTTCAAATTCAGCATTTTCTCCTACGTATGATGATATCATTCTTTTTATCTGTTTTTTCTTGAGTAATACGCCGAGTCCAAAATCTTCAACTCCTAAAATTCACAATTGTTTTAGACCTATTTGTTTTAAATAGGTACTTACTTTTCTATGATTAAATATGTCACAAGTTTTAACCCGTTACAGGTTAAACTATGTATATAAAAATACAAAAGTATGTTTATATCTTTAAATAGAACTCTTATTTTAATTACATGAGTGATTATATAAATAAAATACCTGCATTATTCGAGACAACTGTAAGCCCAGACACAGGCATACTGTTTACAGCTTTGATAAGATTTTCTGGTATTCCACACAAACCAAAACCGCCTACTAATAATTTCGAACCGTCTTTGATATCTTTAACCGCATCATTAACATTATTATATATTTTTTTGTAGTTGTTGACAGTGCTGTATGAAGAGCACGATAAAATCTGCGGTAAATTTATAAACATATTATCTATATATTTCGTGTAATTCATCCAATAAAGATTAAATTTTTATGTTATACATTTAAAAAAATCTTTGAATTAATTCTAAGTACATAAATTAACAAAAATATCATTAAATATTTATTTATTTATAATTAACTTACCTTTCCTATTGATATAATTCTCGTAGGATATGAATTCCATTTCAAATAAATTAGTTTACTGGAATTTAATAACACCATTTTTAATTAATATAAAATTATATTTTTGTTTTTACAAAAATATAAAATTTACAACTGGACAAAAACTTGTCAGTCGACTACAAATAGCATACAATTACAATAGCATTAATAGCAAAGTCATAGCAAAGTGGTCGACTAACTCGCACTGACTGACTCGTCTTTGATAAAGAATAATTTATCGAGTGAGCGAGCTGCTTAAAAACAAAAATCGTGCGAAGTGATAAACAATGTGAGGTCAACCGGGTGCGTAGAATTATGTATATTACATTTTATAAGGTATACTGTAATATTGTTTTCTTTTATGTCACTGAAAAGTGCATTACTTTCAAGTAACAAGTTTGAAAGTATTATATCGATTTTGGTAGATATCTACTACAGTTCACATCTCATAATTCCGTTTTCTATGTAGTTGCAGTTTTTAAAAAGATATTCATAATATTATTAATATGTTAATATGTTAAATATATATATCATAGCCCATTATTCAAGGAAAATGTTAATCCATAGAGAATAGTAATATAACTGAAATAGAGAGCCCTCTCTACGATTATTTTTGCCAACACGACATTAACGCCATCTGTAAATCGTGCCCCTATACTAACCGTCCCTAGTGATATCTTATAAATATATTTTAATTGATTCTAAAGTATATTACTTACTACTAGTAAGTAATATACTACTATTACTCTAGTAGGGGTAATAATTATCGTTCTAAATGATAAATAAATAAAAGAAAATGTTATTTTTTAACTTTATTGCTTAAAAACACTGTACAATTACCACAACTTGATTTTATCACTAAACTAACGTCCTTATCGCAATTTTAAACTAGTACTTAATAATAAAAGCGTCCTTATCACACTTAAAAACTAGTTGTTTATTTAATATACCTAATCAAAGCGTCCGTTTCACAAGATGAAAAATCAGTTTAACCTTAGTTTAATACAAAAAATTAAAGCGTTCTTTTCACTGCTTATTCAAAATAGTGTCAATATCACAAAATAACACTAAACACGACAAAAACTGGAAAATTAATATTCACAACCGTTCAATCATCAATGATAAAAATATAAAATTTAAAATACAAACAAGTTTAAATTTTAAAATGTCTATTTTATATTGACTTGATTTGACACCTACTATTACAATGTACTTTTGGTTTCGGAGCGTTTTGAAAATAATTTAAACTAAATAACTTTTTAATTACTGAATTTAAATTAAAAAGAAATAAAAAAATGAAAGACATGTAACCGATTTGGAGGCTTTATTGTCTCTGAATTCTCTAGCTTACATTCTCGGCTCAGCGGCGGTCGCGCGGGGGCGAACAGACGCTGAATTTGCGTCTCTTACTTAATCTAGGGCGGATGGACGAGTCGTAATTATAACTCCTCCCTCCCTAAAGTCCGCGCCAACACTGAAGTCCTACGGCAAAAACTGGAACTAAATTTGACAAATCTGTCATCTTGTCTTCTGTCAAGTGTGCTTGCGGATGGTATTGTTCGTGGAAATCGTGGTATTTTTAATTGTTTTACGTGAATTATGGAGCGTAAAGTGATAAAAAGTGCAGGTCGTAAAATGATCCTTAAAGTGAAAGAGTTTTGTGAATTGGAAAGTAAGAATAAAGAACTATTAATCCCGTTGAATAATGTACAGATGAGAGTCGCCGCCATGACAGGTAAATTTTAGGGATACCAGAGTCGCTCTTTTTTGCCTAATTGATAGCCAAAATATTATCGTTAATTATTGAATTATTATTATCATTTAATAAATGAAATAATTTATTATTATCATTAATTATATTCATCTATTGACAATTTATAAATACAAAGTAAAATAAATAAAACCTTACTCAGATGAATTATATTTTTCAGGTGTTTCTGTGAAAACAGTTTCTCGAATTACGAAAGAAGGAAAAATAGCAGCAAGCACTTCTAACAAAATCGTCACCCCTGGAAAAAGCCGACCGCAAACGAAAAAGGTTGATTTGGATGATTTTGAATTATCTGCTATACGTCAAAAAATTCATTTTTTCTACGTGGTTAAGAAAGAGTTACCCACGGTAAACAAGCTACGTTTAGAACTAAAAGAAGATATAAATTTTCAAGGAAGTAATACAACGCTACGAAGAATATTGAAGAAGTTAGGCTTCCGATTTAAGCGCTGTCAATCTAAACGCAAAGTGCTAATGGAGCGCTATGACATCACTGCATGGCGAGCCAGATACATTGAACGAATGAGAAAAAATAGATTAATAGAAAAGAGACCGGTAGTGTATTTAGATGAAACTTACATTCATCCAACTTATCATGCCAAAAGTTGTTGGCAAAGTGCAGAAGAAGATGGACTATTGATCTCAGATTCAGCTGGGAAACGATTAATTATTGCGAATGCTGGGTCAGAAAATGGATTCGTGCCGAACGCGTTATTAATTTTTAGATCACAATCGCAATCTGCAGATTATCACGATGATATGAACGCCACAAATTTTTTGAAGTGGATGACGGAAAAGGTGGTACCACATCTACCAGAAAAATCTTTGGTAGTTATGGACAACGCACCTTACCACTGTACGCAGATCAACAGAGCTCCTACGATGTCGAACCTCAAATCTGAGCTACAAGACTGGTTAAAAGAAAAAAATATTTTCTATGAAGAAAGCTGGACAAAGCCAGTGTTATATGAAATAATAAAAAAGAACAAGGAGCCACCAGTGTATGCGATTGATGAGTTGCTAAGGCAACACAACCATGAAGTTGTAAGATTACCACCCTACCACTGTGATCTAAATCCCATTGAAAAAATTTGGAGTCTTGCCAAAAGACGCGTTGCTGACAAAAATGTAGCTCAAGACCCAAAACAAATAATTGAGCTAACAGAAGCTGCTTTTGCCAGCATCACAGCAGATGATTGGCGCATTCAATGCGATCATGTAAAAAATATTGAAGACCAGTACTTCAAAAATGATAAACTCATTGATGTGGAATTGGAAAGATTCATCATATGTTTAGAAAGTGATAGCGAGACTGAATCTGATCACGATAGTGAATTTATCGATACAAGCGATAGTGACTGTGATATGGTAGGAATAACACCTATTGCTGAAGAGCATAACTATTGTATAAAAAAATAAAACGAAATAAATATAAAATGTTTGTTTTATTTTATCAAAAAGTAGGTAGAGAGATTTCCTGGAATATACAAGCTTAAACATTTTCACATTTATTATTCTTATTATTTTAATTACATTTTGCGTCCATAATTACTTTAACTATTACATTCATTGTACAAACCTTAGTGGAAAATATTTTTTTTTTACTGGCAACATTTAGTTATGAGATAGTAGCGCCGCGTCTATCGGACTTCAGTGGTGGCGCGGACTCTAAGAGGAAAATTATCGGAAGGGTCAATTTGAGATTCATTCCAAAAATTTTGCTTAAATGATAAACATTTTGGCGATTTCAGCCACATTATGTAAAATATAAAAAAAATAAAAGACTTAAAATTACTAAAACTTATGTTACGTATCCTAAAATTTCACTGAAGTTATTGTCTTTCTTATCATTCAAAACACTTAATCACTGCACTATGTTTTAACGAAAAGGCCATAAATTTTACTTCATCTAAACTTATTCCTTTCATGTTGCACTAGACAAAGTTATAACAGTTTTTAATTGAAGTAGTGTGATAATGGGGATCTTCTTAGCGACATTTGATTCTATTAGAGCTCGACGGTGGAAGGGAATTCCGTGAATTCCCAGGTCACAGGGTTCATAGATAGTCATCAGGTAAGTACAAATTGCTTACTGACCTCATGGCCGTATTGCTTGGTCTGCGGTGTCCTCAGTCTACTGTAGAGGAGCCAGCTATCTGTATTGACTTACTGAACCTTAATCTCTTCGATCTGGATCTGATGCTGCTTACAGGGAGTCAAGTCGTCTTCGAATTTTATGAGCTGTTCTATACAGGTGCGTTCATAAAATAAAGGTAGATTGTCTGAAGTACATAGAAATTGGTCGCTGGTAGACAATGAACGCCACGGTTTAACAAGTGGTGAGGACTTTTTTCCTTTCGCCAAAAGGTAAGGATATTTGGGAATAATGGTTACAGTTTTGTTTTCTGGTTCATGAAAAATCGGTAATGAATATATCTTAAAATAATTATACATGAGTATGTAGTAGTTTAAGATAAGTTACAAAAATCCAATTATTCTGCTTCGCAGATAAATCTTTCAGTAAAATTTCAACTTAAACGATTAAACATTAAACAATAAAAAAAAAAACATAAAATATTAAAAACGATAACAGTTAAATGATTATGAAAGTGAACAGAGTTCTAATTAATTGTTTCAGTTATGTTGATAAAACTATCAAACATTTTAGAGACTATTGGTAGTTTTTTTTTTTTATATATATAATAATTTGGATTTAATTTTAAGAAAAGTTTATCGTATTTAACCGCGCGCGTCATCATGATTCAGATTACCAGTTATTATATTATTATGGAACCCAAAGAATTTATATGACCTCTCTTAGAACGTTTCTGTGGTAATAGTTGTCTATATTTTTTATAGTTATATGTCTCTACGAATCTTAATACTTGTTAGTTTTTGAGAGTATGATGCATTCCAATCAATACAAACTTAACTATATTCCAGTGATCGGTTTGAATGTATGCTCTACCGGAAAAACTCCTGGGTTTTCGTCAAGTTTTTTAAGATGAAAGGCCTGCGACTACGTCGCTATGATCAGGACGCAGCAGAACCTGCAGATAACGTTTAATGTTTTTAATAGGAGTTTTGCTTTTTCTGTCTCCTACTTTTAGGGGCAAGATATTTTTCTCGGCACGTCCTATAATCCTTGCCTTTACATATCTTGGTTGATTCCTGAAACGGGGCATCCTGGGTTTTTGTCAGCTGTAGAACAGGTTTAATGGGTTTTCTTTCATATTTCATTTTCCGGCATGCTTCGCAATTATTTATAACTGCTGTAACTGTTTCCATCATTCTATCCCAATAGTAATTTCTACGAATCCGAACTAAAGTCTCCTTAATGCCCCGGTGGCATTTCTTTCTTTCATGATGTTTACTTATGATAGCTCTCTGTTCTTCTTCATCTTTAACATATATAACTCGTTCTGTGCATTCATAGAAATTAACTAGACCTTTCGCAAAAAGTTGGATAATTATATTACTGAATAATTTTCGATGTTCTTCTTCTTTAAAATAAATAAAATACTTTGTCTTCGGTTTTATGTATTGTTTTAAAAATTCTTTTATTAATTCAGGTTTGCCTGTTGGTAAGAAAACTTGTAAGACCTTTTGTTTATCACGCGATAGATCTGTTACTTGCATATCGTTTTTGAGCCATGGAAAAACTAGAATCTGGTTAGGTTTGGTGTCTATGGCCTCATTCAAAATTGGTATTCCAGATAGCCCTGGATTAAAATCTGAATTAATCGTTTCCGTTCTACTAGACTCTGATCGCACAGGATAGCCATTTTCATTTACATTTTCATTTTCATTTAAATTTACATTTACATTTCCATTTACATTTTCATCAGTAATTTCTATAGAACTAGCTGTTGCGGTTTGAGTTAAATCTGATATAGTTATTGCTGATGAATTACTGCAATCTAGGCTTTGATTAACATTAACTACTAGTGACTGATTTTCTTCGTCTGAATTTAAGGTATTAACTTTTATCTCAGACAGAGCGTCAGCATCATAACCGTAATTAATATCATTTGAACATTCATTGTCGTAATAATAGTATTCATCACGGGGAAAATTCTGTTCATAGTTGGTAATCGTTAATTTGTTTAAATTAAATTCTTGTTGCATTTTTGGCTGAGCTGTCCTCATTGATACATCATTGGTTTGTTGCTGAGGTTGTAGTGGCTTGTAGCCAAATTGTTGAGGGGGTTTGTACCCTAGTTGTTGTGAGGGCATATACCCAAATTGTTGTGGAGGTCTGTATCCAAATTGTTGTGGAGGTTTGTACTCAAATTGTTGCGGAGGCCTGTGTCCAAATTGTTGCGGTTGGAAACCTAACTGAGGTATATAACCGAACGATGGCCTTGGTAGTTGACCTTGACCCTGAATTTGAGGTGTCTTTTGAGAATTATTAAAATTAAATTTAGAATAAAAAGGTAAGCTGGGTTTGTGACCAACTGGTTGTGTCATCGATGGCCTTGAACCCATGATTTGACTATTACCATGTACATGATTACGCATCCTATATTGCTCTAAAAAGTTTACTTCCTCAAGAACGATACTTAAAGCTGCTTCTAAAGTTGTGGGCGATTTAAGTCTAACAATACGCACCATATCTTCCGGGAGGTTATATAAAAACACATTTAAAGCTGTATTATCATAGATAACTGACTTCGCACGTTTTAAATCTGAATCATGAATTGAATTGACCTTCGACATTAACAACGACCGTACACCTTGTATCCTATTACAGAATTCAAGGAAAGTTTCTCCTGTATTAATTTTCAAAGATTCTAATTCGATGTTAATGCATTCCTCACTACGAGGGTCTCCAAAATGTTGGATTAACAGGGATTTTAAGGTTGACCATGTGACAATGTCCTCTCTTTCGGACAAAAGCGCAGCTGCATCATCTCTTAACCTACTTGTTAGAGCATTAAAAACGTAAAGATTTTGCTCCTCATTGCCGTTATATCGTTCAATTACGTATTGACATTTTCTTAAATAAAGGTTTAACTGCCTTTTATCACCACTATATAGCGGAACTATATCTAAAATTTCCTTTGGAATTAGTGATACGGTTGTGTTTGTGGTTGTCATGATCATAGATTAATAAAATGCTCAGAGGATGCAACTGGCTTAAATCTAAAACACTTTTATATGAGGGAAAAAGAAATCACACATATAATAAAACACACACACAATTAAAATCAATAATAAAAATCAAATTTAGAAATTAAAAAAAAATTATGAAAATGTAATTTTTAAATTTATAAAATAGTATAATGTAAAATCATGTAAATGCTTATTAGAATTTAAACTTAAAATATAAATTGAAACTTTATAAATTGAAACTTATAATATAAATTTAAACTTTTATTTATTTAAATATCTAACAATTTAATATTATTTAATTTATTTAATGCAACTCAAAATTTAATTTTATTAAATGAAGTATTATAAGTTCATAATACTAGTAATATAACAATTTATTAATTTAATTTATTTTATTCATTCAATTCAATTCAAAATTTAATTTTATTAAATGAAATATCATATAAAACTTTAATATTATAACCATTCATTAATTTAATTTATTCTATTCAATTCAAAATTTTATTTTATTAAATTAAATATCATAGCACTTTAATATTAGAACAATTTAATACTATTTAATTTTTTAATACAATTTAATTTCTTTAATACAATTTAATTTAATTTAAAAATAAAGTATCTGTGTTCATTACTACTCTATGTTCCTATTCTAAGAAAGATAAGACCGAATAATTTCATACGGAGATATCAATTTCACAGCGTTATAATGAGCAAGGTTTGATCTCAAGAATAACAATTACTTAATAATTAATATGAAAAATACAGGAGGATTACGGGAACAAGGATTGGCGAAAAGATTGACTCACCAATTGACCGCTACTCCCATATTCTGTCTTCGCTGCTTCTCGAGACACAAAAGAATATTTCTTTGGTTCGTAGGATCTCTGCTCACGTAGAATGTTCGCGTAATTTTTGTAGACGAATTTCGACGTCGGAAAAACACGAAGACTACGGAGGCTATAAGAGAATCCTCACCGGCTGCGCCACTTTTGGTTTCGGAGCGTTTTGAAAATAATTTAAACTAAATAACTTTTTAATTACTGAATTTAAATTAAAAAGAAATAAAAAAATGAAAGACATGTAACCGATTTGGAGGCTTTATTGTCTCTGAATTCTCTAGCTTACATTCTCGGCTCAGCGGCGGTCGCGCGGGGGCGAACAGACGCTGAATTTGCGTCTCTTACTTAATCTAGGGCGGATGGACGAGTCGTAATTATAACTATGTACTCTGTGATTTGACAACAAACAATGTTGTTGTTTTAAAATTTATCCCCAATAGGAAAAGGCAAAAGACTATAATCCATACAGCCTAGTCTGAATTTGTATATTTTTTCAATTCTTGACAACAAACAAGTTTAAAATACCAACCACGAAAAAATGATCCAATTCACACATTTAATTAAATTATATATATTTTACGTGCTGTTTCGATATAAATTTATATCGATTCAAATATTTAATTTGTTACTTATAGCAAAAAAACAGGATAATTTTTTATGTGACATTATGCTTTTTTTTTAAGTATAGGTAAATAGTTATTTTTGTATGCAAATTTAATTGGTATGCGTGTACTGGATTGCTGAATTGACGAGTGCCAACGTAGCGACATCTATTGATAGAACTTGGTAGTCGCTAGTAATAAATTTAAGCAATAGTTTCGGGGCACGACTAATAGATGACACTGCTAATTTTTTACTGTGGCCGATGTTCTAAGTTTCCAGCCCATGATGAGCCCATGTGTTAATCTCAATGTCATTGATCAATTGATGTCTCATCCAGTGTTGCCAACTCTATTTTTCAGAAGATAAACCACGTACCATATCCTAGAAAAGATCGTATTTTGCCTATATTTCAAGGAAAAAAATCGTACGTAATGAAATTTCAATAAAACAACGTAAATAATTTTAAAACGGAATGCCATTATAATTTTGATTCAATATTTATCATTTAAGGAACAGGAATCAACATTCAATATTAATAATTTTTATATTTTTAGATATGAGAAAAGTTACATAATATATTCTCAAACTCAGATGAAATGATTGTGTGTCATTTCCCTAGATGTAGATTAGTCCAGTCAAATTACGGCTGAAAATGGGTTAATAAAACATAAATACCGCAGTTTGGGGATTAAAATGAAGGATCGATAGGGGGGTGTATTCTGAGCATAAATTCCAATTCGAGGGGTTCTCTGAAGGTTAGCTCAAGGTAATTTCGATAAAAACGCGTTTAATTCGATATCTCGAGGACGGTTAGTGTTAGGCAAAAAATTATAGAGACCTTTTCTCTTATAAATTAAATTTACTAAATTTTTATCTGAAACTTTTTCTTATCATCAATACTTTTCAATTTATTACTTGCTAAAGGCAAAAACGTTACTTTTTTCTCCCCAGCCGTTCAATTTTATGAAATTTTACCTTTTATCAAAGTTGTAGATGATTTAAATATGAACAACTTTTTCCTAAAACTTTTTTTCTAACACCAATATTGTTGGTTTGGTTTTTTTTTTTTTTGTTTCGTAATTTGGCAGGACTATTTAAAATCTCGAATTTGTATACGGATAAAAGTTGTCCTCTCCTCTAATGCCAACAATTTGAACAATTCTCGAGTTTAGTTTATATTGAAATCGTATCTTTTCCGATTATGTATGTACAATTTGACAGTTTCAGTACTACAATAATCAGCACTAACAATAATCCATTTCTATAGTAATGTTTCTATAATTCGTGGCTAGTAATTGGAATTGTCAAATCGTACATAAATAATTGCAAAAGTAATAATTTTAATCGATTAATAGATCGAATTAATTTGAATTCTCATATATATTTCCTTCGTAATGATGATGGGTGTAAGATGTGAAAAGATCGTATATTTTGCGTACGATTTCGACTACTCGATCGTACATCGTACAAGAGTCGAAAAGATCGTGTAAATACGATTTAAATCGTACGGTTGGCAACACTGGTCTCATCACTCATGTCAAGAGCAAAGCATATTGCGGTATTGCCATCAAATTGCGCAGTTGCGTATGGGAATAGGCATAGAGCAAAAGTTTTTGCTCTATGGGAATAGGGCTGCCAACTTTTTTTTTTCGGCTATAAATTGCTAAAAGGGACAAAAATGGTCTTAAATCTTAAAAAATACGAAATTCTCTTCGGTATCGCGGTCAAGTATCACGTTACGCAAATTTTGAAGATTTTTGACTCTCCCCTCCCCCCATAAACGTTTTTTTTTTTATTATTATTTAAAATCAACATCCACGGGCTCAAAATGCCCATGCCTTTTGTTAAACATACATGCATTATTATACCACAGGCAATTTATCATTAAAACTACAGATCGACAGTCCTGTGACTGCGTAGAACTAGAACGTAGAACTAGAACGTGGAACTAGGACGTGGTCCGACGCTGACGGTTTATTTTTAAGTGAAACTTCTTTAAAATCGTTGTGATTTCAAACCGGATGCAACGGCAAAAAGACAGGGAAGAACGCCGCGCTGCAAGCCGCTAATTTTAAATTAGTTTTTTTTTTTAATTAGTTTGCCATAGAAGTTTCACTTCTATCGTGTGTGAATCGCACACACACCTTTTTTTAAATGGAAACAGTATACATAATTACATAAACATCTTTTATTCTTTCGCATATTATTATTTTTATTATCTATGTTTACAATAACCCTTGAATTTCCCTTATTTGCTAGTCTGGCTAACGAAAGATAATACTGAAAAAACGCGGCATATTTAAAAAAAACCACACCTGGCAACTTTAAAGACGCGCCATCTTGTTTATTTGTTTTTTTATATATTGCCATACTTTGATTCCGATTCTTCCCATCTGTTAAAATCGCCGTTTGTCAATCTTTATGACAAGATTTATATTGCCGACTATTTATTTTTTTCTAAATTTTAATTGTGTTTTCAGACGTAGTAATTGGATTAATTAAGGTTTTGCATTGGTTGTAATATTATGTATATGTTACGCTCAAAGATCGAAAACGCTCATTGAGCGGAAAAATAGCTCACAACGCGATGTGGTCACAGTAAAACATCCACATAGCGAAATTCGTGTTATGGCTCTAATGAAAACGCGCACGACGCGTTGTGGCAATCAAAGAAAGACCAAATAGCGAAATTCGTGTCGTGGCTTACATGCTATTCGATCTCAACGCGTTGTGGCAATGAAGAAAAGCCATGACGCGTTCTGAGCATTTATTGTGTTAACCATATCACCATTCATCGTTAAAACTTCGCTCAGCATCTATGTTATCGTCTGGAAGTAAGCAAGGGTTTATAATGTGCCACTGCAAAAGATACTGTATTGATAAAAAGTGCAAGTGTCGCTCCAAGAATATAAAATGCAACTCAAAATGCCACAGTAATAGTTCATGTAAATATAAATAGCAATCAAATTCTTATTTTTCACAATTATAGTTATTTCTAATATAGGTACATTGTTGTTGTTTATTGGTGATCAATAAATATTTGTGTTAAATATTATTATTTCTTGAAAGAATTTTAATTGCATGACAAAATTAAAACATTTATCATTTTATGTGAATTATGAGTAATTTACAAATGATATGAATATTTTGTGTTCAGTGATTTATTACTTAATACATTGATTTTTTTAAATATAAAGTAATCTAAATAAATAATAAATTTCGTTTCATTTTAATTTATATAATTATATACTTAATATATTTGATAATGAGAAACACGTTATGCCGTGATTTTATAAAATGAAAAATATTTCTTAAGGACGTCTACCAAAACGTTTCCAGCCTAGGCCTAGTAGGATCTATATCGGAAAGTAGTGTGCGTTGTAATCAAATAGTACCTATTCCATACGCGTCATGGCTTTTCTTCATTGCCACAACGCGTTGAGATCGAATAGCATGTAAGCCACGACACGAATTTCGCTATTTGGTCTTTCTTTGATTGCCACAACGCGTCGTGCGCGTTTTCATTAGAGCCATAACACGAATTTCGCTATGTGGATGTTTTACTGTGACCACATCGCGTTGTGAGCTATTTTTCCGCTCAATGAGCGTTTTCGATCTTTGAGCGTAACATATATTTAAATCTTAGTAGTTTTCCGCTAGTTATTTCCCAATTAAAGAGGTTAATATACCCGATGGTGGGAACCCTACAGTGTTGTCATTTAAAAAGTATGCAAAAAAATCGAGTATCATCTTTCGTTAGCCAGACTATAGTTATCATATATACACTTATTTCCTATATATATCCGTATACTGTTTTTGTAATATTTTTTTTCTCTGTTATGTTTTCACAAAAACTGTCTGCGATTGTGTGATGTCCTGAATAAAAGTGTTTTCTTTCATTCTTCTTTCTTCTATACCCCATCCGGCCACTTATTATCTTTTTGACAGCTCACCTGAGCTCACCCCTATAAATTACAGTTGTTTTTTTTTTCGGAATAACGTACTAAAAATTCTACTGTAATGTCATACTTTATTGACGATTTGATTGATTGAGTGAAGTACCCTGTGCATAACAAACAACCACAGACTATGAAACAGTTCTTGAAATAATAAATCGATCATATGATAAAAATAATTTTACGTCATGTGATTATTGTTTCCAATTGTTTCTATAAATTTAATAAAAAAAAATGAAATAAAAATAGTATCTATGACTCCAAGATTGATTATTTATTTGCAAGGAATTAAGTCGAAATCTTGAAATTTAATTTCAAACCAAGAGTAAAGAGCAATAACTCTGTTCATTCAATTATTTATTATTTATATATTTCATTTATAATTTAAAAAACTAATGAACGAATAATAATAAATAAATAATATTTTTAAACTAAATGTATTTCATTAAATCGATTGAAAGTTCCTCTTAAATAAAATCGATTATTATTTCAAATCGAATAAATAACGTGTGAGGCAGTCACTATACCTCGGCCGCTCAGGTTTCTGACAGCTCATGTCTAGTGATGTACATTAAAATACTGCAATCGGCCATTTTGATTGAAACACAAATTACAACGCATGACGTCACGCTATAACATCAATATAATTTATATAATACGTCAGCAAAGAGCAACACGGAGGGGAGTAGCCATAGCGTATTTTACCGATACAAAATAGTCTGTCATTTTTTGCGGGGGGAAATCTGTGCTACGCACACTTTCTCATATTCACACACAAAAATAATCATCTGTCACTACGAAACTCACACTATACTAAATTAAACAATACACTCACATTTTCACACACACATAGATACATTCTGTGTGATAACAGTATAATGATATGCCGCAACTACACTGACAAGTTTCGTACAGCCATGGTTGTAACAACTGTCGATACGCGTTATCGATAAACTCAAGTACTCGTTTAGGGAAATTATTTTTTAAAGTGATACAAAAGTAAGACATTAATATAAAAATGGACTCTATTTATTGAAGTGAAACTTCTCTAGGCGCATGAGGGGTAAAATTTGAGCGACAGGTAACGCGACAGCGTCATGACATTTAGTACTTGGATGGGTGACCGCCTGGGAACACCACGTGACGTTAGCTTTCTGTTTTTTTTTCAACTGGTTTTTTTTTTAATATTTTAAATTCATTTTTTTTTAATTAGTTTTTTTAAATTAGTGTTAATTTCCAAAACCTTGTCCAACACAACCAGGAGCAAAAATAAAACCAACAAAAAACTTTAATAATTGTAAGTTGCAGCGTTGTTTTTTTTTAAATTACTTTGCCAAAGGAGTTTCACTTCTGACATGTGTAGTTTGTACGCATGCAATTATTTTATTTACTACAATAGTCATCATTTCAAAAATACAGTGTGACGTAAGAGTTGGTTTGGTGCCCTCGACTAATTTCCTTCTATTGTTCGCCAACACTTGAAAGTCAGAGGTATTGAAATTAATGATTGGAGCAAATGACACTATTTATTGTGGGCGTCTAGTTTAGTCTGTTATTTAAAAAAAAAAAACATGTATCCCTTAAAGGATTTTTAGGAAACCTGCCAAAAATTAATATAAAACATTATGGTCGAAGTTCACACTAAGTAATTCTAGTAAAATGTGTTAAGTATTGTTTTATATTTAACTAGCTTCTGCGCGCGACTTCGTCGGCGTGGACTCCGCTCCTATTGGTCTTAGCGTGATGATGTATAGCCTATAGCCTGCCTCGATAAATGGGCTATCTAACACTAAAAGAATTTTTAAAATCGGCCCAGTAGTTCCAGAGATTACCGCGTTCAAACAAACAAACAAACAAACAATCAAACAAACAAACAAACAAACAAACAACCAAACAAACAAACTCTTCAGCTTTATATATTAGTATAGATTTAATGCAATTTTATTATAAAACTATTTATATTAATAAAGTTCGCAATATAATATTTTAAATAAATCAAAATCTCAAAAATGTCTGTCTCCTTCTTTGCCTTTGCCATTTTTATCGATAACTATCTACAAACAAACCGGTTACAACACTAACCACTACTTTTCGGTAAGAGACTCGGATCAGTCGCTCGACCGATCCGCATATTGTATGAGGCAAGCGGCCGGTGTTGATAAACAAATCCGAAACAAGACGACCGATAATATTTTTAATTTTTAAGTTTAAAAAAGGTTAAAAAAAGTATAAAGTAATAATGTGATTAAAAAATACTTTCATATGAAAGGTAATGGCATATTTTTGTTAATTTGACGTGGCAGATCACTTTTTGCAGCAAAAAATAGAACAATTCGGCATTTTTTGAAGGACGTTGTTTACATAGCGCAACTAGATTCAGTCTAGTGAGCAGTACGGTTACAACTAGTTTTATTGTACGCATAGGACCGCGTGGACTTGTACTTTGACAGAGGGGAACGCCTGTATATGGCTACTCCCCTCCGTGTTGCTCTTTGTACGTCAGGCGCGTTCACCTACAACTCACTCTAGTCGACAAGTTGAAAAAGGTCGAAAATAGAGATACTGCTCTTAAAATTATGTGTAATAGCTCATTGGATTCGGAATCGCCTAAAAAAATGTTCTATATAGTCCGTCCAAAAATAAAAGAATTAAAATGTAAACAAACCCCTTACCGGATGAAAAATACGCAATCCCTGTGTAATCACACACAATGGCTACTAGATGATTATTGTAGCATCTGGGTAATCACATGCACTCCCATTAAATTTGTAATTATACGTCTATTTCATCGTCAAACTAATATTTTTTAGCAGAAAACCGAATTCGCTGTAACCTCAAACTTACAAGTGACATTTGTCATTACTGTGTCTTGTGTCTATGGATAAGGGCTGGGACGTTCTTTCATATCGATAAAAAGTCGAGGTCAACGATATTAAAAAAAGCGTTTTAGCTCGAACTTTTTATAAATCATAAAAAGTTACTCGAACTTTTTATAAAACATAAAAAGTTACTCGAACTTTTTATAAATCATAATTTATTTTCACTTTTTATAAATAATTAAAAAAAAAGTTAAAACGGCCACTAAAGTTAAATAGTGTCTTACATAATGCGACTTTGAGAGAGGCATTACTTCGTTTTTAACCGACTTCCAAAAAAGGACGAGGTACTGAATTCGATTGTTTTTTTTTTTAATGTATGTTAGCGCAGAACTTTTGACTGGGTGGACCGATTTAGATCAATTTTGTTTTATATGAAAGGTTTTGCGTGTCAAGTGGTCCAATTTAAATTTAATTGAGATCTGACAAGTACTTTTAGAATTATATCTAATAATACGTATTTACTTGACTACTTTTTCGTCGACCTACGTTGTATTATACCGCATAACTTTTTACTCGGTGTACCGATTTTGATGATTCTTACCTTAATCGAAAGCTAATACTTGTCATGTAGTCTTGTTTAAATTATATTAAGATCTGATTACAACTTTTTGAGTAATCTTTAATAGAGCGTATTTACTTGACTATTTTTTCGTCTTATTAATTGAAGTAATTGAAGTCGGTTTTTTTTCGTTTGCGAGCAAACACAATTATTGACAATAAGACCGTATGTCTTTCTCTGTGGTGACTTTTGCTTTAAGTCTCATTGAAAATACTTTTAGTGTATCTTTGTCATCAAATTGCTAATACTTTTTTAAACGAGTTGTTACACGATAGTGGGGAGCACCAGCTAAGGCAATGTGCCTCTAATACAAATAGACTTTTTTTTTAATTAACATTTCTCTGAACTTTCATTAGTTTCGTAGAAAGAAGTAGTAATAGTAGTAGTAGTAGAAAATATTTAAATTAGATATTAATTACATAGCCTTTTCATGTATCGCCATTTCGAGGTTCTAAAGGTTACTCTGTGTTTTGATAAATTTTACTCACACACAAATACCGAAAAGCACTTTCGAAAATCTAATTTGAAACGCACATACGGGCTGCACCCTGCTAATGTTTCTAGTGTTATATCGTTCAGTTTCTCAACAAACTATTTGTATACAAAAATAACAGGAAATTATTTAATTTATCAGATAACATTATATGGATTTCCTAGTATACCATGCACATGGCTATGGCCAGAAATGAAAAAAATCCATTAAGATCGAATAAAAACCTGATGAACGATACCGACCCTCTAAATCTAAATTCTTGTATTGGCGTTTGTGTTTCTACGGCTCAACAACTTGGCTTTCGTTTGTGGACTTCCGATTTCTTTGTGATTTGGACCGTGTTTATCTCCGTATTGACGACTATTTGCAAAGTTTTAAGGACCCCGATTTCGCTTTCGACTGGATTCCTATTCGAACTTCATTTCTGCGAGGTAAGTCAAGTCATACTATCCAATAATGTAATGCGGTAGATACAGATTTCAAACGCGGTAGATACAGATTTCAGTTTGTCAGAGCAGCAAAAAAATAATCGTTTGTCTGCAAAATCGGTATCATCTCGATTTCGCTTGTGCTTAAGCGTTTACGCTAAGAGGAGGCGAGATAAACGTAGTATTTTTAGAATACTAATATCGAGTAGTCGAGTACCTAGTATTTTGTCACTGATATTTTAAAATAACAGTCACTGTAACAACTAGTATTGCCATGTACCTAGTAAGACAGAACTCTACGCACTGTAAGAAGTTATATATTTCCTACGTTCGACGACAAAAATCTTTAAAATTTGCGTTACGTAATACTTGAATTACCCCTTACCATACTTGAACCCCCTTATAGTATGGTGTGCTAAATGTAATAAATATATGTTAATGTTTCATTTAGTTTAATTCCTCATTACATCCATATTATTTTCAAGTAGAGGTAGTACCTATTACTTAATCTGTGGAAGTACACTAATTCTATGGCCTTGCATAGCGCCATTAGAAATGCATCATATTAAATTTACCGATATCGACCTTTAACAACATACATCGCAGCACTATAGTAGTCTATGGTTACACATTCCGCCATATTTGTTTACCTTTTAATTCTTTTATTTTTGGACAGAGTTTAAGTGTGTTTTGCACATCAAAAATTGCAAAAGTTATAAACAATTAAAAAAAGGAAAAAATGGCCTTCCGTTTTTTGCCAATTTTTCATGAACTATTAATATTAAAGAAATTTCAAAAATAGATTCTGAAAGAGGAGGAAATTTCCAATAAAAAAACTTGCAGCTCCTGGAACTTTATCTCCATTATTTATAATTTTAATTTCATGCTGGTCTTAGGTTGAACGCGTCCGAAGTGTGTCATGTCATGACGTCAGAGCCGACGGCATGACATCTGCTGCCGTTTTGCCGCGCACATTGAAAACATATTAGAAAAATCATTTTAATTTTCCTTAAACTTAAGTTTATTACCGAAATATAGGTATTTTCGTAAATAGTAAATGCGTACCCACATTACGGAACAAGTTTTCAAAATCTTTCGTCATGCCCATTATAAAAAGAAACACAGTCATAATCGTAGAATTAAACTGTTAAACATCAATTCGGCTTTAATCAAGTTCGGTGTGCATGCATTTATTACGAACGTCAGTCCGTTTACGCTCCATTTGCGAAAATACTCGTTCGACAAAACATTTTGAGCTAGGAAGACTGAACATAAAATAAATTATCGTGTAAACATTGCTTATCTCAGTTTTCGAAAACTGTTGTATAATTTTCTTCCATTTTTCGACAGCATTCATGGATTTATCGTTTCCATGAGAACATGCTCCAGGTTTTCCTTAAGCAGTTGAAATCTATATCTATACTAATATTAAAAGAGGTGTAGTTTCTAACTTTGTTTGTTTGTTTGTATGGGGTAATCTTCTAAATTCTAAAATACTGATCCGATCATAAAAATTCTTTTACTAACAGAAAGCTACACACTATTCAGGAGTCGAAGAACCGATCTTAGGATTTGTTTGAAGATTCTTTTAATCTTTTTCTTTTTTTCTTTTCTTTTAATGTAACTTTTATAAATGTATTTTATGTATATTTGAAATAGATGCAGTCAAATGTCGAAAACAATTATAAAATCATTTATTTTTATTACATATACCTACATACAAGTATTTGAGGCTGATTTTTCGGAGTTTGTTCTTAAGCCTATTTATTATAGGACAATAAAAAAGTACCCTTACTTTTCTGGCAAATTATAGGTATTTTTTAAAACAAGAAAAGTAATTAATGTTTAAAAATCAGGCACGTCGCTAATCGTTACATTAAATTTGTAGTAACTAGTTTTGTAGTGACTAGTTAACTGTTGTGATTTTATAAAATATCGATCAATCAAAAATAAAATAGACCTCAGCATCATAATATTATACATTGTTATAATACGATTCAGCCTGTAATGTCCCACTGTTGGGCATAGGCCTCTTCTCCATGTAGGAGAAGGATCGGAGCTTAATCCACCACGCTGCTCCAATGCGGGTTGGCGGATATATTGCTTCTCAATATGTGTACGAAAATGTTATGTATGTTCATAAAAATATACACGAATTTCGCAGGAATTGCGACATGCATAGCATTAATACTAGGAACAAACACAAACTTGTAATGCCTGTAACTCGCTTACGCCGAGTCAGTAATTCTTTCTATGGACAATGTATACGCTTATACAACAGGCTCCCAGAAAACGTTCAAAAAGCTTCTATTGCGAAATTTAAAAAAATTGTAAAAGAACGTTTGTGTACTAAAGGATATTATTCGATTAACGATTTTATAGAAGACAGTACGCCTTGGGAATGATGTGATCGCCTCCAGGCTATTTCAACCTATGAAATTATTGTAAATTTCAATCTTCTTTGGAAAAAAAAAACATGATTAAAAAATTATATTAGTCCCGCTGAGTTTCTTTCGCCAGTTCTTCTCAGGTCAGAGGCTTTTTCTTTCCGAACTGGTAGTAGACTCATGACGTTCAGTAAGAAATTGTAATAATTTTATGCTGAATAAAATATTTTGAATTTGAATTTGAATTTGAATTCCCTACTATGAGTAACGATCGCTATCAGGTGTATATGATAACAACCGGGACCGACTGCTTAACGTGCTCTCCGATTCACGGTGGGGAGACCCACAAGGACTGCACAAACACCCAGACCACGGCAAACATCTGTATGGCCAATACAAATGTTGTCGTGTGCGGGAATCGAACCCGCAACCGCCCGCGCAGCAGCCAATCGCAATCCAGTGCTGTAACCGCTGCGCCAACGCGGCGTCTAATCTATAATCTCAGTCTAATCTGTTATAATAAAAAATCATTATTTAAAAACTTAATTCATTATTAAAAAAATATTATTACCACATCTCCTTAATTAAAAAAGTGTATGTGTCAGCTCCGACGCACGACTGGAGTTTACTCCTTCAAATTAGACTGTCTAAATAGGCAGAAAAAAGGCTTACTAGTCTAAGAAAAAAGATTAATACCATATCAAATGGTGTGTGTGTGTAAAATGGTAAATAAACGAATCAAATACCGCAATCTATTCAATAGACGTCGTTATTTATCGGCGTAAAGCCATCTATCGGAAATTCGGAACCCAATAGAGTTCCGATAAATGGCGCACTATAACGAGGTCATTCGTTCAGTAGATTTTAGTCCTCATATTTTTTCATACCGGGGGCCTTATATGAAAATCGATTCTTAAGGAGTAAACTCCAAAAACATCTTAATAATAATTACGAAATTAGAAGGTTAAATATTGGAAATAAGAGAATCACGAATAATTATAGAAAATAATAGAAGTTTAATCGGAGAAAACTTTCGTTTTTACCTCGAGATTAGTATCCATTTTTCTTACGGTGCTAACAAAATTAATGAGTAATATATTTAAGTAATAAGTATGAAAAAATAAAATTACTTTACAATATAAATACATAACATTTATTTCATATAATCATCCATATCACTATACAATAAGGCACATCAAATTCGTAAAACATTACCTACAATAAGTACCTATATTTCAAATTACGAAAAGTTTATAGGCAATAAAAAAAATAAAGCAATGAAATACATTCAATAATAGTCATACTTACACAATGTGTATAAAATGAGAAAAAAATTTTAAATTATAAAACTGGTTTCTTATTTTATTTTATTTTAAGTAACTAAAGAAAAATTGAAAGAAAAAGAAAATAGAAAAAAAAGAAAAATGTTTGGTTCTTGTCCCATTTCATCATTGTCATAATTACAAACGGTTTTCGTTTTTTAAATCTTATAGTCGACACATTTACGTTCCTGTGTTAAAAGAAAATACAATTATGTAATTCAATGAACAACGAATCACGAAACATTTGTTATAAATTAAGCTATAATATATTTAATGTCAAATTTATGTTCGGTATAATTGAAAATATTAAAAAAATTAAAAACTGCACGCCTCCCCGGACTGTTTTAAAACTATTGTTTGCAGCAATAAAAATAGGGGTTTAGCGCTTCCCGTATTTTCATTTTGTGTTAGGAAATGTTCTTTAGCCTCGCGCTGGTCCTTAGTAAGTTAGTATCCTAACAGCACATTTTATCTAAAAATAGTATAAATGCTTCCTATTTACAACGCAAACATGTTTATATACAATATAACTACTTAATGCCTAACCTATTCACTTATTGCTATTACAAAAATAATTGTAAAAGGTATTAACATTAACTATTACTGGTAATAGCTTTAACAATCATTGATTATATTAATTTTTTCACTATGTTTTGATAATAAGACAAATAAGCTTGTTTTTTTAATATAATATTATAACAAATGTTTTAATAGAGTCTTCCAGATCTAGCATCGGTTATGACGCCCCATAGTTCTATTATAAATTCATCCGTAAATCCAAATTCTTGTAAATCACTATTATCTATAGCGTCGGCAAGCTGCATCGAATTCATTTTTCCATTTGCAAGATCCCACATTTGTGTCGCCAATTCTGTGTCATTTATTCCCATAAAAGATTCGAGGAGTGCATTAATTTTATCTATGCCCGCTTTTGAAGCTTCGTCATGCTGAAATGAGAATAAATTCAGTACCTACCTACATAAATTCTCAGCAAACAAACAACAACAACAAAGACAGTTTAATCCATGAGTATTGTATAATTATATTATGAATATTATGATTGTCAGATTTAATATCTATACTATAATAATAAATGGAGAGCCGGTTTTTTGTTCGGTTATACTGCGAAAACTACTAAACCGATTGGTATAATACTTATTTCATAAGATAGATGCAGCGTGTTTCGGAGAAGGTTTTAGTAGGGATGATATGATTAAAATCATTTGATTTAAATCGCGATGATAATCAAGTGATTTTTTTTAAAAAATCGATGATTTAAATCAGTACTTTTTTACTGCAAACAAACTATCCAAAAAGTGTCAAGGGACTTCCCCCGACATAAACTACTGCCAGATTAGCTATGTTCAATTTGTTAATGTTGTCTTTTTATTTTAATTATTATTATTTTTTGTTAAATATTAATAAATTGAAGTGTTTTTATTAAATTACCTTTAGAAGAATATATTATGTTTATTGTTTTAACTTTAATTCAATATTTTTTTCTAAATAGGCAAATAAATATGCTATTTAGTTTTTTTTATTAAGAATGACAATAAAAAACTAATAAGTATGTTGATTTAACAAAAAATATGTAGTTTTTTTAAATAAATAACTGATTTTCATACTGAAAACGACCAAATAACTATGTAGAGCATTTTCAAAAAAATGTCCCACCCTTGGTTTTTGGCTGTCCCTTGACTTGTTTCTAGGCTAACTTAAAATTAGGCTTCAATGTAATTATATTAATGTATAGATATGCTGAAGCATATATTTTATTTTACTTTAAGCCTTACTAAACATCTTATTCTGATTCATACAATGAAATAAAGGCATTTTAAACTTAAAATGTATAAGTTTTTAACGTGTCCGACCCTTATGTTTGTACAAGTAAGTTGATTTTCTGAAATATATTCATATGGTTAGCTACTAATTTTTTTACGATAACATTGGGCTTGACTATTTTTCTTTCATATTATTAAAAAGAAATACACCGATATTAATATTTTATCTATTTAAATATAATTTAAATAAAACATAAAAATTTGAAGTCTGCTGACATGTCAATTTTGTGTCGGCCAAAACCCTATTTCATAATACCTTAAATATTATTTTGCAACCGCAAGATTGTTAAAAAAGAGACCAGCAGCCTTAGTAACTAAAAAGTTTACTGCAGTGTAACGCGTCGGGCTTGTCGGTTCATGTTTTGTGTGTTCATCGACGACGGTTAGATTTTTTCAGTCAGGTAAGTGACATGATATTTCTTGCACTAGTGATACTTCTAAATATATATTATTAGAAAATGATAGACAATATTAAGGTGACCAATCGGTAGTTAAAATATTTGATTCGATTGTTTTATTTCTAATCAAAATTATTGTTTTACTGGATTAACGATGAAAATGTGACGTCAGCTTGTGACGAACAAGTCTCGTCACATATACTTTGACTACCAATAGTCACAAAATTGACTCCAAAAGCTGAGGCTACATATTGTTTTCTAATGTTTAAACGCGAATTTTACTTATTGAAATGAAACAACTTTTTCGGATTTTATCGCGGTTTATTAAGTTTTTTTAATTCCCGACGTTTTTTGAATATTTTGTCTGTCAGCTGTGTGACTGTCCCACTTAAAGTCCATTAAAAATGCGTGTTTTTTATTGTAAATGTTAGAAAATAGTCAATTATTTGCATTTTAATCTCATAGAAACAAATTTCTGCACCGCGTGATAAATAATAGGAACGGGAATATTTGCCACTTTACGAAATATCTGAAAAGATAGGGTTGCGAATGCATCAAACGTCACAAAATTGCTCAGCAGAGACATTTTTTTGTAAAATATTGCCTTAATGTTCAGTGTGCAAATTGTATTTTATGTAAGATTTCAAATTATCTTTAATTTAAATGAAAAATAATACTACGTAGTTGAACAATTATTTCAGAAAAATAGATTTTAAAGTAGTCACACAGTTGATAATATTTTGTCATAAGTCACCTTTGTTTGTAATTTATTCAATGGTATTTAATTATTTTCGTGAAACAAATTAAAATTTAGGTAGTATTTTCATTCAATTACACAATGAAACAATTATTTGGCTAATAAACTATCTCAAATGCTAAACGTACACAGCGAGGCTAGAGTGGGATAGCATTATAGTTTAATAGTTTTATAACTTTTATAGTCTCATCTCATTCACAGCTTCACAGCGCTAGACGCGTCGCCCGTCGTACCGCGCTATCTGTTATTATTAATTTATTACGCACGCATTGTTTTGTAAACAAACACGCGTCAAACTCGCACGTTCGTTTTTTAAAAGAAATGATGAATTCAGTATTGGCGAATTTTATATATATACTTTATTTCACTTTTAAAAAAACATAATTACAAGTCATTTTTACAAAGGTGTTGGCAAGGGCGAACTTATCTCTATAAGAGATCTCTACCAGTCTCCCCATGGTGGTGAGAAATGATGTTACCGCGGCGCGGGACACATTAGTGCAAGTGATAATAAAGTAAAAAAAAAACGAACAAAAGGTTAAAAATAATAATAAGTTTATTCTTTTTTCTTCTGATCCTCCGAATTAGTAAATAAAGACAAGCGACTTGTACGAAATCCATGGTGCAACTGAGCAAAGATCACGATTTTTTTATCGCAGTGCGCGCACCGTACGTTCTGCGATTTTTTATAGCGCGTCTTAGCGCGATTTTAAAATCGTGTCGCAAAACTGAATATCGTGGTGCGCGCCTGCACTTACTCTTGGAAAGACGGAATACGAATGAAGCCCGAATGCGCGATTTTAAAATCGCAGTGCACGCGAGATTATACAATTTCATACGCTGCATTTTATTTTCGCGATAATCGCGTCGCGAGCAGTCGCAACAAAATGTGACAAATCATAATTTTAAAATCGCTGCGATTTTTCACTCGCATGTGCGCGCACTGTCTTACTAAGTACTAACTCATACGTTGCATTTATGCGATAAAATAATAGCGCGATAAAAAGTCGTAGTGCGCGCTAGCTCTAAAAGATCTTTTGTATTTTCTATGCAACAGGTATATCTCAATGTTTATTTCAGTTTGTAATAATTCATTTTTTCTATTAGTATAAAGTCATAAGTAATTTTATTAGTGTGTAGTCAAGAACTTCCTTACCTCATTTTCTATAGTTGCTGGACCATTAGCTTTAAATCTAAGGGTTTCTTTGCCTGATCCGTAAGTTTGTTTTCTACCAGACCTTGCACTGCCACTTTTAGGTCCAATGCTTCCAAAACCGCTTTTCAACGGTTCCACTAATCGTATAGTAAATGTAGTCCCTTTAGGTATATCTTTTAATATTTTAGCCACTTCATAATGTCTTTTGCCAACCATGTTCTCTTCATTTAATCGTTCGATGTGATCACCAACCTGAAGATACAACAAGAATGGACATTTAATAGGATAATAGTTTACTTCCGTTTGTTGTGAGGTGAATGATCTGTCTGTTATATAGGGCAATTTAACCGATTGATGTGCTTTTTCATGCCCAATAAAGATGATAATGTGTACGGTGTACCTAACAACTAGCTTCATAATGAGACACTGATTATTTATTCTTGGAAATTTCTTGGATTTTGACTTTAGGTTTCGTTATTAATATACAGATTTATGTTCCGAGAAAATAATCAAATGACATTAAAAAAGATACGAGTTTTGCATTTTTGTTTAAATGAAGTTTATCACCGCACAATTAAATAATTTTTATTTACAAATAAAATAATTAAAATAATAAAATAATTCGGTATATCTGTGCGTTTTTTTTTTTTGTTTTTTTTTTTTTTTGTAAAAAATAAACGATAAAGCTATTTTTATTAGGAACACGATTTTTTTTTACATACTTAAAACATTTTTATTATATTAAACAAATTATCAAATCTGTTTAAAATTAAAGTGTTTTTTAAATAATCAAAATTTCTTTATAAAAAAGTATTAATAAAACACGATTTTTTTTTCGCACGAATTAGATACCTACTTATAATTGGCATTGATGAGATGTGTATTATGTGCGTTATACGTTTCGATTCTTTAAATGCTCTAATTTTTCATTACCACAGTGACTAACGTGTACTACCACAAGGAATGTTGACTTACCTCTATATGCGGTATTCTGGAAACAATAGATCCTTCCTTTATTCTCTTTATGAAGGCATATCCTGCTCCGTTGTCAGTAATCGTTAAACCAAGAGCGTCTTCAGTTTTAACTATGTCGATTTCCTTTGGCCGACCTTTTCTATGTGCAAAAATGAAATCTTCTAATCCTATTTGACCACCGAGCAATTTCTTCATATCCACTTTATGTGTATTTAGAGTGCAAAATAAAATCTGAAACCATAAAATCAATTATGAACGTCAACATTTACTTTTAATCCAATTAGTTAAGGAAATCCTATTTAACACGCCT
This sequence comes from Melitaea athalia, assembly GCA_905220545.2. Classification (NCBI taxonomy): domain Eukaryota; kingdom Metazoa; phylum Arthropoda; class Insecta; order Lepidoptera; family Nymphalidae; genus Melitaea; species Melitaea athalia. The sequence continues at coordinate 13,312,295 of HG992180.1, read as the reverse complement.
AAATGTGGCGTGGTTGTTGATGATTAATTTTTTCTATTCTTAATAGGTTGTAGGACAGCTGGCGGACCGCGCGAATTCGACCAAATTAGTTTGTGCTGGGTTTTCTCATTTAAAGGAAAATATCAACAAGTTAAGCATTAGTTATATGAAATATTTTTAGCCTTTTAACTTTCTTAATAAAAAGGCTGTTTAACGCAAAATTACGTAACATCAGATTTAAATTTAATAGTCTTTTCTATCTATATTATTATCTCATATTTTATATTAGCGACTGGACGACAATTCGTTTTTGCTGTTTCGGTCATCGGGAATACTATAATATATTTTTTGTATCATATCAGTAAATTGAGGCAATAACACATTTAAAGAATCTTCCGCTATTTACATTAGGATATAGGTAGGTAATGGTTACTCGTGGGTTCCTAAGGGGCTGTCTCCACGAGCGAGCGTATGCGCGTGGAGACAGATACGCTCGCTCGTGGAGACAGCCCCTAAGTATAATAAATATTGTGCTTTATATCGTAAAGCCGTGAAGTACATGTTTGTGTGCACTTCACATTCACATTCACATGATTTTGTAGATAAAAAAAAACCTTCACCTTAGTGTTCATAAAAATAACGAAAAATGTGAAATTTAGTAATGTAAATATTATAACCTTAAAAAGGTTGAAACTAACGTAATTTATTTAAGTACATAATAACATTTTAATATACCTAAACAATATTTTCTCCTTATAATTATTGTAGGTAAGCACACGGATCTACGAAAAATATTATCATTCTTTTTAAGTATTTTAAATAATTAAAAACCAATTATCTATATCTATACTTATTATAAAAATAAGTCCCCCGGCCGCGTCTTTCTGTCCTCCTGTCTGTCTGTCTGTCTGAACGCGATAAACTCGAAAACTACGCAACGGATTTTTATACGGTTTTCAACAATAGAAAGAGTGATTCTTGAGGAAGGTTTAGGTATATAATTTATTATGTTTTAATGTAAATTAGCAGAAATACGGCGATAAATGTTGAAGAGGTCGCAAAAAATCTCGCCAACGGGGAGCTTTCCACGCGAACGCTGGGTAAACTAGCAAAGATATCGTTTTATAATGTACTAGCGAATTCAAAATCTATAAAAATGCTACAAAAAAGTCCGCGATAGCATATCTCTATCTCTTATCGTTGACTTACAATAACCACTTTTATGTTAAATTTTTTAATTAAAAACATTACGTTATTTTTAAAGATATTTTCTTTAGTTCAGTATTAATCCTTATCCAAATGAATATGTTATTTAGCTTAGGCATTTAATGCAGATTAAAATTGCTCTTTACACTATATTAATCAGATAAATAGTTTTTGAGATATCTTCGTTAGAAGTAAGTAGCAGCGAAACATTTAATGCTCGGCGAGCCAGCGTTGAGCGTTCTTTCCTTGAGATGCCTATAACGGCGCGGGCGAGTCCATCCCCTCTGCCCCGCATCGCTCGACCGCCTGCTCATGCTATTAAAGGAAATCAAAGAATATCAAAGATCATTTTATGGAACTTTTTTTTAACTTTTTTGTTAAATTCCACGCGGACGAAGTCGCGGGTACAGCTAGTATACTTATAAAAGAGATATCCACCCATTGACTCATCACGATATCTCTGGAACCATAAGGCGTAGAGACTTGAATTTGGGTAGGAATATTCCTTTCGCCAAGTACTTAGAGATCAGCTAAGAACGGATTTTACGAAATTCCACCCCTAAGGGGGTTAAACGGGGGTTGGAAGTTTGTATGAAAGTCCTATGTTTTTGAAGTAAGAGACTTGAAATTCAAAATGTATGCTCTATAGATGGCGTTGAGGCGTACTAATAATGTATTTTGAGAAATCAATCCCCTTTTGGGGTTAAAACAGGGGATGGTTGTTTGTATGAAAGTCCAATGAAAAATACACCTACAAACTTGAAATTAGGAAAGGCTATAACTATGATTTTCCTCAAATTAACGCGGGAGTAACCGCGGGGCACAGCTAGTTATCTATATTTATATATTATTAAATCTTATCGTGTTATTATTAGGAATATTAGGACTAATTGGAACTATAATTACTAGAGGTGCCATGAATATTCGGCAACTATTCGGTATTCGGCCTCTTTTTTTCGCTATTCGGTATTCGGCCGAATATGGTTAACCTTTTGGCCGAATACCGAATAGCAATTTTTTTTTTTATTACTATCTGTTTTCCCGCGACTTCGTCCGCGTAAAGTATAGCCCATGTCCATTCTAAGGCTCTAGATTAGATAGGTACTCTAGACTCTAGAGCCTTAGACTTAGACATAGATGGGTACCAAATTTCATTTAAATCGGTTCAGCAGTGAAATCGTGATAAACAGATTTTATTATTTAATCGTATTTATGATAAAATATAGTAACTTAGTAAGGATTACCAAATAATCTATGAAAATAATATTTAAAATCTACTAAGTGTGGCCGAATATTCGGCACCCGAATATTCGGCGCTTCGGCCAAGAACCTCGCCGAATATTCGGTATTTGGTATTCGGCCAAATTACTCTTATAATTATAGTAGTAGTAGTAGTAGTAGTAGTTGAATGATGTTAAATAATATAAAAATAGAATGTACAGTTTTACCTAATTGGATATTAATTGCAATAGCGTTAAAAGTTTTAACGCTATTGCAATTAATATCCAATTTTAACTTAAAACATATTTTAACTTAAAACATATTACTTATGTATAAAATATAAATCGCAAAGAAATGACATAATATTATACAAAAATATATCATAATAATTAAATTTCGTCATTCCATTTCATGTGTTAGGTACATCATTTACAGTATTACACAATCCGTACCTTTTCAAAAATATGTAATTATGACTGTGACAAAAATGGCAGCAAAATGCATTTTGTAATAAACCCCACTGACAGATAACAAAAAACCAGGTCTGCAGCATGATATTTGCTAAATATGACAAAAGTACACTGCTTCGGTACGCTTGCTCCTACGTCTTTTTAGGGTTCCGTACCCAAAGGGTAAAAACGGGACCCTATTACTAAGACTTCGCTGTGTCCGTCCGTCCGTCCGTCTGTCACCAGGCTGTATCTCAAGAACCGCTATAGCTAGACAGTTGAAATTTTCACAATGTATTTATGTCTGTTGCCACTATAACAACAAATACTAAAAATAAAATAAAATAAATGTTTAAGGGGGCTCCCATACAACAAACGCGATTGTTTTGCCCTTTTATGCTCGATATCAATAAATGGTAACAGGTAGGCACTTAAAATATTCACAGAATACTTAATTGTATATTTACTTTAATAATAAAATTAAAATAACAAAATATTTAGGGGGCTCATACAACAAAAGTTACTTTTTTGCCGCTTTTTGCCCGATATTAAAATCAATGTATCTACTGTAGGTCAATGGTACGGAACCCTTCGTACGCGAGTTCGACTCGCACTTGGCCGATTTTTTTATTGCATAAAATCGTATGGGATTTTATTGCAGCGAAATGAAAGTTTGCGTAGTTTGGTTGTGTGCGTTTGTCCTATGGGAAATCGAATCCTTTCGAATACTAAACACATGACTAAACACATACATATATTTATAAAGACATGTCAGTATTTACATTTATTCAGATTTATTATTATTATTATTATACGATCTTATATACGACTGTGTTCTTACTAAGTAACGTAATGTGGCTGCTTCTCAGCCAACTGATTTATGAAAGTTAATGTAACATATTAGGTATGTCAAGGTTGTTTGCGTTTCAGCAGAAACATTTTATTTTAAATAACTGCAAACATATTAGTAGGTTTGGCTAATAATACATTTTATTGAGTTTTTCAAGCAATTTCAAATCTATAGGAAATCATTTACAATGCGACACATCTAAAATGACGCGTAACAAAGTTAATTACCAAGATAATAGCAATACATAATTATATCCATATTTAATACTGTTGTACTGACATTTATAACACATATTATAAAGTACCTGGGTGACCGAGCCTAGCTCGGTATTTTCATTTTATTTTTTGTTTTTTGTTTTTTCTCGTTATTTTTATATTTTAATTTTATTTAAATAATAAATCACGAGTGATATTAAAAAAAAAAAGAAAAAAAATTAATCTGGAGACTGAGATTCGAACCCGGGTCAAGACGATTTGACACACGCCGATTTCCTAATTACGCTATTACAGCTACGTTGGCAGTAGTGAAATTAAGCTTCGTATTCTAATGATATTTTTTCATTGCCTAAAATCAAGGATAAAACGAAATTTTTTTTAAATGAATCCTAGCTAGATCAATTTTTCGCCCCCGAAATCCCCTGCATACTAAATTTCACGAAAATCGTTGGAGCCGATTCCGAGATTCAGAATATATATATATATATTATATATATATATAGTACCTGGGTGACCGAGACTAGCTCGGTATTTTTATTTATGTTTTTTTTTCTTGGTATTTTTATATTTTAATTTTATTTAAAGACTAAATCACGAGTGAAATTAAAAAAAAAATAATAATAATAATCTGGAGACTAAGATTTGAACTCGGGTCAACACGATTCGACACCAGCCGATTTTCTAATTAAGCTATTACAGCTATGTTGACAGCGGTGAAATTAAGCTTCGTATTCTAATGATATTTTTTCATTGCCAAAAAGAGGGATAAAACGACATTTTTTTAAAATGAATCCTAGCTAGATCAATTTTTCGCCCCCGAAATCCCCTGCGTACTAAATTTCACGAAAATCGTTGAAGCCGATTCCGAGATTCAGATTCTATTATACATAATTATATATATATACAAGAACTAGCTGTGCCCCGCGGTTACCCCCGCGTTAATTTGAGGAAAATCATAGCTATAGCCTTTCCTAATTTCAAGTTTGTAGGTGTATTTCATACAAACAACCATCCCCTGTTTTAACCCCAAAAGGGGGTCGATTTCTCAAAATACATTATTAGTACACCTCAACACCGTCTATAGACCATACATTTTGAATTTCAAGTCTCTGACTTCAAAAACATAGGACTTTCATACAAACTTTCAACCCCCGTTTTACCCTCTTAGGGGTGGAATTTCGCAAAACCCGTTCTTAGCTGACCTCTACTCGGCAAAAGGAATATACCTACCAAATTTCAACTACTAACTTCTCTACGCTTTATGGTTCCAGAGATATCGTGATGAGTCAATGGGTGGGTTACTCTTTTATATATATAGATTGCTCGTTTAATAGTATAAGATTAATAGTATAAGATATATACAAGAATTGCTCGTTTAATAGTATACTAGCGACCCGCCCCGGCTTCGCACGGGTGCAATGATGATACTAAATACTTTCAAATAAAAGATACGTTAGAAATCTCTAGTCTAAAATTATCAGTGTTTTTCTACCATATTATGCATGTATTATACATATAAACCTTCCTCTTGAATCACTCTATCTATAAAAAAAAACCGCATCAAAATCCGTTGCGTAGTTTTAAAGATTTAAGCGTACAGAGGACATAGGGACAGAGAAAGCGACTTTGTTTTATACTATGTAGTGAAGATTATAACTTACATATCTATATCTATACAAATAAATAAAATTGGAGTGTCTGTTTGTAATATTAAAATAACCGCTTTTAACTAAATTCATATGTATGTATACAGTATACACGGTACATATACCAAAATAACGTTATTTATAATAATTTTTGTCTGTCTGTCTGTCTGTTTGTTCCGGCTAATCTCTGAAACGGCTGGACCGATTTTGACGGGACATTCACTGGCAGATAGCTGATGTAATAAGAAGTAACTTAGGCTACTTTTATTTTAGAAATTTATTTTATAACTCTGCGAACTGAACAATAACTTTTTTGTTAAATTCCACGCGGACGAAGTCACGGGCACAGCTAGTTATAAATAAAAATGTGTGAGAAGTCACCTTATTATATTGTGTCCATAAAAAGACAGACTCCGCTCGAATTTTATTTGAATACTAATGTACCTAAATAAAATCTTATTTTTCTTTAATATTCTAGAACGTAACTTTCTAACGTTATCCATAAATGAACGTATGTATCTTAGATATAATAAAATAGACGTAAAAATTTTCAATACTAAAATTTAACTGTATCTGTGTAATTCTGTTATTAAATTAAATTAATTTCTTTGTATAACATCTAGGTATTAAAAAACATCTTTGAATTTTGTTACACAAAAGTTTAACAAAACAGACCTAATCCTAGATATTTAATTATCGAATACTTATTAGCGTTTTACCCAATACCTACTATAAATATTGTACTCATTTTTGACTTTTGGTAAATACGACTGCGACTGCATAACATTATCTAGTGAATTCTAATAAGTCGACCGGTCGGTCCTTGACCCTTCAGCAGTAGGTCATCGTAAAACTATAGGCACGCGCACTTTCGATCTGTAAAGCATGAATTCTATTCGGACAAAAAAAGTTTAGTTCTATTTTTTTTTATAATTTATATTTTAGCAAACAAGTATAGTATTTCGTTAATAACAATTTTAGATAGTTTCGTGTGAATTTGACAAATCGTATCAGCAGTGCATAACACACGAGAGGCTGCCGGCTACGCCCCTGGGCCATTCTACTTCCTGGCCGTCCAGCCGTGCGTGCTTCCGCAATGACAGTTCTGGGCTAATTATATAAACATGCAATAGCAAAACACACTGCTATAACTTTCCAGCTTTATTTTAAAAAGGTAATAATTAAAAAACTTTATACTTGTTATCCTCATATCACTTACACTTCTAAAATATTATGTTACCAAAGCCTTTCGGGTGCAAGTTGCAGTGCACTTGATCGGTTTCATATGCCTTGCGGAAACAAATACAAAACCTACCTATTGCCAATTTACTTATCGCTATTTTTCTTCAGAAGACTTTCAAATAGGCGTAAAAGGTCACGAAAACGCTGAAACATTTTCGCCAATGACCTTTACTTCTTGTATAGATCGTCATGGTCGTCTTAATAAATACGCTTCAGCAAAGACGTGGACCTTTGGAAACCATTTCTTTTTACAAAGTACCTATTCTGCAAATAGGTACCTACCTTTTCCCAAATTATGTCAATTTCATGTTATGTAATCACAGATCACCCCCGGTGATCTGTGTATGTAATAGACAATTTATAACCAATATATATATTATATGGTATTTATGATAAAACTCAGATACTTAAATGTAAAGAATTACAGATACATTAACATAACTAATACAGCGCGTATATTATCCCATGTAGTAGGAGAATCAGAGCTTAATCCACCACGCTGCTGCGTTGCGGGTTAGCAAATATATTCCCTACTATGAGTAACGATTGCTATCAGGTGTACATGATAACAACCGGGACCGACGGCTTAACGTGCTCTCCGAGACACGGTGGGGAGACCCACAAAGACTGCACAGACACCCACACCACGGCAAACATCTGTATGGCCAATACAAATGTTTGTCATGTGGGGGGATCGAACTCGCAACCTCCAGCGCAACAGCCACAAACCAGTGCTGTGACAGTGTGACCGTTGCGCCAATTAATTTTATTTTACAACTAGCTTCTGCGCGCGACTTCGTCGGCGTGGACTCCGCTCCTATTGGTCTTAGCGTGATGATACATAGCCTATAGCCTTCCTCGATAAATGGGCTATCTAACACTGAATGAATTTTGCAAATCAGCCCAGTAGAACCAGAGATTACCGCGTTCAAACAAACAAACAAACAAACAAACAAACAAACTCTTCAGCTTTATATATTAGTATAGATATAATAACGTTATTGCGGAAAATATTGCTTCAGTTTTTACACAAATACTTTATTGTTTAAAAATGAACTATTGTATGAATAAATTTAGAATTAATGGCTTTCACTAGTGCCGAGATAACACAGATGATCTCGCCAAATTTTGAAGACTGCCAAAATAGTAGGTACCTACTTTAGATCAATCTATAAACCTAAAACAACACAAACAATAAAAATATACTATTATACATACTACTATGTACATTATTATGAACTATTGTATTATCGCTAGCCACTGTGACTGACATAAAGTAACTCAATCAATCAACGTCAAATTAAAAGCTAACATGACAAAGTTTTGATGTTATTTTTGACACAGCAACTTATATCACACGTAAACATTATTTTGGTCGTAAAAGATTGAGAAAAGAGATAAGGAAAACCTTCTCTGCTCGTGAAAGATTACGTAAAAATGCATTAAATAATTAGATAACAATTTATGCAAACGTTGTAAAATCTTTAAATTTTTAATATCTACCGACTACAGTAGGTACTCATTTCTCTAGCGTACAATTGGTAAGTTTGAATAGGTAATTTATTCTTTAAAATTTATGAAAACCACAGAGTACCTACTTTGTATAGATAGGTATATGGAAACTTTCCAAGCGTCATCTGTATTAGATATGAAGAGAGGGTGTCTAAAGTTAAATCCAAGTTTGTGGGGTTGCAGCCCTTGTGCAACGGTCGCCATCTTGGAAAAAGAGGTTCAAATGGTTTTTATGGTTTATCTGCCAAACTATAAGTCAATCAAAAAAAATTATTTAACATTTTTTGTTGCACATAAAATTATCTACAACTTTTGTTCAGTAACTTTTAGTCGTAGAATCATAAATAAAAAAGTTATACTTAATCGAAAATCCATAAAAATTTGAGAAAAAAAAATAGATTTGTTGATAAAACTTTTTTTCTAATCATTTTACAAAAAAATAATATCAGACCATTTTTATAGACGGTGTTTTAAGGAACAATTTTTATTATAAACATTTTTAAATTTATTTATTATTTAAGGTTTTACAGCGCTCCGAAACGAATACTATTTCTTCAGTATTCATAAGAATACGTGAATATAAATATAAATATTCATGATTTGCCCTAATTTTTAATCATCTTGTTATTTTTTTTTAATGATGATCTTTTTAATTATTTATAGTAAAATATTGTTAATATATAAATAATTCTTGATTTGACAATCTACCTACGAGGTAGAGTCTGGAGGCGCGTTTTTTTTACGTGGTATCCGCTGTAGGCATAATCCACGGTGATTTTCTAAATCACAACTACTGTCCTCGGTCTTGCGGCGAGTGGCTGATTTTGGCTTTCTATATTAAATACTTGAGGGAGAACCGAAGAAGAAAGTGGCGTAAATGTCAAAATGTGTGCAAATAATTTTCTTCAATTAATTTCGAGAGCTCCATTATTTTGCTGCACGTCTCCCCATAAACAATGATGAAAAAACGTTCACCAATGACAGTGAGCAGTGCAAGGTCAACTCTCTTGTTGAGGAACAACGCCGTTCCACTTGCTAACTCTAGATGATTCTCCAGGGTTTTCAGAAATTTGAGTTTACCCATATTGTAAGCACCTAAAATTGTGTCACATCCTGAAAAATCATGGAGAATAAATATAAGGTCTCCGTACATAAAACCACTTCACACTTCTTACTCACTTCCTTGTCCGGTTCTCCCTCAAGTATTTAATATAGTAAGCCAACCAGCCGCTGAGCCGCAGCTTGGTCCATTAAAAAGACCGAGGACAGAGTAGTTGTGATTTAGAAAATCACGCGCGTAAAAAAAAACGCGCCTGCAGACTCTACCTCGTAGGTAGTGTGTCAAATCAAGGGTAAGCCTTTAGACAATAGTATTTCGATTTATGGGGTTTTTTGAAAAAGTGCGGGGAGGGGGTGTGGTGGATTATCCTCTGGTGCCCCTCCCATCCCTAGAAATCTCATGATTATAACGATATTACGGCAAAAAATTTTAAGGTTAAAATTATTTAAATAGTTACCGAATACCTAATTTTAATTATGCGTATTTTAGCTCCGATGCTGCAAGAAGTGCATTCATACTCCGTTCCGTAGCTTTTAAAACACTTACACATTATAATAATACACGTATGTACGTAGAAACTATTGGTAACACTTTTATACATAATATTATTCGTATTTACGTTAAAACTCTCTTGATTGACAAGGGTAATATACGATACGAAGAACAGATTAATATGAAGTTATGAACTGACATATCGATGTAGATGTTTTCGTTCTATCTATCAAACAGGCTAAAGTCTAAGACCATACAGCCTATTCAGTCGGGATTCTTTTCAATACATTTTTTTTTATATGAAGGCAAAACCTATCTAACTTCAAAATTAGACGGTTTATCCACATAATTACGTTACGAAAAAAATTTAACCTACCACCATTGAAATTAGTATAACACGGCTCCGGCGCGAAAGGAGGACAGACCTCTCCCGCCGTGCGAAAGCGCATGAACGAATGCGTAGGGAGCGGATGAGGCTGGTCGCCGAAGGCGACCAGCCTTATCCGCTCCGGGCTCTCAGCAGAACACTCTAGGGGTAAGACAGACCAAGACCACGTGGATAGTGGGGTGCTCGGATTGGGTTCTGGGTATTTTTCGGATTTCTGTATATATATTCTAACACACAATTTTACTAATTTTATTAGAATATTATGTCGTTCTAATTTGTCCTACAATGCACAAGTATTAATTTAATTTAATATATAAAAACTATGAGTTAGATAGGTTAGGGTTATTTATTTATTTTTTATAACGAAATTATGTCGATAATCTAATTTATCTAAGCTCAAAATTAAAAAGATTTACGATTAAATAGGTTTTGCCTTCATATAAAAAATGGGTTGAAATTTAGAATCGTTTGGCACGAATTTAAGGGGGGGGAGGGGGTGGAGGGGAGCCCCCCCCAACTCCCCCGTACCACTCGCGATACAAGGTAATGCTCCGTTCTTGAAAAAATAGAAAAAAGAAATCTTACCTGCCGACCTGAAACGGAATTAAATATAATGAAATTTTTTATTGGAGACATCATGTTTTGATTGTTTTGTCAATAATAATTATGTTAAGTCTTAGAATAAGACCCGTAGACTGTTTACCGGCATATTTTTGTCACAGAAACAAAAAAAAAATAACCCTAACCTATCTAATTTCAATATTAGACTGTTTACCGGCATATTTTTGTCACAGAAACAAAAAAAAAATAACCCTAACCTATCTAATTTCAATATTAGACTGTTTACCGTCATATTTTTGTCATAGAATCAAAAAAAAATAACCCTAACCTATCTAATTTCAATATTAGAATGTTTACCGGCATATTTTTGTCACAGAAACAAAAAAAAATAACCCTAACCTATCTAATTTCAATATTAGACTGTTTACCGGCATATTTTTGTCACAGAAACAAAAAAAAATAACCCTAACCTATCTAATTTCAATATTAGACTGTTTACCGTCATATTTTTGTCATAGAATCAAAAAAAAAATAACCCTAACCTATCTAATTTCAATATTAGAATGTTTACCGGCATATTTTTGTCACAGAAACAAAAAAAAAATAACCCTAACCTATCTAATTTCAATATTAGACTGTTTACTGGCATATTTTTGTCACAAAAACAAAAAAAATAACCCTAACCTATCTAAATTCAAAATTAGACTTTATTGGCATGATTTTGTTACAAAAATAAAAAAAATATCCCTAACCTATCTAATTTCAATATTAGACTGTTTACCGGCATATTTTTGTCACAGAAACAAAAAAAAAATAACCCTAACCTATCTAAATTCAGAATTAGACTGTTTATTGGCATGATTTTGTTACAAAAACAAAAAAAATAACCTTAACCTATCTAAATTCAAAATTAAACTGTTTATCGGCATGATTTTGTTACTAAAACAAAAAAATAAAATAACCCTAACCTATCTAAATTCAAAATTAGACCGACGCGGGTCTTAATCTAAAGAGTAGTTATAATTAGATTATACCTTTGTTACATTTTCGATACCCGAATTTGCTTTCATCTATTTGGACCGTCTTCCCCGGACTTTCCATCGTATATTTGTTTATCTATTTGGTAAATTACCACAGCCTCTCTACAATTATTGAACCAGTGTTTAAACGCATCAGCAAAAGGCTTCCACAGTGCTAGAGATGTCACAGATAGAAATTATGACGATAAACTGTCGAATTTGGAGGTTAGGTATGTAAGATTTCTTTTTTCTATTTTTTCAAGAACGGCGCATTACCTTGTATCGCGAGTGGTACGGGGGGGTTGGGGGGACCTCCCCTCCCCCCTCCACCCCGTCACCCCCTTAAATTCGTGCCAAACGATTCTAAATCCAACCCAAAAAATGTATTGAAAAAAATCCCGACTGAATAGGCTGTATGGTCTTAGACTTTTGCCTGTTTGATAGATAGAACGAAAACATCTACATCGATATGTCAGTTCATAACTTCATATTAATTTGTTCTTCGTATCGTATATTACTCTTGTCAATCAAGAGATAGTTTTAACGCAAATACGAATAATATTATGTATAAAAGTGTTACAAATAGTTTCTACGTACATACGTGTATTATTATAATGTGTAAGTGTTTTAAAAGCTACGGAACGGAGTATGAATGCACTTCTTGCAGCATCGGAGCTAAAATACGCATAATTAAAATTAGATATTCGATAACTATTTAAATAATTTTTACCTTAAAATTTTTTGCCGTGATATCGTTATAATCATGAGATTTCTAGGGATGGGAGGGGCACCAGAGGATAATCCACCACACCCCCTCCCCCCACTTTTTCAAAAAACCCAATAAATCGAAATACTATTGTCTAAAGACTGGCCAAATCAAGAATTATTTAAGTATATATTAACAATATTTTACTATCAATAATAATTAAAAAGATCATCATAAAAAAAATAACAAAATGATTAAAAATAAGGGCAAATCATGAATATTTATATTTATATTCACGTATTGTTATAAATACTGAAGAATAGTATTCGTTTCGAAGCGCTGTAAAATCTTAAATAATAAATAAATTTAAAAATGTTTATAATAAAAATTGTCCCTTAAAACACCGTCTATAAAAATGGTCTGATATTAATTAAAAAATTTTTGTAAAATGATCAAAAAAAGTTTTATCAACAAATAGATTTTTTTCTCTCAAATTTTTATGGATTTTCGCTTATAACTTTTTTATTTATGATTCTACGACTAAAAGTTACTGAACAAAAGTTGTAGATAATTTTATTTGCAAAAAAAAATCTTAAATTTTTTTTTTTGAGAGACTTATAGTTTGGCAAATAAACCATAAAAACCATTTGAACATCTTTTTCCAAGATGGTGGCCGTTGCAATCTGTGCCGTTGCACAAGGGCTGCAACCCCACAAACTTGGATTTAACTTTAGACTAACCCGCCTTCATACCTAAAAAATAAAATTGGGTCCTCTGGCAAATGCACGCTAAGACCAAAAAAATGTAACATTTCAATGGACTACTACTGAATGATGAAAAATATTATTCGTTTATTAACATAAATAAATTAAATCATAGTCTGTTATTATCGGTCTTATTTATTTTACTTGATTTTTATTAAATAGTAATTGAAAATTGAAAACTTGATTTTTATTAAATAGTAGGTAAGTACCTAATTGTAAAACGAGTTTCTATTTATGAACATAACATCATTAAAAAAAATTATAGCGTTTCTAGAAAAAGAGTAGTTACGTGAGTCCGTTTTCTTAGTCAATAAATTAAGTTCTTATTTTTAGCGTTCAGAAAATTAAACAGTAAATACATTGTTGATCAATTTTCAGCTAATGTGTAAATTGTTTATTCTTTCTAGTTCTCATCATCATGTCGTCCACACCGTATCCGGTGACGGCGACTCCTATAAATTACGCTGGTGGGCTCTAATATGGCTAGCGAAACCGAATTTAGTTTTGAAGACTCGGTTGCAAGATGCACAGTATAGTTGGCCAGCTGAATCGTATGTGTAAAAGTAGGAGGGTTTTGGCCTAGTCTTCCGTACTTGGCGTTTCACATCAAGGTCTTCTAGACGCGCAGATTCAAAACGGTCGACACTGTTGTGAGTGGTTCGACGCCATTCCGGTCTTTGACGTGCCAGACCCTCCCAACTCTCAGTTGGTATATGACAAGCCACAAGATTGCGTTTGAGCACGTCTTTATAGCGAAGGTATTGCCCGCCTTGTTTTCGTTTTCCGTTTGAAAGCTCAGAATAGAAGACTGCCTTCGGTAGTCTGCTATCGAGCATGCGTAGGAAGTGACCGCTCCATCTCAGTTGACTTTTCATTACGAGAGCTTCAATTCCAGACATACCTGTACGACGTAATACCTCGGTGTTTGAAATTCGGTCCTGCCACTTATTGCGCAATATGGATCTTAGACATTTGAGGTGAAATGTGTCTAACTTCTTGATATCTGCTTTATAGCAGCACCATGTCTCTGAAGCGTACAGTAATGTAGGCAGGACAATCGCTTTGTACACTAATATTTTAGTTTGCAATTTGAGGTCGTGTGAATTCCAGACACGGGATTTAAGTTTGCCAAAGGCCGCTGCAGTACCTGCTATTCGGGCTGGTATTTCTGATTCTAGTGTGTTGTCGTGCTTTAGTCTGCTGCCTAAGTATTTGAAGTATGGGACTTCCTCCAATGCAGAGCCATCCAAGTTGATAGCGGATTGGTCAGCAAGACAACCACGAGCAGGTTGCTTTAAAACCTGAGTTTTGCTGGTGCTTATAACCAGACCAAACCTGCGGCACGACGCGTGTAAGGAGTCCACATAGGCTTGAAGAGACTCTATTGAGTCGGCCATAAGGCAAACATCGTCGGCATATAAAATGTCTAGAACAGAGAGCTTGGAAACTTGTCTCCTAGCTCTGAAACGGGATTGATCGAATATGCTCTTGTCTGTTCTGGAGCTAATTTCAATTTGACCATTGCAAGTTCTGACCACATCCCGCATAACAAAGGCAAAGTATAGAGAAAACAGAGTAGGAGCCAAGACACAGCCCTGTTTCACGCCACTGGTTACTGGTATTTGGTCTGAAAAGTCGTTTTCATGTCGAACTTTAACCGTCATATTGTCATGAAACTGACGTATCAAGTTTAACAACTTTCCAGGACAGCCAATTTTCTTTAGCACTATCCATAGGGCTTCACGCGGGACCCTGTCAAAGGCTTTCTCCAGATCTACAAAGCACATATAAAGAGGACGGTATTGTTCCAGGCTCTTTTCTTGGATTTGCCTTACGACAAAGATAGCATCTACCGTACCTCGGCCTGGCCGGAAACCACACTGGGTCTCGGAAAGTATGGTTTCTGCGTGTTGGGATAGACGGGTGTTTATAATATGGGATAAGATTTTCCCAGCTACTGAGAGAAGAGAGATACCTCTGTACGAGCTGCAATCAGCGATGTCGCCTTTGCCTTTGTACAATTTACAGATGGAGGCATTTCTCCAATCCTGCGGAACTACTTCACTCTCCCATATTTTCAGAATAAGTTGGAATAACCTGTTTTTGACGTGAGGGCCGCTGTATTTGTATAATTCAGACGGTAAACCATCTACCCCAGGTGCCTTGTGATTTCTCAGCCTATCCAGTGCCTTCATAAAGTCATCAAAGGATGGTGGTTCTGCCAAGTCTTCAAGTACCGGTGAAACTTCGAGGGAATCTATAAACAGCAAGTCAGCTGTCTGTGCACTAGGGTTAAGAACGTCATTAAAATGTTCTGCCCATCGGGCAAGAACATCTTTCTGTTCAGTAAGCCGTTGAATCTTGTCCTTGTTGAAAATCGGAGCTAATTTCTTAGATCTTGGGCCGAAAATAACTTTGAGACTCTCAAAAAATCTACCAGTCTGATTGGTATCAGCATAACGCTGGATTTCATTGGCTTTATCTACCCACCATTTATCTTTGAGAGCACGCACTTTTACTTTTAGGCTATGATTAGCAGTTCTCCGCTCAGAGACGTCTGACGAAAGAAGGGTACGTCTGTGGTCTTCAACGAGCTTCTTGATTTCCACTTCGGAATCATCAAACCAATCTTGATTTTTCTTTTCTGGTTTCCCAATAACTCGTGAGGCACAGGCGTGAAGGTTCTCAGCGTATAAACGCCACTCCTCATCAATAGTCATACCCTCCCTTGTCCCCGGCATACTGGTGCAGAATGCATCATCTAGCACTTGACTTAAATGTGAGTCGCGAACAAGCTTTTCACAGTGTATTTTTGCCGGGATCTTGTGAGATGCTCGACGTGGTGCTTTTAAGTGGAACCGTAGTTTTGATCGGACTAGCCGATGATCGGTCCAGCCCTGAGCACCCCTCATTACTCGAGTGATAAGTACTTCACTGAGGTCTCTCTTGCGTACTATCACATAGTCTAAGAGGTGCCAGTGCTTAGATCTTGGATGCATCCACGTGGTCTTGAGCTTTTCTGGCAATCGGTAACAGGTGTTAGTAATTGTAAGATCAAATTCGGCACAGAGAGTGAGAAGATCGAGGCCATTGGCGTTGCATTTACCAACACCGTGGCGACCAAGAACTCCACTCCAAGCACTGAAATCGTTACCAACTCGTGCGTTAAAGTCTCCGAACAAAATTATCTTATCTGTGGATGGTATCTTAGTCAGGACTTGATTCAGCTCGCTGTAGAATTTGATTTTTTCTTCTTCTGGAGAGGGCAGCGTGGGGGCATATATACTTATGAGATATAGGTACTTATTTGATGACAACTGAAGTCTAAGTGTTATTATTCTGTCATTTATGCCTTTCGGTAGTTCTTTGAGTGTTTTTGCCAACTGATTCTTTACGGCAAACCCGACTCCACTAGCTGCTCTCTCAGTACTTGACTTCCCGCTCCAGTAATAGGTGTAGCCTCCCAGTTGTTCGCAAAGCTCTCCCGAGTCACTAAGATGGATTTCGCTTATTGCGGCTATATCTATGTTGTATTTGGCCAATTCTCTCGCGATTAGAGCCGTCTTTCTCTCCGGACATAAGTTTACGTCATTTTCTAATAAAGTACGAACGTTCCACGTTCCTATTATAAGGTCTTTTATTTTTTGTTTGAGTTTCATTTTTCGACCGCATTAAGATGGTGAACAGATGACCGCGGTTTGGCATCTGCTTTGAGGATGAGACGGGCTATTTTTGGGCCACCTTTTCTAGGCCCCTCCCCGGATTGGGGAAAGCAGAGCGCTCCCTGAATAGGGCGATGATACCGTCCATTATTATTTATTTTTATTGTTTCTAATATCATCATCTCCCTGCCCTTATCCTATTTATATAGGCCGGCACAACATGTTCTCCTCTTCCTCAGACTCATGTTGTAAGTGATTTGGCATGTTATTTTTTACGACCGGCCGCCTGCCCGACATCAACCCTCCTTGGGAATGCACAGTATAATGAAGAAAATCAATAATGAGATATGTTAATAACATTATTATGATAATTCGTCAAGTTGCAATGTGTTTCCCATTTCATATTGATTTTATAAAATTTTCCAGCAATAGAGAAAACATCAGTAGAAAATAAAGGAAGATATTGCTTATATCGTCTTTTAAATCGGAATCGAACGAATTTCTGTCAAACAAAATTGTCTTTTTTGAACCGTGTTTTTTTTTTCCTAACAAGTATTGGGTTATACTAAGTACTAACCCGAAACATTACTGGTTCAATATCTAATCGTCCAATGCAAGTAAAGTCATTTCTAAAGTAATTATTAAAATTATAGAAACATAATGAATTTTAAATACATTGAAATTACATTTCGCCATATCAGATATAATAAAGATACATAGGTACTATCTTTATCAATATACTTTACTTCTTATCGGATATAGTTGAAAGAAATAAATGCGTTTGTGCGATAAGTAGTTTTATTTCAAAACTACTTAACATCTTATTAACTTACTAGCTTCTGCGCGCGACTTCGTCGGCGTGGACTCCGCTCCTATTGGTCTCAGCGTGATGTTATATAGCCTATAGCTTTCCTCGATAAATGGGCTATCTAACACTGAAAGAATTTTTCAAATCGGACCAGTAGATCCTGAGATTAGCGCGTTCAAACAAACAAACAAACAAACAAACAATCAAAGTTTAACTCTTCAGCTTTATTATATTAGTATAGATTTACCAAATACAAAGAATTTATAATTCTAGGTATATGTCAACAGTTTATATAACAACTTTTGATTTGTTATGAAAGAATTTCCTTAATATACCAAAATCTATTAGGAACAAACGGAAATTAAGGTCAAATTTAGAAATATGTCAAGATATGCTGCAAAGTAGGTACGTACGTAATTTCAGTATGTAGGTACCTACACAAATATAAATAAAATATTACGCTTTGCGGAGCTCGATATTTCGACATTGACCGCGAATGTCTTGATCACGAAACTCGAAACATTAAATATCCCGTTTTCGAATAATTTTCGTAATAGAAGTAACCATGTTAATCTAAAATCTTATATATAAATAAAATACTTTATATTTACGCACCACGTGAGAAAATAGATTAATATATAATAAGTCAGATATGTGCAGGAAACAGTGGAAGGGACATTTGAAGATTGTAGAAATAGTAAACCTAAATTTTAACTAAGTACTTTATTTTTCAGAGTATTTTACTTGAATTCAATCAAATTTAGACAGAACAATAAACGACATCCGCGTGAGTAAAGAGACATCCATTAATTACGTGAGCTCAGAATGGGGGGAGGGGTCCAATGAAATCTCACCAAATCTCATTTAAACCGAGGGTGGGATAATCAAAAATCTCACATCAAATTCAAAAAATACAAAATATTACAGATGTTTAAAAAAATTATTTTGTGTGTTCATTTTGCCCGCTAAAATAAATCTCATGGCTATTAAAATCGTTTAGCTTTTGCTTTGAATTTTATTTAATTTAAATAAATTAACTATAATATACTTGAACAGTTTATTATTTCCCCGTCAATCACTATTATATTAAGCGTCAATCTCTCGTAAGGGAGGATGATTTTTTTCTTTTCACAGCTTGAAACTAAATAAAGTTTATGCGTAAAACAATGATTGTAATATCATGTGCTTATGCTTTTTAGTCGAACAAAAAATGATTTGAAAAAAAAAATTCTGTCTGTATCCTTGCCCTAACGCTTTGATAAAAATAATTCAGTTCAGTCAGTGCAGCGTTTCATAGTCTACTGCTGGACACAGGCCTCCCCAGGTTCGCCCCAGACATCACGGTTTTTCAGAATCCTAATCCAGCCTTCACCGGCAATCTTACGTAGATCGACGGTCCAGCGCGGGCCGAAGGACGTCCCACACTGCGTTTGCCAACACGCGGTCGCCAGTCTTCACTCCGGACACGTCTGCTCCAACAGCCATCGATCCTGCGACATAGGTGACCAGCCCACTGCCACTTCAACTTGCTAATTTTGTGGGTTTTGTGGATTACTTTCGTTCTCACGCGGATAGTCTCATTTCTAATGCTATCTTTGAGAGAGACCCCAAGCATAGCCCATTCCATTGTACGTTGAGCGACTATAAACTTATGGGCTAGTCACGCTAGTCCCTTCGTCAGTGTCCACGTTTCGAAACCGTGTGTTAAAACTGGCAGGATGCATTACTCGAAGACTTTCGTCTTTAAGCATTGTGGAATCTTCGAAATGAAGACTCCGTGAAGTCTACCAAAACGCCGCCTAGCCCAAACGAATCCTCCTATCGATAATTTTATATCCGATTCAAAAAAAAAAAAAAAAACATTACGATACGATTTGTTTCCCAACAATTTAATGTTTGTTTCTGTGTAAGTATATAATTTCTTTATTTATAACGGCTGTTAATTTAAGCTGAGTGTAACATTGTTGACCGTTTGAGCCATCTTAGATCATGTTTGTGGGTGTTTATTTACGTAGGTACAGGTTTAGTGTTTTAAATTCAAACATTAGAAGCAATAGAAAGTGCAATATTTGTATTTGAAACCTGAACCACGTTTTAGTTAAAAGTATGTTACTTTTTCCGGAACTTTATTTGTGTCAAAACAAATAATAAAAAAACCTATTGAACGCTTATTAAAGTTCCAAAATATAGATATATATTATACGTCAAAATTTTACTCCAATCCAACTATTGAGCTTAGAACTTAGATTTTAATAATTATAGCTTTCAATAGAATACCAACTCAATTGTTGTGTTTTGAAGCAATTTATTCAAATTTATAAGATAAGAGGTACCTACATAACTAAACTAATTAAAAACCTAACTTAATTTTTACTATTGTTCAAGCTACTATTATGAATGCAAAAGTAAGTTAGTCTGCATCAAGGTACAATGCGCAAGATACAAAAGCGCACGCAAGCCTGAGACTTGGGACACCGAAGATCCACGTGCAACACTGGTGCGCCATTATTCGGAGAACATCCCGGACATCGAAGTAGATGAGATTAGTGCAGCGCTTGGGCAGCTTAAAAACGGAAGGACCCCGGGGGATGACGGAGTTACGACTGAGCTTTTTAAAGCCGCAGGGCGACCTGCCCTAAGTATCTGGCCACGGGACATTCGCCGAGGCGAATATCGAAGGCGAAGCGTCTAGCGACTGAAACAAACGCATAGTAATGTACTTAGCAAGCCACGCGCAACGGCGACCGGCGAAGCGACCGGCGGGCGAAATGTACCGGGCGAATCGCTCGGGCGACTTGCGGCGCGGCGGGCGAGCAAAACAAAGGCATGAATCAGTACGGCGCACGCCACGGAGTCGAGCGATATTCGCGGCGAATAGTGCACTTTTAAATGAGTTTAGTTGTTTTCGCCGTGAAAAATGAATACCGAGACTTTTATTAGTGAAATGAAATGAAATGAACGTAAAAGACTGGTTAAAAAGTAACAAGAAGTTGTTTTTTTGTTTTTAATACTATACGAAGAATTAATATCATATAATTTAGATTTTTTCTATAAACAACATAATTATTTAAAGGTATTTTTATTTCATGAAATATTAATATAGAGTGACATTTAATTAGCTGGTCATATTTTTTCTTTCACGCGAAAGCTACAAACTATTACTTTCTAAGCAATATCGAGATAATTTCGATATAGACATTTCGCTGTCGCACTTCCTTACTAGTCGCGGCGGCGAACTTGACTACCCGCGTGGCCTGCAAATCTTGCCGCGCGAATGGTCGCCTCGCCAGCCGCGCCGCCGTTCGCACCGCCGTTCCCCGTGGCCAGGCGGTAAAAGCCTTGGCAAAACTCTTTAACGCCGTCATCCACCGAGGTACCACACCGGAGGCGCGGTCCAGGGGTGTGGTGGTGCTGTTCTTTAAGAGAGGCTATAAGTCTCTGTTAAAGAATTACAGACCGATCTCACTTCTGAGCCACGTCTATAAGCTGTTTTCGAGGGTTGTTACGAATCGTCTCACCAGAAGACTCGACGAATTCCAACCACCGGAGCAGGCTGGGTTTCGAAATGGCTACAGCACCGTAGACCACATCCATACTGTTCGGCAGATTATTCAAAAAACAGAAGAATATAATCAGCCGCTGTGTATGGCATTTGTGGACTACGAGAAAGCCTTCGAGTCTGTAGAGACTTGGGCTGTCCAGGACTCTCTGCAGAGATGTCATATCGACTGGCGATATATCGAGGTACTGAGATGTATGTACGACGCGGCGACGATGACCGTTCATATCCAAGACCAGAGAACGAGACCTATTTTCCTCCGGCGTGGGGTAAGACAGGGAGATGTAATATCACCGAAACTGTTTACCACTGCGCTGGAGGATGTCTTTAAGACCTTGGATTGGGGGGAACGAGGCATCAACGTCAACGGCGAATACATCTCTCACGTTCGTTTTGCTGACGATATCGTCATCTTTGCGGAGACGTTGGATGAGCTAGGTCAAATGCTGGCCGGCCTAAACGAGTCCTCCCGACGAGTCGGTCTCGGTATGAACTTGGACAAAACTAAAGTTATGTTTAACAACCAAGTCATAACGAGACCGGTAACGGTTGACGGTATCCTTCTTGAAGTTGTTCAGGATTATGTCTACCTTGGCCACACCATTCAGCTGGGCCGAAACAACTTCGAGAAGGAAGCTGATAGGAGGATTC
The DNA here is from genome assembly GCA_905220545.2 of Melitaea athalia. Taxonomy (NCBI): domain Eukaryota; kingdom Metazoa; phylum Arthropoda; class Insecta; order Lepidoptera; family Nymphalidae; genus Melitaea; species Melitaea athalia. Next base: position 13,290,305 of record HG992180.1, on the reverse strand, counting down.
GGTTGGGCTGGGCGGCGTTTTGCAGGCTTCGTCGAGTCTTCACTTCGAAGATTCCGCAATGCTTGAAGACAAAAGTCTTCGAGCAATGCGTCCTGCCTGTGTTGACATATGGAGCCGAGACGTGGACACTGACGAAGGGACTGTTCCACAAGTTTAAAGTCGCTCAACGTGCAATGGAACGGGCTATGCTTGGGGTTTCTCTCAAAGATAGAATAAGAAATGAGACAATCCGTGAGAGAACGAAAGTAACCGACATAGCCCACAGAATCAGCAAGTTGAAGTGGCAGTGGGCTGGTCATCTGTGTCGCAGGACCGATGGCCGTTGGAGCAGACGTGTCCTGGAGTGGAGACCGCGTATTGGCAAACGCAGTGTGGGACGCCCTCCGGCCCGCTGGACCGACGATCTACGTAAGATTGCCAGTGTAGGCTGGATGAGGATTGCGGAAAACCGGGATGTCTGGCGCGAGCTTGGGGAGGCCTATGTCCAGCAGTGGACTGCAATAGGCTGATATGATGATGACGATGAAGATACAATACTTCGTGGTCTGCATAAACAGCTGAATCAAGTTTGATTAATTTGATATATTGATATAATTATATAACCTTGGTGATAACTGATAACAGACACCAAAAAAAAAACTTCAAAAGGAATAAACTAACAATAAGTGTTTGCAAATTTATAAAGTCAATTGGAGAAGCCATTGTTTTAGATTTACGCTTAATACTCTTATTATGTACCTACCTATTTGTATCCCGACATATTTTTGTTAAGAAATAAAAGAAACGAAAACATTAATATTATAAATAAATAGACCACACATTTGTATAGGCAAATATAAGTCATAAAATAAGTTTTCTAACATGTACCTATTAATTGTATGTTTTTTCCTCTCTGGTTTTTTGTACCTACACCATGCTATGAATAGATAAGCTATATACCTAATTTAAATCGGAATTTTGATGTGACCGAGACTGACTTGGCAGAAGTGACCTAATTTTCACAATTTTAACATGTTTTTACTATCATTAATTAGTCCATGGGTTATGTTTGCGTAAGATCATTATCATTATTCAATTGTGGACAACCAAAAAATTATATTTTCATACTTTTGTCGGATCGATAGCCCAATATAACACGACATAGAAAAGATAAATAATAAAACTTAATGGTCCCCATCCATGGTTGGTAACACAATAATAATGTAATGTATGACTAATAAATATCTAAATGGCTAATAGGTATGTAATGCCCATGACTAAAACTAAAAAAATTCTATCGAATAGTTGATTTATGAAGTCTTCGTATATATTATGTATTTTTATAATTATAGTTCCAGTGTCAAACGTATTGGCCGTCTTCAATTATTGTAATTAGATTACAAAACAAGTATAATTATGTTTGTTACTTACATCTTCGGGTGGAAAGTCGTAACATTCTGCTATTTTTTGGTAAAGCTCCTTTACATTTGAAAATCCGGAAATAAGTCCTAAGGGGCTTCCCTGAGCTTGTTGACAGTGGAATACTAGTTGTGATTTTTGAGCTCCGTTGTTATCGTCGACACCGTTAGACTGATGGTTCTGTACTTCTTCAGCCGGAGGAGGTACGGGCGGTGCCGAATATTTCGGCGCCTTCTTTTTAAACAACGACATCACGAGATATAGGTATCACTAAATAACGGTAATTTAAGTTTCTTTATTGTAAAAGTTAACGCGCACTCATTACGCTCTGCAACTGCAAAGTTAATCACAACTAAACGCAGAACTACTATACCCCGTCCGGCGACTAATGATCTTTTTGACACTTCAAGAAATTTTGACATTAGTGACTGCCTCACACGTTATTTATTCGATTCGAAATAATAATCGATTTTATTTAAGAAGAACTTTCAATCGATTTAATTAAATACATTTAGTTTCAAAATATTATTTATTTATGCGTTTATTACTTTTTTAATTATAAATGAAATATATAAATAATAAATAAATGAATTAATGGAGTTATTGCTCTTTATTCTTGGTTTGCAATTAAATTTCAAGATTTCGACTTAATCTTGAAATTTAATTGCAAACCAAGAATAAAGAGCAATAACTCCATTACTTTGCAAGTAATCAATCTTGGGGTCATAGATACTATTTTTATTTCCTTTTTTGTATTAAATTTATAGAAAAAATAATCACATGACGTAAAATTATTTTTATCATATGATCGATTTATTATCGATTTATTATCGATTTATTATTTCAAGAACTGTTTCATAGTCTGTGGTTGTTTGTTATGCACAGGGTACTTCACTCAATCAATCAAATCGTCAATAAAGTATGAAATTACTGTAAAAATTTTAGTACGTTATTCCGAAAAAAAAACAACTGTAATTTATAGGCGTGGGCTGTCAAAAAGATCATTAGTCGCCGGACGGGGTATAGTAACAATTCTACCTGTGAATATCATCACGTCACAAGTTACGATAAGTTATCACTCAATGACGATGGATAAGATTCAATCAGTGTTGCCAGATGAACAATCTGATAATACGGTGTAACCTACTAAAAATTACAGTGTTTTTGTCATAAATACAGTAAAAACAAAAACAAAATGCAGTGTATTTTACAGTGCAAATAAAACAAAAAAAAAAATTCGCGATTTAATGTTCCGCCTTGAATGCTGCCAATTTGATTTCAGCCATTTATCGTTTATCTTCCGATTTTAAAGTCGTCTTTTCAAACACTGTGGTAATTGATGGGTGAGATGACAATGGTTTAGATTTTTTTAATGTTTATTTCCTTCACCATGCCTTTTTATAGCAATTCTGTCAGTTAATATTTTTGTATCACATAACACAAAAATTGCACAATAGGGGTCGTTTGGATCACGCTGAAGCTAATTTTTGAGGTTAATGTCACTGAGCCACTCATTTCGGAATTTTTGTTTATAGTGCCGTTTCTTAGCTTTTTTGGGAGTTGACGGTACACTATTATTGTCTTCCGAAGAAGTAATGATTAATTTAGAAGTTTTAATTAGATAAACCAATTAAATCTTTTTTTACACGCTTGCACGTACGTATAAAAAACTGAAATAATAAAAATAATACTTTCCTCGCCGATCCTCTAAAACTTTACTAATTTGAAAGACACACTATTTACATCAAACTGTAGTTGTTAAGTTGTTATTTCCTTCTAGCCGGGTGATACTGTTTTGCTAATGAAAAACTGAATAGGGATTCCCCTACATTACATACCTACTCGTACTTTTGCGATAAGTCGCGTTCATGATTTTAAAAATTTCAATTACAGTGGCACTCATTATAACAAAATTAATGAAACTTGTTTCCTAAAAAAATACAGTGTTCTCCATACACTGTATTTATAACAATACAGTGTACAGTAGACGGCTTGAAAATACGGTAGATCTACTGTAATTACAGTGCATCTGGCAACACTGGATTCAATGGAATTCTACACTTGAAGGTTTTTTTAAGAGCGAAGAGTATGAACCACGGAAAGAGATAGGATGACGTACAAACGACTACAAGTCGGTCGACGCCTCGACGGACTGAGGTCGAAACTCGAATAAACTGAGGATTGAGGAAGTGAGGGAGGGCCGGAGGGGTGAGGTCGGAGGAGTGTGAGAGTACAATATTACCGCCTTTTTCAAATCAAAAAAAAAAAAAATTATGCCTTTTTAACTGACTTCTAAAAAAGGTTCTCAATTCGATTGCATTTTTTTTACGAAATTACCTAATTGCAGTATGTTCGTTTAGGATAATCGCAAAAACTACAAAATGGACTAAATTTTGCGGTTTTCACTTACAGAGTAACTTATGAGGAAGGTTTTTGTAAAGGGTTAGTATTTTAGTATGGTATATTTTGTATTTGTTAAAAATGTCGGAATAAATCAAACTGCCTAGCATATTATTATGGTGGCACATTAGTCCGATTCCAATGATTTCAAAAGGAAATCAAGGAATGACCTGAAAAATTAGAGGCTCGTGAAGTTTTTATTATTTTTCATGTTTCTGAAATGGATCTGGTTATTCTGGTTCATTAGTCATGCCTATGGACGATCGTCGTCGCCACGTCTAACATATACCTCAACCTCAATTTTTCGAGAATCCAGCACAGACCAGGTCTCGATAGTCAAATGTTTTCTCATAGTCTATGAATGCCAGACAAAGCAGCTGATTACATTCTTCTATTGTTACTTATGATCAGGAAATTACCCAACCCACAGTAAACAGTCTGAGCAATTTTCCCACTTTTCCACAGCACAGCTTTTCAGGGTAAAACTGTGTACTACTGAAATTATCGACGGTTTGCTGGTTCCATTCCCGCTCGGGATGGGTGATTGAAACTACAAATATTTCTTTTCGGATTGGATGTCTGCTCACCGTGCCTCACAGAGCACGTCAAGCTGTTAGTATTGATTATTATCATAAAATAAATACTTCATAACTTTCGTTACTCATAGTAGGGAACATATCTGCCAACCCACAGTGGAGCAGTGTGGTGGATTTTAAGCTTAAATCCTTCTCCTACATGGAGAAAAAGGCCTATGCCTAGCAGTGGGATATTACAGGCTGAATCGATGTGTGCTACTGATGTGTAATAATGTTAATTTTGTTATGAAATAAAATATGAAAAATTGTTTAATTTTTTTTAATTGGCATTAAGCAATAAGTCTACGAGGATGCAACAGCTTTCTTAGGTGTAGGTTTTCCTTCCTTGAAACCGTTGCGGAAACGCCTTCTAACAATTTTAAGATGACGCATGCGGCCAGTTCCTGTAGTCTTCCTGCGTTTTGCCTTTACTGACCAGTGGTCTGAAACAAAATAATAATATTTAATAATAAAATAGGTTCTGTATATTTTGACACTTTAATTAAAGAATTCAACCTCAAATTTTTCTCTAATCCTTAGATTTTGAAATTACATCTTAAGATTTCAGAGCAAACCTTGGTAACTAGGGACAGGTAACAAAAGCAATATTATTTTATATGAATCACCAGTTTTAATAATTCTCAATTACAAGACAACTGAATCTATAATAAAAAATCACTCTTCAAAAGTTAATTCATCAAAATAAAATTTAAAATACTTAACAACAGTTTCTGTATAGATTTCAGAAACACTAATTTACTCAGACAACACACATTCATATTTTACGCGTACAGAGATCAATGTATCATTAAAGAAAACGACAAAAATGAAAAAAAAAAAAAAAAAAACAAGCGTCGCATTTAAACAAAAAAACTGTATTTGAAAAATCTTTAACAACTAAAACACATTATTCGGTTCAAAATTATATTAATGATAAAGCTGTGTTGGGTTTAGTGGTGCCATATAAGTAAGACATGACTAAACAATTATTGAGAATTTTGGAAAAGAATGACTACTTGGTTTCTTCCAGATTCTACTCAGTAAAATGCATTTCCAAATTGATAACATATTCACATTAGCTATAATTAAATTATTAAAGATTAATAATATTTAATAAAAGGGAATAAACATCAGAAAAGAAACAAAAATGAGTTATCAACACAACACAATATTCTATTCATTCATAAAATGAAAAAAATAATAAAATTTTGAATATTTCATCTGCTAATCTACTTTATAATTGTAAGTAAATATCTCTTAATTATAATATACTCATAAAAAATATGTAATGAAATAATAACTTATCACTATAATTGTAGTTAAGTATTGTTGTAACACTAATACCAAGAAGCTATGTCTCATAGTTACTATGAATCTACCAACTCTCTCATCTTATTGATATTTTAACATCATTTTTAACCTGCTACAAAGGAATTTGATTAGTACTCCTTTCTCCAAATAAATTATTATTGAATACACATTATTATATCAAATGTAACAAATAGCAAAACTAGAATGCATTAGATTTTGTTAAATTATAAGACTAATGCTTTTTAAATTAGATTTTACCATAATTTTAGACAATCGATGTATAGTTGGAATTTGTTTAGAACGTTTAATGTGACATGTGAACCCTACTATTGCCACATTTTCGAACATTCTAGGTAAATGATTTACCTACATTTACAAAGAATTATTTATAAAGAAAATAACTCCTCAATCATTGTAGGCAAAATAAGCATACTGAGGTCTGAGAGTCGAATTAAACTGAAATGATTATAAAAGTCAGTAACAAAACATTGTGATAACCTATCAGTATTAATCTAGCACTATACTACTCACAAGATCTCAATTTTGCTGCAGGATAACCACACTGAGCACATTTAGATTTTTGGATATGATATGAAGATCTTCCACATCTTCTGCAAAGTGTATGTGTCTTATTTCGGCGTTTACCGAAGCTTGATGTACCTTTCGTCTGAAATATTTACCAAAAGGTTATTTTTCCCAACACTCATTATAACAAAAATATACATTAACTATAAACAATTATATGATCCGAATGCGTTTAGCTTATGTATTTTACAATTTTATGTCACACTTTAAATGATATTTCAGGATTTTATTTTAAAATTTAAAAAAATACACTACCATTTTGTCGGAATTTGACAATCAAAGACCGATGAATGGAAAGATTGGATCATTCTTTGGAAAGACGCAGTGTTGCCACCTTCAAGTTAGACAAGTCACTAGAAGTACAATCAAATCAGTGTTGCCAACTTTATTTTTACCAACCCACCAAATGAGGCCGTGTAACCCACCAGAAACCACTAAAACTTAGCGGCCTCTCAAACCACCAGAATTCCACTAGAAAACCCAAAGACAACGGCTACCTACCTTAATATAATTGGAAAATAAAACAAAAACAACGCAATTATTATCTCGAAATAAAATAATTATTTAAGTTACGTACCTACTACAGGAAACAATTAATGTACTTGTACAGAAAAAAAGGAAACAGTTAGTCATAGTATATTCTGAGGAATCAGCTTCATCTGCACTTTGGATATAATAAAATTCTTACTGTCAATTTCTTGAACTACGGCACTGGGTATTCACTCCATCACTTCAGCCTATGCAGTCACTGCTGGACATAGGCCTCCCCAAGTTCGCGCCAGACATCCCGGTTTTCCGCAATCCTCATCCAGCCTACACCGGCAATCTTACGTAGATGACGCGGTCTCCACTACAGGACACGTCTGCTCCAACGGCCATCGGTCTTGTGACACAAGTGACCAGCCCACTGCCACTTAAACTTGCAAATTCTGTGGGCTATTTCGGTTACTTTCGTTCTCTCGCGGGCGGATAGCCTCATTTATAATTCTATCTTTGAGAGAAACCCCAAGCATAGCCCGTTCCATTGCACGTTGAGCGACTTTAAACTTGTGAACCAGTCCCCTCGTCAGTGTCCACGTCTCGGCGCCATAATATGTTAACACAGGCAGGTCGCATTGATCGTAGATTTTTGTCTTTATGCATTGCGGAATCTTCGAAGTGAAGACTCGGCAAAGCCCGCCAAATGCCGCCCAGCCCAACCGGATCCTGCTATTGGCCTCCTTCTCGAAGTTGTTGCGGCCTAGTTGGATTGTATTGCCTAGGTAAACATATTCCTGAACAACTTCGAGAAGGGTACTATCGACCGATACCGGACTCGGTATGACTTGGTTGACGTTTTGTCCAAGTTCATACCGAGACCGACTCGTCGGGAGGACTCGTTTAGGCCGGACAGCATCTGGCCTAGCTCATCCAACGTCTCCGCAAAGATTACGATATCGTCGGCGAAACGAAGGTGAGAGATGTATTCGCCGTTGACGTTGATGCCTCGTTCCTCCCAATCCAAGGTCTTGAGTATTATATAATTATTTATTGCAGCATTTCCTTTCGCGCGTAATCAAATTTTCGGTTTCTCTGTTTCGTCTTGACCACGTTCATAATACTAAATAATCGCTCTACATTTGCGTTAGAGTGCAGTAAACCTAATAGAGATATCGCAAATGTGACTAAATCTTTAAGTATGTTTAAAAAAAATCCTAGAAAAATACTAGACCATTTTTAGTGGTAAGCTCCGAAGCTTATCACTAACTGTGTAACAAACCTAAACCACTAAAAAATCCACTAGCCACTAAAACCAATTTTTTCCCGCCAAGAGGGGTGCCCAAACCACCAGATCTAGTGGGAAATCCACTAAGTTGGCAACACTGAATCAAATCTCGCTAGATAGTGAGAATTTAAAATATTAAAAATTCCCTAGAATTCCCTAGATCCTATTCGGCATAATTTGATAAAAAAATGTGTATATTAATAATAATATTATTAAAAATATAATATATAACTTTGCAATTTTTCATGAAGTAGTCATAAACAAAAAATAATAACACAAAAATCGTGATTGTTTAATTAAAATTATTCATAAAATTAAGTAAGTTAAAAATTAAGGTATTTAATTTAGTTATTTAAAGGTAATAAAAATATTTATTTTTAAAAATCCTCACATTCGCCAAGAATTGAAAATAATTTTTCACTATTCATATCCGTCTCGTCCATCAAATTTTGACCTAATAATGATGATGTTGACGGCAATATGGCAGTAGATGCATCACCTTCAACTTAGGTAGGGCACAGCAGGAAATTTCCTGCTCAAAATCTGGAGCAGCCCGACTGGGGTAGTACGGGGTAGTACCTCGACCTTACAGAAGACCACAGCTAAATAATACTGTTTTCAAGCAGTATTGTGTTCCTGTTGGTGAGTAAGGTGACCAGAGCTGCTGGGGGGGATTGGGGATAGGGTCGGCAACGCGCTTGCGATGCTTCTGGTGTTGCAGGCGTCTATAGGCTACGGTCTTACCATCAGGTGAGCCGTACGCTTGTTTGCCTATCAAGTTACATTAAAAAAAAACCTTCTTTTGAATATTTATAGGAATACTTTTTACTTTTACCTATTTCCACAATAAATTACTTCTTCTGAGAGTTCGTAGTTAAAGCATTGTTCATTCATAAATTTCAGTCTGTTTTTAATAAATAGAATGCTGTTCAAAGTGCTAATGTTCATCCTGTATCTTAACTAACTTACTTAACTTCACATCAAATTATTTATTATTTCCCATTCTTCGCGATATTTTTGGCTATATACCTTCTTTTCTAAAGGAGTTTCCATTGTGACTCTCAATTCACAACGATATTATAACAAAAGCTTTACAAATTTACAATACAGCACAAACCGCGTCAACATCAGTTAAACAGAGTGAATATGAATGAAACAAAATCGGCTGTGCGGTTATTCCCCGTGTCGTAACAGGGGAATCCATTCCGTGACTAAACAAGGATATCAAATAACTGATCCAGTACGTCAGAGTGAGAGCACCAATACATGATTCTCGAATCTCGTCCGACGAACAGTCGCATTAAGTATCGGTGCTGTCAACATTATATGTAATAAAAAATACCTCATAAAGTTTCCTTAATTATTTTCTTATATAACGTTTCCTATATTTATTATTCAGGGGAAAAAAATCGTTGTCATTGATCGCCAAAAGTAACTAGAAGTCACCAAGTCTATGTCTAGTGACTTAAAAAAATCAAAAATCGTTGAGCGACTATAGAATTCCCTAAATCTAGTGACAAATTCCCTAAGGTGGCAACATTGTAAAGACGAAAATAAAGATGTTGCTACTGCTAGTTATTAGCTGTGGGACAGTGTTGCACTATAAAATATAAATAAATTGATTTTACAAAATAAGATAAACTTTAGTTAGAGTATAGCACATCATACATACGGCATAATGCTGAATGTTACAATTATACGTAGATTTTAGCGAAAATTATTGCACTTAATAAACAGAAGAAATACAGGCCTTTCATTTTGTTGGATCTCGAGCACAACTGTGCCTGCATACCGTAATAGTTTACCTACGAAATTCCATCTTTGAATTTTTGATATGAATGTTTTATTTTGTATTCAATTTTGTAAAGAAACTTTTATTTTTTTATTGTTGATTAGAAATTTGTCATAAAAACAATAAATGTTTGATTAATGTTAATTTTTTTTTTTTACACTTACGTAACAGCCTAGGATGATGTATTCATCCTAGCGTAACAGCCCACAGTATCACGTTCAAAACAGTCCCATATATAATGCCTCAAACAGTCCTCTGTCATGATTTTTTTTGGAAAATCGCTAATAACTCGGAAAATACGTATAAATTCAGTGGGCCTCCTTATCTAACTAAAATACTAGTTAATTTTCGTCGAAATAGGACACGGTTTTTTGGCAAACGGCAAAAAAAATTGCCAGGACAGCATATATATGTATGGGGCCTGTACGAGCTTACAGACTTATCTATGCTTACAGAGAAATGCCCTTAGATATATACGAAACGTAACTGGTTATGAAAGAGAGAAAGAAAATGTAAGCTCGCACCTTTCTCTCTCTTGCTCCTCCTGTATAAAGCGGTATAACCCTGTATCCACACTTGACTATTCGTATTTGCGTATAATAGGGTATTCCACTATGTTTGAAAAAGTACTTCAAAATGTTGATTTTCTAATAAAAAGCCACAAAAAAAATATATATTTCGGCAAAATAAACACGCTTTCATGCCTTAAAATTGATTTAAATTTTAAACCTCTTTTATTACCGCGAAAACGCTACAGTCATTTTGGTGACGTAATATGTGCAATAACAAACCTGTATGACGTATGTAAGACAGTAACATAACCTACCAGCCATCAACAAATTAGTAATTAATGCATATTATTTCAGTTGGAACAAGTTATGAAGAGTTATTATCATGTTATTATACGAAAAAACACAACTATTACTCCTTGAAGTTAAAATTGATAGATACTCGGATAGATATTACAGATATTAGACATGTACTCTAGCTGTTGACAGCACTGACGGAACTTTGTTATTGCCCGTATGACGTCACACGGTCACACCGTGGCGGCTCGTGTTTTAGGCATTTTAGGTCACGTGATATACAGATTAAAATATACGACTTTTAATTTCAATATAATAAATCAATAATGTGCTGTTATGATTCCAAATGAGAATATTTAGGTGTATTTTTCCATACATTTTAGTTTTTATCAAATTTTATAATTTATTTTTCACTACGAAAAGTACCCTGTCCCTATGTATTGTATTTTGTATAGGGCTTGGAATACCGGTAAAAATTCGGTACCGGCACTTTGTCTCGGCAGACGTATCGTTATTTATGAAGTACCGGTACTTTAAATACCGGTTCTATGGAGCCATTTTACCGTTAAATTTTTTACCGGTAAGAACTCGTTTAACGTTATTTTTACCGGTACCTATCCATACCGGTACCGTTAATTGCTACTGTTACCTTTATAGGTACCGGTAATTATTAGGCTAATAGAATACTACCTACTTTTCTTTATTTTTGATCTCACAGCGTTATAATCTAATGTCACGCGCTGTTGCCGCTCTTATCAGCCCCCCCCCACACAGCTTCGAGTTGAACATTTTTTCTTTGCACGGAGCGGCAACGTCGTAGAGGTACCGATAAAAATATCGTTAATCGTGACGTCAGAGGTACCGGTACCAGTATCGTTAAAATTCTATTTACCGTTAAAAATTACCGTTAAAAATCGTTTCCGGTACCGAATTACCTTTAAAACTTTTACCGGTAAAACAGGTATCGGATAAAATTAACGCTATTTACCGGTATTTTATAAAGGTAATTGGTACCGGTAACAAGCCCTGATTTTGTATCACAGATTTGTATTATCTATGCTTCACAAGACAATAAGACATTATACTTTGTCCATTTTATTATTAGTCTTTTGACAGCTCCGGCCCATGAAGTTTCATATTGCTTAACTAAAAAATTCATAGATATAATATCGTACTTCATGGACGGGTACCGCCCCTTTAGTGATATGCCACTCATAACGATTACTATGATTGTGCCACAGATTACAAATAATCGGTAGAAATAAATGCTAATCTATATTATAAACAGGTGAAGTTTTTAACTTTGTTTGTTTGTAGGAAGTAATCTTCGCAAATAGTAATCCGATCATGAAAATTCTTTCACGAACAGAAAGCTACACCATTCAGGAGTAGGTACCATAGGCTATAGTTTATTGTTATTGAACACAAAATTCAGTGAAAAATAATAATATTAATAAGTATATGTAAATCAAATCGGACAAAAATATACATTATATTAGCTGCTGCCCGTGACATCGTCTGAGTGAACGCTATACAGCACGAAAAATACCCTTTAAAATAACATTCATTTACCCATTTCTTCTTTACATTACATATCTACAGAAAGTGCAGTAACGGAGAGAGACTGTCTATTATAAAATTGACCTTCAAAAAGTGCTTATTTTCAGCCTGCTTTGAATAAATGACTTTATGGTGATTCTGCTGAATTAAGTCATAAGTTGTGACTAAAGCAGATGGAGAAAATAATGAATAAGGAATACAGAATAGGGTAAAAATACATACTTATAGGTCTTCTCGATAAACAACATTAGTGGTTTGGCTACCTATCATGACATTTGGCGTTCGCGTCGGCTTTCTTCGTTATTTAGTTTATGGCGGCACGTCACTAGCTAGCACTAGCACTAGCGTTTCATTGGAAACTCCCTCGCACACACCCCACAAGTTCAAATTGCTTACAGCAAAAGCGTGCCGTTCTCGAGTTTAAATTTTGTCATAAATCTATGCAGTTATTATTATTATATACAGATAAACTCGATGAATTTTATAAGACATAGATGAAGCAGCTTAAAACTTAAATAAAAACATTTTTTTAAAATGTTTTGTTCATCTCTGAAACGAATTAACGATACAATTTTTAAGAAGAAAATGCACAACTCCATCTATGACTTTTAAAAATAACCAATTAACCTCGCCAACATCATCAGATCAAATTTAAATTATTTATATCCAAAAAGGGATTGATGATGATGTTATTGAAATCTCATAGATGGCGCTGCTTTAAAATTGTCTTGATACTACTTATATTCATTTAATTATGTTTATCGGCCTAAGTTACTTATATTGCGTGATTTTTATAGAGTGAAGCTAGCTTATAGCGTGGTTATTAACATAATAACAACAACATTCAAATATGCGTCGTTAGATTACACGTTGTTACAGAATGCGTTGAAGAAATAAAGGTTCACTGCTCGTCTCGTTCCCCGTAGGTGATAGCACGATAATAATTATGTAGCCTATATGTTGACCTGACTTCTAAATAATATTCGTGCCAAATTTGAAAATAAATTCATGCAGTACTTTTTGAGTTTATCCCGGACATACATACAGACAAACAGACAAAAATTCTAAAAACTATATTTTTGGCTTCGGTATCGACTGTAGATTACACCCCAAGTATTCTTTTAAAAAAATATTCAATGTACAGTTTTGTCTTTTCTACCATTGTATTATATGTATAGATATTGCCTTGCAACGATATTGTTCATCGATATCCAGTTGACGTACATATATATATATATATATATATATATATATATATATATAACTTATATAAGTTTTACGTCGTAATATTTTCATATTAATAAATATTATATTTTTTAACAAAAAAATTAGCGATACCGATTATTCTTTAGGACATCACTAAACCTTGTCAGTCGTCGATCTGTCAAAAGACTAATAATAAAATGGACAAACTATAGTGACCGTATAGTTATTGTACTCTGTGATTAGTGATTAGACAACACTGAACACAATTGCTGACAGCTGACTGCTGAATTGCGAATATTATTTTTAGTTGAAAGTGTTGAAACTGAAAGTTATTAATAGTAGAAAAGAAAATTACAACCACCGTTTTATGATTATTCCTTTAAAGTAAGTATAGCGACAGTTCATTCTTTAGTATTATAAAAAAATAAAAAGAAGTAGTCACACTATACATATATAAATTATAATCTTATTTCTAATCCACAAATCATTCAAAATATGTATTATAATAAATTATAATTTAAATAAATAATACATACAATTTTTGATTTAATGTGTCATATCCTTATAAGGATGTACCTACCTATAATAAAAATCATAAAGGATTTAATATGTGAAAAACAAGGTTAATTTCTACGACTTTTGATGTTAATTTAACTGGTAAAGAGGACGGACCCTCGTATATGCGAGAAACCCCTATTAGGAATTTTCAATCCAATTTAATTTAAAAAAAAAATTCGATATTTACTTTTATTACTGGCACCATGTAGCTTGCTAAACTTGTCTCTTTGGGAAACTGGCTAAATAAAGAGCATCTGTAAATGATAAAACATTGTCTTTTGAGATCCCAGTTACACAGGTTCAGTTGTGTCAAAATTGGTTATCTAATATACTATACTAGCTTCTGTGCGCGACTTCGTCGGCGTGGACTCCGCTCCTATTGGTTTTAGCGTGATGATATATAGCCTATAGCCTTCCTCGATAAATGGGCTATCTAACACTGAAAGAATTTTTAAAATCGGACCAGTAGATCCTGAGATTAGCGCGTTCAAACAAACAAACAATCAAACAAACAAACTCTTCAGCTTTATTATATTAGTATAGATTACTTGCATTTTGGTTTGTTACAAATCAGTAGGTATATTTCTTTAAAATTGTATGAAAGATATCTTTTGATTACAGAATTAAGCACTTGTTATAAAAAATTACGAGTTACGATTAGTTTGCAATTTAAGAAAGATGGAACTTTTAGATGTCATGAAAAATTTAACAATAAAGCATACAGAGAATGAAAGTGAACAAAAATTGTTTAAATCTATTGCGGCTGATATTGACAATGTAGCTACAGAAATTGTTTTAGCAGAATATAATGATAAAATATTATTAATTGTGTCTCAGTATCAAAAAATTGGAAGTATGCTTATGATTCAGAGGGATCAGGTCCACAGTCCATTAGGCACAGAGAATATTTTTACTACTAAAGTTATTTTTGGTGCTACAGGAGAGGAACAGCAAGTCGCAGCAAGATATCTGGCAGAAGCAATAAATATAACTAAACCACTTTGCATCTTCATAAGTCTAAAGTCATATGATATTGAGACTGTTAAAGCCTGCAAGGACATCATTTTGGATATAAAAAGAGAAGAAAGTGAGTAGTATATCAGAATGTTCAAGAATGTAAATAAATATTACGGTCAATTAGTTCTTGGACCACCTGGAGCAGGAAAGACAACATACTGCAGTGAAATGTCAAAATTATTAGAAAGCGTAGGAAGAAAAGTTGTCTTAATCAACTTGGATCCTGCGAATGATTGTGTCTCTTACACGCCTACAATAGATATAAGAAATCTTATAGTCCTCGAGGATGTTATGGATCAATATAATTTAGGTCCAAACGGAGGTTTAGTTTATTGTATGGAGTATTTAGAAAAAAACATTGATTGGTTATTAGACCAAATTAAAGGAGAAAATTCTACTAACTTCATATTTGATCTTCCTGGTCAAGTAGAACTTTATAGTCACCATGATTCAATTCATAAAATATTTTCCAAGTTAGCTAATAGTGTACAAATTCAATTGTGTGTTGTGCATTTAATTGACTCACATCATTGTTCAGATGCTGGTAAATTTATAGCAGCTTTAATATTATCCTTAAATGCTATGTTAAAAATTGCTTTACCACACATTAACTTGCTGACTAAAGTTGATTTATTAAAAAAACATGTTGATAAATTAGAATTTAACATAGATTTTTACACAGAGGTTTTAGATTTAAATTATCTACTTGATAGCTTAGACAGTGATAAATTTACAAAGAAGTATAAAAAACTTAACAGTGCATTAGTATCCATTATTGAAGATTACAGTTTAGTTTCTTTTCAGCTTGTAGATATGTTCAAAAAGCAAAGTTTAATTAATGTAAAAAATTTAGTAGATAAGGCCAATGGGTATGTTTTCAAATCGGATGAAGGTAGACATATAAATAGTATGTTGGCTTGTGCTATGGGGGTTAATGATAAATATGATATTGAATTTGAATAAATGTTGTAATATTTGCTTTCTTTTAATTATTTAGTATTTCAATTACCTTCATTAAAATCACCACTTTTTCATATCTAAGGATAAGTACACTTTTTTTATTGTGTATGGTAGTTATCTATTTTTTTTTTTATTTCATAGAAAATAATTTTAATATTATGTTGAAGTATTCAAGTAATTTGGAAAAGTTACATATTATTAGTTTTTTTTTTCGTGACAGGCGAAATTGTTAAGTACTTATTTAGATCATTATGAGCACGGACGGCTAAGTCCATGTAGCATCCGCGTGCAATGAATACCGTTTCACCTTGAGGACGATTCTACGTTTTCTGCTGACCTTTTTTTTTTCATTTATACATAATTATGTATAACGTTACTTGCGGCCTAGCATGCGACTTTTGGCACCCTAAGGCCGGCTCCACACGTTGGCCCCAACGCTCGTACCAACGCGGCAACGTTGGACTGCAAATTCGGAGAGGCGTACACACGTTGGCTAATAAACTAGTTCTGTCCCGTCAGGGCCAATGTGAAGATGTCCGATATAGAAATCGAAACTGCTCTGAGCGCTTTTATAGTACTGAGTGCACATTTATATTTGTTACTGAGAAAAAATAAAAAGCCACGTCAAAGATCGAGTAGTCACTAATTTTTTTTCTGTAAAGGCGATATGTGCTCATTAATGATTCTCGCTTTTTTTTTTTTAAATCTTCAATTGAGAAATATATTCACAAATTCTGTTGAATAGTGCGCCATGCATCAGCTCATAAATTTTTATTTTTATGATCCTTTCGAGTTGCGTCCCATATTATTGGATGTGAAAAAGTCATAGAATTTATTGAACTTTATCAAAAGTTCAATAAATTCTATGACCCTTTCATTTGTCCATGCCGGTGGCGATTTCGTGGATGAGGAAGCCATTCTCGCTCGACGTACGCACTCGCTGCGTGTTGCAACAGACCTGAGCAACGCGCCAACGTGTGGACGGTTCGCGAGCGTTGGCGCAGATTCCTTTGATAAAACCGACACGAGCCGGCCAACTACCAACGCTCGCCCCAACGTTGGGACGAATGCCATTTTCTAGATCCACACGTTGGACGAGTAGCGTTGGGGCCAACATGTGGAGCCGGGGTAAGAGGTAAGAACTCCATCTCTGTAGGTAAAGACGCTCGAAAAGTCGTTATTGTAGCTTTTGTTCCATTAAATTTTCAGTCTCATGAGCTGTTAGCTATAATGATTTAGTAATTTTGAGATTACAAAAATTATCGTTATGGACAGACAATTTTATTATTATTTTCTTTTATTCAATATATTTCCTTATTGATACTTTATTAAATATATTTATAAAAAAAAGACAAAATATATTTATTAATATTTGACTGGATGTTATTATTATTATGAATTCAAATAAAACAAACAAAATTGAGTTATTAGACAAATTGATATTAGTAAAATGAGACGAGTTTTTGAAATCAGTAAAAAAAGGTATCGGCGATATTAACTAAATCCTTATTTTTTCGTTCTCGGACAACAACATTTTATGAAGTTATATACTTACAACAATAACAAGTATAATAATGGAGTTATTGATTACCAGACTAAACGATAATAATATCCTAAGTTTATTAAATTTTATTTTATTTACTTTCAGATGTCTAACAATAAGAGTAATGAAACCTTGTACTTGAAACTTTTAGAAGTAGAAAATCGACTTGACCAATTGTTGCGTCATGAAAATTGTAAACCTATTCAAGTTCAACTTTTGCATAAGTACAATGATGTAAAAGATGCCACTCAAGTAATTATTAATCATATAGCCAACATTGAAGGAACATCTATATCTGAAATACACGAGCGTTTTGATTTAAAAGACTGAAATAAAACAAAGTTTAATGATGGAACGTTTTATTTGAAGACAAATACAACTCTTTACAATTTAAATTCATCCAATATTTTTTTTTGTTCATGAACTAAAATAGTATTATGAACATTTTAATAATTTTATTTATTTAGCAGGCTTATGTAGTTAAGTTATAAGTGTTTTCAAAAAGCCACAGTTCCATGTTGCTACTTCAATTACGAAAAGTTTTATGTATTACATGACAAATATTTTCTAATATAGTTAATATATGTTGACAATATTAAGAGACCATTGTCAGCAAACAAGATAAAATGGATAAAAGGTAGTAATTATTACACTTGAATATTCTAAAACTATAGTGAATTATGGTTTTAAGAGAAAAATAAAATCTACTTCCTTCTCGGAATCATCGCTAATATTACATTTTAAATATGTAATAAAGTATATATTTAAGCAGCAAAGTACAGTATGGTAACATAAAAGGCATTTATTTTTATATACTTATTCAAACATTTAAGAACAGCAAATGTAAATAGTGCCCTTTATTAGTTAAAACCCGACTAATATAAAAACTTTACCTTCCCATGAAATATAACCAAACCTCCTAGCATGCTTTTATTGTTGTTACACATAATTCTTAAACAAATGAAAATACATTCAAGTTAAAATTCTAAAGGCTACACATCGTGTTTATTTAAATAAGCAAGCAATAATATATGTTTATAATATGTATGTTTACCGCATCGGCGGCTGTTTGATAATATAGCATCAAAGGCGGGAGACAAACTGTCTCTGGCCATTCCATGCCCGATTCTTACGAAGTAGTCAGACGCAATACGTTATTATTTTATTAGGCAACCACTTGAATCAGCGATGTCCGCTGAACGTGTGCACATAAGTTCTGATCATGTTTTCTTAGTTAAAATCAATTAATATGTTATTGTGGCAACATATTTGTCTATGTTTCAGCCAGGGTAATAAGCAAATTGTAAAGTCTTCATTTTGTTCCATTCTCTACTGATGTCAACGGTTCGTATGTTTTTGAACGTTTGTGTTATTGAAATGGAATGTAACGTGTATTATGCTGATAATTCGACAGTTTTTCACCAATCTAGTATATCAAGATTTTGTCTCAATTTTTGTTAGTCATTCCAGCTTAATTTAGTTATAACAATATAACAAATTTACAAAAATACATATTAAGTGAAGAACATTCGCTGTTTTGAGATTCCTAAAATGCATATAAATATATCACTAACAAATCTAAGATTTCTATCGAAATAATACCCTATAGGATGTGGAAAGCTCAATACACGAATGTCCGTTCAGTTTTATTAAACGTCTATGCTTAGACTTAAATCTAAGAGTTTCAGACTCGTTTCAGGCAGTCCCACAGACTAAATTTCAAAGCACCACCATCATTCAATAAATGCAATTTCTATCCTAACCTTAACATCTTTTTACCACTAAGGTATAAAATATCCGACTATCCATGTGCTTACCAAAACAGTATAATAATAAAGTCACATTCAAAATGATCTCAGATGATCTCAACAATTGGCCCAAAATAAGTTGTAATCTGCTATTAAACTAGAGACAATACTTTAAATAATGTTTGATAATGTATGTATATAATGCTTGATAAAATCTTAGCAACCAACGCATGCATCATAACTCACTCGAAACATGTTATTTAATGGTTCTATCTTACTTTAATAGCTATAGTATAATAGCAGTTCACTCATGTCGGATAATACAAAACATTCACTCACAATCAATAAGCCTAAATATACATCAAGAAATCCTAAAAACAAGTCTGAACACGATTGGTTTAGCCTATAAAATCGAGAATATCTGTCTAAAATATTTGACAGACGAGCCAAACTTAAGAACTTAAAAAATAGTTCAATTATTCCAAATGAATTAAGAGATTTCATAGACCAAACCAAACTTAGAAATAAAACAATAGTTTGATAAATTGTAAATATACTATGTGTAAATAAATAATGCTGACTCAGTACTTCATATGCTAAACTAAACATATTCTTCACTAAGTCATCTCACTTTTTAATAAAACATGACTTAACAATCAACATGTTAATTTTAATATATTTTCTAATTATCACTTGTCAGATAGTAGATGTTCCAAGATATTATCTTTTAGAAAAGATAATACATACTGCACTACTTAAAGTAGCAGATTTCCTCTCTGCCTATTTTGCTGTAGCTTGCGTTTAAAGATCTTGTTAAATAAATATTTTTATACTTAAGCATAAAGCAAAATACACAGAGGATTTTGTCTGGTTAGGGTTTAAAACGTCTACGTCGTTTCATATAGGTTTGTAACCTTGTCTCTTACAAATTGGCACCATTAGTGCCAATCGAATTAATACAAAATCAGTCTCTCAGTTGGGAAGTCTCTTAGATGTCGAGGCACGTATACACATTGCATAAACACATTCTCAGCCAAGAATTTTCTTAAGATATTATGTCTTTATTTCAGATATTACACATTAACGCGATCTTTTAAGAAATACGTGCTATTGAAAAGATCTTATATTATTTTCC
This sequence comes from Melitaea athalia, assembly GCA_905220545.2. Taxonomy (NCBI): domain Eukaryota; kingdom Metazoa; phylum Arthropoda; class Insecta; order Lepidoptera; family Nymphalidae; genus Melitaea; species Melitaea athalia. The sequence continues at coordinate 13,269,946 of HG992180.1, read as the reverse complement.
CCATGATGTCTTTAACTGATTTGAAATGGTAATTGAACTCTAGTTAACTCAGCTAAATAGGTAAGCTGATATTAATCTGTAGCAATTCATATTTTACCACCCATTTTTTCAAAATATAAAAAACCTATATAGACTGTGGTATAAAGATAAATTAAAAACGTGTTCATATCCTAAATTGAATCAGATAAACATAATATATGTATGGTTTACATATGAACTAAGCAATGTAAATACTATAATATTAAATACATAAAGTTTACCTTTGGAATTAAACAAACAATTTAATTACTAACAGGTGCATCACCTTGTCCAAAGTGCTCTTGATCAGAACTATGACTAAGTTCCGCCACCTAAAAAGATGGAATTTATTAACCAAAAATACACTATTGTAATTGAGAACATTAGACATTATGACGTCAGCTGAAGTCTGGAACGAGGAAAATTAAATGATAGCATGTTTGTATATAGCCACAGGGGCTGCTGAAATTTATTCTGCAGTCACCTTGTTCTTATCTAGTGGTCCATTGGCTTCCAATGTCTGAGCTACATCAGTCTTGTGGCTAGAGCTCTTTTTTTTACCTTTTCCTAAATTCTTCTTAATATTTTTTCCAGTCTTAGTTTTCTGAGGTTGAGTTCCTGTAAAATTAAACGTATTCTTTTATGATGTCATTACTGTCTTCCTCTTTCGTTAAGTCTATAGGTACAAAGGCTCTCTCAAAAACGGGTACCTTCACCGTCATTCTCAGGCTGGGAACTATCTTCGTGAGGACTGCCATCGTCGGCGGGGGGACTCATATCATCAGGTCTAACAGTTTTACTGTAACAAGAGAAAGAAAAGAAAAATTCACGTGATGAAACGAATACAGTAGAAATATATTATTTACTTAAAAAACCCAATACGCGTCATCGTAGGTTACAGTAAAATTTACAGAACTAAAAATAATCTATAAAGCAATTATAATATAATTATGACGTTACTGTGTATGTGTAATCTACATTACTTCTTATAATTAGTGTAACTCAATTTCTCTTTACGTTTATTCAAAATTTTATGAATATTTATAAAAACAAAATGCCTATTGTATTTTAAAATGAATCATCATTTCAGCCTATCGCAGTCCACTGCTGGACATAGGCCTCCACAAGTTCGCGCCAATAATGGCGTGAACTCATGTGTTTTACCCATAGTCACCACGCTGGGCAGGCGGGTTGTTGACCGCAGGGCTGGCTTTGTCGCACCAAATACGCTGCTGCCCGTCTTCGGCCTGTGTATTTCAAAGCCAGCAGTTGGATGGTTACACCCCATCGGCCGGCTTTATAGGTTCCAAGGTGGTAGTGGAACAGTGTTATCCCTTAGTCGCCTCTTACAACACTCACAGGTAGAGAGAGGATAGCTATATTTTTTACTGCCGTAACCACACAGTTAAAATGAATACAACACTATAATGGGCACGACGAAAGATTTTGAAAATCTCTTTCATAATGTGGGTACACATTTACTATTTACGAAAATCCTATATTTCGGTAATAAACATAAGTTTAAGGATGTTTAAAACTATTTTTCTAATATGTTTTCAACGAGAGCGGCAAAACTGCTGCAGGTGTCATGGCGTCGGCTTTGACGTCACAATATAAAGTGGGCCTTACTTTTTACTTTACTCTTTGAAGCGCGCCTGACGTATTATGTTATGTTGTGACGTCATGCGCTGTAATTTGTGTTTCAATCAAAATGGCCGATTGCAGTATTTTAATGTTTTATTTTATCGAAAATCACAATAATCTTATTATTTTACATAAAACTAAACCAGTATTTTGAATTTTTTAAATATGAGTGTTCCCCTAAAATCATTAAATTGACGATTTTTTGATACTGTCGTCATGCCCATTATGTTCCGAAAAATATAAGACGACTGTTACAACCATTGACATAATCAGTAAGCTTTTTACACTCACTTCCAAAAAGGACGAGGTTATTGTTACCTCATAACTTTTTAATAGGTGTACTGATTTTATTTTATCATTATTTATTTAATCAAAAGCTGGTACTTTTCATGTGGTCTATCGGATGACTAAAAAAAAAAGGTGTGTGTGCGATTCACACACGATAGAAGTGAAACTTCTTTGGAAAACTAATAAAAAAAAAAAACAAAAACTAATTTAAAATTAGCGGCTTGCAGCGCGGCCGCAGCTCGGCGCGTCCTTCCTTGTCGTTTTTTCGTTGCCTTCCGGTTTGAAATCACAACGATTCTAAAGAAGTTTCACTTCAATAATTAAAAAAAAAAGGTTCTCAATTCGACTATATTTTTTTTTATCTGTACTTTGTGAGTTATCTACAGATAATGCGTATTCGCTTAACTATTTTTTCGTCTATCTACATTTTATTACTTGTCGATGTAATTGAAGTCGGTTTTTCTTTCGCTTGCGAGCAAACCAAATTCTTTGTTTATTTCTTTAAAAAAAAAAAAAAATTCACAATTCAAACGCCGTATTATTTGTTCTTCATCCTAATATGTAATGAGAGAACTGTACTAACCCAATAATGAAAAAAAAATTCGGATTTTGTCGCGGTTTGTTAAGTCCTCCCGTGACCATGGTTGCTGTTAAGTATCCGAAACGTCGGGCATCTAAAAAACTTAATGAACCGCGATAAAATCCGAAGAAGTAGTTTCATTATAATGAGCGAAATTCGCGTAAACATTAGAAAACAATATGTAGTAACCCATTGACGCTGATGGTGGCGGGCTTGGCGGGCTTGGCGGGCTCGGGGCGCACGCGGCGCGCGCGCGCGGCCCCGCGGGACGGCGCCGCGCCGCGCCCGCGCCCGCGCCCGCGCGCGCCGCGCCACCCGCGCCCGCCGTACGCGTTGCGAGGCGTCGGCGTGTAGCCCACGTAGCTCACCTGCGGTACAACTATCTACTGTATTTATTTGTTCAAACAAACAGAGTATACGTATATTTATATATACGTATGTTTGTTTCATAAGTTATTGCCGCTCTACTTATAAGCAACACTGCATTCATAGATACAACAATTAATAAAAACTTGAAAATGAAAACCAGCAAAAACTAAAATAACTAAAATTAAAAAAAAAAAAAAAATAACGAAAGGATAATAATCCTTAAAACAAGTACAAAAACAAAATTTAAATCAGATCCTTTCTTGACAAACAAAAGTAACAAAAATATAATGAGGTTCTCGCTTTTATCAATTTGTATCTTGTTAACCGTCTTCAAAAAGTAGGAGGTTCTAAATACCACAATATGTTTTTTTTATGTGTGACAGTGAAATAAAAAGTACTGCCTGTAAGTTCGCTGGAGAATGCCATTTTGAACATATTTTCTGCAATGCGACAGGTGAACAGTCAGGGAACAAGGGTCTTGGTTATTGTTCAACTTAATATGACTCATGAGCATAGCGAGCGAAGGGACAAAAACAAAAGCTAGAAAAAAAAAATAGGATTTAAAATCATAACTGCAAATTGGTACTTATTCATAACTTGAATGGTTAAAACTGGATACATATATGGGTCAATCAACTTTTAAGTGTACATCGATGGAAATTTTTTATTTTTTTATTTTATTTGACAATTTTTATATTTTAACATTTTTGCTGTAGATAATTAATTATACTTTAAGAATTCACATAGAGCAGAACGATTTATTTAAGGGGGTCCTCTAGTTTCTCGGGTCGGAAAAATCGTTTTTTTTTTTTTCATAAATCACATCTACAACATGTGTATAAAATGTGTGCCAAAGGATTTTTCGATATTCAAAGTAGTTCACAAGTTACGGATCTGGAACGGAGCAGGTATACGGAGCGCGCGCCGGGCTGACAACAACCACAGACTATGAAACAGTTCTTGAAGTACGATAAATCGATCATATGATAAAAATAATTTTACGTCATTTAATTATGGTTTCAATAAATTTAATTCCTCTGCTCTATGTGAATTCTTAAAATATAAATAACTAGCGGACCCGGCAGACGTTGCTCTGCCCGGAAAACAGCTACCAAATTTGATTACTTACATACCGATATAAGCGCCACCTATCGTGTCCAATTGTGATAAAAACTACCCTATCTCCCAAGTTGGACCAAATTACGGATGCATACAAAATTTGATACAAATTGGTTCAGTAGTTTCGGAGTTACATACCGATAGCAGCGCCACCTACTGGGTCCAATTGAAATAAAAATTACCCTATCTCCCAAGATGGACCAAATTACGGATGCTTACAAAATTTGATACAAATTGGTTCAGTAGTTTCGGAGTTACATACTGATAGCAGCGCTACCTATCGGGTCCAATTGAAATAAAAACTACCCTATCTCTCAAGTTGGACCAAATTACGGATGCTTACAAAATTTGATACAAATTGGTTCAGTAGTTTCGGAGTTACATACCGATAGCAGCGCCACCTACCGGGTCCAATTGTGATAAAAACTACCCTATCTCCCAAGTTGGACTAACTTACGGATGCTTACAAAACTTGATACAAATTGGTTCAGTAGTTTCGGAGCTACATACTGATAGCAGCGCCACCTACCGGGTCCAATTGAGATAAAAACTACCCTATCTCCCAAGTTGGACCAAATTACGGATGCTTACAAAATTTGATACAAATTGGTTCAGTAGTTTCGGAGCTACATACCGATAGCAGCGCCACCTACCGGGTCCAATTGAGATAAAAACTACCCTATCTCCCGAGTTGGACCAAATTACGGATGCTTACAAAATTTGATACAAATTGGTTCAGTAGTTTCGGAGTTACATACTGATAGCAGCGCCACCTACCGGGTCCAATTGAGATAAAAACTACCCTATCTCCCGAGTTGGACCAAATTACGGATGCTTACAAAATTTGATACAAATTGGTTCAGTAGTTTCGGAGTTACATACCGATAGCAGCGCCACCTACCGGGTCCAATTGAGATAAAAATTACCCTATCTCCCAAGTTGGACCAAATTACGGATGCTTACAAAATTTAATACAAATTGGTTCAGTAGTTTCGGAGTTACATAACGATAGCAGCGCCACCTACTGGGTCCAATTGAGATAAAAACTACCCTATCTCCCGAGTTGGACCAAATTACGGATTCTTACAAAATTTGATATAAATTAGTTCAGTAGTTTCGGAGTTACATGCCGATAGCAGCGCCACCTACCGGGTCCAATTGAGATAAAAACTAATCTATCGCCCAAGTTGGACCAAATTACAGATGCTTACAAAATTTGATACAAATTGGGTCAGTAGTTTCGGAGTTACATACCGATAGCAGTGCCACCTACCGGGAATATACATATATAATTTTATTTAGTAATTTATATTAAACAATAATAAATGCTCTAGCCTTTGCAAGAGGCTCTTCAGTGACTAATTATTAAAAGAAAAAGTATTGCTTTATGCCGATTCTATCATTATTGTCTCTCGGACAACCAAAATATCTCCTGGACAACGGTTGTCCGAGAGACATTTATCAGTATTTGTGCTTCCTGGTAATAAATAATGATATTTTGAATTAGGTCTTACGCGCAGTGGTAAATATAGATTAAATAGAATATATTTCACTTCAATTTACTACGATACATCAAATAGTTACGCTTTTGTGCTGGTTGTCCGAGAGACACACAAAAAAGCCACGCACTTTCTCAAAACACACTCGGCCAAAAGACGCCGCAGCCAAGATGAAATCAGAATGGCGGCTGGATGAATTTTGTCACCAAATCCATCGACTTGTTCTCCAAGGCACTAATCTCCATGTATGTTTTGGTTTCGGAACTTTTTTACCGATTTCCGGTATAAGTCAGGATAATAAAATATAATAGGGACAAAAATGAACATCCAAAAAACTCGTTAAAATTATGAAGCAAACAAAAATCTATATGCTAGCATCATAGTAGACATTGTAATGAATAATTATGTACAAGCGAAAGTAATTGCCATATAGTATTTTTTTGTATAAAGTAATGTTTCATTGTACTAAGCTACTGGGGGACAAACAAAAAAAGACTAATTCAGACGTTTTTGCACCTAGACAGCCATTAAAATTCCAGTTTAATAATGATTTACTTAAAATAATTTACTCGTATGTTTGCTTAATAAGAAGATAAATGCGACATATGCCAACAAACCACTTAATTTTCTTTAGAACTGCGATTATTGGTCAGGGACAAAGCATAGAACTCACAGGACAAACAAAAGTTGATTGAGCCATATACACACCAACAATCTTTGTGTGGTCGTAGCGACGTCGTAATGGTAATATTGCCAAGTAAATTATTAGACTTGCATTATCATTTATCACAAAATCTAAATTCAAACTGCATACTATGTTCGTCGTTTTGTCAATTAAACGAAGTTCCAAATACAATTTCAAGTTCATCAATCATTTTCAACATCAAATATTTTATATTAAATGTGTTACATAAGTTCAGCTAGTAGAACTACAACTAACTACATTTAGGTAACTATGTATACTCATTGCTCATCCAAATAGTACGATGAAAAATTACTTTAGAAAAATCACAAGTAATATAGGGACTGAAAATGAAGGTCTGCAGGACTTGAAGTGACAAAGGCACTTAGTATTTTCCTAACTTATAAGGTTATAAGAATGTCTTTCCTTACCTCACAGTATACCTTACTTCACTTCCCATATATGTGCATTTCGTACTATTTTTAAATTATTTGTTTTATATAGGTACATTACAAAAGCAAATACTACGAGTGGTCACCAAAGGGTGAAGGTAAAGTGAAGACGTGTGAAAAAATTGTAAAAATGGATCACGAAGTATGGGTAAGTTCCCTAAGGTGAATAAGGGTGATAAGTGAAGGAACACGATAAAGGATGATGCAAGAGATTGTATGAAATCTGGTACCCGCTCCAATAGTGATGTGTGATATATCATTGAAAAGGTATTATCTTATAGAATATGAATAAGTATGGCGCCTGTCTTGATTTATAGTCCGATTTGATTGTCAGCCTAATATAATATCAGGGTAATATGGATTTTCCTTTAACAAAAAATGAAAATAAACCTTAAGAAAATGAAATAAAATACGATTATGATTTCTTTTGTTTATTATTTTTACCATTTATTGTATACAAAAGAAGCAACAGCCGCAACGAAGCTTAATAAGTGAGATTACAATATGAAATAAAATGTTTACAATACGAAAAAAAAAACGAAATAAATGATTACAAAATGAAACAAATGGTTGTAGTCGTGGGAGATTATCAGTCAAAAGATGATGCTGATATATTCCGCGGTAGAACCCTCTACGACACATAACGCAGTTGCGAGCATGTTCCATTTTTTCACTTTAGTTCGATAAGCACTTCACAGTTTATTAGAAGTATCACCAAAGTCCAAGAGAAAGCGGGGGTCAACGTAAAGAAACGGTTATCGGAGTCCAAAAACAATGACGCCGCGTTGGCGCAGCGGTCACAGCACTGGATTGCGATTGGCTGTTGCGCGGGCGGTTGCGGGTTCGATCCCCGCACACGACAACATTTGTATTGGCCATACAGATGTTTGCCGTGGTCTGGGTGTTTGTGTAGTCCCCCACCGTGCCTCGGAGAGCACGTTAAGCCGTCGGTCCCGGTTGTTATCATGTAGGTACACCTGATAGCGATCGTTACTCATAGTAGGGAATATATATTTGGGTTGTCTGGAAGAAATGGCTAAATAGCCATAAGTCCGCCCATTGTACTTCACAGTCTGTAAATGATATTTGCAGTTGTGAATGTACAATAAAGTATAAATAAATAATAAAAATAAATAAATAAACAATGCTATGGTCGTAAATAGTCGCTGAATAGTACGGGGAGACGGGGAAGCGCAGTCACACACACAATACAAACGAAAAACGAACGACTGAAGCTATCCGTCGGTCGACGCTTGCGCGTGCGCATTCGTCGGTCCTCTACCCGCCCCCCGCCGCTGGTACCCTGCCCGCCTTCCCGGGCAGGTAAGGAAATGATTCATAACTCCTATTGATGTACAAAAGGGTAGTGAATTATGAAATAATAATAATAACCTTATGCTATTCTTGCTACAACTGGCATGTTATAGTACCTGATATTTCTGAACGGACTAAGATTTGGAACTAGTGGCCATAATAATTTTTGTTTAGCTCACAAAGAGCTATCCAATGACGTATTACACTAAGCTATTGGTGGTGGGTACCAAGATTTTGCATTATCATTTAATTAAAAAAGAGGTTCTCAGTATGTTTTATTGTGTACTTTTTTTATCTCTAATACCTAATGCATATTTAATTGAGTATTTTTTCGTCTACCTCATTGTATTATTTATACCTCATAGCTTTTTACATTTACTGATTTTGATGTTTCTTTTTTTTAATTAAAAGCTAGTGCTCGTCATTCAAATTTGATCTGACGAGAATTGACCGTTATACCGGCTACGTAGGTCGTATTCGTTCGATCAAAGACAATGTGAATACCTGCGGGTAGCGCGAGGCGCGCGGGTGCGTGGGGTAGGAGCCGCCGCCCCACTGGCCCACGACGACGCCGGCGATCTCCAGCCGCGCGCCGCGCCCGCGCCCGCGCCACGCCAGCGGCTCGCCCACCACGCCCACCAGCGGCAGCGGCGGCATCGCGAACTCCACCTCCACACCCTCCAGGATGGCCTTGCGCATGCGTTCCACCTGTACACATTACATTATTTTATATTTCATTTTTACATTTTAGCATTTGAAAACATTTTTGTTACATCTAAAAGTTAGTTTCATTTATAATTAATACAATAATTAGACCTGATCAACCGATTTAAATAATTTTATGGTGTTCATAATTGTTCATATTCATAGGGAAAAAAAATATTGAAATAAAATCAGTGTTTCGACCGAGGTATGTACATCTCAAGAAATAAAAGTGGGGATGAGTGCGGTGAGTGGCGGTGAGTGGCGGTGAGTGGCGGTGACCTTGACGACGGTGTCGAGGTGGTTGTCGCAGAGCTGCGCGAGGTGCTTGCAGTGCGCGGCGCGGTGCAGGTTGCGCTGCAGCAGCTTGCCGTCGAAGTAGAGCCAGGGCGCGGCCACGAGCCACGGCACGGGCGCGCCGCACGCGTCGTTGGCCAGCAGCGCCGCCTCCGCGCCCGCCATCACCAGCGCGCCCAGCTGCACGCCGCGCGCGCTCATGCCCTGCACCTGAGTTTATACATTCATAATTTTAGCATTTTATTGTACACCTACTCACTATATGGCTCGAGAGCCAGGTTCAAATTCCACTATATGGCTCGGGAGCCAGGTTCAAATTCGGTCAATGATTTCCTCTCAATCGAAACTTCGTAACATGAATAAGGGATTTTTTTATGAATTTTCGTGCAGAATTTTCGTGCAGTGGCAGCCTACCAAACATCGAGAAAAAAAAAACTTTTTAGTCATTGTCTCCTACCTGAAAATTTGTCGGATTATAGTTTACCTAATATCTTGAAGGAAAAATAACGTCAGCTGACCATAACATGGTGGATTATACGCCAGCTGGCTGCTTGAACATGAAAAAAAAATTTTTTTTTCAATAATTTTCTCTACTAAAAATTTGCTTGGTGATAGTTTACATACTACTATGAATGAAAATTAACGTCAGCTGGCTGTATCTCGGTGGAAAGTTTGTCAGCTGGTACCTTGAATTGTAAAAAAAAAAAACAATTTAGTCATTTCCTCTCACTTCAAAATTTGTCAGATTATAGTTTACCTAATATCTTGAAGGAAAAATAAAGTCAGCTGACCATAACATGGTGGATTATTATGTCAGCTGCTGCGTTACACCTTCAAGGTATCAGCTGACAAACAAGGAAATGACTAAAAAATTTTTTTTTTTCGATGTTTGGGAGGCTGCCACTGCCCAACCCACCCACGGAGTGGCAGCTGACAAAGACGAAAATTCATTAAAAAAATCCCTTATTCATGTTACGAAGTTTCGTTTGAGAGGTTATTGGTCATGTCAACCTGTCACTGGCCCCCGGTCCAATACTTTCTTGCACACACCAAGGTTGGCTGGTAGAAAATGCATGAATTAGCTTTAAGCCCGTCTTTTGTGCACACATTTTTTTTGTACACTAAAGAATTTTAAATCATCATCTCCCTGCCCTTATCCTATTTATATAGGGTCGGCATAACATGTTCTCCTCTTCCTCAGACTCATGTTGTAAGTGATTTGGCATGATATTTTTTACGACCGGCCGCCTGCCTGACATCAACCCTCCTTGGGAAGGGAAGAATTTTAAATAAAATAAATAAATAAAAAATAAATTATCTGGAGCTCCGAGCAGCCAGTCTGAACAAATACCCCATCCTTACAGAAGACGACATTGCTCTCGATTAATGTCTTATCTAAGTGCTCCTGTTGTGAGTAAGGTGGCCAAAGCTCCTGAGGAAGGGTCGGGGATAGGGTCGGCAACTCGCTTGCGATGCTTCTGGTGTTACATAATTATGTTATATAGGCTACGGTAACCGTTTACCGTCAGATGACCCGTAAGCTTGTTTGCAACTTAATCGTATAAAAAATAAATCGTTGCTGTATTGTACATTTGTACTTCAGAATTACTTTCGAGATGTATTTATGTAGTTAGCTGAACAACAACTTTTTTTTTAAATCTTTGTTTACGATAGGACAAATGAATTTGTATAAAATAAAAATAATAATACAGGCTGTTTATTGAAATCCAGTGGATATTCCCTGTGAGTGAGTGAGTGATACTATTGATCAGTTTTACTTACCGTCATTTCTTGCAAGTGAAGGGCGTTCATGAGATCATTTGAGAAAGCTGTAGCTAAAAATGCATCTAATTCCTGCCGCCTTAAAATTTGTATTTGCGATGTCATGATAAACCTAAAATTAACAGAGTTATTTCAGAAAAGGTTATTCTTTTTATTTAAAAATAAAGCAGTATTAATTTTTCAACATTTCTTAACATGTATGACAAGATTTTAGAAGTAATAATAAATAAAAAAAAACTCATCTTTACTTGCCATATACAATGATGTCGAACTACTACATTGGATAACAAAATATTTCATATAAGCAGTGTAGATTTACCTTAAAACAGTAGCTAAAATCAGCAAATGCTGTGGCACATAAGATGTATTCAGCATGAGTGGAGTGTCTGATCGCATGCACGACAGAAAAGCACGCATACGACGACATTTATCATCTTGTGCTGTGCTGTAAATGAAATTATATTTTAACAAGACTGCTTTCATAATATTTTAAATGATTTTTGCAATTTGGAGCAATGGATAGAAGCACAGAATTTATCACTATTGTCTATTCGCATTAAATAAATAGAAACTCATCAGTTTAATTGCAAGGTAAAAGTTTACTCATGCTAGAATTTTTTTTTATATTACTAGGACCTGATGCTAAGCGATTACCTTATAACACCACAAGCATCGCAATCGCGTTGCCTACCTATCCCCAATTCCCCCCAGGAGCTTAAAATTGAATCACTATTATAGCAAAATTTAAATTTTAAATAATCATTGTAAAATGTAATCAGAATCATAAGAATTTTATAAACATCTATACTAATATATAAAGCTGAAGAGTTTGTTTGTTTGTTTGAACGCGGTAATCTCTGGAACTACTGGGCCGATTTGAAAAATTCTTTCAGTGTTAGATAGCCCATTTATCGAGGAAGGCTATAGGCTATGTGTCATCACGCTAAGACCAATAGGAGCGGAGTCCACGCCGACGAAGTCGCGCGCAGAAGCTATTTTTATTATATACTAGCTTCAAACAAACAAACAAACAAACTCTTCAGCTTTATATATTAGTATAAGATAATTCAGTTCATATAGTTCTTGTTATAATGGAACACAACCCCAATTACTTTCCTTTGCCTCTCTCCATACCTCAGTGTGGCACTCTCTTTCTTGTGAATGTGTAATATATTTGTCAAATATATTACACATTCTTGCTATTGTAAAATGCACTATCTAAATAATTATAATAACCTCTACTGTTATTTATCGAAATCGTTTCGTTTTGTTTCTTTGATTTATAGTTTTGCTACTAGTCATAGATCCACTTTTATATTTATGGAGACGTAAGATATTTAGTACCTGGGTGACCGAGCCTAGCTCGGTATTTTAATTTTATTTTTTGTTTTTTTTTCTCGGTATTTTTATATTTTAATTTTATTTAAATAATAAATCACGAGTGAAATTAAAAAAAAAAGAAAAAAATTAATCTGGAGACAGATTCGAAACCGGGTCAGCACGATTTGACACCCGCCGATTTCCTAATTACGCTATTACAGCTATGTTGGCAATAGTGAAATTAAGCTTCGTATTCTAATGATATTTTTTCATTGCCTAAAAACAGGGATAAAACGACATTTTTTTTAAATGAATCATAGCTAGATCAATTTTTTGCCCCCGAAATCCCCTGTATACTGAATTTCACGAAAATCGTTGGAGCCGATTCCGAGATTCAAATTATATATATATATATATATATATATATATATATATATATATATATATATATATATATATATATATATACATATATATATATATATATATATACATATATACAAGAATTGCTCGTTTAATAGTATAAGATTCTTAAAGTTGAATAAAGACACGTCCATACTATCTGAATAGCGTACTTTAACTGGTCAATGTGAAAATAGATTTCTAATTTACTTTGATCTAAATGGCCGAGGGGCGTGTATAGTAACAACAACGGGTCACTATTAATATTAAATAAGTTGAGTTATAAGCTCACCCAAACCAAAGCCTCTGCACTGTCGGCACTGGCCAATCGAGCACAATACCAGGTACAATCTCTGGATTCTTTCCTGGATTAACACGAGAGTATATCCATTCTGCTACGTGAACTGTGCACGGACGATCATTGCCAGTCGAAACTGCAGCGGTACCTTCATCTATAAAATTTATGAAAATAATATAGCGCAGTAGGAAAAACGTCATCAAAATTTGACAATTCTTAAATTCTAATCAGTGAGATTACCTTTAGCTTTTTGGGCAATAAAGCGATGGTGATGCATATTATACAAGATTGCGTAAACATTCTGTCTGATCGGTCTGAAGAAATGGTGTATAGAAGGTATTTCACGGTGGTTGTCGTCCTCCATTAAGACGGGCAGCGTGACCTGGCGGTGAGTGAGGATGGCCAACATTTGTGGGTGCATGAGGCCCCGCGTGTGGCGCTCTGCGCACGTCCGAAGCACTTCGGCTGGAGCGGCGGGGCAGTTATCGTCGCTTTGAGTGTGTTTGCTTGCACTTGTCGAAGCCTGAAAAATTGTCTATTTATAACTACTAAATGATGCGTGCAGTTTTAGACGTATTGATGTTTCTAATCATTATGCACATATTGTATGGTTATTGACAAATGCTAATATTCTTGTGTTTCATTTTAAGCCTATTTATTGATTATTTTGCATCTATTATCTGTCAGTTTTTACCTCTTTCTTTTTAAATTCAAAATTCCATGTATCCATGTTACTCTCTCCAGTAAATCTACTGCCGATATGTAAATAGCAAAAGTTAGTGTAGTAGGTAAATAGTTTATTTTTTTACCAGTTAAGGGCCCCCTATACTTAACACAATAGGGTACTTTCCGTAGTGAAAAATAAATTATAAATTTTGATAAAAATTAAAATTTATATAGAAATACACCTAAATATTCTGATTTAGAATCATAAAAGCACATTATTGATTTATTATATTGAAATTAAAAGTCGTATATTTTAATCTGTATATCACGTGACCTAAAACACGAGCCGCCATGGTGTGACGTCATACGGGCAATAACAAAGTTCTGTCAGTGCTGTCAACAGCTAGTGTACATACTAATATCTATCAATTTTAACTTCAAGGAGTAATATTTGTGTTCTTTCGTATATTAACTCTTCATATCTTGTTCCAACTGAAATAATATGCATTCATTACTAATTTGTTGATGGCTGTCATAATAATTGTAGGTTATGTTACTCTCTTACTTACGTCATACACGTTTGTTATTGCCCATATTACGTCACCAAAATGGCTGTAGCGTTTTCGCGGTAATAAAAAAGGTTTAAAATTTAATTTAATTTTATGGCATGAAAACGTGTTTATTTTGCCGAAATATATTTTTTTTTGTGGATTTTTATTAGAAAATCAACATTTTGAAGTACTTTTTCAAACATAGTGGAATACCCTATTTATTTTTCCATACAAATATAAAGACAACAAGACAAGAGTCACACCTCTTTGGATGTCGATTTCTCTTTTTTGTCACTAGGTTTAGCGGGTGGCTGTTTGACAGAGGCTGCATCCCCGCTGTCCAACGAGAGCCCTGCGACGCTGTGGCTCAATTCATGACAGTGATCCTCGATGCTAAAGTCAGCATTCATCGACGCGTTTGCTGTAGCCAATTTGTAATCTTCCAAGCCTTTTTGCTGTAATTTATTGAATTTCGAATTTTTCATAACTTCCAAGTGCTTACTTCGGATATGAGTAAAATTAAATTACACAAACAAAAATATTAAATTATAGTTGTAGAAAGAATGAAAACAAAAAATATAGTACAAAATAAATAAATGAAATAAACCAAGAACCCGGCACATGGAAATTTTAGTCGATTGTATGACCATGCAAGTTATGTTTTTTCAAGGAATGCCAATGAGTGTTGATATAAAAGGCGTGGATGACCTGTGATAATTATGTGGTAAAAAAACAAATGGGAAACCTCATGTTCAGAAGATTCAGTAGCCAATTTTGAAGTATCCAGGTCCATGGAAGTAGACTGAGAACTGATTTCTGGCTTCTGATTTTTTTTGTTATTTTTTGGACGACGACCTTTCAACAAACACAAAAATTAAAAACCACTGATTTAGATAAAACATTAAGTTGTATTCGTAATTTCAACTTACCAGAAGCTGTTCTATATTTAAGAAAACCATCTTTGGTACCATTTAGATAATATTGTACAGCTTGTTTTAATTTGGCAGCACGAAGATCATTCAAGTCCCCAAATATTTCAATACAAGCAGCATCTACATCTGATGATGGTAAATCTTTTACAAATTGACCCACAGTTTTAATGAGAGTTTCAGGGGGAACTTGTTGCTGAAATATTAAATTAGTATTTGATTTCATGTTGGTTTCATAAAATTCGTTTGTAGTGTTGAATAATAAAATGCATCGTATACCTTTTTTTGAGCAATACCTAAGCGTTTATAAAAGTCAGTAAGACTCTGTTCCGATAAAATAACTCCTCCAAGAAGGGCAGCCAAAAGACATAACCTATCCTGAGGTACATCAAGTAACTTAGGCAAGTCATGTACCATATATTCTTTGGTTTCCAAGGAAGACTAAAAAAACAAGAAATTATATAAATTAAAAGGAATTATTATCAATGCAAGTAAATACTTCACAATATAATATGCCTGTATTTTATAAATACTAACTCTATAGGTAAGTTTTAACTGAGATGAACTGAAGTATCTTGGTGGTTGGAAAACTAAATATTCTCCAGAACAGCCAACAAGACCAGCATAGGTTTTCTCACGGCACAAGCCAACCACTTCTTGACAATGGTCATCCGAAGAAACCATCTGTTTAAAGTAAATTTCATGTTAATATTGACGAGTTTCTATTAAATCTGCCATTACATATGACACATTACGTACAATTGGAATGTTGAGATATCGCAAAGCTGTTCTAAGGCAAGAGTGTAATCCTGTTGGAGGAACCCACCATACTTTTGGTGGTGGAGTGCCTTTTGTGGCAATATGTCGCAGCACCTGTCCAGAAAAAACAAATACATTGATAACTATTATTTCTTATATAATAATGTACGATCTCTAGTTTTTTAAGTAGCAAGTGGTACCAAGAATAACCTGTTTATTTCACATATCATTTTAACTTTCGTGTTTGTCTGTGTGTGTGTGTGTCCAGTCGTGTTTTGAAAATATGACTAGAAGCAATTAACGAAAAGTAAATGAATTGTGTACTTTTTTTGGGAGAAGTAAATGACAACCATGACCTTTTTTTTGTTTATGGATAAAATAAAAAAAGTGCTGTGTATGTTAACAATTTCTTTCTAATAACTTACAGAGTTGATTCTCTGCCTGTATGTTGATTGAGTTTGTATCCAATGTTGAGGCAGTGCAGGTGGTGTAGGATAAGCTCCATTGAAGCAAACACATAGAGCAACTTGATGCTCAGCTAAGGCCTGTGCTAGTGTTGTGAGGAATTGAACACAACGGGCCCATTGTCCACCACATGCCCAATCTATATTAAAAAACATAGAATGCGTCATTCAGATTTTTTAATGAATCTATACTAATATATAAAGCTGAAGAGTTTGTTTGTTTGTTTGGTTGGTTGTTTGTTTGTTTGTTTGTTTGAACGCGGTAATCTCTAGAACTACTGGGCCGATTTAAAAAATTCTTTCAGTGTTAGATAGTTCATTTATCGAGGAAGGCTATAGGCTATGTATCATCACGCTAAGACCAATAGGAGCGGAGTCCACGCCGACGAAGTCGCGCGCAGAAGCTAGTATTAAATAAAAATCTTTCCATCAAAAATCATCATAACAAAATTTTCGATCTAGAGGGTACATCGTTCCATAGCTTAATTGGCTAGAGCACTGATACGGTCTGTCGGAGGTGCGGGTTCAAACCCCACTGGAGCGAATTTTTGATATGATCATAAAAATATTTCCTTTTGAAAATACAAACAGAGAACTAAAATAAATGTGAGTGAAACTGTGCCTAAAATAGTTTTATATACCACATTTAGTTTAAATTTACTAGCCTATTTAAAATTGTTTTTACATTAGACAGATCATTATTCGAGCGAGAAAAAAGGTCGTAAAACATCATTTTGGAATTAGATCTTTATTTTATTTATTTATACATACGAACAGTGCAGTTACCTACCAAAAGATGTCTACCAATCTGACAAACTTCAAAATTTAATGCAGGTGAAACCTTGAGTATCTCCTAGTAGTATAAACAATAAAATAAAAACACAAACTTACAATATTCTACTTTCATAAAATTAGACTACTGGACGATTAATTATTAAAAGAAATTATTCGAACAGATAATCTTAAATAGTTACCGGAAAAATACCCTCCATAGAGACGGTCTAAGCATCCTTCCGCGTCTAATACCAATCGAAATCCACCAGGATGAGTTCTAGCGATTCTAAACAAATCAACACCAACACCCTCGTTTTCTAGAAATATTTGTAGATCTTGAATGCCCATGGTCGTCGGCTAGTATATATCGTGTAAAAATTCGATCGAACACGTTCGTCTCGACTATCTAAGCGTTCTGTAAAGATACAGAAAATGGATCATAATTTAACATATAATTATAATGATAATAAGTTATTTATTTAATACCATTTTCATGTACAAATAATAACAGATCTGTATAAAAATACATGAATAAAATGTAGTGCATAACCGGCACGTTTTCAGGTTTACTTTTGGCTAAAATATAGTCATCCACATGTCCTAGGCAATATTATAACGATATTTACATGCAATGAGGAATAAATAAATAAAAGACACCACGTACAAACCTTATTTCAAAAAACCATGCCAACAGTGAATTACGGCAGCCGAAAGTTGGAGACGGAAGCCATTTGTAATTTTGTAATTTTCTAATTTTTGCTCACGGCCCTAGCTCACGGCTCAGTGTTCGTCTCCACAGATTATATATTACCTTTGATCTTGCCCAATCTTGCCTTTGATATATTACTTATTGATTTGTAATGTGCGTTTTCCAATTACAGAGCATAATGCGACTCAGTGGCGCACAATACTAAACCACTGAGCCACCACTGAGTTGGTATCCATTGCAAGCACGCACACGGAAGCCCTACTTTTGAGAGTGCTCGTTGTGTGAAGCGTTGCTGTAGCTTTGGAATTTTCAACGTTGAGCATTGAGCATTATACCGCATAATGCGCTTTAGTGCTGATATTGGAGAACGCACAATATTTGTAATATGTGCGTTTTCCAATTACAGAGCATAATGCGACTCAGATGGCGCACAATACTAATTTGTATCCCATAAAGCAGAGCTTGGTAACGTTACCATTATAAAATACCGGTAAATAGCCTTAATTTTTAAAGTGAATCTTTTATTACATCGTCTCCAACTTTTTCGTCTATGTTCGTTTATACAGTATGGCCCGTTTACAGTGGTCCAAAATTTTTTTTCAGCTTGAGAGCATCATGAGTGATCATTTAAAACAAACTTTAGTTAAGCGAAAACTTATGATTTAGAAATTATGATTTTTTTTTTTTTCAAATAATCTGAAGTTTCAATATTTTTAACGTTATTTAACGTTATTTTTAACGTTACTTATCCATACCGTTACAGTTAATTGCTACTGTTAACGTTATAGGTAACGAAATTATTACACTTGTACAATGTATGAAAGAGACAGAGTTTTTATTCAGTAAGATTTTAGCATTTTAATCTAATGCCACGCGCTGTTGCCGCTCTTACCGTACCTCGTACCTCTGCTCGTACCGTTAAGAGTTTTAACGGTAAAAAAGGTATTATCTGTTAAAATTAACGCTATTTACCGGTATTTTATAATGGTAATTGGTAACGGTAACAAGCCCTGGAATAACCCTATGTTAAGGTACTTTTTAGTAGGGCTTGGAATACCGCTAAAAATTCGGTACCGGTACTTTGTCTCGGCAGACGTATCGTTATTTATGGAGTACCGGTACTTTAAATACCGGTACTTTGGAGCCATTTTACCGTTAAATTTTTTACCGGTAAAAACTCGTTTAACGTTATTTTTACCGGTACCTATCCATACCGGTACCGTTAATTGCTACTGTTACCTTTACAGGTACCGGTAATTATTACGCTAATAGAATACTACCTACTTTTCTTTATTTTTGATCTAACAGCGTTATAATCTAATGTCACGCGCTGTAGCCGCTCTTATCAGCCCCCCCGCGCAGCTTCGAGTTGAACATTTTTTCTTTGCACGGAGCGGCAACGTCGTAGAGGTACCGATAAAAATATCGTTAATCGTGACGTCAGAGGTACCGGTACCAGTATCGTTAAAATTCTATTTACCGTTAAAAATTACCGTTAAAAATCGTTTCCGGTACCGAATTACCTTAAAACTTTTACTGGTAAAACAGGTATCGGATAAAATTAACGCTATTTACCGGTATTTTATAAAGGTAATTGGTACCGGTAACAAGCCCTGCTTTTTAGCAGTACTAGCAAAACCTTGGTAGTACAATTTTTTTTCACGAGATTTTTTCGAAAATCAATATTTTGCCGAAAAGTTTAAAAAACCTAAAGAAAAAGTAAAATAAAAAAATGCAGTCTAATCATATTTACACTACATGAGCCTATAGCGCTATAGGTAGGCTATTACGCTATACCTATAACAAATTTCATGCAATTCGGTCCAGTAGTTTTCATAACAGAGTGGTTTTGAGTCAAAAATATTGAAACTTCAGAGTATTTGAAAAAAAAATCATAATTTCTAAATTATAAGTTTTCGCTTAGCTAAAGTTTGTTTTATATACTTATTATACTTATATCTAATAATGCGTTTTTACTTGACTATTTTTTCGTCGACCTACCTTGTATTAAGCCGCATAACTTTTCACTGGGTTTATCGATTTTGATGATTCTTACTTTAATCGAAAGCTAATACTTGTCATGTAGTCTTGTTTAAATTTGATCGAAATCTTGACTACTTTTTGAGTACCTAATCTTTGATAACGCGTATTTACTTGACTATATTTTCGTCTTATTACGATGATTACTTCTCGATGTAATTGAAGTCGGTTTTTTTTTTCGTTTGCGAGCAAACAATTATTTTTAATATGCTATTAAAGTATTAAGATTACAATTTAGTAATTTTTAATAAAGTGCAACATTTTTCGCATGAAGTTTTGTAGAATTCATGGCATGTTTTGTAAATTCTATGATTCTGACGTTTGCTTTGCGACTTTGCGTCATTCGTTGTAGGATTGTGTAGGATGTGTTGATTGGGCGTTGTAAAAGTAAAAAATATTATTATGAATGTATGTTCAGTATTGCATAAATTTTGCGTATTATTGTTCGTAACTACAAATAAATTTAACTGTTACACTTCTTTTGGAAAAGTTTAAGATGCTATAAGAAATCACATTAATTAGCGAACATAAATTTCATAAATTGATTTCGTAGAGTTCTCAAAATATTAGTAATGCCGGAGCAAAGCAATGATTATCGTGTTGTTGTGTTTGGTGCTGGAGGTGTAGGAAAAAGCTCTTTAGTGCTACGATTTGTTAAAGGCACATTCAGAGAATCCTACATTCCCACCATTGAAGACACTTACAGACAAGTAAGACTAAATTTTTTATAATGTATTAATCAACAACTCTTATTTTCAATGTGTAATAATGTAAAAAATTAACATTAATATAGGATTAATTAGCTGTTGCAAATTTTTATTGACATTACTATATCTTAGGAACATGACTTCTATCGTTATAATACTGGCTGTTAGGGATGTGAAAAAATAATCGATTTTTATTTTAATCGATTATTTTTTTCTAAAAATCGATTTTTAATAATCGATTTTTGTATTAATATTAATCGATTTTTAATAAATCGATTATATAAATTACGCGTTTAAATCGATTTTTATAAACAGTGCCATCTATGCGATGGATGAAAAAAAAAGCGAAGAAAGTTTCAATTTTATATACAGCGCTATCTATGCGGCGGATGGAACAACTCAAAGTAAATTAATTTTTACTTAAAACGGTGCCAATTTGTTCTATGTACCTATAGATACGTGTAAAGTAGTTTCAGTACTTTTAGTGTAGTGAATAAGATAATATTATATAGTTGTTTGTAAACAATTAAACAATAAAAATGTCTTCTAACCGTAAAACACCTAAAAAAATTTTCATTGTTAAAACTGAAAGATTAACGAAAGATTTGTTTTATAATATTACACAGCCACAGCGTAGTCGT
This sequence comes from Melitaea athalia, assembly GCA_905220545.2. Taxonomy (NCBI): domain Eukaryota; kingdom Metazoa; phylum Arthropoda; class Insecta; order Lepidoptera; family Nymphalidae; genus Melitaea; species Melitaea athalia. The sequence continues at coordinate 13,248,940 of HG992180.1, read as the reverse complement.
TTAGTTTTTGAATTGAAACTTCTTTAGGCGCATAAGGGGTAAAATTTGAGCTACCAGTAACGCGGCAGCGTCATGACGTTCAGTACTTGAATGGGTGACCACCTGTTTTTTTTTCAACTAGTTTCTTTTTTTTTTGTATTTTAAGTTCGTTGACTCTTTAATTAGTTTTTAACTGTTTTCTTTTTAATTATTTTTTTAAATTAGTTTGCCAAAGAAGTTTCACTTCTGCCATGTGTACTTTGTACGCATGCAATTTTTTATATTTTTATTTGATTTTTATTTTAGTTTTCGAGACAATAAGGTTGTCATTTTGTTGGGATGCTCATCGTTTTATTTTTTTTTACAGTAAAACGTTTAATGGTACTGAAAATTTGTATTAATAATGATATTTGGTTACCTTATTCCTTACCTTGAAAGTTTAAAGGAACTTTCACTCTGATTTTTAGTTTTGAATTGGTTATTTTTTTAATAATACTTTTTATTTGATTTTTAATCTGATATGAATTTTATTGGAATATGAAAAGCACGTAGATTTTTGAATAATAGAAAAAAATCGATTTTTCCGCAAAAATCGATTATTATTTTTACTAAAAATCGATTTTTGAGAAATCGATTAGTATGTTATCAAGAAAAATCGATTATTATTTAATCGATTTTTTTACATGAATGTCACATCCCTACTGGCTGTGTGCCAAGAAAACGATGTTAATCCTTTTTTCCTTTCAAGTTTTTTGACCATAATCTAATAATGCTCGAATCATTCTATAATAATCAATACAAAAATTGATTTTATGTTTCTAAGAATAATAATAAATAAATAATAATAAATATATACACAATACACACACGGTCGTCTGTTCCTAAAGTAAGCAACTTAGTGCTTGTAATAGAGGTAACAGGCGACTGGTCTAGCTACATATATTTTTTTTCGATAAACATACTTATAAATAATACATATATAAATATATAAATAAATATGTATATAACACCCAGACTCGAGGTGGGAATCGAACCCACAACCCCCGGAACAGAAAGCAGGGTCACTACAAACTGAGCCAACGGGCTAGTCAAAAAGAATAAATTGTTAATAATAATTTGATTATAAAAACACTTGGTTTGATAAAAATACTTAGTCCTATCAGGATAAAATAAATATTATGAATGCCTTCATTAATATGATTTATTTTCAGGTAATAAGCAGCAACAAAACAATATGTACTCTCCAAATAACTGACACAACGGGATCTCATCAGTTCCCTGCAATGCAAAGATTATCTATAAGTAAGGTAAGAATAATGACCACAATAATGCTATAATAAAGTTGTTATTTATGTTCTTTATATTTGGATGGTTCAATTCATAAGTAGTTTATTTTTAATAAAATAATATATTGAAATAGAAAAATTAAAAGCAAATCATGATAATTTTGTAATTGTTCATATTATTTTTTTCGTTAAATGTAATATAACATTGGAATAAATTTCTTAAAATTTCAGGGACATGCATTCATTCTTGTGTATTCAGTCAGTAGTCGACAATCATTGGAAGAATTAAAGCCCATATGGCAGACAATAAAAGAAATTAAAGGAACAGAATTACCAAACATTCCTGTGATGCTCGCTGGAAATAAATGTGATGAGAGTCCAGAGATTCGAGAGGTTTCTGCAGCTGAAGGACAAGCACAAGCCCAAACGTGGGGAGTTTCATTTATGGAAACTTCTGCTAAAACTAATCACAATGTCACTCAACTTTTCCAGGTAAATTAAATGTATTAATTAATATTAGAGTTACTTTTATATGATATGTATTTATACGTTTAACATTTATAATGGTTTGAAAGTAAAGCACTAGCAGTAACATGGAATAATTATGTTGATTTTGCTTAACTACATCTTATGGCTGATTTACATGGAGTCAGTGACTGCCGGCAGTTTCCTATGGAGTCAGTGCTGACCTGTCACTGCCATTGGTTTTCAAGACAGTACAGCACTGTCGCGTCAGTACTGACTTCTAAATTCCCGCTCCATATTTTTCGGCGTCAGTCCGCTACCCCCACCACCCACGCTAGCGCAACTGTCACCGTGTAAATGCCGAAGTCAGTCGCTGCCGCGTCATTGTAGGGTGACCACGCTGCATCATAACAAAATTTTATATAAAATAAAAATTAATATTTTTTTAAAATTATATAAAATAAAAATTAATATTTTTTTTAAAAAGTAAATAGTCAAATAAAAATTTAAAAAATGTTCCATATCTGAAATGACCCAAATATAAAATTATTTATATCATTTTAAAAAGATAGAAAAGTTTTAGTATCATGGCACAATCCATCAAACTATTTACCATTGTTTTATTTTTCCGTAGATCTTACTCGGTATATTCAAATGATTTTTTTTACAGTATGCATAAAACTTGTTATACTATTGAAAACAGTCAATTTGGTGTGTAAATCAAATTAAAAAAAATAACTACATTGCCATATTAAAAAAAATAACTAAAAGATGGAAAATAATAAGTTGTAATAGCTATGCATTCTAATTCAACAAAACCAAAATCTTTTAATTAAAATTATTTTATATCTACAAATAAAAATAACCAAAAAAAAAAAAGTTTTATTCTACATCTCATAATACTTTTTGTGCATAAATATTAATTTTATACCTTTATTATTAACTGATTTTTTGCTGTTTTCGAGAATTCATTTATCCGCACTGACTTTACAGACGTGTGTACACCATAAGACTACTGACGTTACTACTGCCATCGTGTAAATTGTACGAGTCAGTTTTCGGCGCCAGCACTCGTGTGCACTGCCGGCAGTCACTGACTCCGTGTAAATCAGCCATTACAATATAATATGATCATATTGTTAGTACAATAGTTAACCATAAGAACTAGCAGGGTTAAATAATTTTGATTTAAATTATAACTTAAATTGTAATTTAAATCAATTAATTTTTTTTGTATAAAAATCAGTGATTTGATCAAATGTGTTTAATTTTATTTTCTTTCATAGAAATCAATATAAAATGAGACATTTATATTTTTTAAGGACTAGGGTCTTCGTCGGTTTCTTAATTTACTATGAACAATTCCAAAGGTAGAAAACGCTCTTTGTACAGCAACTGAAGAAGTTATCGTCCCAAACAATTGCTTAACCATTGAAAAATCTTTGAGTGCTCTTCACTAGTATGCTTTTCTGTGACATCCACCACTGTAGTGATATACATTTTTGTCCACTTCTGTGAACATCACGCTTTTGAATATGCAAAAATATATTTTTCGATTTTTTCAAAAAATCGTGATCTTTTTCCAACCTAGACAACTAGTTTTATTTATTTTTAAAATAAATCATTTTAATCGAGGGTCAAGAATGTAGTTTGATCTGTTTATTTTATAATTATCATTTCTATTTCAGGAGCTTCTAAATATGGAGAAGAACAGAAATGTATCCTTACAAGTTGATGGGAAAGGTAAAAAGAAAAAGGAAAAGGTGGTTAAAGATGGAGGTGAAGCATCTGCTAGTGGGAGAGAGAAATGCCTTGTCATGTAATGGACACCGTTTTTTTTTATCTAGTTGATTTTTATCATCAGGTAATAAGCAACATTGCATAGTGTGACAATATTAAAACAATGTAAAAAAAATAGCTTAGAGTGAACTGTAAAAGTTTTATGTAATTACAAAGGTTATTTTATTGACTTTCACTGTACTTAAAAACACTGTTTAAAAAATGAATAGTCTTTTTCCAATGGTGAATTTAGCAATATTGATATATTATGATTTTCTTAGTTTTGCATACAAATGTAAACGTATGTTAACGTATTACTAGTTCCTTTAAGTTTACAATTTAATTGTTTTTATTTGATAATATTAATTGTTTGCACGTAATGTTGTTTATTACTGGACATACCTGAATAAAAACATGCTGAATTATTCTAGTCATAATATTCAATATGTAAATGGATTAAACATATTTATTACTGCATTTAATTAAGTATGATTATTATTATTATGCCTATTATATAATTGGTTCTACTGTGACAGATCTAAAAGTTGACATATTCTAAATGAATATTTTGCTAATAATAAGAATTAATTTATTTACACTAGTTGCATATTATATTACTATTGACTGAAGTGACACTAAAGAAGTGATAAACAATTCTGCATGATAGTGTGAAACATACAACGAAATCAAGTCTCTAGGACTTTCTGTTATATAATTGTGTGCTGATATATATACAGTCTTGTTGCATTTTATATAAAAGTATGTTTTGAAAATTTAGTACCTGAAACAATGACATTAGTTTTTTGCTCTAGTATTTTTATGGAGTGGTAATTTTGTGTTACATAAATAATTTCTTACAGTAATAATGTTTTGTACACAAAAATAATGAAACTCCAATTTTCGTTTCTTTAGTTTATTAATATTTATTCTTAATTTTTTTAGTATATGTAGCTACACATTCAGTGGTGTTTTTGATCTCAAATTTGTGTATATTTTTTAGTTACTGGTCTTGTGACATTGTTATTGTTAGATATATTGTAAGGAATTCCAATCACTTGCTTGCAGCCAATGAACATTTTCAGCTTAGATGTCATTGCGAGATTTTCATCTTATGTGCCAAAGAATATTTTTTTTTTAAGATTAATTAAAAAATAGAAAGTGTATTTTGCAGAAAGAAACATTTGTTAAGACATAACAGTAAAATCTGAATGGACTCAGTCGTCATCTGGACAAGATGGTGTAGCCAGTAGTGGATCAAATGAGTGAATTGATGCCAGACAGTCTTGGATACGAATCGGGCTTAGCAACTCTTGAGTTTTTAAGTATGTTCTTAAAATCATCTTGCGCTCTGAATATATTCGATAGTGGTGTATATCTTATAGTAATTATTTATAGACTTTTACATCATAGTAATCTTTGTCTATACTTAAGGTATGTGATAGTGTATAATAAATCGTAAATTTGATAAAAGTATTGTAATGAATAGAAAATTGTGGTGAACAACCTATGAAGCTTGTAAAAACCTACTTATTTTTCATTTTAGAATTATTTATAATCGAATTATCTAATCATTTCACATTAAAAAGGTGTTTTATGATGTAAAATGTATAAAACACGCCTAAAGTATATTTTAGAAGACTATTGGTCCAAGAAACGCGACAATAAGTAATAAAATATTCAATAGCCTGCAATTATTTTGCACATTGTAAAATTAGTATAAATCTCGCAATGACATTTTTTAGTTTTTTTTTAAAGTAATGCATACAATGGTAATATGTTTATTGTAAAAGTAGCTGTCGCTAAAGTCGCTAGTTTTAAATGCACTTCATTTAATATCGTTCACTTACATATCCAATTAGATTTGTCCATAGTTTAACATTTTATCTAGTCGATTATTCTTATCACGTACGCAATTTATAGTGAGTTTATCTTTAGGAAAGTGTAATGTTATTATAGGAGAGTTAAAGTATAGAATTGTTTAGATGATGCGTTTATGAAGTTAAATCGTGAACAAGCGAAACTGTACTTAGCTGTTCCCACGATATCATTATAATTTAAGTACCTATTTGTCTATTTATAATTTTATTTATTTAATTTATTCATAAAATGTGCTTCGCTCTTCAACTTCAAATTTAGATTTTAAATAAAAATGATTGTTAAATTGTTAAAACTGGACCAAAGTTGTTTAATGTTGGTTGATGTATTTTTACCGTAATTTACGTTGAGTGTAACGTTAATATATTGTAGTCAATATTTATGACATTTTGTAAGTAAGATGTACGTGCGTATAATTTGAAAAAAAAAGCACACGAGGGTAATACCTGTTTATGCTACTATTAGCTATGTTCATCTCGACATGATAAACTATATTAAAAATTTAGAAAACCTTACTTTTCAAAATGCTGGATTGATTTTTTTGAACAGAAGGATAATTCGCTTTCACAAACTGAAATCATCAGTCCATCTGTTCGAGAGCTACGTTGTCATAGACAGACACACAAAGACATTGGCGTCTATAACACCCCTCATTTTGCATCGAGGGCTAAAAACACTGCGATCAGTGATGGTTAGAACAAGATTGAAATAGTGACATAATGCCCCAGTATAATTCGCGTCATGTAAAAAGAACGCTGAAAGAAACTGGAGGGGACTGGACTGGGCATGTTTGCGCATGGGTCGCATCGCGCACGAAAGTACTAGGACTATTGTTTTATTTTCGAATTAGCATTTCGCTCGCGGCTTCGTATAATGGTTATTGGTAGGTACATTAAAATATAGATAGAATATCATTAAATAAAATTAAAAACATGTTTGATTCAGTGTAGAATGTTTAATCTAATTACAAAAAAATAAAGTAATGTTGTGAAACTCCTTCCATTAAGTCGTCGTGGGTCGTTCATACATTATTTAAAATTCTTAACTGCATTATTATCAGCCTCTCTCATAAAACAATATACGTTATAATTTTATAAATAACTAGCTGACCCCGCAAACGTTGTTTTGACATAATTATATGATATTACCCCCGCCCCCCCTCTTGTGGGTGGAATTTTGTAAAATCCGTTCTTAGCTGACTATTCCTACCAAATTTCAAGTATCTACGCCTTATGGTTCCAGAGATATCGTGATGAGTCAATGGGTGAAAATCTCTTTTATATATAGATTTTTCTCATTTCTCTAAGTAAACCATTTCGTAATTTAAAACTTTTGTGTGCGATAGTATCGATAGTCGACGTCGAGCTGTCGAACCAATAGCACACCATGAGCACACCGGCAAGCATGCGGCGAGTGATGCACCCCGCCCCGCCCCTGCCTCACACCAGATAGACCGATAAATCGCGTACTGCGCAGCTTGAAGGCCAGCGTTCTTTTTACATGATACAACTATATATTTCGTCAGTTCGTCAGTGCTTTAAAAAGTTTTAATTGCTTCTTTAATTTGTTCTATCGGGTAAAGAAACGGGTACAACGCTGGTTACTTTCGTTAAAGCATATCAAGATTATATGCTATCATAATTTATGTTTGCTACTAATCTGTGCCAGTAAATAAAAGCTTATGTTGTCATGTAATGTAATTTCCCAATTAGACGTTTTTTTTGTGCAACTACAACATGGAAATTTAGAAATGTAAAATAATTTTATTTACATTGTTGATTTGAAGTTAGCTTCGTTTAATATAACTAACAACTGTGCGTATGGTTTTGATACAGTGCTGTACAGTTTATAGTAAATGCGATCAATTGGGAAAGTGATGCCTCCGATTTTTTGATTATATTAACTAATTATAACACAGACATTATTTTACTTGTTGAGTGTTTCCTTTTGTTCAAGTTATACGCATGTGTATTATCTGTTTAATTCGAATTCTCTCTTAAGCTCAATCATGGAAGTAATCATTACTTTGATACAAATATAACATTTAGACAGTGCATCTATTTATTGCTTATCGACACTAATTTTTAGTTAAAATAAATTATAATGGAATATATCGAGGAACAATAACTAACTTACACAATAATCATAATTAATATTAAATTTTGGTATAGATTTACATGTTTGAGCTACTTCCTTTCTTCAAGTAGGTATCTTGTAAGCATTTCAATACTACTTTACAGCTAACGAATATTTTTTTTTTATTAATTTAATAATACTTTAAATAATATATCTATTGTCGTTATCTCCATTCTTTTAAAAGTAATCTTGAAATTAAAAATTATATAATCATTAGCTATGAGTTCACGCAGTGTAATAGTTGCCTTCTTATCCTAATATAATTTTACTACAAAAACAGATTTAATCATATTGAATAAGTATACCTTATCTTATATAAACCATAAGGCTTAGCTGTTCAACAAACGAAAGGGTTAAACTGTGGTAAGAAAAAAATATTGTAGGTACAAGTTAAAGGCTAGAAAAAATTTAGGAGCTTTAAAATAAAAACTTCTTCTATACTATTACAAATATTACTTCAAATTCTTTCGAACATAGTAGAAAATAAAACTTTAAACTACTTGTACACTGCTAGGCAGCTATCACATTGGTGTTTTTCAATCCTGAGGAATGAGCTCGTTAGAGGAACGCTAATATGATGTGCCTACCTACTGGTATCTAAATATCTATGGCAATAATATTAAAGTAGAAACATAGTAATTAATAAATTAAACTACTCATAAATCAATCGAATATATTTAAATCTTAAACAATCACTCAATTGAACTTTTTAATTTTTCCATTTTATTGCTGCAGTTCTCTTATTATTAAACATCCGTAATTTAATGAATTTTCATAATGTAACGTTTCATACACGAAAGTTGAATCCAGAATTGCGTCGAAAAATTAAAAATAATAATTGCGTGATAAGTTAATAACCCTAAATTACTTCAAAACCTGGTACTGACTCGGTTTTTTTCAATATGTATAAGATTTCTTTTGTTATAATTTTACAATATATTAACTTTCGTGTGTTAAACTGTACAATTAAAAGCAACTATGGAGGTTGAAACAGGTCTGAATGAAATTGTAACAAGTAACAGGCGTGTCGGCAAAGTGCCAAACTGTAGATGTCTTTAACCTCAGTAAATTGAAATAATCAGTGCTTTAATTTAAGAAAAAAAGAAAAAAAACTATAGTAATTTATCTTTTTAAGGCTATGAAATCCTATGTCGAAATTTTTAATTTAAGTATCTAATCTTTAAATCAGTGTTCACTTCAATATAAAATGGTTGATTAGTCCATATAGATTCTATAGTTGTAGGCTAGTTGAGTATAGTTGCGCCTCACGAACATTGCTGTTAAAGCTTATCGTTAGCTGGATTTGTACAAGAGGTCCTTGGAAACCTAACAAAAGCATTCTGTAGGGAATGATAGTTGATTATATTCATAAGGTTTTGTTATGTTTTATATGGTTGCGAATGTTTATTGACCAATAATGACATTTAAAGTGTAAAAATAATGTAATTGAGATTAGAATTTGCTTCTTACTTAGATACTATGCTATCATTTTTATCAAATAATGCTTCTTATATCTGAATTTAAACGTTTTTAGTGCATAATTAATTTTTTATAACATTTCGCACTAAGCATCTTTAAAATGAAATAAAAAAGTAATATTTAAAATGTTTATTTATTTACAAATAATATAAAAAAAGTTCAACAATTATTAAAACAATTGATACAATCCTTAAATATCTTGATTAGTCTTTCAATTAAATTTACATTTAAAATTAAATAATGCTTATTATTATTAATATCCCAGATTATTACAATAATAAAATTATTATTTACATTAGCTTTTGTTTTTCTTTTACACTAACATGATTTCATTTGTTTTAGTAATAGTAATAAAGTTATAGGCTTTTATGTATGTTAAATTTCGACATAGTAGGCAGTTTGAAAATGACATTTAAGATGTTATGGCATAGAAATAAAAGAAAAAATCGGCCAAGTGCGAGTCGGACTCGCGCACGAAGGGTTCCGTACCATTGACTAAACTAAATATAAGTAAATTTTCTGTAAAACATTTTTGAAAAATTATTAGTCTATCGACGAAGTTTTCAAAATTTCTAATAGATGGCGTTGGAGAGTAATAAATAATTAAATAATTATTGGCCCCCTTAAATATTTATTTTATTTTGTTTTTAGTATTTGTTGTTATAGCGGCAACAGAAATACATAATTTGTGAAAATTTCACCTGTCTAGCTATCGCCGTTCTTGAGATACAGCCTGGTGACAGACAGACGGACGGACAGCGAAGTCTTAGTAATAGGGTCCCGTTTTTACCCTTTGGGTACGGAACCCTAAAAACGAATAAATACACTTTGCTATAGCATCAATGGGCATCTCCACTTCCATTATGTTTGTGCCTTAGTAGATCATTTTTGTTGCTGAAAGTTTCTGTTAGATTATCCCTACCATATTCATAATTAGGCAATCTACCGGTGCTTGCCGATCTTGAAATTCTTGGCCTATACGTCAAAGATGACCTTTTTGAGTTTTGAAGTGCCAATTTTTGTGGTATTTGTAATGAGGTAACAGTATTCAAAGCACGAGAATATACTTCTAGAAATTTAGACAAATTTTCTCCACTAATTCTATCTCCACTATCAACTCTCTGTGCACTAGTCTCAGCATTCGTATTTGGTCTGCTTCTAAAACGTTGTTGTAGCCCAACACTCATAATTCCAAACAAACTTAACTTAAATGGAATGTTAAGAATATAATTAACAAATATCATAATAAGGAAAAATATCAACATCACTGTTAAGATTACTACTAGAATTCCATACATTATTTTATTCAGAGGAAACCAGAGTCCATCTGAAATATAAAAAAAAATATTAATTAAAAATATAATACTTATATATATATTGTTTATAAAAAAAAAAAACATCGACTGGCCCATTAATAGCGCAATTAGTAGCGAATCTGCCTTTCGCTCTAGTACTGCAGGTTCAATAATAAATAGTTAAAAATCAATTTACTCCTCGACTAACTATTTTTTTTTTTATGTTACTAGGTTGGCAAACAAGCGTACGGCTCACCTGATGGTAAGACCGTAGCCTATAGACGCCTGCAACACCAGAAGCATCGCAAGCGCGTTGCCGACCCTATCCCCAATCCCCCCAGGAGCTCTGGTCACCTTACTCACTAACAGGAACACAATACTGCTTGATAACAGTATTATTTAGCTGTGGTCTTCTGTAAGGTCGAGGTACTACCCCAGTCGGGCTGCTCCATATTTTGAGCAGGAAATTTCCTGCTGTGCCCTACCTCAAGTGAAACTATGCTAATAGGCCAGTGCTTTTAACCTTTAAAAATGGTAAAAACCAAAGAAAATTATAGTAGGATGAAACATATTGGAAAAGAAAGAGAATACAACGAAAATAAAAGGAAAAATAAAAATAATGGGCATGACGACAGTATCAAAAAATCGTCAATGATAATGATTTCAGGGGAACACTCATATTAAAAAATTCAAAATACTGGTTTACTTTTATGTAAAACTAGCTGCTGCCCGCGACGTCGTCTGCGTGCGTTCACTGCTCGTTCCCCGTAGGTGATAGCGTGATAATATGTAGCCTATGTTCTGACCCGACTTCTTAATAATATTCGTGCCAAATTTGAAGTAAATCCATGTAGTACTTTTTGAGTTTATCCCGGACATACATTGTCTTTCCTATCATTTTATTATATGTATAGATAATAAGATTATTGTGATTTTCAATAAAATAAAACATTAAAATACTGCAATCGGCCATTTTGATTGAAACACAAATTACAGCGCATGACGTCACGCTATAACATCAATATAATACGTCAGGCGCGTTCAGCTACAACTCACTCTAGTTGACAAGTTGAAAAAGGTCGAAAATAGAGATACTGCTCTTAAAATTATGTGTAATAGCTTATTGGATTCGGAATCGCCTAGAAAAATGTTCTATAAGTGTGTTTTGCACATCAAAAATTGCAAAAGTTATAAACAATGGGCATGACGACAGTATCAAAAAATCGTCAATTTAATGATTTCAGGGGAACACTGATATTAAAAAAATTCAAAATACTGGTTTAGTTTTATGTAAAATAATAAGATTATTGTGATTTTCAATAAAATAAAACATTAAAATACTGCAATCGGCCATTTTGATTGAAACACAAATTTCATCGCATGACGTCACGCTATAAACCAATATAATACGTCAGGCGCGTTCACCTACAACTCACTCTAGTCGACAAGTTGAAAAAGGTCGAAAATAGAGATACTGCTCTTAAAATTATGTGTAATAGCTCATTAGATTCGGAATCGCCTAGAAAAATGTTCTAAATGTGTGTTTTGCACATCAAAGATTGCAAAACTTATAAACAAGAAAAGGAAAAAATGGCCTTCCGTTTTTTGCCAATATTTCATAAACTATTAATATATAAGAAATTTCAAAAAATTATTCTGAAAGAGGAAATTTCCAATAAAAAAACTTGCAGCTCCTGGAACTCTATCTCCATTATTTATAATTTTAATTTCATGCTGGTCTTAGGTTGAACGCGTCCAAAGTGTGTCATACCATGACGTCAGAGCCGACGCCATGACATCTGCTGCCGTTTTGACGTGCACATTGAAAACATATTAGATAAATAGTTTTAATCTTCCTTAAACTTAAGTTTATTACCGAAATATAGGTATTTTCGTAAATAGTAAATGTGTACCCACATTACAGAACAAGTTTTCAAAATCTTTCGTCATGCCCATTGTAGGTAAAAAAAATACAACTTTGCCATTGAACTTTTTTCCATAGGACTTGTAGTTTACCTTTGGGCGTGGGATTATACACGTCCATTAACCCGGCCCTTGGGAGAGCAGAGTCACCTTCTCTACTCTTTACTTGGGTAAGTCCTGTCTGGCGCGTCCACGTCGCGGGGGTGGGCATCTTACACTTCAGTAGGCCGGAGTGTGTAGATGGCGGAGTTCAGCAGGGACCCAGCACTGCGGGGTATAACGCAGAGCCCGTGCCCAGGGTTACGGGTGAAGACCTTAACGGTGGTAAATGCGGAGACAACAGTTGTCGGTACGGACTAACCAGCGGAGGAGGCAAGCCACAGGGGCGTTGTACCTGGATCCTGATGGAGGGCAGCGGTAACCATCAGTACCGAAGTGAAGCGAATGAACCATATGTTCTGAACCGATTCACTCTTGGATTACCATAACCACTGAGGTTATAGTACCGCGATGTAGAAAGTAACGGGAACCTACTACATTATTTATCCCATGAGAGCTGCAATGATGAGTGTGCGTAAAGACAGTGTAAGACCGCCTGGCAACCCGCGTAGCGACCGGCGCCCTGAGTTTTCCGGGGCTGAGGGTGTGAAATGGGATACCGGCCATCATGATGCGAGCAACCAGGCATCTTATGGAAAAAATACTACTGGAAGAAGAAAAATAAATGTCAACTTAAGAAACAATCTTCGCATAGGTACATGGAACGTTCGAGGGCTTCTTGGAGATGGGAAGCTTCACATTCTGGAACAAGAACTTGAGCGATGCAAACTCACCATCGCAGGAATTAGCGAGACACATTGGAAGGATAGCGGCCACTTTGACTCAGAGAAACACACTATCTATTTCTCCGGCAACGACAAGAGTAGCTTTTCGGGTGTGGCTATTGCGATCCCTAAATTGTGGAAAAACTCGGTGCTTGGCTACCACCCTGTTAATGATAGAATTATCTCCATCAAACTCAGCGCATCACCAACCCCACTCAACATTATTCAAGTCTATGCTCCTATAAGTTCTGCCAGGGATGAAGAAGTAGAAGACTTCTATTGTCAACTTGAGTCTTCTATAGCTAAGATTCCTAAAAGAGAGCTATTACTCATCATTGGGGACTTTAACGCCAAGGTAGGAAACACCACAATGGACACAGGCATACGACATATTGTTGGGAACTATGGCCATGGTGTTCGTAACCCAAGAGGAGAGCGACTCATAGAGTTCGCTGCCGACAACAACATGGCCATAACAAATACGATGTTCAAACACCATCCTAGACGCCTATATACCTGGACCTCCCCTGACGGCAAGCACCGCAATCAGATAGATTTTATATTGGTGAGAACAAGATGGAGAAGCTCAGTAACCAATGCGCATACCTTGCCCGGTTCTGATTGTCATTCCGACCATCAACTGCTCATCGGAAACTTACGACTGAAATTGCAGAGAGCAAAGCAAATTAAAATGACTAGAAGAATGGAGGTGAAAGATCCAAAGTCACTGTCCGCCTCGATACAGAGCAGGCATACCACATGGAGAGCAGGTATCGAAAACAACGACTCTAACTTCTTATGGACCTCGGCAAAGACATATATTGTAGAGGCGATTGCGGAGTCACAGCCGAAAACCGTCATACCAAAACGACAGCATTGGATGACGGAAGATACCTGGCATATGATTGAAGAGCGCCGAAAACTTAAAGCCAGTGGTGCCAGCATTACGAACTTAAATGCCGCTTAAACTGCCGAACTTAATGACCGCAATAATCATCTGGGTAAGATATGTGATGAACTGGAAAAGCACTCTGACAAATATCAAACCAAAGATCTGCATGATAAGGTACGATACATAACACGCCAATTCAAACCTAAGACGTGGGCTATTGAGGACTCCGCTGGGGCAACGGTTACGGAGATAAAGGATATCGTGAATGTTTGGAAGGAATATTGCCAGTCACTTTTTTCCAGCAATTTGGCAGCAAACTTCACATATTCTCCCTACGATATACGTGACCGTGAACCCGACATCACGCGGGATGAAGTACGAGCAGCAATTAAACACCTCAAATGCAATAAAGCCACAGGTTGTGATGAAATCCCAATCGAAGTCCTCAAAGCGATGGGAGAAACTGGAGTAGATGTCTTATATACCATCTGCAGTAAAATATGGGAGACCGGAATATGGCCCGACGACTGGTCGAAATCCATTTTTATTCCACTGCACAAAAAAGGGTCCACCAAGAAATGCAACAACTACCGACTCATATCCTTGATATCGCATGCAAGTAAGGTGATGCTCCACATAATTAATGCAAGACTGTTGGCCTACCTCTCAAGTCAAATCGCACCCGAGCAAGCCGGATTTGTTAAAGGAAGAGGCACTCGCGAACAAATTCTTATATTGCGTCAGATTATTGAGAAGGCCAGAGAATTCAATGCAACTCTTTACATATGCTTTGTAGACTTTCGCAAAGCATTTGACACGGTCATGTGGACACACCTTTGGACAATACTTGCAGAAATGGGTGTACCACAACATCTAATAACTATATTGAGGAGGCTTTATGAAGACGGTACTGCAGCGGTACGAGTGGACGATACCCTTTCAGACAATTTTAAGACTGAGGCCGGTGTACGACAAGGATGCATCTTATCGCCATTACTCTTTAACACCTACACAGAGTACATTATGCGCATTGTTCTGGAGGATTGGGACAAAGGAATATCAGTTGGGGGACGCGTGATAAATAACCTCAGATACGCTGACGACACTACCCTTCTCGCACAGACTAGAGAAGACATTGAAAATTTTCTAACCCGTCTAGAAAGTACCAGCCTCCAATTCGGACTTGCTATTAACCGAGACAAGACGAAGATGATGATAGTGGACCGGGCTGAGCAAAGTGAAACAAACGTACCCAAGATAGCTAACTGCGAAGTGGTACAGAACTATATTTACCTCGGCTCTGCTGTATCAAGTACTGGAGGATGTGGCGACGAGATCAGACGACGGTGCGCCATCACCAGGTCTGCTGTGGAACGGCTGGGAAAGATTTGGGGAGACAGGAGGATTACCAAGAGGACTAAGGTCAGATTGATGAAATGCCTCGTGTTTCCAATCTTTCTTTATGGAGCCGAAACTTGGTCTCTGAGACAGCAGGATCGCCGAAAAATCGACGCATTAGAGATGTGGTGCTGGAGACGCCTCCTAAAGATCCCGTGGACGGCGTTTCGCACCAACGTATCCATCCTCAGAGAACTTCGTATTAAAGACAGACTATCAGCGACTGTACAACTACGAATACTGAAGTTCTTTGGCCACATCTCTAGGAATGAGAACTTGATGGAGAGACTGGTGGTTCAGGGCCGGGTGGAAGGCAGGAGAGCACGCGGTCGATCGCCAACCCGCTGGATAGATGTCATCACAAAGGCTACTGGGTCCACCATGGTTCAGTGTACTCGCGACGCCTCCAACAGAGAAGAATGGAAGCACATCGCCAGGAGAGCTACCCTCGGAAATGATATCGACCCACCAAACACCCCACCATGTGCCTCGTCAGTGCAACCACGACCACTCTGACAAGAGTGTACGACTAAGAAGTGTAGTTTAGCCAGAAATCGAGATAAACCGTTTTTTACCCTTAACCCCCCCCCCCTCCCCCTTCCTACCACTTCCCGACCTCAGATCGACCGTAATTTATTTTTCCTTTTATTTTCGTTGTATTCTCTTTCTTTTCTAATGTGTTTCATCCTAATATAATTTTCTTTGTTTTCAAAAGCTAAAAGCACCGGTCTATAATGATATATGTATTGCTGAATTCAGATTTGGGAGTAAGGGCGCCTTCAAATTTGCCGCGCGACGGCAGCGCGGCTGCAGCGCTGCTGCCGCGCGACTTTGTAAATCTATGTAAATAACAACGCGCGGTTGCAGCGCGACAGCAGCGCGGCGGCCATCACGGCAACCGCGCGTTGTTATTTACATACATTTACAACGTCGCGCGGCAGCAGCGCTGCAGCCGCGCTGCCGCCGCGCGGCAAATTTGAAGGCGCCCTTATTCTTGTTTTAAAAAATTCCATAGCCTAATGAATATTATAATGATCTTACCAGTAATTCCATGAATTATTATTTTAATAGTTTCACTAATAGTTATCATTGGTTCTGATACCAATGTAGAGAAAATGCGGATTCCAATTTTAAGAGGATTCATATGTTTCAAGAACACTAGAGGATCAGGTGGTGGCACTTCACACTCTGATGTCCAGATGTACCACTTGCATGTGTTGACAGCTGATAAAAATCTATCTAGTTCTAACTTTTCAGCCTCCTGTAATAAAATAAATAAATACAATATCTACACAAAAATACCATTAAGTTACTTTATCCTTTTATTTAAAGGTCACTTTTACTTTTTAGTTAAACTAAGAAAATTATTTATATCTATTTTAATTTTAATCATATTAGTCAATAACCATGATATTGAGTTAAGAGTATATTTAAAAAAAAATACAAGATTTCTACTATTATTAAAATGTCTATAATGTGAAAAAAAGTTTCACTTTTACCGTGGTTTCATAAAAACACACAGGCTTTTTTTATAGTAAATATTACGTAATAAAAATAAACAATAATTCACGATTAGCATCCCAGATGTAGTAGATGTAGCATCCCACTGCTGGGCATAGACCTCTCTCTCCATGTAGGAGAAGGATTGATCCTTAAGCTTAATCCACCATGCTGCTCCACTGCGGGTTGGCGGATATGGTCCCTACTGTGAATAACAAATTATTGCTATCAGGTGTCTTTGATAAAATAACCAGGACCAACAACCTAACATGCTCTCTGAGGCACGATAGGGTGACCCACAAGGAAAAACATCCAAGCTGGAAATAAATATTTGTACAAATACAAATATCCATCCTGAATGGGAATCGAAACTAGAAACCGTCAGTGTTTTAGGCAACTATATACACCACTACACCAGAGCGGTCGTTACAATAATTATTAATTTCATTTCTTAATATTGGGGTTTTGCTGCGCAAGTCCCGAGAGTAATTAAAATAGGAAATATCAGTGGCCTGCCATAATTGCCTGAATCCTCCATTTGGTTCGACTGTTAAAAAGGTTGAGCAGCCTTGTACTAGACATGATGTTAATTTTATTGACTTACCTTATATGAAATTAATACTTCATAAAAATATAGAGCAATTGTTATTAATATTACAATGTGTTTATGTGACATATGCTTCCATAACCAAATTATTGTTATGACTGCTGCTAGAATACTTGTAGCCCATGTGATGTGTGTCTTAAAGAAAACAAAAAACATTTTTTATGAATATTATAAGGGTAAATAGTTAAATAATATTTTACCTTTTTTATAGTATTTTTATTATTTGACATGTAACCAAAGAGAATAATTGATGATACCAACTGAGACCTACAGTAAGAGAATTAATAAAGATATACAAAATCAGAATGGTTTGACAATAAGTTGTACTAAGGAAAAATCGTAACAAGGATTTATAAACTTAATGAATTTCTGGATTACCTTGTACTCTGTTAAATAATATTGTAAGTACTCGCTCCAAGCTAAGACAATTTTTTCACCAACAGTCGGTTTAACAATAGCTTCCTCTATATATCCCATAGCACGTCTATACATTTCTTCAGTATGGGGAGTGTTTGATTTGACATAATCTTCAAGAACATTCCAACGTTCCCCATTATACTTCATTTGTAGTGATATATCAACACTACCATCTTCATTTTTCTGTGAATGTTTTATTATATTGAGTTTCTCATAATAATCAATTACTATATTTATACTAAAAAAATTATTAAGTTAGAAAGTATAATATGAATTTTACACTTACTTTTATCTGTCCCCCCTTTAAAACAATGATTAGGATTCTCTTATAAAACCATTCAGCCATTGCCATATTGTGGGTTCGTTCTACTTTTTGTGGCTTGATTTTAAGATCAGGGGGTACGTCTTCATCAGTAGTAATTGAGATTTCACTACTTACTAAGTCCCATGGTTCTGGGCCTATTTGTTGTACGTAACATTTATTTATAGGTATATTTGTAAAACAAATATAAAGAAAAACAATATACTTTTCGTAACGCATTATTCTTAATAACAGAAAACAAACCCCGAATTTTGGAAGTTATAGCACATTACTGTTTTACTGTAATATTATAATGAAATAATTTTGGTGATGTCTAGTGCGACAAATAATTTTTTATAGTTTTCGTTAAGAAGTGTGAACTTGTGAAGATCGTTATTCTATCTGTGTCTGTTATTGTTTTTAATTTAATAATTTTTGGCAGATGTTTTGTAGTATTGCCTTATAAAATGATATTATTTTGGATGACCGAGCTTAGCTCGGTTTTTTTTTGGTTAGTAAATCGTGTAAATCGTGTTTTTTGGATTTAAATACCTACTAATTAGGTACATACTGATGAAATATGAATAATATTTTTCGATCTTTACCGACAATAATAGAAAAATATGAACTGGTTATTTAAATAAAAAAACACGAGTGCAATATTATACTTCGTCTGGCGACTAATTAGCTTTTTGACAGCTCACGCCTATAAATTACAGTTTTTTTTCCGGAATAACGTAGGTACTAAAAATTTTACAGTAATGTCATACTTAATATAATAAATCGATCATATGATAAAAATAATTTTACGTCATGTGATTATTGTTTCTATAAATTTAATACAAAAAAGGAAATAAAATAGTATCTATGACCCCAAGATTGATTACTTGCAAGGAATTAAGTCAAAATCTTAAAATTTAATTGCAAACCAAGATTAAAGAGCAATAACTCTGTTAATTCATTTATTTATTATTTATATATTTCATTTATAATTTTAAAAAAACTAATAAACGCATAAATAAATAATATTTTTAAACTAAATGTATTTAATTAAATCGATTGAAAGTTCTTCTTAAATAAAATCGATTATTATTTCGAATCGAATAAATAACGTGTAAGGCAGTCACTAATGTCAAAATTTCTTGAAGTGTCAAAAAGATCATTAGTCGCCGGACGGGGTATAGTGGCCGGACGGGGTATATAAATTATCGATCTAGAGACATGTGGATTTGAACCGGAGTCATCTCGTTTTGTGACCGCCTGATTTCCCACCTGAGATATTACAACTTGATAGATAGTTGCAAAATTTTCTTTCCTATTCTAATGATATCGTAGTAATTTTTTAATTGCCTGAAAACACGGGTAAAAAGACGTTTTCTAAAAATGAGAACTAGATCGGCAAACAAGCGTACGGCTCACCTGATGGTAAGCGATTACCGTAGCTTATAGACGTCTGCAATACCAGAAGCATCGCAAGCGCGTTGCTGACCCCATCCCCAGTTCCCCCCAGCCTCCCAGCTCTGCAGGCCGTCACCTTACTCACCAACAGGCAGTGGCGGATTTACAAATATGCCGCCAGTAGGCTATTAAATTTTTGCCGCCCCTAGTGACCTCTGAAACTCGATTTCCTATATCCTAGTACAGTCGAGATATGTACGTGTATAAATATACAGGGTTCGGCACTTGAAGTGTTACTAATACAAAATGCTGTAATTTGGTTAATAATATGAGCATATTTATTTTAAAACTTTAGTATCGAAAAGAAAACATATAAAATAAATAAAAAAGACATTATTGTTCAATATGACCACCTTTAGCGCGGATAACAGCATCGAGTCTGACCGAGAAGGCTTCACACGCTGCACGAATGTGGTCTGCTGGTATTTTGTTCCATTCTCGGCGGAGAGAAATCTTTAAGGCGTCGACCGTCACATATTTCTTTGTTGACACTTTCGCTTCTGGAATTGACAATATAGGAATTAGGAATTTGCAGTTAAAGCAACCGATGAAGTTTCCTGAAACTTCTTAATGAAGATTCATTTCAGCCTATCGCAGTCCAATACTGGACATAGGCCTCCACAAGTTCGCGTTCAAGTGCAAGTTCAAGTGCAAGTTCATTCTTTTTTATTTTTTGATATCGCAGTGGAACCCTTTTATAGGTGATATCCAGGACGCCCCGGTAGGCAGTCCTAGAGCGTATGTTGGTTGAGTATTTGGGGGTGCTAATACCGTACTAAGACCCTGCGCGAGCCTTCAGCCGCTTTAATTAGAGGGTCCCGGATCTGCAGGCAATAGGATCTCTCCAGCGACAGGCTGGCCTCAGCGAAAAGGCCAGACTTCTCCTCCATAGGGACTGTCCGGCTCACCTCTGAACAGTCCCAACGACGCCATGTCTAGCAGGACCGGGTACCCATCCCGGCACGACACGGGCACAGGGGCGTTACTGGAGGCGCATTAAGTAGCGCCTCCTACGCACCCCCATTCGTCACCCGCGGGTAGAAGCCACGTCGGCGGCCTCCTCTCTCATCCGCTCGTCGGCCTCCTTCTGGGACATTACTGTCTTGCAGGAGGAGACCATCGCCTTCCAGGACTCGTCGTCGTTGAGCATCGCGGTGATGACGCTCGCGAGTGACAGGTCCCCTCCGAGGATCGACGTCAGACCCTGACGCAGTGCTACCCATCTTGGGCATCGACATTAAGGCGCTAACTCATGTGTTTTGTCCATAGTCACCACACTGGGCAGGCGGGTTGGTGACCGCAGGGATGGCTTTGTCGCATCGAAGATGAAGATGATAGTGGAACTTTGTTATCCCTTAGACGCCTCATACGACATCCACAGGAAGACAAGGGGTGGTTATATTCCGTACTGCCGTAACCACACAGCTTAAACCTAAATAAATTATAGTTTAAAAAAACTAAAAAAATATGATTTCATAGCAATCGAACTAAAAAGAAGAAAATAGTTTTTCAACAAATTCAAATAAAGTGAAAAAGCGTGTTAAAAAATGTTTTACTTTTACCGTGGTTTCATAAAACCACACAGGTTTTTTTCTTCTTAGTAAATACACCTTGTTTTCGAATTTGATGTAATTTCTGGACTTTGATTTTATTCCTATGTATTTGTAGGAATATGTATGTATTTTATAATATACATATTCGTTAATAAATAAAATAAAATAAAAATATAAATATGTATGTGTATATTTAAATGTTTAAATATTTAAATATGTGAATATATTTTATATTTTGTACTATATAATTGTGCATTGTTACTGAGCACCATTAGAGTAATAAATAACCGAAGAGCGATCAGCGATTCAGCGAATGAGTAGTAACGGTTACCACTCATCCCTAGCGGCTAGCACATCCGTATGTATTTTTTTTTCTATGGCGTTGGCGTATTGCGAATTACGTAGTAACTAATACTTAATCTGTGATTGCGAACTGTCAATCACGTGCTGGTGATGACAGGTGCTGTGATGCTGTCAGTCAGCCTGTCAATTGTCAAAATTGTTATTAGCTAGAAAAAGGTTATAAACTTATAATTGTTAATTGTAACCTTTAAAAATTGATTAATAATAAAATGTTATGTTTTTAATATAAATAATAAAAAGATTTGTTATTGTAGTTCATCCGGCTACTTTACAATTTATTTTCTACGCTGCAACTAAAATTATGTAAAAAAAAGTAAAACGAACAAACGCTTACCGAATCTTCAATTTATCAGGAAAAACTAACGTGTCGCAAGAAAATTATAGACAAACTACTATTGTCACTTACTAACATGTCGTCAATTGATTTTGATCCATCTATTAAGTTATGCTTAAAGTATTTACATTCTAGTGCGCCTGACTCAACAGAGCAGTTACGTTTAACTCTTGATGATATGATTCGTCAAACCTATGGCAATTCAAAAACTCTTGGAAATGTTTTACCAAAGAAATATCTTATTGAAGAAAAGCTAGAATCACCATCACGATCTAAGCATAAGAGTGACAAAAATTCAAATATAACAAAAACTGTTACAATACCTCAACAAAGTCCTCAACAAATTCAGATTCCAGAGAGAGAAAACGATGATGGCTCAGTTATGGACGGTGAACTTGCTTTTGATCTCTTACAAGAAGATTTGACTTGTGTTGTTTGCCGACAAATTGCTGTGCAAGCAGGAAATCGTTTGGTGGAGTGTGATGCTTGCCATGCGTTGTATCATCAGGTATGTTTTGAGTAGACCTTTGATATATTGATGTTATATTAATAAGTATGTACATTTCAATATTTATACAAAAAAGATATTTTAAAGTTATTAAAAAATACATATTATATGTTTGTAAAAAAATGAGATCATTTTTTTTTAGAGATTGAATTAAACACAATAAACATTTATAATATGCTTTGTTTCCAGGATTGCCATAAACCTGTAATAAGTGACAACGATATGGCTTCTGGCTGGCAATGCGCTTCTTGTCTAACTTCTCAAGGATTTACTACTGGATTTACAACCACATCATCTTCATCCAAGTCACCTACTCATATCTCTGGATCAACAACACCAGTCAAAATATCCTCTAGCAGCTCATCGTCATCTCCACCTCCCAAAGTTGTTACACCAAATATAAATATTATATCAGCCGATAAAAGAATACAGATCATGAAAAAAAAGGCAGCGAAGCAACATGAGAAAAAGAAGAGCAAATAAGTAATGTTGATCATCTTGACCCATAAGAGTATAATATTATGTAGGTGGCTTGTTTATACGTGTTATCGAACTGGTGTCCTTTCCTTTAAGGCCATATAGAGATACATGGAGCCATAATACAGCTCCTTAATACGTAACTTTAAAATCAGAAAATTAAAAAAAAAAATGTTGAAGACATGAATCGTCTTGACTATGAAGCTCCTTAATACGTAACTTTAAAATCAGAAAACTAAAAAAAAAATGTTGAAGACATGGACAAATTGGCTATAAATAATCGTCTTGACTATGAAACTCAAGTGACTTTGTCATTAACATTAACTAGCTTCTGCGCGCGACTTCGTCGGCGTTGACTACGCTCCTATTGGTCTTAGCGTGACGATACATAGCGTATAGCCTTCCTCGATAAATGGGCTATCTAACAGTGAAAGAATTTTTCAAATCGGCCCAGTAGTTCCAGAGATTACCGCGTTCAAACAAACAAACAAACAAACAAACTCTTCAGCTTTATATATTAGTATAGATAATTATTTAATTAATTTTTTTTTTATTTTTATTAAAGCTTTTGGTCTAGTAAGCTGCATATTTAGATTATAATATTGATTCTGACATTGCAGTTAAATGGAAGGATGCCAGTTTGATAACAAGTTGTATGTAGCTATGATAAAATCAAATAACACAACAACAATAATATATAAGTTTGATGTTATTTGTAATGATTCAAGAGGTTGCTTAAGAGGGCGCATAAAGCAAAATTATCAATCTGCTATTTGATTTTACATGAAAAATTCCAGACCAAATCTTAAAATAAAAATATATGACAAACTACGTGATATTTTCAAGACTACAGCCTAATCAAAAACATAAAATAATGAAATTTCCTCGATAAAATATAATCACGAAGTAACCTCTAATTTTTATATTTTTTCTTTTTATACTCGATATGGTTATGACCATTAAGACAAAAATTTGATAATTAATTACATTTAAATATGAGTAAAGTCTATGCCTAGGCATTTAATGTAATTACTTTTAGTTTCGGAATTATATATAAAATAAGATATTTGTCGTTTTTTACATTCGTAATGCGCTCAAAACTATATCGTCTATCGCACTCTGACACGAGGCTTTGTGTATATTTTGTTTCATCAATTACTCACGGGCGCGCGGGTGAAATCTGATTTTTTGCTCGCTTTATACGCCCTCTTAATATAATTTATTTGTAAACTTTCATTTTTAATTAAAAAATAAATAAAAATACCATAGTATGTGTTTTTCTTTTTTATTCTCTTTGAATTTTCTATCCTTAAAAGAAATGGAAAAGTCTCAACTCTTGTTAAGGTATTTTTATGGCAAATAGATAATTTCTATCTTAAAAGGTCAAGCAGATAATATATTATAAAAAATCAATGGCTCAGAATTCGTTCATTTTTTTGACACCATGAATATCTTATTGTCTCTAGGTATGTGTTCATTTTTGCGAGTTCAGAAAAAAGAGCTTTTTGAGAGCTCTTTTTGATGAGATCTGAAAGTCTGTACGTTAGGTGGCGCATTGAACTTCTTGAGGAGGTCTTAAAAACGTCATTCAGACGTAGGATCTGAAGTCCAAACGGTCAGCTCATACGGACTGACCTAAAACAACATTTTGCTTTCTGGGAACTTGGCAATTGTAAACGACTATGTAATTCTTTAGTTAATATATTCATAAATTAACATATTATTAAATGAAGGCCCCTCCTACGTCTAGCTTTCCGTTCGTCATAAACTTAAAAACTAGTGAACGGATTTTCTTTCAGTTTTCACTAATAGACAAAGTGATTAATGAGAAAGGGTTAGGAGAAAATTTTGTTACGGTTTCGTGTAAATTGGTAAAAGTAATGTTAAAAATATCGAAAAAACTAAAATATCTTACAGATAGAGATAGTTATATACCTTAAATAATGTACACACAGAGAAGTTATTCATCTTTTATAGAACTACCGAAAAGTTCGTTATGCAGGCGATCAATTTTTTTAAGATAATAAATATACTATACCTACTTATTTATTTTCTAAAAAAAAATCATCACCTATGAGTCCTATGACGGTATGACCTATTACGCGTATTAAACAGAAACATTACCCTTAGCAACTTCCGTAATACAACAACCGCTCTGATGTTATGGTAGCAGTAGTCGCCTAAAACACCGACGGTTTGCAGGTTCCATTCCCGCTCGGGATGGATATTTGTATTTATATTTCTTTCTGCTTTGGATGTCTGTCCTTGTGGAGCACCAGGGGCGTAGCTACCTCCGTATCAGCCGGTATCAATGATACGGGGCCCCTAACGTGCATAAAGAACAAAAATTGTAAAATGTTATCCACGATGTTAATTTCGTGCTTTCCTGGAAAAAAAAACATATAAAATAACTGTCATAATTACGTACCTATAGTTTTCACTTCAGAAATGACAAAAATCAAAAATAAGAGATTGTTTAATCACAGAGATTGACGACACGTTGGCGCAGCGGTTACAGCACTGGCTGTTGCGCTGGCAGTCGCGGGTTCGATTCTCGCTCACGACAGACATTTGTATTGGCCATATAGATGTTTGTCGTGGTATGGGCGTTTGTGCTTCTGTATTGTGTGTGTTTCCGGACCTTCGACACAGGAGAAAATACTGGGGGCTGTTGAGTGTGAAGCGTTGAGTGTGAATCTTAATTTCTTTTTTTAACCGACTTCCAAAAAAGGAGGAGGTTCTCAATTCGACTGTATTTTTTATGTATGTTAGTTAGCTCAGAACTTTTGACTGGGTGGACCGATTAGGATCAATTTTGTTTTAATTGAATTGTGTTGCGTGTCATGTGGTCCCATTTAAATTTGATTGAGATCTGACAAGTACTTTTAGAGTTATATCTAATAATGCGTATTTACTTGACTACTTTTTCGTCAACCTACGTTGTATTATACCGAATAACTTTTTACTCGGTGTACCGATTTTGATGATTCTTATTTTAATGGAAAGCTAATACTTGTCATGTAGTCTTTCTTGTTTAAATTAGATCGAGATCTGATTACAACTTTTTGAGTAATCTTTAATAGGGCGTATTTACTTGACTATTTTTTCGTCTTATTACGTTGTACTTATTACTTGTCGATGTAATTGAAGTCGGTTTTTTTTCATTTGCGAGGAAACACAATTATTTGAGTTAAGTGTTCGTCCAAAACCTGAGTTATATGTTCGAAGTATTACAACCTAAAAAAATTCCTATCTTCTTCAAATGAAGTGATAAAAAACACTTCCGAAAAACTATCGGCTAAATACAGTAAAGACATCTCAATCAACCTATAAGAACAATTAATTGGTCTGAAAAAATTTTAAAGTCCGAAATTGAAAAAAATCATTCTATTCTACGGTTATCAGACTTGTCACTATTGTCTATAGAGACAGAAATTTTAGAAAAACTGAAATCATCTGTAACTAAAGATGATTTAATAAATCAATTTGCCGAAAAAAAGGCTACAAAAGTGCAAATTTAATTTTAATTGTTTGAATAGCTCAATTTTTAGGAAGATGTGATAAGTTATTATTATTATTATTATAATTATCTCATCAGCATGTAATATCCCACTGCTGGGCATAGGCTTCTTTCCCCATGGGAAACAGGAACACATTCTACATGTAGGAGAAGGATCAGAGCTTAATCCACCACGCTGCTCCAATGCGGGTTGGCCGATATATTCCCTACTATAAGTAACGACGATCGTTATCAGGTGTACATGATAACAACCGGGACCGACGGCTTAACGTGCTCTCCGAGGCACGGTGGAGAGACCCAAAAGAACTGACAAACCGAGAGAGAGAGAGAGAGAGAGAGAGAGACCACGGCGAACATCTGTATGGGTAATACAAATGTTTATCATGTGCGGGGATCGAACCCGCAACCGCCAGCGCAACGGCCATAAACCAGTGCTGCGACCATTGCGCCAACGCAACGCATCAATAAATATTTATTTTCATTTAATTCAAGCATTTTTGTTTCTTTAGTGAGAAATCTTTACCCTTCGTTAGGGCCCCCTAACTAAATTTGATACAGAGCCCCTCAAAAGCACGCTACGCCACTGTGGAGCACACAGTGCCTCGGAGAGGAAGCTAAGCTCTCAGTCCATGCTGCTCACATATTCGCTAACACGCAGTGGAGCAGCGTGGTGGATTAAGCTCTGATTCTTCTCCTACATGGGGAAAGAGGCCTATGCCTAGCTGTAGGACTGGCTGAAGCTTTATAATTTTAATGCCCGATGAATAAAGATAATCTAACAATTAGATATAAAAACGTAAAACAGTAGGTACCTAAGCCGATAAACTATAAGCACAGCATAAATAATTTCCTTGTTTTGGGTTATGTTATTAGTTATTACTATATTTTTTGAGCAGTACCTATCAGTTTTTAACCGACTTCTAAAAATGAGGAGGTTCTCAATCCGACTGTATTTTTTATATATGTCACATCAGAACTTTTTGACTGGGTGGACCGATTTCGATGTTTTCTTAATCGAAAGGTGGTGCGTTTTTTTAATATAGGTATACCTAACTTGGTCGGTAAACAAGCGTACGGCTCACCTGATGGTAAGCGATTAACGTAGCATAGGTATAGACGCCTGCAACACTAGAAGTATCGCAAGCGCGGTGCCGACCCTATCCCCAATCCCTCTAGGAGCTCTGGTCACCTTACTCACCAACAGGAACACAATACTGCTTGAAAGCAGTATTATTTAGCTGTGGTCTTCTGTAAGGTCGAGGTACTACCCCAGTCCAATAAGCGTGTCATTCGGTTCTATTTAAATAAAAAAAAAAGTAGGTAATTGATATCTGACAAGTAGGTAGGTACTTACCTACTTTTTGAGTTGTCGCTAGTAATGCGTATTTAGGTAGGTTTTCGTCTACCTACGTTGTATGTATTGTTTGTCGATGTAATTGAAGTCGGTTTTTTTCGTTCCTAACTAAAAGAAGAAAAAAAATCAGAAAAAAATCAATTTTTGATGACCTTTGATGGTCATCAAAAATTATTACTAACCAGCTGATTTTTTTTCTTATAGTTAGTAAATATTTATATAATTTGATGGTAATATTGTCCTACAAATTGCGTGGTACGTTATCCCGGTCCTACGCTCACTGCTGCTCTATCTCCTGCTAACTCTATTATCTACCACAATCGAGAGTTTTCGAAGAGGAATTTTTTGTTCGCCTCAACAAAATGAAGCTACTCCCAAAAATTAGCTTGATACTAATCAGGTTAAAAATATGTACTAGGGATCGGGATCCCTTCCTATAACCGTTAGGTATACTTATTTTTATTTATGTACGATGGGTAATCGTCACGATTATAAGCTTCCACCCTTTCTTTTATAGAATAATAGATTTTTGCCCTGTTTTGGCAGGATTAGGTAGGTACAGGTCGTTACTAAAGGGTCTAGGATTAATCGAACGTGTTTTATCACGATCACGATTCAGCCTGTACCTAATATCCCACTGTTGGGCATAGGCCTCTTCGGCTCTTCCCCATATATAGGAGAAGGATCGGAGCTTAATCCACCACGCTGCTCCAATGCGGGTTGGCGGTTATATTCCCTACTATGAGTAACGATCGCTATCAGGTGTACATGATAACAACCGGGATCGACGGCTTAACGTGCTCTCCGAGGCACGGTGGGGAGACCCACAAGGACTGCACAAACACCCAGACCACGGCAAACATCTGTATGGCCAATACAAATGTTGTCGTGTCGTGTGCGTGTTTTATAATAATAATATATTTTTTTTTAAATTCAAAAGAGTCCAAATTAATATACATACGAGTATATTAACACATTTTCTTAAAACTCCACAATAAATAACAAACTACCTTTATAATTAGAGCTTCTTTTTGGTGAAAGTTCTGTTTTTTTTTTCCTTATTTTATTTAGGGACTTTTATACGCAAGTACAGTCATGTCAGTCCCATCGTAACCTTATACTAACTATACCATCAGATGAGACTTATGAGCCTGAACAGTATTATAGCCTCATTAGAAGTTGGGCGCGCGAGTATACCATGGAACATTCCAGAATCTAATCTATTCAAATTCATAAGTCTCATAATGGTGTCTCTGCCAGATTGAAATCCTCTGCATTCAATTAGCAAATGATGTACCTACATCTTCGACAATCTGACACGACTCACAATTAAGTTCTGTTAAAATCGATCCCTTGATCCATCCATTCTGTGATTAATTGGTGACGGTAACATGAACAGAGATGAGAGACCATGAGAAACATAAAATTAAAAAAATGTACCTATTCATTTACAATTAGGTAAAACTCTGTTCTTTTGATTTAATAAAAAATAGAATTTAATTTAGAAAACTAATCGTTATTAATTTATTAATCTCCGTCGTCATAAATAGATACCTACTATCTACTGTTTTAAAAAGCTCTACATATTATTATATTCGTAATCCATGTTTTATAAAATTATCTACTCAAAACCTGTACCTACACAAGATTCATTTAATAGATATTTGTTTACATTTGATTAAAGTAAACCTTTCATAATAAAACAAATGTAAACTAAAAACATGACAATATTCTTTATTATATTTTAGTACCTACATATACCTACTTAAATAAACTTTGTTGCTTTTACAAGTGAAATACAAGCCAAAAGCTACAATGTAGTTTCCGCTACTGTGTCAACAACATATTGTAACCAATAGGGCGGTTAGCGTGTGCTGATTGGTTGAAATATTTGTGTAGGCGGACCAGGATAAACGGGATGCTGGAGTAAATTCAGGAATTTGACTCTATTCTCCTACAGTATGGGGTTGACGATTACGTACTCAATACAGATGTGAGGAATTCGAAGCGACGCCTTCTGTCTCAACTTTTCGGGATAAGCAATCAAAGTTTATCGGAGTATCGGGGCGGAGTGTTGTGTGGGCGGTCGATTTTGATAATTTTTAAATCGTGTGACATACAACATTTGATACGAAATTCGCAATTTTCATGTAGGGCGCACATATTTGAAATAGTTCTTAAAAGTCATCTATTAAAAGATATTAATTTTTTCAAAGTCATTGTAGGATGTTACTCAGTGAAAGTTGTTAAATGCTTTAGTACTTCTATCTTATTTTGTAAAAAATAATAGTATTGACCTAATAATGAATAACGGACGAGCTCGAGTGCCGAAGTGTGCTCGTTGTCGAAATCATGGTCTTATTTCAAGTCTCCGGGGTCACAAAAAAGCTTGTGCCTACCGAGATTGTCAATGTCCCAAGTGCGGATTGATAAAAGAGAGGCAAAGAATCATGGCTGCGCAGGTGAGTGTTGTTTTAAAAAATAAATATCTCACATGGTCTATTTTAATAAGTCCACAATATTAATAGTTGTATACACGTGTGTGTAGTAGATAAGTACCTACCGCAAAGTGCCGTAACTGTACCTAGGTATGTAGGTATTTACCTACACAAAACAAATTAAGTGTCTAATCACTGTAATAATTTTTTGTTACTGTGATTATACTAATGATGATTAGAGTTTGCCATGATGTAAAAATAATATGGATATGTTGCTGTCCTGTGTATCGCATTTCTTAAAAATGAAATGTCCATCGCTGTTGCCACCTGTAATTTGAATTGTCGCCAATTAGCCAAACGGACACTGGTGATAAAAATCTTTTCAAAAGCAAACGCATACTTCTATGATAAATATTTACGCAAAAAATAGTAACGAGAAAATATTTAGATTTATAGTGGACCTAAGGTGATTACCTATGTTAAATACAATAAACCATAAAATTCAATTATTTTATTGAAATAAGCATAAATAAAATAAACGATTACTCGTATGTGTCTCTTGGGTGAGTTTGCTTATTGTTAGTTATGAAATGAGTAACACTACTAAACAGTAATTAGTAAGATACCTATATATTTCCAAGCGCGATGGCGCATATCTAATAATCTTTTAGGTGTTGGAAAAATTTAAAATTTGTTTTATATACTTCTGTACTAATATTATAAAGAGGAAAGATTTAATTTTTTGTTTGTTTGTAATTTAAAAATTCTTGCACCAGGAGAATGCTGCGCTATCAATGCCAAGCCAATAAAAAATCATGTAGTCAAATTGAGTGCAGCCGGGCCGGAGAGGCGTGTTTTGATGTTTCACAGATTTTTTAGAGTAGTCAGAAATCGTCGTGCTTGTTTTTAGGTTAATCGATTTTCAGCTATATAAGCCGAATTTCAAATATTAGTGCTATAGGTACATATATAGGTACCCACTGCATAGTGTTATTAATTACTAGCGACCCGCCCTGGCTTCGCACGGTTGCAAAAACTATCAGTATTCCTCTATTATACTATGCATGTATTATACATATAAACCTTCCTCTGGAATAACTCTATTTACTAAAGAAAACCGCATCAAAATCCGTTGCGTAGTTTTAAAGATCTAAGCATACAGACAGCGGGAAGCGACTTTGTTTTATACTATGTATGATATCCTTAAATTAGGGTAGGTACGTTTTACATGCAATGATAGAGTACATCTTCATTTTTTGCTAAGCGTTAGGTAATTGAGAACAAGAGAGCCTTCGATTCATAGGAACATAGGTACTTTTACTTGGCTATAGTAAGGTACACAGATAGAAATCTGTCCGTATATTGATATTGTCATCGGTACATTGTAGAAACAAGTTGTACTGAGATACTAGAGTACTTTTGTAGTGAAGAACCTTTTAGAGGGTAGTGATCTACCCTCTTAAAGCTTCTAACTACCCACAATGGTGTTAAAAAAAGTTTAAAGTGCAAGAAGAATATTACCAAAAGCAATCCAGCATCGGAGTGTAGCCAATGTTATAAAGTGGTTTTTGCGGATATGTACCAAGATTACAAACAAACGGCATAGTGGAATCCGTAGCTCCCGTGGCATATAGTGATGCTATGATGAATGCTTGAAAAGTACATCCTGGCGATCATTTTTCTTTGTAGGTACCCGAAAATGAAGGTGACGACGATAAATCCGAAACTGGTTTCGTCCTTAGGCCCCAATCAATTGACACCGATAAAAAGGCCCAGGTCATCAGGCTTGAAAAAATTTTTTTATAAAAATTTGAATCTCTGTGTAGCCGTCAGACCGCATCTCATTATGGACGTTGCTAGATCAACGCCGGGTGTTTCAAGAAATTTTCTCGATTTAGAATTATTGAACAAAGAACTCGCAAAGGTTGACTGGGGTAAAACTAAACAGAATGAAATTTACCGCTTGCACAAAAATCCTTTCAAGAAGGCGAAAAATTGGATCATAAAAATATAAATTATAAAAGAAATCTTAACAAAACTAGGTATTTAAAGTGCCATGATTTAAAGTGTCAATTGATGACAACCTTATTCGGCTGTGTAAAAAGTGTAATTCCCTACTTATTTCGTTCATAGAAAATTAGTTCAAACGACCCCCGAAAAAGACTGAAATGAAGGCATTTGATGTTCAATCAATTAATATAAAAACAATTGTTTATTGTAACTACTGCTAGTCTGCTACCTACTGTACTAATTAATTTGAAAACTCACCCAAATCAATTTTAACAAGTTGTGAACTAAGACCCGGTTTCCCAAAGGCTGATCAACGCAAAAATTAACTAATCATCTGTCAAATGGTCCGGGTTCCCTAGTACATTTTTTTCACTTGATTACTATCAAGCTGATTTTCCGGGAGTAGCTTCATTTTGATGAGACGAACAAAAATTTCCTCTACGAAAACTCTCGATTGTGGTAGCTAACAGAGGTAGCAGGGGATAGAGCAGCAGTGAGCGTAGGACCGACGACGACAAGGCGACGAGTCGTAAGGTCATCAAAAATTGTTTTTTTTTTCTGATTTGTTTTCTTTTAGTTAGTTAATATTTATATAATTTAATAGTAATATTGTCCTACAAATTGCGTGGTACGTTATCCCGGTCCTACGCTCACTGCTGCTCTATCCCTGCTACCTCTGTTAGCTATCACAATCGAGAGTTTTCGTAGAGGAAAATTTTGTTCGTCTCATCAAATGAAGCTACTCCCGGAAAAGTAGCTTGATAATAATCAAGTGAAAAAAATGTACTAGGGAGCCCGGACCATTTGACAGATGATTAGTTAATTTTTGCGTTGATCAGCCTTTGGGAAACCGGGCGTAAGTTAAGTAGTAAACCGATAGCGATACGTACTTGTCAAATGGTAGTGAGTCTTATATTTCTTAAAGCTACTAGCGAAAAAGTTCTTAAGATTATAATAATTAAATCTAAAGAAAGCTCCCAGAGGCATAATGGAAATAAAGTATCTATTATTAAAATGATAGGCAAACAAATTGCAGTAGCTTTAGCTAACCTTATTAATTCTAGTAGGTATTATTTCTGAGTCATTGAACGGCCTAAAGAATGGGTTCGTGAAACCTGTTTCCAAAAAAGATAAACAAAATAATTATTGTAACTACCTATAGGTACTACTAATTATTGTTACTATAACTTTGAAATGAAATGAACTGAATTATATTTTTTTCTGACACAGACACTGCTTACAGACACATAACTAACAAAATAGTGTATTGATAAGTATGGTAGTTTCAAATGGTTTCCAGTTAAAAAGCGTCGTGAGGAATAAACTAACAAAATGAGTGTATGATACAAGTTGACTGTAGTGTTGTTGACTAGCCCGTTGGCGCAGTTTGTGTCACCCTGCGTTCTGCTCCGGGGGTTGTGGGTTCGATTCCCACCCCGAGTCTGGGTGTAATGTATAAGTTTATTTATATATATATATATCTATTCTTTATTAATATATAAAGCTGAAGAGTTTGTTTGTTTGGTTGTTTGTTTGTTTGAACGCGGTAATCTCTGAAACTACTAAAATTTGAAAAATTCTTTCAGTGTTACACAACACTGGTTGAAAGCAGCATTTTTAGCAGTGTACTGCTGCATGTTTGAGGTACTTCCCCAGTCGGGCGGCTCCAGTTTTTGAGCAGGATATTTCCTGCTGTGCCCTACCTTACTTATTTGCCTTTATTGTGACGTGGAAAGATCTTACAGCCAATAAAAGGCTATATTTAGACCTAATCGACAGTTTTAATTACGATAATTTAAAAAAGCGTGTGATTGTGTACTGCAACCAATTTAATAAGACGGATTTAGTGGAAGATGAATAAACTTCATTTTTTTTTTGAATTACCTAAAAATATCGCTATCTTTTTATAAATTTTTTAATGTAACTGTTACTGCAGTAACTTTTCACAATAAACAATGTTTAATATGAAAGATATTTTTATTTTATACTCCATATTTTTTCCATATTTTACGTTTTTTGGTCCATATTATATGTACATATTTTGAATTTTTTAATACATATTTATCCGAGCCCTAGTCATTACACATCACTACATAGTATAAAACAAAGTCGCTTTCTCTGTCCCTATGTCCCTTTGTACGCTTAAATCTATAAAACTACGCAACGGATTTTGTTGCAGTTTTTTTTAATAGCTAGAGTAATTCTTGAGGAAGGTTTATGTGTATAATTTAGTATACTTTTATGTAAATTAGCAGAAATACGGCGATAAATGTTGAAGAAGTCGCAAAAAATCGCGCCAACTGGGAGCTTTCCACGCAAACGCCACGTAAACTAGCAAAGATACAATGGAGTAATGTACTAGCGAATTCTAAATCTATAAAAATGCTACAAAAAAGTCCGCGATAGCATATCTCTATCTCTTACGGTTGACTTACAATAACCACTTTTATGTTCAAATTTTTAATTAAAAACATTGCGTTTAACATAACTGAGGTAGGGCACAGCAGGAAATTTCCTGCTCAAAATTTGGAGCAGCCCGACTGGGGTAGTACCTCGACCTTACAGAAGACCACAGCTAAATAATACTGTTTTCAAGCAGTATTGTGTTCCTGTTGGTGAGTAAGGTGACCAAGGCTCCAGGGGGAATTGGGGATAGGGTCAGCAACGCGCTTGCGATGCTTCTGGGGTTGCAGGCGTCTATAGGTTACGGTAGTCACTTACCATCAGGTGAGCCGTACGCTTGTTTGTTGACTTAGTAACATAAAAAAAAACGATATTTTCCAAGCTATTTTCTTTAGTTCAGTATTAATCCTTATCCAAACAAATATTTTAGTTAGCTTAGGAATTTAACGCAGATTAAAATTGCCCCTAACACTATATCAATCAGATGAATAGGTTTTTAGATATCGTCGTTAGAAGTAATTAACAGCGAAACATTTAAAGTTCGGCGCCTACTATGCCTGCACATGCACATCTTTATCTTTATACATAGTAATTAGTACCTATAAAATTAAGTCACTTCCCGCCGTCTGTATGATTAGATCTTTAAAACTACGCAACGAATTTTGATGCAGTTTTTTTTTAATAGGTATAGTGATTCAAGAGGAAGGTTTATATGTATAACTAGCCGACCCGTGCCCACTTCGTTGGGCGTTATAATCCATTTCACATAAGAAGGGTACGGTGAAATTTGATATGTTCCAATACACTCTCACTATTTTCAGCAAATCAGATAAATATAAATGTTTTAAAATCACCAATTAATTTCTAAGACAAATAATAATGCTTGATTAGATTGAATTGTTGACACGGCACGTCAGAGGGCGCAGGTTCAAATCCTGCTGATTTAAAATCTTTATATATTTTTATCTTTTTCCTTTTATCTTGTCACTCCTGAATAGTGTAGCTTTCTGTTAGCGAAAGAATTTTCATGATCGGATCAGTATTTGCGAAGATTACCCCGTATATACAAACAAAGTTATAAACTTTACCTCTTTATAATATTAGTATAGATATGGTAGAAAAACACTGATAATTTTAGACTAGAGGTTTCTAACGCATCTGTTATTGTTGAAAGTATTTAGTATCATCATTGCACCCGTGCGAAGCCGGGGCGGGTCGCTAGTAATCTATATGATATAAAAGCTTGTCGCAAGATTTGCTTGTAAACAAGTAAATTAAATAAATTGTTGTGATTGATTTTAACTATTAAAATTTTCAAACTAAGGAAATACGAGTACTCATATCTCGCTACAAGCTTTTCTATCATATAGATTATGTGTAATGACTTTATAAGTGTTTGTGTCATTATGTGTATTGTAGCAGTCATATATTAGGTCACCAATATATTTCTCCACTATTTTATCCCCAGATGATAGTTTTTTTTCAATATCATCAGCCTATTTATGTGTAGCTATGTGTTTTTTTTGTTTACTAGGTATATTTTGGTACGGCTTTCTTCTTTCTATCTTTTTTAATTTATTTACGAGTAATTACTTGTTGTTTGTTACCAATTTGCAGACGACACTTGTCTAATTGCTATTGATAAAAACCAATGGAGTAGGTAGGTACCTTATTAGCTCACTGCAATTGGACTTTATAAACTTAAAAACAAGTAGTATAATTAAAAGAAAACAAAAAACCCGCCTGCGTAAAAAACGGAAAGAGCAAAGTCAACATTTTTTAAACTTTCTTATTGTATTTCTTTATTATTATTACAGTAATAATAATCATAATATACATTTTTAAAATCCTTGTATTAAGCCCTTTAATTTGCTACCCATACTATAGTATTCTAAAAAAATATATTTCTTCATTAACTACAATGGCTTCGCACAGCCGCCATGTTTGTTTTTTTTTAATGTCACCTATCTAAGAACACTTGGGCTGCTAAGACAAATCTAACGATATCTCAATTATGCAAATCCGTTCAGCGGTTGTAGAGAAATGAGGTAATTAAGAATATTACATACATACATACATACATACAAGATACGCGCGAAAAACATAACCCTTCCTTGGCAGTCGGGTAAAAAAGCAACAAACACACTGCAACTTTGATGCTTGTCTAGACATTTGTATCATAATACTTAATTTTCAAAATATAATCAGGTTATACCTAGGTATGTTTAAACATAATATTCTGAATATTTAAATTTAGTTTGACCGAAAAACATAGGGTAGTTTAAAACCACACCAATGTGTGGTAATTTGCTATAATTCTCACTGCTACGTTATTGTCAACCAGACTACTAATTTTATAAACATCAATTACCCATACCTACTTAGTCAAGGGCGGATCCAGCTTGGGCGCCCGGGGGGGGGGGGGGGGGTCACAGTCATGGTCAAGGCGCCAGGGGGGGGGGGGGGTCACAAAGTCGTGCTAAAGTAAAAAGAAGTTATAATTTAAAGTTTATAATGATAGATACAGGTAAAAAGTAGGTATTTTATTAATCTAGGTAGGTAATGTACTTAAAAATACCTATATTGTGAAAAAAAACTTGTTTAACAATTTTCATTAGTGGTCCACCTAGGTCCTGGACACAGCCAGGGGGGGGGGTCATGACCCCCGTGACCACCCCCCTGGATCCGCCAGTGTACGTAGTAGGCCTTATTAAATCAAAACAAAAAATATATTACGAAATAACATGTGGGATCCTAGTAATATGTGTTTCGGTTCATTTTAAAGCAATTCTGAAAGTGCTAAAACATATCGGTTACCTAATTCAGAAATAACATGCAATGTTAAGGCGTTAATGTGTTTTAATGTAGTGAAATCGAGACCAGCTAATGCGCTGTTGGGTTTATTTAAACAAGTGGCACATGTTTACCGTGGATGCCGGATGAAACATCGATCGGTTTGTACAGTAATGCATCGCTGTCGATGTCCTACCACTTTTATCCCGATTGCGTGTATTATGGATAATTATATTTTTTATTAGTACTTATTTAAAAATGATCTATACATAAACAAATGCGATGTTGTTTATTCTGTTATAACTCATTTCCAGTTTTATCTCAACGTTTTATTTATGTAGTTATTAAGATTTATAAAATTTGGTTATAATATGTATATTAATTTATTTAGTACCATTTTTCTTTTGGAAGTGTAACATACGTCCCATAGCAATGTATGTGTTTTATTATTAAAATCTAGAATCAACATCCAAACGTTCCTAATAATTTCGATTCGTTTTCTCACCTTTTTCAAAATGATGTCTTGTTTATCTTTTAGTTAAAAAACCAAGAGAAGACACTGAGTAAAGATAAATCTCATTTTGAATAATTTGTATTCTTGATCAGTTTTTATTTGATTTGTAGGGATCGAGTTTTGTTTTCATTTCCAATGAGGCAGCGATCGCCCCGGGTGTGATAGAGCCCGTCTTGATCCCTTGGGTGACCGCCCATCAAACACAAACACTGTCTGTTTGTCGTTTGTGTTCCACTAAATTAATTTATATATCAGCTTACCAATCGCTCAACGTCATGACAAAGTTTTGACAAAATTCAAACTGAGTTTAAAATTGTAATAACGATTTTAAAAGTGTAAAGTTGAGAATAGTTGAGATTTTCGTCTAACTATTTCAGCAGAATCTTAATTGCGATTAAATGGTGATTTCACATTAATTATAATCAATACTAGCTTCTACGCGCGACTTCGTTCCCGTGGAATAGGACCAATTCTCTCGGAAGCTCTCGAAAGGAAAAAAAACCCCGATTTTGAAACATTCTTCATTGGTGCTACGCTCCTATTGGTCTTAGCGTGATGATATATAGCCTATAGCCTTCCTCGATAAATGGGCTATCTAACACTGAAAGAATTTTTCAAATCGGACCAGTAGATCCTGAGATTAGCGCGTTCAAACAAACAAACAAACAATCAAACAAACAAACTCTTCAGCTTTATTATATTAGTATAGATATATATTTGGGGCAGACATGATTTATACTGCAATTATCTGTAAATATGTAGTTCATTAATTACTAGCAGTTGCCCGCGGCTTCCCTCACGTAGAAATTCATAATAATTATTTATCTACAAATAAGGGCTAAAGTCGTGTATATACCTAGCATGTTTATGGTTTACCTTTCGTGTGCTAGAACTACCGGACTGGTGGTAGAGCTTGCTCTCGATCACGCTTCATGGAATAGTCGTGCGAGATAAAGTCTTTCTTTAGGTCTTTTCAAGCAATTTTTAAGTAATTTCAATATTACGAACTAATATCCTATTTTAAAATACAGAATTTCCGCAAACGACTATCTGAGGTAGGGCATAGCAGGACATATTCTACTTAAAATCTGGAGCAGCGCGACTTGGGAATTACCTCGACCTCGATATTTATATATTTATGATCAAAACTTAAAAGCCTAAGGAAAAAGTTTCAAGCTTCTATCACCAACTTCCATACGAATTTCGTCTCCTATTTCAATCATTTATGGTTAGAAATTACACAAAAACTGAAACACGTGTTTCAAGTCCAGAATTGAACGTTGCATTTAAACGTTCATCCCCTATTTCACCAACCTACGAAATTAAATTTTTATGCGTCCAGCGGGCAGTGGTTGTTTAGATTTCGTGATGAGTGAATGATTCAACGATTTTATATAATTAATATTGTATACCTATATATTATAATATAGATGTAAGATAGTGTAATTTAATCAATATTAAAAAAAAATATTTCAATTACAAGTTCTAAAATTTTGCGGATTATTATGCAATACCTATGTTATTTCTATCTCAAATGAAAATACTAGTTTTTTTAAGGTCGCTTTAAAAAGACAACAAGCAGCGGAAGATAAGATAGCGTTACATTTAGCGTCTGTCGAGAGTGGAACAGCGTTGGAGGCTTTACCCCCTGGTCGTATATATGGAATGCGAGTCACCGGACCTTGTCCTAGCCCTGGTCCCGAACCAGATTCAGCTGCCGATGATCAAACTGTGAGTATAAAAACTAGAAGAAGAAACTTAGATAGATTCAAGCCAGTTATTAAAGCAATTGGGTTACTAAATTAGTTTTATAGACGATGTATTATTTTTAGCCTATACACATCGATAGCGAGACGAGTGATTCTCTACCAGACTGTTGCAGCGTGACGCCCGATTCCGTCGGTAATGCGAATTTAGCGACGCGATCGTGGTATGTCTGGTTTAATATCTTATTAATCGATTTTAAAAACAAATACAATTTATATTCATGTTGTTTATAGCACAGATTCAAATGACGAAAGTTCAGGCAATGTAAGTTCCGCGGGCTTGGAGATGCTTCGCAAACTGTTTCCTGGTAAGAAGCGATCTGTGTTGGAGCTGGTATTGCGACGTTGTAATCATGATTTGCTCCGTGCTGTTGAACATTTCAACGCCATTCATGTAAGTTATATTGTTTAATTTAGTATCACGATTCAGCCTGTAATATCCCACTGTTGGGCATAGGCCTCTTCCCCATGTAGCAGAAGGATCGGAGCTTAATCCACCACGCTGCTCCAATGCGGGTTGGGTATACCTATTATTAAAATTAAATTATATATATTTAAAATAAATGTCCTGAACTCCTGAAGTAATATTTCAGATACTTCTGATTGTGAGTTAGTTATTTTTACCTTAATTAATAATTATACAA
The DNA here is from genome assembly GCA_905220545.2 of Melitaea athalia. NCBI lineage: Eukaryota > Metazoa > Arthropoda > Insecta > Lepidoptera > Nymphalidae > Melitaea > Melitaea athalia. The sequence continues at coordinate 13,208,649 of HG992180.1, read as the reverse complement.
TGCTTTAAATTATATGATATTAAAAGCACGCTATGAGTAATTTCTTTATTTGATTCACAATTACCTATATACAAAAATAAAGTTAAGCTACAATATTTGTAATTGTAAGCTAAATATTCATTATTGGATCTGACATACATTAGTAATGGTGATGTTGCCTTGTTTCACCGAATTACATAGTTCTCTTAGGTATAAAGGTAAATAAAATGATATATACTCGTGCGACGCATTATGAATGTAAGTGTACCTAAATCATGTCATCTCGATAAAAAAAAGTGCTAGGATATTTAATAAACTAAGAGAGATTCTAGTTAGGAGATTCGTATACGATAATCATTGAAGAATAAATTGTTTTACCATAAAAAATTACGTTAAATATTCAATGAAAAATGTAAAAATATTATGCTAATTCGATTTTTTCAAGAAGATTACGAATGATGCTAACTAAATGCTATTTCACAGGTTCAACGTGCCAAATCATCTCCAGGCGTTAGCTCTATTTCGAGTCCTAGATTTGATTCGGTGTCTATTTCCGAAGAAGTGGAATCTAGATGGTCTGCGTTTCGTCCAGTCGGGCCTCGGGCGCCGCTGCTGCCGACGCTAGTGATGGGTCGAGTGTGCGGTTCAGAATGGTTGGTTCCGTTGCCAGCGCTACCCACACTCTCTGCTCCGCTGTTGTTACCGCTCCAACACCCGCATGCACCACCTACATCCTGTACTCCTGATTGTAGACAGTGCAACAGCCACCATTGAATATTATATAGTTATTGTTTTAGTAGCTATTGTATCTTAATACTTTTCTTCATCACATAATTTTACTCTCTACTTTTTAATAAAGTAATAGTGTCCTTTAAAATTTAACAAATTATAAACTTATTTGTTGATACTTCAATATATTTGAAAATATTGATAATGAAACGAACGCACGATTATACTCGTATGTACCTACCTACTCACTAGCTATACCCACGACTTCGTCCGCGTGGAATTTAAAAAGTTATTGTTCAGTTCACAGAGTTATAAAATAAATAAATTTCTAAAATAAAAGTAGCCCAAGCTACTCCGAATTACATCAGCTATCTACTAGTGAAACTCCCGTCAAAATCGGTCCGGCCGTTTCAGAGATTAGCCGGAACAAACAGACAGACAGACAAAGAGACGGATAAACATTGTAAAAACGTTATTTTGGTATCAGTTTCAACTAGTCACTTAATGTGAGTGATATATTTTTACAGTAACACCAAAATTTGCATTGTGTCAAATAGTTATGTTATATAAGTATTAAGTCTAAATAAAGTATTTTTGTTGACTCTTTTGTCGTACTTGTAATTTAATGTCAATTTGTATTTGATAGTCATATATAATCATCATATGTATGTTACCTATATTTTAACGCCAAAAATATTATTTTATAAACGCAGTTATATACAGTTCGAAATGTGCTTCTTAAATAAAATAATGTTAAGTTAAATGTCATTGTTTTATTTTTGAATTAAAAAAATAGGATAATGAAATGCTATTAGGAAAGAAAAGATTGGAGCAAATTCAGAAAAATTATTGTGCGCAGTCTTTCTTACTCTGTATGAGTCCTTTACAATAACGGTAACCTACTATTAGATATATGTATAATAGATATTTAAAATAATATCAAGATGAGATAATGGACTACCTAGATTAAATGTTTTATTAACCGACTTCCAAAAAAGGAGGAGGTTCTCAATTCGATTGTATTTTTTTAAATATAATATGTTACCTCGAAGGACGATCCAGGACCGTGTTGCCTGGAGGTACATGATACGGAGGGCCGACCGCAAATAAAATGGGAAAGAGTCAGGCAAAGAAGAAGAAATATGTTACCCCAGAACCTGGGTGGACCGCTTTCGAATAGAAAGGTGTTGCCTCTCATGTGGTTCCATTTAAATTAAATTGGGATCTGACAAGTAATTTTCGACTAATATCTAATAATGCGTATTTATCCGACTATTTTTTCACTGGGTTTACCGCTAAAAAGCTGCTTGTCATGTGGTCTCAATTGATCGAGATCTGGTTATATAATTTTTGAGTAATCTTTGGTATCGATTTATTTACTTGACTATTTTTTCGTGTCCCTAATACGTTGTATTACTTGTCGATGTAATTGAAGACGTTTTTTTTTTGTTTGCGAGCAAACACAATTATATAGTATGTAGAGCCGCATCGAATTTTCACCTTCCTTCAAGTTATATTTTTAAATTATTTAGCCTTATTTTTTACATACACACACACACACACACACACACATCAGCCTATCGCAGTCCACTGCTGGACATAGGCCTCCCCAAGTTCGCGCCAGACATCCCGGTTTTCCGCAACCCTCATCCAGCCGACCGACGCCGGCAATCTTACATAGATCGTCGGTCCAACGGGCCAGAGGACGTCCCACACTGCGTTTGCCAAGACGCGGTCTCCACTCCAGGACACGTCGGCTCCAGCGGCCATCGGTCCTGCGACATAAGTGACCAGCCCACTGCCACTTCAACTTGCTAATTCTGTGGGCTATGTCGGTTACTTTCGTTCTCTCGCGGATAGCCTCATTTCTTATTCTATCTTTGAGAGAAACCCCAAGCATAGCCCGTTCCATTGCACGTTGAGCGACTTTAAACTTGTGGACCAGTCTCTTCGTCAGTGTCCACGTCTCCTCCCGACGAGTCGGTCTCGGTATGAACTTGGACAAAACGAAAGTTATGTTTAACAACCAAGTCATACCGAGACCGATATCGGTCGATGGTACCCTTCTCGAAGTTGTTCAGGATTATGTTTACCTAGGCTATACAATCCAACTAGGCCGCAACAACTTCGAGAAGGAGGCCGATAGGAGGATCCGGTTGGGCTGGGCGGCATTTGGCAGGCTTCGCCGAGTCTTCACTTCGAAGATTCCGCAATCCTTGAAAACAAAAGTCTTCGAACAATGCGTCCTGCCTGTGTTAACATTTTTTACATAGTTGTCTTAAATTTATACGTTCTTGTGTTTACAGTAGGTACTCATTTAAACACCAGTATCAAATCAAATTATTTATTGAATAAAACAATTATTTTATTATAGAAACGACTTTTTCAGATGTTTTACTATGAGTACCTTACCACATGGGTATAATACATGTAGATATTTATGTTACATATCTTTGAATACAATACACACATATCTTTGAATACATTACATATCTTGAATTTAATAAAAGGAAGTATCCTTTTAAAACCAGCTCGTGTAAGCAAATTAAAACAAATTAGTTAACGAAACACAATTTCTGACCCTTCTCGCCGGGAGCTACTATCTGTGACAATAACAAACTCGTGACAATACTCAAAATGAAGACAGAAATCTCTGCCACTGTTCTAATACGTTAAGTAAACAAAAGGCTATTTATAAAAATTATTAACTCCCTGCTATCTTAGACACAATCGTCTTCTATATCAATATTATTTTGAGGAAGACGCCGTGGAGTATATACGAGTAGCTGTGGGTCCATAATAATTGGTCAATGATGTCATGACCATACCTAGAATTTTGTACCAAAGGGACAAAAAAATAATAATAATGTAAAACTCGATAAATAGTACCTAGAAAATATATTTTTATTATTTATTTTCACTATCTATACACTACTTCAATAATAATTCGCAGAGGTTTTGGCAAAATCTACCTAAAATTTATTTATTAAAATCTAATATATATCTACACAATTGTTAGCTTCGAGTCAGGCTGGGGAAATACCCCACCTTGCCCTGCCATGGGTAGGTACGCCCATGATTGTTGCTGTATTTTATTTTCTCGTTCATTACACGCAATCATTTACTGATTTTCGTTATCACACACTAAATCACAGCTACATCAGCTATCTGGTAGGTATTTGTATCATCGCGCGTACGTAAATTTCAAATAAAATTTTATATTTTATACGTTGAAAAAACAGTTTCTAAAATTATTTTACATATTCAGTGATTTGAAGGAATTAAATACTTTGCATAGGTACAAGCATGAGTCTAAAAGTTCGTGTCGTTCGGTATAGCATAAATTACCGAATACATAAACATATCGTTTACATAAATAGCTGTAATAAATATGATTATTTGTTAAAGTTTTATAGAATGGGTACACTTGAATGATGGACTTATGTTTTCTACATAAACGATTTTCAGGGAACATAGGTTCTCCTGAACTACTGACAAAAATATATAATAATAGGTAGGGGTAACTACTACTTATTTTCCATGCTTGTATTATATTCTTTATACGACTTGCTTTTGTTGTGATATTTTCATCTTTTGAAAAAATCGTAGGCTATAAAATTAGAACAAGCTAGGAATTGTGCAATAACTTAAAAATTACCTAATATAAACGTTGTGTTTTATAAGAATAATTTTTAAAGTAGATATGTAAACAATTCAGTAAATTAAGTTCTTGTGCATAATCTCATTTTAAAATTAAACTAACTGCAAGTAGACAAGTTGTTTTTTGCATGATGAGTTGGTATAGTATTTATTTTAGGCAATTATACCAATTGTATAATTACAAGTTGCCTACAAATAAAAAATCGTATTTATCGCACCTCTCTTACCTCACCTTTAGTTCAGGCTCATTAAAATGTATTTTGAATTAATATCGTACAGTAATAGTCAAACACACACGTGCATTGACACAAACTAAATTGGTTAAAATTGATCATATTTGTATATTTAAAAATGTTTTGTCTTTGTTTTTTAAGTATAATTATTATTATTGTACTATACATGTTATGTGATATAAATTACGCCATCAGAACCGGTTTCACAGTGATCAGCGGAAGACTCTACCAAAGAAAACATTCTTTATATGACGTTACTGTTATTTATGGTGAGACTTAAAGAAATTATATTGTATCATTTAATTTGTCTTCTCTTATAGGTAGGTAATATAAAACGTGACCAGTATGAATCAGATTTTTGAATTTTAGTAAACAGAGATTTTGATTTTACTTTGCACAAACACACATATATTATATACATTCTTTTAGGTTTATGTACATTTCAAGATTGTGATGTATTCTTTCGAGATATACGTATAGCGAGGCTAGTCCGAGAAATCGATTTCGCTAGATACCATTTTTATGACAGAACTGGCATCTACAGTCGAAGTCGACAATTAGGAATAAAGTCTCTACAAGGATCGACCCTTACTGTATTCGTTGACTCTATTCCCTTATTTGTGCCGTATAAAATAATCACCAAGGTAAGAAATAACTTTCAAAATTACGTCTGTTTATAATTTTAGGTTTGTTGTTTTTCTATTTGTTACGCTAGTTGGGTTTTATTAGCATACGAGTGACTTAAATATGTTGAAACCTGATTTAAAGTCAAAATATTTGAGCTTGGAAATTTTTGAGTTATTTTTGGCTTTAACTAGAATTTGTAATGGATCAGCCTAATTGATGATTAAAATTAAAATTTACAATTTAAAAAAAACCCTAACATGGACAAATCAGTCGTACGTACCTATCCCTAGAGTTTTTCTAAGTTGTAGTCTAGGAAAGAAAACAGCCAAAGACGTTGTCGTAATAATTTAAAAACATTGCATCAACTGAGTTCAGGCTTTATTCATTAATTGACTGAGAGTTTAAGTTGTTTTAACTATATTCTCTAATATATTCTCTTTCAGTTGGTATACTGGGATGAGAGTTCTTTGTTTTTTGAACATGAAGTGAAAACATTACATGATGCAAGAACGCGATATTTACTAGTATCCCGACAATATGCTATTGGCGAATATAAGCAAACGATTCCAAACCTTTTAAAAGGTCTTCCAGGATCAATGTCAATTCCAAAGTCACCTAAATATATACAAGATTGGTTAAAAAGTATGGAAATATCTAGTGCTAAATTAAGAAAAATTAAAACGTAAATTAAAAAGGTGTAATTTTCTTTTAAATTTAAGTTTGATTAAAAATAATAAGACTAGTCCGGTACAGGTTTTAAAGTTGCAAATAAGAGCTAAAATTATTTTAGCAAAAATATTAATAGAATAAATAATATATAATTTATACTTATATTTAATTATAAAAAATAGAACTTCGTAACGATATAACGATAAAGTTAAAATAAAATAGGAAATTAAAATAAAACCCGCCTGCGTGAAGAACAACTAAAAGAAAATCAACTGCAAAGGCTGGGACAAGATAAAGATATAATAAATTGAAACAATATCAAACATTATGTACTGTACATTTAAAAATATTAATACCTATAAATAATATAATAGTCCTTTGAAATTGTATGCAACATCGTACATAAGATGCAGTCGGAGACATACACACAGAGAGAATGATTTGACTTATCAATTACCCTTCAATTTCATGTTTGATTTTTTTATATCTAAGAACACTTGGGCTCCTAAGACAAATCTAACGATACCTACCTCAATTATGTAAACCCGTTCAGCGGTTCTGGAGTTATGAGGTAATAAAGAATATTACATACAAGATACGCACAAAAAACATAACCCTTCCTTGGCAGTCGGGTAATAAACATAGGTAAAATATGGATATAACAGAGATACTAAAAATTTGCTTTTTCGTTTCAAATAATTTTAACTAAAAATAAACATATTTATTATTCTCATATTAATTATTCATGATTTTTTATCAGCAAGTAGTGTACCTACAATTGAGACTTGAGTCATTTGTTTTGATCTGTTTAGTTATAACTACACAAATAATTATAGAAATAGTAAAATAATGAATCATCTATATACTAATATAATAAAGCTAAAGAGTTTGTTTGTTTGTTTGTTTGTTTGTTTGTTTGTTTGTTTGTTTGAACGCGCTAATCTCAGGATCTACTGGTCCGATTTAAAAAATTCTTTCAGTGTTAGATAGCCCATTTATCGAGGAAGGCTATAGGCTATATATCATCACGCTAAGACCAATAGGAGCGTAGCACCAATGAAAAATGTTTCAAAATCGGGTTTTTTTCCTTTTGAGAGCTTCCGCTGCGTAAACGACACGAATCATGTATGATAGAATTGGTCCTATTCCACGCGGACGAAGTCGCGCGCAGAAGCTAGTGTAATAAGGAAAACTGTGAAAAGTTAGAAAGAATAAACATGAACTTTGTAATCTTCATACCGGTTTTGATACCGTTCGTTGGGTGACGTCAGGTAATAGCCGATTGGTGCCCCGTGACAGTGCTGTTCAAGATTTGATATTGAGTGCACATTTTTATCGTTTGTATTTTTAGTTTGATAAATATTTTATCATAATGTACTGTATCATAGCGACGATAGTTGCATTATTGTATATTTTCTGGGACGTTAACTATTTTCTTCGAATCGCTTTCACAATAGGTATTGGAAGATTATTCCAAAAGAAAACTGGAATTAATGAAACATCAACTATTTACGGTAAGTATGTAATTAATTACTATCAGAAAAAATTGGTAATCACTCTGCTTGTAAAGCATATAATACGTATTTTTATAATTTTTTTAAACTTGTAGATATGGCATGGAATTACATTTTTTTTATATTCTTTACTAGATATTTTGTGGTATTAAATATTAATTGTATGCGTTGTTTTTGTTATTAAAACATCTTATAAGGTAACATTAAATGTGTACGTGTTCATAACTTGCTTAATAGATTCTTAATTATTTTTAAACATTACGACTTAAAAATAATATTTAAATACAATTAGGTGATTAATTTCGTTATTTTGAAACAAACTATCAGTAAAAACGATTTAATTATTACAGGTTTTTGCACTACCCAAGATGTAGATATATTTTTGAGACATATGAATAATGCCCGTTACGTTCGTGAACTTGATTTTGCCAGATTTCATTTCTATGATAGAACGGGTATATACGCAAACATAAAAGCAGCTGATGGACATGCGATGCAAGGAGCATCAAGTATCCGTTATAGAAGAACGATACCCATATTCACGGCGTACAAAGTGGAAACAAAGGTGACTTTCGTATTAATTATCGTTTGCATTTCAAATTTATTTCAACGGAGTACTATTCCATTGTTTAAATTATTCGTTATATATTATTATAATGAAACAACAACTTTTTCGGATTTTATTCGTTATGTTAATTTACTGCATTACTGTATTAACAATGTGCTTCCAGAACATTGGTTGGACACAAACCTTGTCTCTCTTTTTATAGCACTGTTATACATGTTTTATACATTTTATACTGCATTAGAACTCTCTCTAATATATAACTATTTTCTATATAATAAGTGCTATCTATTTTACATAAAACAAGGTATAAGTACCTACTACTTTTTTGATTTTTACAAGATTTTATTCCATCTTCTTTTCCACAGCTGGTGTATTGGGAAGATAAAACTCTTTTCATAGAGCAGAAGTTTATTACATTGAGTGATGGTTTCGTGAGGGCTATTGTGTTGTCAAGACAGAATCTAATTAATATTGACGCGAATACACTTCTAAAAAACATACCAGGTGCAGAAGTTAAGCCTGAATGTCCGGAGGAAATAAAACATTGGCTTGAAGCGATAGAAATCTCAAGCGCTAGACTTAGGAAGAAGGATTAAGTTTAAAAGTTAAATAACAATAAATAAAATAATATAAGCTAACTTTGTTATTTTTGTACGGAAATATATTATTTTTACTTTTATTTAAAAATTGTTTCTATTTTCGTTATACTTGTTTGATTTGCATATTATTTTACGTAATCTTAGAGGGGAGAAAAAATACTAGCTTTAAAAGTATTATGTAACTTAATACAGCGTTATGGCGCTTAGATCGTCCTGTATTCGGTTTCTGTTTACACAACCTGCACATTAGGAGTGGAGTAGGGTAGGTAAGTGATTTATGATGATAATTTCAAATGATTGTAATAAAGTGTTCATTCTCGGAATGGTTACAACATACATAATTTAAATAAAAAGAGGAGTTTCCCTATTTGTTAACTGTCTAAGAAGTCTGTGAAGTCTACTTGAAGATTCGAAGTGAATTCTCGGTTAGGTTACGGTTGAGTATGTGACTATGTGGTTTCTTAAAAAATCACTAGAAATGCCAAGAATTTTACCGGGGAATATTTAATCTACATTTTACTAATATCTTATGATTTAAGTTGGAAAATAAATTTATACAAAGGATAATAAATCACTAACTTTGAATAATAATAGAGTTCCTGAGTAGATTGATCCACTTCTTTTAACAGGAAAAGAAGAAGACCGATAAATTTAGATATATCTAATAATATAGACATAATACTGAGAAGCTCTTATTTCCTATCATATTCGCCTTCTAGGTGTAATGTAGAAATAATTTTACAAATGTTAGGCAATATTGATAAGTTTCAGGCATGTAGCGCACTCGCAACTCCTTTCAGTTCAGTGTTGCAGTCTGCGTTGTCGATGGGCGACGATGGTTGCAAATACTTACATCAGATGACTCCGTCCGCTCATTAACCCCTCTTTTTATTAAAAAAAAAATGTTTATTTGTCTCATATTTCTCATGTTGATATACCTATGACATATTGTATCATATTTATTTATCTGTTTGTGTCATTTCTATGCTGTGTATCTGTGTATCTGTCTTCTATGTATTTCAATAAGCTGTGTCGATTTGGTCAGTTATGCCGATTGATTTATTTATTGATTTATCCCTTAACATCCCGCTTCTGGCATAAACCTTTTTCTCTATGTAGGATAAGTGGTTGGAGCTTAATCCACCATGCTGCTCCATTGCGGATTGACAGATGTATTCCCTACTTTGAGTGACGATTGCTACCGGGAATCTATGAAAACCACCGGGACCAACCTGCCTTTACCTGCTCACTGAGGCACTGTGTTGAGTGGGGAGACCCTAAGGAAAGACACCCAGATCGAAAATAAATATTTGTACAAATACAATACAATCCCGAGCGGGAATCGAACCCGCTACCACCGCTGTTTAGGCGCCTACGCGGTACATGCTTCACTATACCAGAGCGCTCATAAGTCAATTTTGTTTCGCTCGCTTCAGCCTGTAATATCCCACTGCTGGGCATAGGCCTCTTTCCCTAAGTAGGAAAAGGATCAGAGCTTAATCCACCACGCTGCTCCAATGTGGGTTTGCGGATTTATTCTTTACTATGAGTAATGATCGCTATCAGGTGTATATGATGACAACCGGGACCGACGGCTTAACGTGCTCTCTGAGGCACGGTGGGGAGACCCACAAGGACTGCACAAACACCCAGAGCACGGCAAACATCTGTATGGGTAATACAATTGTTTGTCATGTGCGGGGATCGAAACCGCAACCGCCAGCGCAACAGCCACAAACCAGTGCAGTGACCGTTGCGTCGTCAATAACATATGCAAAAATAGACCATGTCGATAAAAATCTTTTGTTACTGAGTTAGGAACCAGCAGGAGGTATTCTACTTAAAATCTGGAGTCGCCCGACTAATGAAGTACCTCGACCTTACAGAAGATCACAGTGATGAGTAAGGTGACCAGAGCTTCTCAGGGGAATTGGGGTTAGGGTCGATAACGAGCCTGCTGCGATGCTTCTGGTATTGCAGTCGTCTATAAGCTACGGTAATCGCTTACCATCAGGTGAGTCGTTCGTTTGCCGGCCTAGTTGTACTTACCTAAAAATAAATATATATACGTAAAATTTTTGCAAGTGATCTTTTGTATTTTGCTTGAATGGTTATACATATCTAATATTCGTTTTAAGTTGCAAAAGTAATTTAATTATTACATTTTAATTTCAATTGAATTATTACATTTTTAATTACATTTATGATTTGTCACATTTATCTGTTTCATTTTTCTTCCATTGTTTTTATAAGTACTTTAAAACTAAACATTTGCTATTTTTGTTTTCTCTAAAATATAAGATAATATTTTAAATTTTACCACAAAATGAGCGTAAGAAGTAGTCAAATGTTTTGTCGGCGTTACTTCTAACATTGACGGCTATTTAGGCCTAAAAAAATACGACCACACAGGCGATCGTCTCTACAAATGTTTTATTTATAGTTGAGTGATGTCGTCTTGTACTGATGTAGTATTTTCTTAAAAACATATTTTAAATAACATTGAACAGTTTAGTAGCGAGGATTTATAAATTAACTCGATTTTTATTCAATTTTTGTTAAGTTGTTCATAATTGATAATAATAAAGTAATTCTGTACATTCAACATTTAAAAAAATTTTTTGGAGTGTTATCTATAGTCTATATTCAACCAAAAAATTTATATTTTTTCGGTTTTGTTTGCTAGTAGGTAATTATTTTGGCCGAGCGTCACGCTAAAATTAATAAATTAAATGAAAAGAACATAACTAAACATGATATGAGTTCATACTACAAGTTTAAGTAATATACTCATATACTGGAAAATTTTACGTTTAAATTCTGCATCGTTTCCTTGGTAGAGCGATTTTACTCGTTCAGTTTTTGTTCGAAAGTAGATACATATTTTAAGTGTCACTTTAATATTTCAATATCTTTAAATGGTTCATTCAGAAATATAAAAAAATAAAACAAAAAATAGTTGTAGTTCCAAACAATTGACAAATAGTAAACCGTAAATATACGATGCTTTTGAACTTACTCTCATTATAAGCGTTAAAACCATATCTAATGGACTTAGGTTAGGCTATCGTGTACAAAGTCGCGGGTACAGCTGTTAGTACAAATAACTACACTTTTTTAAGTGACACACACTAAGCAAATTATGTTTATTTGAAATAAATATAATATTTATCAATATAATATATATGAATACGACAGCTAATTAGTAATTTCAATACTGTAAATTGTTCAAAATTGAATTATAACGATGACAAATATACTTTGAATATCATGATTATCTGGTCGCTCTAAGCTGGTGGCGCTAACTCACGTGCCGTGTGCGTCTTGTCGCGTAACAATAATAAAATATCCATTAGCTAGGGGCCTCACAGAGATCTTCTCACTCACATTATTGTTTTGTTTTATTTATAAGCTAATAAGGATATCGCTTATTAAGACACACATGAAACCTATAGTATTTCTAATATTACACAAATAGGAATGCAGTTGTTATTACGTTCATTTAGATAAATTGAGATTAGTAATCATGCACCGGTCGTACATAAATTTCTACTATGTATTTAAATTTAGTTATTAAATATGTCCCTTTTTATTTTTTGACAACCCGTGTTTTTACTATTTGGTTTCAGCCTGGGTATATGCTTCGCAGAGCACGAGTAGAGCTCGCACGTTATTAACACTCGTCAACCTGCAGTGAAAGGCTCGTCGGGATAGATCAAGCACTAATCTAACCCTTCTTCTAAATTAAGATTAGGGTTTGCACAGCAGTGGGAAGTTTAAAGGCTGTTTTTGTTCAGTTGACATTATTGGGTAGTCTGGAAGAAATGGCTAATTAGCCATAAGTCCACCCATTGTACTTCACTGTCTGTAACTATCTTTATACTTTGTTTATAATGTATCTACATATTTGTGGTGTACAATCTATACATATAATAAAATGGTAGGAAAGTCAAAACTGTACATTGAATATTTTTTTAAAAGAATACATGGGGTGTGATCTACAATCGATACCGAAGCCAAAAATATAGTTTTTAGAATTTTTGTCTGTTTGTCTGTTTATCTGTTTGTCTGTTTGTCTGTATGTATGTCCGGGATAAACTCAAAAAGTACTGCATGGATTTACTTCAAATTTGGCACGAATATTATTAAGAAGTCGGGTCAGAACATAGGCTACATATTATCACGCTATCACCTATGGGGAACGAGCAGTGAACCTTTATTTCTTCAAACGTATGTCCGGGATAAACTCAAAAAGTACTGAATGGATTTAATTCAAATTTGGCACGAATATTACTAAGAAGTCGGGTCAAAACATAGGCTACATATTATCACGCTATCACCTACGGGGAACGGGCAGTGAACCTTTATTTCTTTAAATATATGTCCGGGATAAACTCAAAAAGTACTGCATGTATTCACTTCAAATTTGGCACGAATATTATTAAGAAGTCGCGTCAACATATAGGCTACATATTATCACGCTATCACCTACGGGGAACGAGCAGTGAACCTTTATTTCTTCAAATATATGTCCGAGATAAACTCAAAAAGTACTGCATGGATTCACTTCAAATTTGGCACGAATATTATTAAGAAGTCGCGTCAACATATAGGCTACATATTATCACGCTATCACCTACGGAGAACGAGCAGTGAACTTTTATTACTCAACGCATTCTGTAACAACGTGTAATCTAACGACGCATATTTGAATGTTGTTGTTATTATGCCATGTTACAAGCTAGCTTCACACTGTAAAAATTACGCAGTATAAGTAATTTAGGCCGATAATAAAAATTAAATGAATATCAGTAGTTCAAGACAAATTTAAAGCAGCGCCTTCTATGAGATTTCAAAAACATCATCATCAATCCCTTTTTGGATATAAATAATTTAAATTTGATCATGTTGGCGAGGTTAATTGTTATTTTTATCCGACTGCCAAGGAAGGGTTATGTTTTTCGCGCGTATCTTGTATGTATGTAATATTCTTAATTACCTGATTTCTCTAGAACCGCTGAACGGATTTGTATAATTGAGATATCGTTAGATTCGTCTTAGCAGCCCAAGTGTTCTTAGATAGGAGACATTAAAAAAAAAAAACATGGCGGCTGTGCGAAGCCATTGTAGTTAATGAAAAAATATTTTTTTTAGAATACTATAATATGGGTATCAAATTAAAGGGCTCAATACAAGGATTTCAAAAATGTATATTATGATTATTATTACTGTAATAATAATAAAGAAATACAATAAGAAAGTTTAAAAAATGTTGACTTTGCTCTTTCCCATGCCTAACCTAAGGCAAGCAAGATGCGAGCCGAGGTTCTTCCTCGCCTCCTTGACAACGTCCGACGGTCAATTTCAGGGTGTAGCCTTTCCCATAAAAAAAGAATTATCAACTTCGGACTGCTCTGTAAAAAGTTATGCTCGGTCAAACATAAAAATGATGTAGGTATACGTGGCAACTTTAGAACGGCCTCATTTTTTTCGTCGTTAATAAATTACTTAATCAACCACATGATGTAAACTATTTTAATGAATTGGACCGCTTACGTAATTTGTCTAACTAAAAAGATATAAATAAAATAATAATTAAAAGAAAAAAAAAACCCGCCTGCATAAAAAACAACTAGGTAATAGAAAATGAACTGAAAAGACTGGAACAAGATAAAAATTCAAAATTACACAATTCTAGCGAAACAAATCGAAACAATATCAAACATTATGTACTATACACTTAAAAATATCAATACGGTAGTCTTTCAAAATTTTATGCAATATCGTACATAATATGCAGTCGGAGACATGCACAATGAGAGAATGATTTGACTTATCCTTCAATTTCATGTCTCCGACTGCATATTATGTGTGTGTATGTGTTACGAATTAAATCGTGCTATAGTTTCGTTCACAAAAGTGATGTTATGAGTACAAATGTCGTCGCCTCAACCTATAGAAAGTGGGGTTACCTGCATTGCTATAAGTTATCGTATGCTTGGAAACCAGAAAATATTTTCCTGAAATAAATAAGTCCATACTAATATTATAAATGCGAAAGTAACTCTGTCTGTCTGTCTGTCGCGCAATCACGCCAAAACGACTGAACAGATTTAAATGAAATTTGGTATACAGATAGTCTAGAGTCTGAAAAAGGACATTGGCTACTTTTTAATGAGAAAAAGGTGTAAGGTGTTGAAAAGTGGGAATGAAAATTTGTATGGAAGTATGTATAATGTTCGTGTTTCGTAACTGTCAAACATTTATATTTTATCCCGTGGATATGGTAAAATCTGCCCTAAAATTAAAGAACGTATTTAAATAAAGATTTCGAATCGACAACATGACTGCATCCACAAAATACGGATAGTGGCGTACTTTAGATTTTAAAAATGTAGAATAATGTCATTAATGAAAACGGATTGACATAATATATATTGGTTGTCAAATATTTATGCATGCGTTTAGAAATTTATTTAGAGTATGTAATCTAAGGAAAATATATCAAGCTACTTAAATACAATAAATGATAAATGTACAAATGAATAAAAAAAACGTTCAATTGTTTGGTCTCATTGAAACATTCCCGATTATTCTGTCAGTACAGTCAAAGTCAATATATTATATTAATATTTTCATCGCGAAAGTGTAAAAGATATGTTTGATATATCTTAATCTGTACTAATCTATGCTATGAGTAATGATCGCTATCAGGTGGACATGATAACAACCGGGACCGATGGCTTAACGTGCTCTCCGAGGCACGGTGGGGAGACCCACAAGGAATGCACAAATACCCAGATCACGGCAAGCATCTGTATGGACATATTATGTTGTCGTGTGTGGGGATCGAACCCGCAACCGCCAGCGCAACGGCCACAAACCAGTGCTGTGACCGCTGCGCCAATGCGGCGAGATACTTTCGCATTTATAATATTAGTATGGATAAATATTAGTATATGGATTATAAACCTGAAAGTTGGTTTGTTTGTTTAAACGCGCTAATCTCAAGAACTACTGATTCGAATTGAAAAATTCCTCTGAGGTGGATAGCCTATTTAAAGAGAAAGGTTATGATTTATGAAGGAGGAAGGGTGTTTTTTTCCTCAAAGCAACGCGGGTGAAACCGCTGGGCACAGCTAGTAAATTATAAAGCCTATAAAGTAAATGAACATTATTATAGTAACTGTAAGTATAGTATAATTAATAATTATTACAAGCTTTTATTTAACTTGCAATGTATGTATGTGTGTATATATGTAAGTTTAATGAATGTTTGTTCGGGTGAAATCTTGCAACTCAATTTTGAAGCAGATATCTTCAACCAATTGAGCTGAAATTTTGTATACAGGTTCAATTTGGATGACAATGCATGGTTTGTATGTATTTATGTATGTATGTATGTTTGTTCGGGTGAAATCTTGCAACTCAATTTTGAAGCAGATATCTTTAACCAATTGAGCTGAAATTTTGTATACAGGTTCAATTTGGATGACAATGCATGGTTTGTATGTATTTATGTATGTATGTATGTTTGTTCGGGTGAAATCTTGCAACTCAATTTTGAAGCAGATATCTTCAACCAATTGAGCTGAAATTTTGTATACAGGTTCAATTTGGATGACAATGCATGGTTTGTATGTATTTATGTATGTATGTTTGTTCGGGTGAAATCTTGCAACTCAATTTTGAAGCAGATATCTTCAACCAATTGAGCTGAAACTTTGTATATAGGTTCAATTTGGATGCCAATGCATGGTTAACTTTGTGACGTCATTCTAAATCCAATATGACGACATATCCAAGAGTGCGGACTAGTTATTTTTAGTGCACTTCTACAATATGGGTATCAAATGAAAGGGCTTGCTAAAAAAAATTCGAATAAAGTGACGTGATAACCGACTAAAAAGTCAAAAATAAACTAAAAGTAAAAAACCTTTTTAAAAAACAAGCTTTTATTTGAATGCACTAAAACGAAAAAAATAAATTTTTACTTTAAAACTTTTACTATCTACTTATAAAGTCATTACACATAATCTATACGATATGAAAGCTTGTCGCGAGATTTGCTTGTAAACAAGTAAATTAAATAAATTGATGTGATTGATTTTAACTATTAAAGTTTTCAAACTAAGGAAATACGAGTACTCATATCTCGCGACAAGCTTTTCTATCATATAGATTATGTGTAATGACTTTATAGATAGTAAAAGTTTTAAAGTAAAAATTTATTTTTTTCGTTTTAGTGCATTCAAATAAAAGCTTGTTTTTTAAAAAGGTTTTTTACTTTTAGTTTATTTTGTTTAAACAAAAATTATAATTGTGTTTGCTCGCTAACGAAAGAATAATTAAGAATATCTCAATAAAAAAATGAAACGACAACATAAGTATCAGATTTCGATTAAAACAAGAATCGTCAAAATCGGTACACCCAGTAAAAAGTTATGCGGGATAATACAATGTAGGTCGACAAAAAAATAGTCAAGTAAATATACATTATTGGGTATAACTCAAAAAGTAGGTACTTGTCAGACTTTTCGATTGAACATTTCGTTTAAAAAAAAAAATATCGAAATAGAACGACACAGTCAAAAGTTATGAGGTAACATACATAAAAAATACAATCGCATTGAGAACCTCCTTCTCTTTTGGAAGTCGGTTAAACGGTTAAAATGACTATAAATTAAATTAAAATAAAATTATGATGATAATTGAATTGATCGATCGATTCAATTATCATCATAATTTTATAAATATTTTTGATTCAGCCTATAATATTCCACTGTCGGGCTTAGACCTCTTCCCCATGTAGGAGAAGGATCGGAGCTTAATCCACCACGCTGCTCCAATGCAGGTTGGCGGATATATTCCCTACTATGAGTAACGATCGCAATCAGGATAATTTAATATTAAAATATAGCAATGAAGATACAGTGGCGGCCTTAGGGGGTGGCGAACGGGGCAATCGCCCAGGGCCTCGCTCTTGCAGGGGCCTCGCGCAACAACCCAAGGAAATTTAATATATATAATATTATACATTTTTAACTTTTTTTTTTTTTAATCATTAAAACATATTTGAGGATTTCGATAACACAAGATCGGCTTTCAGTCATTGCTATTCTTTCAATCGAAAATGACGTAGCTCATTCGTTAGATTATTGTGCTTTAATAATTAAAGATTTTAGTCTTAGGAAAAGCCGAATAGTCTAGTCGACAAGTTGAAAATGGTCGAAAATAGAGAAATTGCTCTTAAAATTATGTGTGACAGCTCATTGGATTCGGAATGACGCCTAAAAAAATGTTCTAAAAGCGTGTATTAAAAAAGGAAAAAAATAGCATTTCATTTTTTGCCAATATTTCATAAACTATTAAATTATTTAAGAAATTTGAAAAAATTCAAAAAATATTCTTAAAGTGGAGGGTATTTCTAATAAGTAGTAATAATATCTAAATAGTTTCAGAAAAATCATCATTTTTTGGAAAAAAATCACCAGTTTTTGTTCAAGTACAAAAACTATTATAAACAAAGTATGAATATATTTTTAGCTTTTATGGCGTGATGTTAATTGTGTATATAAGAAAGGCTCTACGAAGCGAAAAATTTTTACGACCATTTATAATTGCGACGGAATTTCGAGAAAATTTTGTTAATTAACAATCGTTTAACTTCGTATCTATGTTCAGAATTAACCATAATTTTTTCAAATGCATAAAAAAATATTCAATACCTTAAATAAATTAACCAATGTGTCAATTAACCAATGTAATGTGTACTCGCTTTTGACGCCGCGCGCGCAACCTAAAAATGTCGCGCGGAGACCGATTTTCAGCATTAAATAAAAATTATAAATAATGAAGATAGAGTTCCAAGAGTAGGAAGTTTTTTATTGGAAATATCCTCTTCTTTCAGAATCTTTTTTTGAAATTTCTTAAAGATTAATAGTTTATGAAATATTGACAAAAAATAAAATACCACTTTTTTCCTTTTTTTAATTGTTTATAACTTTTGCAGTTTTTTATGTGCGAATACACGCTTTAAAACATTTTTCTAGGCGTCATTCCGAATCCAATGAGCTGTCACACATAATTTTAAGAGCAGTATCTCTATTTTCGACCATTTTCAACTTGTCAACTAGACTAGAAGGACAAAGGGCCTCGCGAAGACTTGCCGCCCGGAGCCTCGCAATGGGTAAGGCCGCCTCTGAATTGAAGAAAAACATTATGAAAGTTATTTTTTCAAGTTGGATCAAACTGTACTCGGTGTGCAAATTTGATTAAAGTCGGTTTAGTAGCTTAGGTGTCTATCGCGGACAAACAACGTGACGCGTAATTTGTATACATTGAGATTAAAAATTAAAAAGTTTCAATTCAGTCAGTCAGTTCAGCCTATTGCAGTCCACTGCTTGACATAGGCCTCCCCAAGTTCGCGCCAGACATCCCGGTTTTCCGCAATCCTCATCCAGCCTACACCGGCAATCTTACGAAGATCGTCGGTCCAACGGGCCGGAGGACGTCCCACACTGCGTTTGCCAAGACGCGGTCTCCACTCCAGGACACGTCTGCTCCAACGGCCATCGGTCCTGCGACACAGATGACCAGCCCACTGCCACTTCAACTTGCTAATTCTGTGGGCTATGTCGGTTACTTTCGTTCTCTCGCGGATAGTCTCGTTTCTAAGTCTATCTTTGAGAGAAACCCCAAGCATAGCCCGTTCCATTGCGCGTTGAGCGACTTTGAACTTGTGGACCAGTCCCTTCGTCAGTGTCCACGTCTCGGCTCCGTATGTCAACACAGGCAGGACGCATTGCTCGAAAACTTTTGTCTTTAAGGATTGCGGAATCTTCGAAGTGAAGACTCGACGTAGCCTGCCAAACGCCGCCCAGCCCAACCGAATCCTCCTATTGGCTTCCTTCTCGAAGTTGTTTCGGCCCAGTTGAATGGTGTGGCCAAGGTAGATATAATCCTGAACAACCTCGAGAAGGATACCGTCAACCGATACCGGTCTCGGTATGACTTGGTTGTTAAACATAACTTTCGTCTTGTCCAAGTTCATACCGAGACCGACCCGTCGGGAGGACTCGTTTAGGCCGGTCAGCATTTGGCCTAGCTCATCCAACGTCTCCGCAAAGATGACGATATCGTCGGCAAAACGAAGGTGAGAGATATATTCGCCGTTATTTATTAAAGTTTCAATTAATACCTTAAAATTACTTGTACAATATTGTGTTATTTTACTAGTCAAACTACAGGTAAACTGTTTGATAGGTCACAATTACACATCATAAATTTTCTTTGAAGAGCCATGTGATTGTAAACAGCAATGATAAACAGGTATCATTTTATTAGGTGACATATGGAATAACTAATGTTTTATCGATTTGTATGAACGTTGAACGGC